>JANHMN010000008.1:9919271-10079526 GCA_030674055.1 Rhabdomys pumilio | reverse complement strand
ACACACACACACACACACACACACACACACACACACACACACACACAAGGAGTGAATTTTTTTAACATTTAAAATCCTATAAAAGAGTCTTCTGTCTGTTGTAAAATGTGAAGCCCAACTCTGCCTCTTCTGAACCTTGGATTCCCTATCTTGCCCACTTTCCACCTTCCTGGGGCTTCTCGTCTGCACTGGTCTGCAGCCAGACTACACCTGCACAGGCCTTGGGGCTGGCCCAGAGTGTCTTTTCTACATCTCTGCAGGTACAGATCTCATCTGATTCCAAGTCTCATAGCAGAAGCTGTATCTGCTAGGAAACTTGGCTGGATTCTTGCAAGCCCAGGAATAATCCTTTAGTCCTCCTTGGGCATGCTCATGGAAGGTCCCAGAGAGAGTAGGTCAAGGTCCTTCAGGGGAAGACCAGCTAAATGATTTATAGGGCTTGGTGTAAGGAAGGTGAGAGATAGTGTTTAAAGGGGAAGAGAATTCTAGAATAACACCTATAATCCCAGCACTCTGGAGGCAGAAGCTGGAGGTTGGCAGGTTAATGGCCCACCCAGACTACATAGCAAGTTCCAGGCCAGACTGAATATATATATATATATTGAGAAATGATATCTGTTTGTATAGTTAGTCTTGGGGTGTTTTTGGCTTTTGGGTTTGGGGGGGGTATTTGTTTGTTTTGTGTTTGTGTTCTGTGACTCTGATGGGGACAATAAAACATGTCCTGGTGGCTTGGCCTAAGTCACTGGCTTTCTCCCACCTCCCCAGGATGGAGTCTAAGGACATCACAGTGAGGAAGAATCCAAAGATGAATGAATTAATGATTGAAAAAATGAGCAGCTGAACTAAACATGGGTACCCAGGAGCTGTGCCCCTTCTCACTAAGTAGGACATTTCATATGGTTATGTACTCAAGATTAGTTATACACATACTACAAAAATTGTTAAAGCAAATGACCCCTTTAAAATATACAGAGGCCTGTTTTGTAATAGTCTTCTTTTAGACCTTTTTGGGGTCCTTTTCTGATTGGAGGTTCAGGGGCTACGGCCTGGAGGCAGAGCCACCCATGTGAAGAACACAGTGTCTCTCAGACTCTCTGAGGCTCCTCTAAAGCATATAGGCTATATTCTTTAGGTAGCCTAAGGAGACATTCCATCACAAGGATTTCCACAGGTGTTTACCTTATGAGAGATGTATGAACATCCCTGGGATATATGAACATCCTTTGAAGTGGACAAATCTTTCTATATGCATTTGAGGCCAGTGTGGTCTAATCAGTGAGTTCCAAGTTAGTCCCAGCTACATAGTGAAGCCCTATCTCAAAACAACAAAACACAAAACAAAAACAAAAAAAGCATACCTGGGGTTATCAAGGTAACAAATCTTAGAGGAGGGCCTACTATTGACACTTTATTAAATCTGCATAATTCTTAACTGCATCCTAAATACTTATCCTTATGCCTACAGGTGAGTGGCGCTCTCATTACTCATCCAAGAAACTTCTCTTTGAAACAGGGACCATTACAGGAAACCACAAATATTCAGAGAACAACAGATCTGGGGGTGCCCAACTCCAGTTGATACCTCTACAACTCAACTCCTGTACCCAAGGCTCAAGGAACATCACAGAAGAGTGGGTGGTGTAAAAGACCCAATCTGCTCCTACCTTAGGGGCTGAACTGTAAAGGACCACTCTGGCCCACATTTGGGGGCCAAACTGTAGCGGCCTGCTCTGTTCCGCAGGTCTGGGTTTAGCAAGAGAGAGAGTGGGGGGAAGAAGGGGAAGAGACGCGAAAAATAGAGACAAGCCAGAGGATCTGTAGTAAAGTCTTCTTTACTGTCTCCACCATACACACACCACTACACCTACTACTACTATAAGCCCCCACTACAAGGAAATTCTGGGTATTTATAGGCTTTTGCCACATCCTTGTAGGCCCCTGGATACCACGTGCCTTGCAGGTGTGGATATGACGTAAGCCTTACAGGTGTGGACAGCACGTGCGCCTTACAGGCATGTATGGCGTAGATAGCACGTGGACAACACGTGCACCGCATGCCTTGTAGGCATGGATACCACGTGCTCCTTGCAGCTGGGGGCACTGAACAGCAAAACAAGCTATGTGGGATATCAGAGTGTGCTTCCGCTGTTGTAGGCTGTTGAAAACCAAGTCTCATGTCAGGGTATATGGCTCAAGATGGCTGCAAAGCTGATAGCTGCTTTCTAGCCGCTTTCTGCTTAAAGTTGGCTTCCAACAGGGTGGGAAGTGAAAGATGGAAGATCAGGAAATGACAGGGAAGCCTCAACCATGATACTACAACAATATGGCCGCCTAAATAAGACCTGAACAAGGATACACCAATAGACATGTTAACATGGAAGAGAGGGTTCTCTCCAGGAGACAAAGAACTACAAGCAACTAAGGAGTGCTGAGAGCTAGAAAAACTGTTTTAGTTTTTGCATCAGTTTTCTAATGCAAAGTGGTCAGCCTTGGTCACACATATAAGCAACACAAAATGGACTGGTCAGGTTGTCTTTATGTTTTTGCACATGTGTATGTAACAATAACGAGGGAGAAAGACATGAATTTGAGAGGGAGCAAGGGGAGGGCTGGGAGGGGCTGAAGGGAGGAAAGGAAAGGAGAGGGATGATGTAATTATATTTTAATTAAAAATAAAACAGAACAGAAAGGCAGGAACTGTCATCCATGGCACACATTTTGGAAGTAAGATTTCCTAAAATGGAGAAGATGGAGGAGCACATAGTGAAGGGTTGCAAACTGGCTAGAGCCGCCACAGCCTTGCTAGATAGACTGTGCCAGGTGACTTTCAGTCTGTGGACTGAATCATCATTAGTATCTATTTATATCAATTACTGTGCACATAACAGATGGCTTACATGCTGTGGTGTGTGTGCACACGTGTGCAGTGTGTGTGCATGTGTGTGTGTGTGTGTGTGTGTGGTAAGTCTGTGTGGAGTCACAGGTTGATATCTGGGGTCTTCCTTCATTATTCGCCACCATTTTCTTTTTCTTTTCTTTCTCTGCCTCTCCCCTCTCCCTCTCCCTCTCCCTCTCCCTCTCCCTCTCCCTCTCCCTCCCCCTCCCCCACCCCCTCTCCCTCTCCTTCTTTTTCTTTCGAGAGACAGGACTTCTTGCTAAACCCAGAGCTCACTGTTTCAGCTAGCCTGACTGGCCAGGAGTCCTGGGCTCTCCCTCCTCTAGCTCCCAGCATTGAGGTTAGAGATGGGAGTTGTGTCTCCCACTTTCACATGGTGCTGGCTATCTGAGTTCAGGTCCCCATGTTTGCCTAGGAAGCCCTTTACCAACAAACTTCCCCCGGCCCCTAAAATGCTGGTTTTAATTTATTAGAGCATATGACCAGTGTATTCTTTTCTCTTTTTATGAGCAGCTTTGTTTTGACGTTTTTAGATAAGCATTAAACATTTTATTTTTGAGGTCAGCATTCTGGAGGAGCTGACCTGTTTCAGGACTGACTCAACACATAAGCCTAGAGATGGATGCCCAGGCCCCATTCACAAGTCACAAGTGCACGGAGAATTCTATTTCCCAGATACAGTCATGTTTTCCAGTATGTTCTCAATGGTTCTATATATATATACAATGTACACTTAAGAGATGACTAACATGCTGTAGGGCGTGCGTGCGTGCGTGCGTGCGTGCGTGTAGCCCATGGGTTGATGTGATAGGCATGTGTCTGCAGATGCATGCACGTATGTGTACTTATCCATACTGTTCTGAATGTTACCACTTGCTGTGTTAGGAGATCTGCTTTTTCATTTCAGTCTACCTGGGATATCTTTTCAGTTCAGTTCAGGTCTATAACATGAGTGAACATTTTAATATCTCTGTGTGTGTGTGTGTGTGTGTGTGTGTGTGTCCTCCCCCCTCTGTTCTTGTGTGTGATGTGCATACGTGTGTGTGGGTACACGCGCGTGCAGGCACACATGTGAGGAGGCCTGAGGTTAATGCTGGTGTCTTCCTTGATTTCTCTCCATCATATATTTTGAGGCAGAATCTTTCAGTTAAACCCAGAGCTAGCAGATTGGCTAGGCTAACTAGCCAGATTGCTTCAGTGCCTTGGAATTACAGGTAGCCACACCCCCACCTAGCATTTTTGTGGATTCTGTAGACTCAGGCTCTGGTCCTCATCGTTCAGCAATGGCAGTTTACACTCTGAGCCTGGGAACTTTTAAAGATGGGTCATTAAGCTCACATTGGAGGTCAGACAATAGAGGCCCAGAGTCCATGGGTACTCTGAGCTAAAGACTGTCTCATCATCTCCTCCATGGTGGCGCCCAAGCCTCTTCTGGGAACAGCACACAAGTATAGTGCAGATAGCGCTCCTTACGGCAAGGTCTGAAGAGTTGGGTCCCCACGTGACAAGGACCTGTGGGGATATTCATGCAGAATCCCCTGACTTTTCCTGAGTAGATGCTTGGTCCACTTCAGCCTTGTATTTGCATTTTTGGCTTTGCTATTGGCAGTTTGTACTTTCACTTTGTCTGTGACACACATTTCCCCAGGATCAGAAAAGGAAAGCTCAGGCCATGATTCATTCTCATTTGTCTCTGAGGATCATGGGAGTGGAACAGCTCACTCTGCTTGTTGATAATGATGACGCAGTTGAGTCAACAGGAAGGCCTGGTCTGGGTACATCAGCTGATGTCTGGATGTTCTCTCCTGATGGGAACCTGGTTCTGACAACAATTTGCTCATTAACAACTTGTTCCAAACAACAGTTAGATTAACTAGTAAAGAGTTAGAAAGGTTGTGCTGAATCATTGATTCCAAGAATTAATGGAAACATCCAGAGATGAGCCAAGAAAGATGAGAAACTGACTCAGATTACTAATTTGCAGAAAGCCCCTGGTGTTAAAGGGATCAGGATGTGGAGACATGCTAGGTACCAATAATTAAGTCAGAATTTCCTGGATGTGTAGCCTATCACCTCTCTCTACTGTTACTGCAATTGCTGCCAACCATTGTCTCTTAGCTATGTACCAATGGACTGTGTCAGATAGTTACTGCTTGCTAAGGCTTATGAGTTATGAGGATTATGGGTTAGCAGAAAAACGCAGGGATTGAGGAAGGGGAAGGGAGGGGAAAGTACAGTGTGCACATTATTGCTAAACAGGAAATTCTTAAAATAAATTGTACATGAGAAAATGAATGTAAGACCTTTCAGCTATGAAGAAAGGGATGTGTAAGTAAAGGTGCCCTGAGTTGTCTCAGTGACAGTATGTGAGCTGCACTTTCTGATCAAAGACGTCATTCGCCGACTCCACATATCCTTCTTCAGGTCCCGAACCCTCGGTGCTGGAAAAGAGGTACCAGTGCATGGTGAAGTAGGCCACTCTCTTTGAGACCATCTCCTGTCATTGTTCCTCATGCATGCCCCCTGCCTTGCCAACCCCAGCTATGTGCTGCCATTTCTCACAAAGCTCTTGGCTGGACTCACCCAGGAGGTTGAAAGTTGGTTTTCCAACCAGAGACAGGTTATCCATTGGCTACTACTCTCACAGAACAAATCTGAGTTCTGGCTGAATAATGTGGCCTGAAATATAAGAACACTGCTCAGACTCTGTATCCCCCATTTCTAGGCACCTTACTAGGGTCACTCTCATAGATTCCAGGGAGTTTCCATTGCATTAGGTTTCTGTGACCCCGCCCCCCAATACTGTCATCTATAACCAGACAAGGCTCCCAACATTGGGACTGGGACATCTACTCAGCCATTAAACCTTTGACCTACAATCTGCCTGCAAGATGTGCTTGGGTGATGGTGGTGCAGAACTTGTGACAGTGGCCAACCAATGACTGGTCCAACTTGAGGCCCATGCTATGAAAGGGAGCCTATGCCTGACACTGCCTGGATAGCTAGGAACCAGAGGCAGAACATCCCAGAAACACAGGATAAAACCAAATTAAAAAAAAAGTCAATGAAGTGATTCCTACTGATATTCTGCTATATTCACAGATTGGTGCCTAGCCCAGGTGTCATCAGAGAGGTTCCATCCAGCAACTGTCAGGAGCAGGGACACACAAACTGCCAAACAGTAAGCAGAGCCAGGAGAGCCCCACGGAAGAGGGGGAGGGAGAACTGTGGGAGCCAGATGAGTGGGGGACAGCACGAGAACATGGCCCACGGAATCAATTAAGCAGGGCCCATAGGGGCTCACAGAGACTGGAGCTATAGCTGCAGATCCCATATAGTCTGAGCGAGGTCTTATGTTACAATCCCATAGCTGATGTTATCGTGGAAGTGGGGCCTTTTGCTTGCTCTTGGGACCCTTTTCCTCCTACGGGGTTGCCTCATCCAGGCTTGTTGTGAGGGTTTGTATCTAGTCTTATTGTAATTTGTTATGCCATGTTTAGTTGATGTGCCTGATGTTTTTAAGGAAATGGAGGAGTGGATCTAGGGGAGAGGGGAGGTGGAGAGGAGCTGGGGGCAGTGGAGGGAGGAAAACTGTAGGTGGGATGTAATGTATGAGAAAATAATAAAAAATAAACCAATAGCAAATCTTAAAAAAAAAAAAAAAAGAAAACTACATAATCAAAGTGAATAAATTTTTAATTAAATGTCTCCAAAGTAGAACATGGTGTCCATTGAGTTAACTAACATATTTAAAGTATGTTAAGAAACCTCATCATGTTTGCAAAATGAATGAAAAGTAGCATTTCCTCTTTTATAGTGTTCTTGAGTGGTACTTAGGGATCGCCAAGAAAGAACATGGTATGTAGCCTATCATTTTAAAAAAGAAAATTGTGAAAATCATTTCTAAATATTTTGAAATCTAAGAAATACATACACAGCCCTTCTTAACCACAATTTTCACATCTGCAGATTCAATTATCTGTAGATTTAAAATATTTGGAAGAAATTCGTATTTGTACCAAATGCACGTAGTCATTTTTTTCATGTCATTATTTCCCAAACAGTATGATGTAACAGTTATTTACATGGCACTTATATTGTGTCAGACGTTGGACGTCATCCAGAAGTGTCTACAGGCTCTATGCAGACACCATAACATTTACTTAAGAGCAGAACAGCCTCCAGACATTGATGCTACTGGGTTTCTGAACCCATGCCCCTGAGAATATCAAGAAAGGACTGTGTTAGCTATATATGTTAATGAACATATGCTTCAGTGTGAGCTGTTCCTAGTACGTTGCTGGAGTGGGTCTGTGCTTGTGTGTGTGTGTGTGCATGTGCACACATGAGCGTGACCATTCCGAGAAGACAGCCTTGTATGTCCTTTTGCAGGAACACCCTCTACCCTTTATTTTTAAGGCAGGGTCTCTCATTAGCTGGGAACTTACCAAGTAGTCTAGCTGACTGGCCAGCTAGCTCCAGGGGTCCGCTTGTCTCCACTTCCTCGGGGCTTGGATTACAGACTGAGCCACCACCTGCAGCATTTTGCACATAGGTTCTAGGGATGGAACTCAGGTCTCATGTTTAAAGGGCATACAAGCACTTTACCTACTGAACCATCTCCCCAGCCAGAAGTAGCATTTTTAAAATTAAGCACAGGGGCCTGGTGAGGTGTTTTAATGGATGCCTGCTGCTGAGCTGATGACCTGAGCTCAGAGTCCCTGTGACCTATACCTACACATGTACACCATGACATTTGTATACTAACACAAACACACATACACAGATAGATGATGATAGATAGAAGATAGATAGATAGATAGATAGATAGATAGATAGATAGATAGATGTAAAGAAAAAAGGTTTTTTATAAACAGAGGGCTCAGAGAGGCAGCTCACATATTTTTAAAGTCCTAGCTCCTGTGATTGGTACACCCTATGCTAATATAAAATATTCTTCTACAGACAGAAGACAGGCCTCAGGTTGAATAAAGAGAAGCTTTTCTGAGTCATCTCTAAAAGTAGTCGCCAAGAGGCACTCCTCAGGCCCCTCTGCTAGCTGAGGAGCTACTGGCCATTGATAGCTGCCAGGAAAGGGAGAGTTACAGTGAGAATTATGGTGTCTTTAAAACCACAGAAATAGAATAAAAATGTGTTCCTCTTTTTAGTCTCAGGCATGGGAGATGGGGCTGCTTCAGACTGTTCACAGCAACTGACTATGATTTGCCTCGTGCTCTAATAGGAGTGTGGTTTTGTGAGCTGAAGATATTTTCTGTGAGTGTGTGAAACTTGGAATTCTGGGAACTTTTCAGAGGATATATAAATGCTAGAGCCCCAATAGAGGGTGACTGGTTGGCCAGTTGGTGGTTGGATGCTGTAGTCATGAGCAAAGAGACAAAAAGGAAGAAATTAGATATCCTGACTGTGAAGACCAAACTTGTCCCAAGGAACTCAGTGCTCTGAATCAGCAGGAAGTAGTCTGACAATGTTGTTGCCCCACCCCCCATCTATCCCTTTTTTCTCACCTACCTAGTGTTAGGGAGTTAAAAAGGAAGAAGAGAGAGGTGAAAAAAAACCCACAAAATACCCAAAAGAACTGCTACAGAGAATAAGTTTTCCTTAGAGGTATGGCCAGAGGTAGGCTGCCCAAGCTACGGGTGGCCTCACCCCACTACACATATGGGCAGTGCTAACTGGACTCAGTGGGTTAGAAATAATAATAATAATAATAATAATAATAATAATAATAATAATAAAAAATAAATAAATAAATGAGAGAACATGAAGTTGGGAAGAAGACAACTTTGGGGGGACAGTCCAGGGGAATTGGAGGAGAGAGATGGTGATGGATATGTCAAAATATGTTTTACACATGTATGCAAGTCTCAATAAATAAAAATATTTTTGAAACATAATAAAAGTCAGGGTAGGATATAAGTGGGTCTGGAGCTCAGAATCAGATATAGACCTGAAAGGGCAGAGCGAAGTAGGAATCTCACAGCCTACAGAGTTTCTTCAAGGGACTCCTTGTACTTCCAGGAATTTCTAGAAGCCAGTGCCTTCATAGCCTATAGCTTCAATAAGATGTACATAACTTCTGAAAGACATTGCACTCTTTTGTTTTAGAAATCATTTAAGTGGCTTTTGGATAGCAAATAGCACACATCTTAAGTGATTCTGTGACTCTGTACAGGCTAGCGTCACTCAGACAGATCTGGAACATTCCATCACTCTTCTGTTCCCCTCCTGGTGACATCTTCTCCTGAGGTTCCAGACATTCTGATTCCTATCGATACAGTTCCAGCCTGCTTGTCTGAGCCCTGAAGAGACGGGCTCTTGTGTGTTGGCCTTCTCCTGCAACAGCAAGTCTGCGAGTCACCCATTACCTAGTGGAAAAAAGCCCATGGGGCTTTGTTTAGGGGGCTGGAGAGATGGTTCAGTAGTTAAGAGTACAACAGCATCCCAAGGTTTGAGTTCCAGTATCTACATGGTGGATTACAACTCTAGTCTCAGGAAATCCAACACCTTCTTCTGGCCTCTTCAGATACTATACAGAAGTGGTGTGCAGATAATGCATGCAGACAAAACAGCCATATGCATAAAATATAAGGAAAAAATTTAAAAACTTAAATTCAATTTTTAACACTTCCATACATGTACATAATGTGCTGTGATCATGTCCACTGCCAGTTTCCCACTCTCCTGCAGCCAACCCCTGCTTCCCAGCTGCCTACCTCGTCTGACTTGTGTGTCTTTAGGGTTGAGTCTGTGTGCATGTGTGTGTCCATGCCTGGTACAGATCACAACAGCTGCTGGTGTTCAGGGTTATATTGCCCATGTCCTATCTACAGGACAGTACTTCTCAGGGATTCTGACTTCTAACGCTTAGATCCTTCCTCCCACTCTTCTGTGATGTTCCCCGTGCCTTGAAGAAGGTGATGCTGATGGCCCTCTGGGGACCTAGCACTGAATGACAGTCATTTATCCTCAGTACTTTGACTAGTTGGATGACTTAAAATGGCCACTTCAGCTGTCACTCTGTAAAAAGAAGCTTCTCTGGCCAACTATAGTTGGTGAGACAGATCAGACTCTTTAGAAGTCAGTGAGGCTGCCATGGAATGATCCTTTCTTGTTCGACTGATTATCCCAACTCATTCATAATAGGCAGCCAGTGAAATGGGCAAAGAAAAGTCTGGTAATACTGTTGACTTTTACAGTTGGAATGTAAAACTTCTCCCAGAGGACAAAAGTTACACAGCTTATTTTAAACAAACAAACAAACAAACAAACAAACGCATAAACACAAAATCCTAAGATTTAGCTGTGAGATCCTTGCACGATTCTCCCAAACACTGCCAGTCCCAGTGCCCATTCATGGCCTTTGACCTAGATAGTCTGGCTTTAGAAGTAAGTCAAGTGTGTTCCACTCTCTCCCAGATGATGAAATGCATCCTCTGAGATTCAGGGGAGCTGTACTTGGCAGAGATGCTGGCCTCTTGGACTGTGTGTGACATTGCAGAGCATCTCCTGGGGCTGCCCCTCATTTCCTGCCCTTTGGGAGCATCTCAGCCCTTTCCCCAGGGCAGTCTACACTTAATGGCTGGTTGACATGAGGGCTGCTTTGAACTCCTCTAGAACTTTGGATGGAGACTTTTCCCTGACTCCACTGAAGCCTTATGTCTCACACTACCTACTTCTATGTCCTCCTTCATCCTTGTTGGATCGACCATGTTTCCTCTAACCTCACCTCTCAAACTACGCAGGTCTATTCTGGAGAGCTGCTTACCCAGCACTTGGGGCCTCCACAGGGAAAAGTAAGATGATTGGAGAGGTGTCTGATCAAATTTGATCTCTCTGAGCCTGAGTCTCTTATCTGTAAAATGAGTTAAACTCCCTGCTTTGTAGGACTCAGGAAAATCTAGACAAAATGTATAAAGGTACTGAATTTAGGTTCTCTCATTCTACCAGGTTTGGAGTTAGGGAGTTAGTCACTGACAGACCAGGCAGAGAGAGAAGAGAGAGAGAGAGAGAGAGAGAGAGAGAGAGAGAGAGAGAGAGAGAACCCAGGGACTCACTGTATAGACAGGAAAGTCCTGCCACGTCCTCCTAGCCCTCACCTTCAGAGTGTCCCTCATATTGTAAAGACTTGGAGATCAGAAAGGTTGAATGGCCTACTCACGATCACAGTTTGGATACCTAGCATTTTTGTTGTGGTTGCTTGGCAACACCAACCCCATATCTTTGTTTCTACAAGTGAACAGAGAGTTCAGCTAAACCCTGGGAGGAACACTTGATTGATGACCAAGGAACAAGAACCAGGTGTCTGATGTTCTTCCCTTCCAGAAGTACAGGGAAAGGAAGGACTTAACCAATTTCCTAGATGTTTTCTGAAGTCTTAAATGTTTACTTGGATGGGGAGTGTACTGGCTGGTTTTGTGTGTCAACTTGACACAAGCTGGAGTTATCACAGAGAAAAGAGCTTCAGTTGAGGAAATGCCTCCATGATATCCAGCTGTAAGGCATTTTTTCAATTAGTGATGGGGGGGGAGGGTCCATTGTGGGTGGTGCCATCCCTGGGCTGGTGGTCTTAGGTTCTATAAGAAAGCAAGCTGAGCAAGCCAGGGGAAGCAAGCCAGTAAGTAGCATCTCTCCATGGTCTCTGCATCAGTTCCTGCCTCCTGACTTGCTTGAGTTCCAGTCCTGACTGCCTTTAGTGATGATGAACAGCAATGTGGAACTGTAAGCTGAATAAACTCTTTCCTTCCCAACTTGTTTCTTGGTCATGATGTCTGTGCAGGAATAGAAATCCTGACTAAGTCAAATTGATACCAGCATAGTGGGGTATTTCTGTGACAACCTGACCATGTTTTGGGGAGGACTGTGGAAGGACTTTGGAACTTTGAGGTAGAAGAGCCATTGGGATGTTAAGAACTCTGTGGAATGTTCTGTAGGAACTTGGAAGATAATGTTGAGAACTGTGCAGAAGATGGAGGCCTGGCTTATGAAATTTCAGTGGGAAGATTAAAGACTCTTATCAGGGCAGTTGTTATTTTGATTGTGAAGATTTTGTGGTTTTGATTAGCTGGGGCTGAAGAATCACCTGTGATTAACAAGATGCCAGAACTACTAAAGCGGAACCTTTGCATTACTGGGACAACTGATGCTGGTTAGCTGGAGCTAAGAAATTAGCTGTGATTAAGAAGAGATCAGCATCACTGAGGTGAAATCTTCTGTGAAGTGTTTTCTGAGAGCACAGAGGCTGTGTTCCAGAGATAGCCAAGGTACATTAGTTGTTCCTTGTGCTGTGGCTGGACGTGGTAATGTGTAAGAGTCACCCAGGTGGGACTGGCATGAAGGGGTCATGAAGAACAGCTGAGGCTCAGCACTGTGAGAGACCACAGAAAGCCATTGGTGAAGAAGTTCCAGACTCAGTTGCAGTTGATGGCCCAGGTCTGAAGGGGTCATGCAAAGGGACTGAGGCTTGGCACCATGAAGAGAGCCTATGAGAGGCTATTGGTGAAGCCTAGTTACAGCAGAAGGCAGCAGTGCTTTGGAGATGCCAGTACCATAGGATGACCACCAAGAACAGCAGCAGTAGTAGAGGACAGGCAGCTGGAGCCTAGAAGACAAGGTGTGTGCTACAAAGGGCAGGACTGGAGAAGTGACCCAAGCCCTTGGAGGAGTCCAGGAGATCATAAGTGGATCCCAGACACTGGACAGTCAGAATTTGATTTTGCTTTTGATTGTGACTGTGCCCTGATCTTTTTCCCTCTTGAAGGAAGAAAGTATTTTAGTGGAGCCCACAGTTAAGAGACTTTGAATTATAAAAAGACTTTGGATTTTAAAAGATATTGGATATTTTAAAGGGATTGAAATTTTAATATGTAAGAATTTGCAAAGACTGTGGGACTTTTAAAGTTATTTAGATCTTGGGGATGAATAAGAAAGTAAGGGTTGAGGCCTAATAGTGATGTGTTTATGTGTCAAGTTGACAAAGGGTCAATTGTACTGGCTGATTTTGTATATCAACTTGACACAAGCTGGAGTTTTCACAAAGGGAGATACAGTGATATATGGGGCTGGCTGCAAAGAGCTGTCAGCACCAGACCCTGCTCACGTCTGTATGGTGCACAGAGGTAACCACAGAAATACCTTTATAACATGCAAACAACAAAAACAAAAAACAAACAAAAACAAAAACCTGGCAGCTGCTGGCAAGTCAGAACCACAGGGACTTTTGTTTTCGGAAAGCCCAGGGTGGGCCACTCCCCTGCATGGCCTAACTGGACTCCTGTATTTTCCTACTGTGCCTTTCCCAAGGCCTCTCCATCCTGAATGCCCCAACTCCCAACTCTCCTCATTCTTTTTCTCTCCCTCTCCTTTTTTCCTGTGATATGTATAGGTACATATGCACACACACCAAACACACACACTCATGTATATGTGTAGGCACACATTAACATGTACGAGCCCAAAAGTTGGAAGCCCAACCTTTGTATGGAAGCTCAAAGGTTGACATTGAGGGTTACCTTTAACCTTTTGCTTTGTTTCACGGAGACAAGGTCTCTCAACTAAACCTAGAGCTCATCAATATACCTAATCTTCCTAGCCAGCTTGCTTTGGTGATCTGATCTATGTCTCTGCCTTCAGTGCTGAGCTAACCCTCCTAGTGCATCTACAAGGGTTTCTGGGTGTCTAGTCAAGATGTTTGAGCAGCAAGCACTTTAACTGCTGAGCTAGCTTCCAGCCCTCAGCCCCTCTTTGTCTGCCGTATCCAGCCTCTCCCTCCCCAGTTCATGCTTACACCATAGTTCTCCCCAAAGCATTCTCCTATTGCTGTTCTGGGCCAGGGAGCCTATTCCTTATCCAATGATGCTCTCCTAGAGGGGAAAATACACGAAGAGGACTCTCCTCCTGCCCAGCCATTCTGTGAGTTGTCAGCTTGGGTTCCAGCCCCCTGCACGGTAGGCATTCTAAAGCACTGTTCACCTTTCCACCCCACAGTCTGGCTGACAGCTTCCATTGCTATGTCTCAATTGTCCTGGACCCTGCCTGGAAGCCTCTTTCCACAGCCCAGAGTTCTTCAGCGTCCTCCCTCAGCCAGGTCACTGCTACAAAGTTTGGTTGGTAGCTGTCACAGCACTTGTTGTTAGCTGCCTGGTTAAGCGTTAACCAGGTAAACTAGCTACCATGCTGCTCTGGTGAAAAGTACGTTGCATATTCCTGAGGTTTTGTAACTTACAAATAGTCTCCCACTTCTCCAAACTTGGCACCAAAATCTGCAGTTCCTGAGGATGAGTCAGTGGAGGGAGAGCTGATTTATTGGCTCAGGTTTGGAGAAAGGACACGAAAAAGGCATTTCTCAGCTTTCTATCGCCTCCAGGACAGGAAGATCAGATGACTGTATGCTTCAGTCTTAGCCTCAAGAGTCCCTCCTGGGAACACCCCCACAGCTTTACCCTTGTCTGCAGAGGAGGAAGGGTGGTGGGTTGGCTCCCATCCCATGCCTGCCACCCCACAGCATGGTGCCAGGGGATATTTGCCAAGGTCCAGAGAGCAAGGCTCCCTCCCACCCACTGTCTTTCCACCACAGGGGAGAGGCTGGACCCAAAGCCTCCCACACAATGTGACCATTGACATTTGTAGGTGCCATGGAAACATCTCTTGGGAGCTGAGTCCTCTCACAGTAAACCCATTGTCCCCTGAGCCAGCCTTTCTCTGAGAGCTCTCCCTTCTTAGCACTTTCACAGCCCAGGGCTCCTCTTGTTGACTCAGGTAGGGGAGCCAGACTCAGGTTTGCTGGTGACAGGCTCCACTGCCCTGGGCCTTGCCATCCCAGGCTTCTGTCCATTCCTCATTAAGTCTAAGGTGGCCCAGAAGCATAGTACCACACGCAGATGGCCTTTTGGTTGCTCTGAGTCCTGACAGCAGAAGCACAGGAGGACAGACACCAGAAGTGACTCCTTGCCTGCCTGTTTGTTTTGGAAAGCTAGAAGGCAGAAACTGTTCTGTGGGGGCAGCCTCCTGCTGAGTGACCACCCTCAGTGCCAGGCTCTGTGTAGCCCTCTGGACTAAATCGATCTGGGCCATTTAGTCCCTGTTCTCTCTACAGGGCTCCGCCCATGCATTTCTCTTCTAACTTCTGGAAACTTCTCTAGAAGTCACTCTCCTGCCCGGCTCCCTCAGCCCCCACCGCCACATTTGCTTGAGCCAAGGTCTCACTAGAAATCCAGATACAAAATAAAACCAGAGACTGCCACAGGAGTCCCCAGTCACGACAACCATGTGTATTCTTCCTCTCTCTCTCCCCAGAGATAAAGATGTTGCTATAGAGAAATAGGCTCTGTAGAAAAAAGGGGCATATGAACTGCCTAAGATCCAGGCCAGGCCTAGACCTAGAGCCTGTTCTCTCTCTGGCACTATCTTTTCTCTAAGTCACTGAGTGATTAGAGATAGGAGTTCAACAAGTCCCTCTAAGCAACAAGGCCCACAGGGACTGAAAGTCCCCAAGATGTGGGTTTCAACAGCCAGAAAGAAGGGGTTGTGACTACAACTCCGTCTTTCTTCAGCAGCCATGTGCCTGTGCCTCAAACCACTCCCTTCCCAGACACCACTATGAACTCTGATACCACAGAAGCAGTGAGTCAGGGCAAGGATCTTGATGCTGTGCCAGCCATGGGAACTAAGGGCTTGCTGATGGACAACCAAGTTTAGATTGGTGCTCTGTGAACACAAACTCTAGCTGGGTGACCAGGGACAAGTTATGTAACCACCCTTTGCCTTGACTGCAGCCACTGTAGAAAGTAATAAACCTTCCTGCTTTCCTAGGATGCTGGGAGGGTCTGACATGCAGGGAATAGAGAGGTCAGCATAACACCAGGCTCACCAGAATACACAGGATAAATACACCATGTTGTTATGGTCAACACTGCACTTAAAGCCAGGTACATGGGTAAAGTGGTCTCAGGCTAAGAATGACCAACAAATGACTCCTACAGTGACCAGGATTCTATCCTACAGTAGGAGTCGCTGGCCTGAGGGAGGACAGAGCCATCTGCCAGTCCTAAGGCAGCAGCTGAGTGCCCCACAAAAGGGGCCCTCCAAGAGTTCCTGCTGGGCTTTGACATGGGGTGGCCAGTTGGTTCCTGGAATGTCCAAGAAAAACAAACTGGTTATTCCGAGTGAAATTGCAGCCTGGCGGCAGGCTGGGTCTGCTTTAAATTAAACACAGCATTTCTCAGATTCTTTCATCTTCTTGCCACCGTGGGGTTCCAGAGACATTACCTCACCTCACTTTCCTGCTCTGAGGAGGGGAAACTGACAAAGTGTGGGGCTGGGGTCTTGGGAGAGAAGGCTGGAGGGCCTACTTTGTCTTAGGGCTGAGGTGCTCAGAGCCATCCTCCCTCTTCAGATTCAGCCTCCCATCTGGGCTGGAAGCAGAAGTAGGAGCTGTGCCACAAGCAGAGAACGCAGCTGGTATTTGGTATTTAGCAAAACATTAGAACATTTTCAAAGTACATATCTCTTCTAGGAGTGCTTGGAATAAGCTGACTGTGGTTTTATGAGTCTTTTGACCACCGTGTGATATTTAGACTTGAGGTAGCCATGCATGCCAGCTCCTTGGCTGGCAGAGGGGTCCATTTCCCTGCTGGGCACTTTGGTTTTGGGTAGAGTTCCTTCTGGTTTTTGAAATTGCTTTTAGTCAGCTTCTGGAGTCCTAGAAAATTCAGTGTTGGAGTTAAGCACTCTTGCTGGGACTTCCCCTCAGGGAAGAGACATCTGTGTCTTGCTTAGACCCGGAATCCTTTTGTTTATTCATTTATTTATATTTTCATTAAATGTGGGACAACTTGCAAGAGTCAGTTTGTTCTTTCTGCCATGTAGGACCTGGGGATAGAACTTGGGTCCTCAGGTTTGGCTGCACAAGTCTTTACCTGCTGGGCCTTCCCATTGACCCTTCATTTATCTTTTCACTTGTTTGTGAAGTGATGGGGGTAGAGATTGTAGGTGGCTTACTGTGTAATCAGGCCGGTTTCAAGCCCCAGATTCCCCTGCCTCAGCCTCCCAAGTGCTGGGATGATAGTCTAGCACTGTCTGAGCCACACCTTTAAGAAGGTGGAAGGGTGTCTCCCAAAGTTTCTTAGTTATAGGAAACAGGAGCTTCTCGGGCAGTCTTCCAGGAAGCAGGATTTTTTTTTTTCTTCTCCGGGATTTTTATGAAAACAAGCTACACAATGGCTTCTGGAAATCTGGGGCCAGGAAGCAGAGAGCTTAGTTTCCCTTCTTTTGCTCTGTGTCAGCAGGTTCTATCTACTCCAAGCAAGCGTGATCTCATCCCAGTACTGGGCTCATAGTCAGAGCTAGGAAGCCAGGCCAGTTCGGTGTCATCTGTACCTTTGTTATCAGCAGTAGTCTGTTGAATGTCCCCTTGTCCCCGAGGGCCCATCTATTCTCTCCACATTGCTTTGCTCTGTACCTGGGGACTAACTTGTAGGAGCCATGGCCACTGAGCCCCTTCGCTTTCTTGGTTCACACCGAGTTCCTCCCACTGTGAGCCCCCACTGGAAATTGAAGAGCAAGAGGGAAGTCCCAGAAGGTACAGCCTGAGGCAGGCACAGCCTGAGGCAGGCACAGCCTGAGGCAGGCACAGCCTGAGGCAGGCACAGCCTGAGGCAGGCACAGCCTGAGGCAGGTGGGTGGACAGCAGCTTGCCACTTTCCTCCACCCAAGGCTGCAGCAGTGTTCCAGCAGTTCCTTCCTCCAGCAACAGTTAAGTTTGGGTGCCAGTCACCACTTCCTCTGCTGGAACTGCTGCTCTGTCCCGTGGTCCCCTGCACCTTGCCCACTTCATTCTGCTCTCAGCTCCCTTGGAGTGGCTATCTTTCTTCTGTTGGGCTCCTGGTGTAAGGAGATCACAGTGGGCGACAGCTTTTGGGATGCCAACTCTTTTTAAGATTAGGCACTATTTTAGAGAACCTGACCTAAGTTTGAACTCAGGTAAACTAACAGGCTGGTACCTAACATAAGTTTCTAAGTTTCCCCCTAACAAAACCAAGCCTAGCTCCAGTTTCTAGGCTAATCCCCAACGAGACCAGCATTCCCAGGTTACACCTTCAACAAGACCAGCATCTCCAGGTTATTCCCTCAACAAACCTGCACCCCCAGGTTACAAGCCTATCCCCTACCTAACAACCACCAATGCAGAGGGGAGCAGAAATTAAGTTTATGATACAACTCCCAGCAGCAGCCAATGATGTTAAAGGCCACAGTACTTTCCAATGAGATGCTTGCACACTTACCCCTGCTTGTTGTTTACTATGAGCCTTGCCTCAGACATTCGGGGTCCCCCCTCCACAAAACCATCCTGCATGGACAGCTGTGCATTACAGGGGCTGAGCTAGCTCGAATAAAATAAAGACCCTGCTGTGAGTTGCATCAGATCCACTCCTGTTTGGTTTTTTAAAGAATCACTAACATTCCCTGGCACTACACTTTGTCCTCCTGTCTGATTCCCACTCAGTACATAAAGGGTATGGATGAGAAGTTGGGGATTCTAAAGAGAAATATGAGAAATGTAAAAAGCCACAGAGGTAATGAGAAAGAAAATAAGAAAGATATTGAGAAGGTATCCAGAAATTTTCTAGAAGTGAGAAATAATTAATTACTTCCAGCTACAACTGCTTTAAAATGTTTTATGAATAGGTAGATAGATAGATAGATAGATAGATAGATGGATAGAATCTGTGTGTGTGACTGCATGAGTATGTGAATGTGTGTGTGTATGTGAATGTGTGTGTATACCACATGTGTATACAGGTGCCTGTGGGGAACACGGAGTGTTGGGTCCCCTGGAGCTGGAGTTAAAGGTGGTTGTGAGCTTGGGTACTGGTAATGGAACTCAGGGCTTCTGGAAATGCAGGAAGCATACTTAACTGCTAAACTATCTCCCCAGCCCCATATAATTACTTTGTTTATAAAAGATGCTCCATTTTCCTGGGAGATTATGACCATATGTGAAAATAACCTCCCAAATTCTCCTCCTAGGGACTTGGTGTCTAAAACATAAATATCTTTTAGACATGAGGTGTGGACAGAGGATATGATTAATTTGCTTGTATTTTGTTGTTGCTGTTATTGGACTTTGGTTCATTTTGGAGACAGGGCCTCACTCTGTAGTACAGGTTGGCCTCAAATTCATGGATATCCTTCTGCCTCGACTTTACTAGTGTTTACAGTAGATTACAGGCATAAGGCACCATGCCCAGTTAGGGGATACAATTGAATTCGTCCACCCCATTCATAGGATTAGCCATCAGAATCCCTGTTTTTTCCTCTCTTTCCTTTTCTAATTTGGCTCCTGTGAGTTTTGTAGCTGTTTGGTTTTCTTCTATGTTCACCCCAGTTCCTGAATATGACATGAAGGCAAAAATTTATTTACAATGCTTATGGCCTTATGTTCCCCTACTAGCTCTTATATTAACCCTTTTATACTATTCTCTGTCTGCCACATGACTGAGTAGTTACCTCTCCTCAGTTTCATATGTCCAACTTCCTCCGAGTCCTGGTGGTGAATCTTCCCGAGCCTCTTTCCAAGAGTTCCTCTCTCTCTCTCTGCTGGGTGAGCTGCCTATTCTCTGCTGCTTTGGTGTTGGCCATTCAGATCTTTATTGACAGGTGAATGCTTCTGCAGTGCACAAGAGATGATTGGCCTGGGTTCTATAAGAAAGCTGTCTGAGCAAGCTATGAAAAGCAAGTCAGTAAGCAGTGCCCTTCCACGGCCTCTGCATCAGCTCCTGCCTTCAGGTTCCTGTGTGTTTGAGTTCCTGTCCTGGTTTCCTTCAATGAGAACTATGATATGGAAGCACATGTCAAATAAACCCTTCTTCTCCAAGACTCTTTGGTCATGGAGTTTCATCACAGCAATAGAAACCCTAAGACACAGAACACAGATACACAGACACACACACTTACAGAGAAAGAGAGAGAGGGTGGAGGGTGGAGGAGGGAGGGAGAGAGGAAAACACAGAATTAAACGTATTGAGAAAATGTGTGCAGCAGAAGACTGGGCTATACACAAGTCTGTAGAGCATTTTCTTAATTGGTGATTAATCATTACTTTTAATCATTTAATCCTCAGTTGCAATTTTTCTGACTGTAGCAACCAAAATCTTGTATAACAAGGGCCTTGTGTTCTAATACAGTAAATCTGAACACTGTGCAATTGACTGTTACAATAAACACCGTGCAATTAATTTTTGGCAATTGGTTGTACATTTCTGTTTTTATAGTTTGAACAAGTCATGATCCCCATAAGCTCAAATGTTAAATACCTGGTCTTTAGCTAGTGATGCTATTTTCAGAGGCTTTAGCTAGAGGAAAGAGGTCCTTAGGTGTGTACCTTTGAAAGTTATAACTGGATCTAGGTGCTTTCCTCTCTGCTTCCTGTCCATCACAGTCTTCTTATCCTTATATTGCAAGCACTGGTATAGTCTGATTTACTGTAGATGTCTATCAATGGTGGCAAGGCCACACACTGAAATGATAAGCCAAAACACGTCTATGTCCATTACCGTTAGAATAGCTATGATCAAGTATCTGACAGGGAGCAACTTAGGCTAGGAGTTTACTTTGGCTCATAGTATGACTAGTAAACCCCATTGTGGGAAACGCATTGAGAAAATGCCTCCATAAGAGTGTGCTGTAGGCAAACCTGTAGGGTGTTTTCTTAATTAGTGATTCATATGGGAGGGTTCAGCCTATTGTTAGTGGGGTCACCCCTGGGCTGGTGGTCCTGGGTTCTATAAAAGATCCATCACAGTCGGGTGGTGAAAGCCTGACCCTTCTCACCTTTCAGAACATGAGGAAACAGAGAGCCATGAAGTGGCCTTATCACCTCTTTTCCCTTTTCTCCCTTTTATTTACACACACACACACACACACAGGACCCACAAGACAGAGCCACAAACATTTACAGTAGATCTTCCTTTCCAAGTTAAAACTCTCTGGAAACACGCTGACATTTGCACCCAGTGTCATGTCCCTAGGGGCTCAGCTTGTTAAAATTGCTGTTTGCAACTCTGTGGAGGTCATAAAAAATTAGTCAACAGTAAAAAATTGTGAACACACAAAAATTAATTTGAAAGGCAGCATAAGGAATCTGAGCCGTTTGGGTGAGCATTTCCCACCACACCATGCAGCTTCATGGCAGCCTTGGCTCTGAGCACACAGCACACACAAGCCTCACTGTGCACACAGCATGCACACATCTCACTGAGCACACAGCACACACACATGCCTCACTGTGCACACAGCATGCACATGTTTCACTGAGCACAGCATACACACGACTCACTGAGCACACAGCATGCACATGTTTCACTGAGCATACAGCATGCACACGGTTCACTGGCACAGAGCACACACACGTCTCACTGAGCACAGCACAGCATGCACACGCCTCACTGTGCACACAGCACTCACACGTCTCACTGTGCACACAGCACTCACACGTCTCACTGTGCACACAGCACTCACACGTCTCACTGTGCATGCCATCATACCACATGATATGAAACAGCTAACAGGTTCCACACTATCGAAAGAAACTGCAGTGTGTGTGTGTGCATGTGTTTGTGAGTGAGTGTTCAAGTGAACGTGTGTTTACATGTATGTTTGAGAGAGTCTCATGTATCCCAGGCTGATCTGATATACAGATGAGGGTGACATTGGAGGCCTAACCTTTCAAGGCTGGGATAATAGGAGTGCATCCTATGCCTTCATATAGCACTGGGGAATGAAACCCAGAGCTTCAAGCATGCTACAGAAGCATTCTACCAAATGCTGTGGTGTTTTTATTATTAAATACAAAGTTTTCTGCTTTTATAGGAAGATAATGGTTTAGTTATGAAAACTGAAGGCTTTCAGTATTGTCCTACCATCGTGTTTCACCATGGACATATCAAATCTGTGCACCTTTGAATTATATTGTGTTGGAATGTTTGACTTTCAAAAATTTTTAAAAAAGATTTATTCATTTAATATATATGAGTATACTGTTGCTGTCTTCAGACACACCAGAAGAGGGCATTGATCCCATTATAGATGGTTGTAAGCCACCATGTGGTTGCTGGGAATTGAACTCAGATCCTCTGGAAGAGCAGTCAGTGCTCTTAACCACTGAGACATCTCTCCAGCTCAACTTTCAAAAACTGATAACCAAAAATTGATAGCCCTTGTTATATAAGATTTTGGTTGCTATAGTTACTGACTTGATGTTGTTGTTTTGAGTGCTGGGGACTGAACCCAGGGCTTTTTGTTTCTTTAGGCAAAACCTTAACATTTAAGTTGCTGACTTAAGTTTCACAAAAAGTTATTAAGTGAATGTGGAGGGAAATGATTAAGACAGTAAGAATTTTCAATAACTTCTGAAGTGGCCTTAATCATACCTTTGCTATTTTGATATTTATGCAAAGGAGCAAAAGCAACACTGACAACTAAAAAAAAAAAAAAAAAATTAAAATGTTGGGTCTGGAGAGATGGGCTCAGAGGTTAAAGGCACTTGCTGCTCTTCCACAGGACCTGAGTTCAAATCCCGCATCTGGCAGTTCCAAGCTGCCTATAACTTCAATTCAAAGTGATATGGCACCCTCTCTGGCTTCTGTGGACAACTGCACACACCTAGCAGACACACATACACAGAGACACATAAATAATAACTTAAAAATCAAAATATTGATCGTTTGAAGAAAGTTGAGAATGCTTTGTCTTGGATTATTAAATACTCATCTAAGATGTAATTCTTTATCTAAAAATAATTGCATTTATCTGCTTGCAAATTTACTTCTTTCATCTTTAATGATAGAATTACATGTATATCAAATAATTTGTGTGTGTGTGCATGTATGTGTGTATTTGGTGTGTGCATGTGTATTCATGTATGCAGGGACGAATGGATGTGTTCACCTATGCATGCACATGTGAAAGCCAGAAGCTGATGTTGGGTGTCTTCCTCAATCACTCTGCATCTTATTTATTTATTTTTTTAAGATAGAGATTCTCCTGGACTGGAGAGATGGCTCAGTACTGGCTGCTCGAGTCCCACCACCCACATACCCACACACAACTACCTGTAACTCCAGTTCCAGTGTATTCAGTGTCCTCTTCTGGCTTCCTTGGGTATCAAGCATGTACACAATGCACATACATACATGCAGGCAAACACATCTGTACACACGTAATATTAAAATGTTTAAAGTTTTTTATCATAGGAACTTGCATTGAACCTTCAGCTTGCTGTTTCAGCAGGACTGACAGGCCATTGAGGCCCTGAGATCTACCTGTCTTTGTCCGATGCACAAGCAGGGTCAGATTCCTGATGCCATACTTGATGTTTATGTAGGTTCTGGGGATCCAAACTTAGATCCTCACTCTTATATCAGCAACCACTTTACCTACTGGGACATCTCTCCAGCCCACAGATAATTGTCTTAAAGTATCTTTATGATATGGTATCAACGAATTTTTGGTTTGCATACCTATTTTATATACCTGTTTTCCTGGGATCATTCCACGTGAATGCTCAATGCAGACGGGTTGGACATGGCAATTACCCATCACAATATCCTTTGTTAGGTTGTTAATATCGGGTATTTTGTCACAAAAACTAGCACAGTCTCTTAAGAGCCACAGACTTGTGTCTTCTAAGGAAGAAATACATTTAATCTCTCTAGTGATAAGGGAGCGACTTCTCAAAGGTCATCCAATAGGTCTCAAAATTTGGATCAGACTTTAGAGACAGAGAATCCAAGGGGGGAAGAAACAAAACCAAATAGTGGTGTTTGGCCCAAAGAGAGAAATGACTCAACTGTTCAAAAGAAAAATATAAAATGCATATATCCAATATTAAAATCCAAAATATGACCAAAGGATGATGACTATTTGTCTGAGTCGGACTGGGACAACCTAGAGGAAGAGGCGGCCAAATATCACTACCCTGAATGGCCCCCTCCCTATGCGCCTCCGCCTTCAAATGTTCCCACTATGGGGATGCTGGTTGTAGATTCCAGAAAGGAGTTACAGGACAATTTTTTTTCCCCTAAACAACAAATAGAGGAAGAGCATCAGGACTTAATTAATCAGCTACAAAAGTTAAAGACAGGGAAGATGTCTTGCGAGGGCAAGGCCACCCATGAAAATTCCCTGGGTCCTCACATTCCTCAACATGGAACCCAAAGATGGTCCCTGCCCTCTGGCTTTAGCTCAGCCACAGATCACCCAGAGGAGGGAGAGGTTGAGGCTTTCCCTGTATCAGAGACCACAGACGCTCAAGGGGTTGCTTGGAGACATCACACAGGGTTAATTTTTAAATCATTAAGAAATTTAAAAATGCAGTGTCACCAGCTGGGCAGTGGTGGCTCATGCCTTTAATCCCAGCCCTTAGGAGGCAGAGGCAGGTGATTTCTGAGTTTGAGGCCTGCCTGGTCTACAGAGTGAGTTCCAGGATAGCCAGGGCTACACAGAGAAACCCTGTCTCGAAAAACAAAAACAAAAACAAAAAACCAATAAAACAAAACAACAACAACAACAACAACAAAAAGCAGAAGCAAAAAAACGGTGTCACAATATGGTGCCACTGCTCCTTTTACTCTTACAATCTTAGAATCTGCTACAGAGGAGTGGCTGACTCCTGGCAATTGGAATACTCTAGTGAGAGCAGTTCTTAGCGGTGGTGACCATTTTATTTGGAAATCAGAATATCATGAGAATTGTAAAGCAGCAGCTAGGAGAAACATTCAGGCAAACAATGGTTGGTCCTTTGATGCCTTAGTGGAAGAAGAGCAATTTTCTTCTAATGACAACCAGATGCAATATGACCTAGGCTTATTTGCTCAAATTCAAAATGCAGCCATGAAGGCTTGGCATAAACTCTGGGTAAAGGGAGACACTGGTGCATCTTTAACAGCAGTCAGACAAGAGCCTGATGAACAATTTTCTGATTTTGTCCATCGATTGAAAACAGCAGGGAAGACTTTTGGTAATGCAGAGGCAGGTGTAGATTATGTGAAACAGCTTGCATATGAAAAAGCCAATACTGTCTGCCAAGCAGCTAGATAATCATTATATGCCAGACAAATTGGTTCAGTTTTGTAATCTCCATGCATTCGTTTTTCCATCTAGTACTGCACATGCACCTATAGAAGAAGCATTGCTAGTTTTCACTGATGGTTACTCATCAGGAACAGTGGCTTATGCCTTTAAAGATCAAATAATCTCTTTTGCTCCATCATCTATGTCAGCTCAACTGGTTGAATTACATGCTGTCATTGCTGTGTTCCAAGCATTTCTGAATCAAGCCATTGATATTTATACAGATAGCTCATACTTAGCTCAATCTAACCCTCTGCTAGAAACTGCTGTGCAAATAAAGCATTCCTTGGAAGCAGCTGATTTGCTTTTACAGTGCCAGCAATTAATTTTAGGAAAAAGTATAAATTCTTTATAGGACACCTGAGAGCCCACACTGGACTACCAGGTTCCCTCTCTGCGGGAAACACCAAGGTAGTTCTAGCCACTCGTGTAACCAAAGTGACTTTATCAGATCTGCTGTCTAACTTGGATCAGGCCACAAAGGATCATGAGTTTCATCACCTTAACTCTCAAACTTTAAAGATTATGTTTAAAATTACCAGAGAAGAAGCTAGGCAATTGTCAAACAATGTCGATCATGTGTTACACTTTTACCAGTTCCTCATTTGGGCGTAAATCCAAAGGGACTGATACCAGTCAGTCTCTGGCAAACGGATGTTACTATTATAATGAATTTGGGAATCAAAAATATATACATGTATGTGTAGATACACAGTGGTTTCATTTATGGGACATCACAAACTAGAGAAGCAAGCAAATGTGATCACTCATATGCTTGCTACAATCACTATATTGGGTGTGCCTAAACAGATAAAGACTGACAATAGCCCAGGTTATACAAGCTCCAGTTTCTACCAATTCTGTGAAAAATTGGGAATACTACATAAAACAGGTATTCCATATAATCCACAGGGCCAAGGGATGGTAAAAATGACACATCAAACCATTAAACATCAATTTGAAAAAATTAAAAGTGGGAATGGTAGCCTACCAAGGGATCCCCCAGAAATATCCTTCATCACACACTCTTTATTTAAAATTTTTAACTTTGGATTCTGAAAGGAAATCTGCTGCAGATAAGATTTTGACATCCTGGGGAGTGGGTGGGGGGGTAGGTGGGGGCACAGCCTCACAGAAGCATGAGGAGGGGGGATGGGATAGGAGGTTTCTGGGTGGTGGGGGGAAGTAGGGTAAGGGGATAAAATATGAAATGTAAATATAATACCCAATTAAAAAAAAAAACTAGCCAGCACACCAGTAAAGTTAAAGAAGAAAACTGATAAATATCAAAGTAGAAGATAATAAATTATAAAGATGAAAATATGATGCAACCAGTAGTTAAGTTTAAAATCTGGTCGTTCAAGGAAAATAACAGATAAGCTAATTAACCTAGTCAATAACTAATTGTGAAAATTATCAAAAAAATTATGCCACAAGATGAATAAGTCAATGATCTGTAAAAATAAATAAATAAATGTCTTCATTTGCCTGCTAAAAAAAAACCAAAAAACAAACAAAACAAAAAACAAACAAACAAAGATTTTGGCATCCTGATACCAAAAAGAATTTTGCAACAGTCCTCTGGAAAGACCCATTAACTGAAACCTGGAACGGGCCAGACCCAGTGCTTATCTGGGGAAGAGGTTCGGTCTGCATACATTCCCAAACAGCAATGCTGCACACTAGCTGCCAGAGAGACTGATTAAACAAATACACATTAATAACAAATCCAGGGAGGAGAAGCCCCCTGAGAACCCTATTTTTTCTTTGCAGGAAACAAAGAAAGATCTTCATCCTTCACAATTGCTTTCAAACTGAACAGATCAACCAGCATATGCCATATATCCTGACTTGGAAAGTTCTCAGTGCTGAAGGAGACATCATCACCAGCACCTCCAAGATGGCTCCATTGGACTCTTGGTTCCCCAACTTATGATTTAGTGGAGTACACCTCAAGACCCTTGCCCCTAACTGGGAAGCCTCACCAACCTAAGACAGGAGCTCAACCATATGGCTGTTGAGTATCTAGGGACGGGAAAGGGAGGCTAGGGTCTTTCCATAAATTTTTCCAGCCTTCCCTTTTAAAAAAAAATTAAAAAGGGAGACCTGTTGGGAGCCAACTCCTAGCAGAAAGTGGCTATCATCTTTGCAGCCATCTTGGGCCATATATTTGCAGGTTTTTTCCACCCTGACAAGAGACTTCATCAGACACCTTGTCTTGTCTCCATTCTTCGAGTCTCCTGCCCCTCTATCCCCACTCTCTCCCTTGCAGACCATGCTGACTGACCTGTGGGCTGGGTCAGGGCGTATGATGTTTAGTTAGAACAGGCACTTGAGAGACCACGTGATGTTTGGAAAGGGTATAAGTATGACCCAACAGACAGTGGACAATGCTGGATGGTGTTGTTATATCTTAACATTCTTTGCTAGTCATCGTTTGTCATGATTTCATAGAGAGAAACACACCAAAAAACTTCCAGTGGTGCTCTGGTGCTTCTTGATGCTTCTTTGAATCTGGACAGATTGGAAAGCCTCCCAGTTTCTTCTGATTTGTGAATGGTGTTTTCAGTGGACCATTGCTGATTTGTGTGAACTGAACTGCTGATATCCTGACAATGCAGACTCAATTTGCTCCAAAGAACTATTTCTAAACAGGTCCACATCCTCCTTTGCTCTACCAACCTTTCCTTTTCACCAGCTCTGGTGGGTGGTGGGCTAGAAGGGAGGTTAAAGCACTTAAAAAACCTTATTAAAAGTAGGTTTTGAAAAAAATCAAAGCCTAAAACATCCACCCCACGGGCGGGTGTGTGGTGAAGTTTTTCAGTCTTGTACTAGTGATATCTGCATCAGGATGATTCTTTGTTAAGACTATACTTTAATTACAGCAGCATTCAAACTTGTACCATCTAGATGCCAGTAGCATCTCTCTACAGTTGTGACAAAATGTCTTTAGATGCTGACAAAAGTTTCAAGTGTGTGTGAGAAGGAATACAAGTATGCCCCGAGTTGAGGAACACTCAGTGTATAGGTAATATAGGTGAACACCTATAGCTGTGGTTATATGGTTACTTTATGAACACTAGTAATTACCATTTTATACATAAAGGAAATACAGAAAGACCAAGTAACTCCCTGTTATACTTGTGAATGAATTGAAAGAACGGGACTCTGTCCTCAGTGCCTGTTGTACTGCCTGTTGTCCTTGAGGTTTGGTCAGCTGTACATACTGTAATGTCAGGCTCATATTTCTGTGTAAAAATCTTGGGTCAGGGGCGGGGGAGATGGTTGTCATTAAAGTCACAGCAAACAGATGGACCCAAATTTGATTATCAAGTACCCATGTAAAAGTAGCCAACTGCTGAATTCAAGGCTCAGTGAGAAACTGTCTCAGAATCTACATGGAAAGTAACTGAGCATTGACCCTCAGCACTGACCTCTGGCCTACACACACACACACACACACACACACACACACACACACACACAGACGCACACGCACACGCACACACACACACACGCACACGCACCAACACATACAAATATACACATCATAACATCCACCTATCCAAACAACAAGAGTCCCGAGTAAGGAGTGTTCAGTGTAGTCCCGTGAGACCAGTGGTATCTGAGACCCTCATATGTATACCTCAGCCCCAAACTGGCTGAGCTCCTGTGCCAGCAGCACAGTGGACAGCTGATGTAGAAAGCAGCACTGGGCAGGGTCAGCAGGTCTTCCTCACACAGACACTCAGACTTGCTAGAGATACAGAGGCACATGTGGCTGGGCCAGGATGAGACTTCTACATTCAGGATGAGGCCAGGACATGGGAGGTGTGGGTGAGTGCAAACTGCAGTGGAGAAGCAATAATTTTCCCCAGTTTCCTCTCTTCCAGCCTCTGAGCATCCAGATAACCATTCTTTCTTCTCCATGAAGCCAGCAGTTTGGTCCTACAGAGAGGAGTGCATGGTGCATGCTCACATGATGCCCACTGGGTACCATAACCTTTGATTAGTAATAAGGCAGAACTGCCTGGTGAGATGTTTGGCATGCTGTATTACTAGTTCCAAGAGAATACATGGTTCGCACAAGTAGAGGTTGGAGTGGGCTGGATACAGGATGGGAGGAAAATGGGAGCGTGGGCACTGTGTGCAAGCTTTGAGTGCAGGGAAGCAGCAGCAGGTGCCACACAGATTCACACACTTACTTCAGTGCAGCCACTGCAGAGCCTTCAGTGACACCTCAGACCTGCACTTAGCCTCCTTGGCATTCACAGGACAGAGGCACTTGAAGAACCAGAGGGATGAGTCTCCGTGGACATCTGGGTCTCTTTAATTCGCTGTGCGTGGGTTAGGCCTAGGCCCTTGCAAGGGTACTCTCTCAGAGCTACATTTCCAGCCCTTGGTTCTTTGACAGCGTCTTACTATGTAGGTCAAGATGGTCTCGAATTCATTATATAGACCAGGAGGATGTTAAACTTGAGGTCCTCCTGCCTCATCTCCTAAGTGCTGGAATTACAGGTGTCTCCAAGCCAATGCTTCATTGTTTTGATGGAAACTTCTCATCAACAGTTTTAGACAACATACTGGCTGGTCAAGCATTCCCCCGCTTTGGTCTTGTTGGTTTCCTCCTGGCAGGAACTTTGAAAGCTTCCTGCTAAGAGAACTGCACCTATCTTCTGCACATGCCAGGTTTCATGTGTTAGATCACTGCAGCTTCCTTTGAGCAACCTTTAGAGTCCCTGCAGACATTAGCTACTCAGAGCTCACTGGAGGACCTAGGGCTAGTGACTTACTTCCTACAAGTTACCTCACGCTTAAGTGAAGTTAGCTTTAAGTCAGAGTACTGTGGATGAACTAAGCTTCGTTTTTGACTCTTACTGAATACTCTTTTCTGAAGCTCATTTCATAGCCAGACTGCACCCATGACCACTCTATCTTAATCTTGGGGTGTGGTTCTATAATCAGCTGGACACTCGGCTACCACGTGCAGCCCTGGGCTCAGTCTTCAGTGCTGAAGGGGGGAGCTATGACCCCACCCCCGGCCGATCTAGAGCCTGCTCACTTCCTCCTTGCTGGGCTATTTTTACAGGATTACTTGCTTACTTCGGTGTTTCTCTATTCAGAATTCCTTGAGGTTGGTCTCCTGACAGGTTATGGCAATAGTCTAGGGAATATTCTCAGGACTGCAAATGTTCTTTCTTTGAAGTTATTTCAAAACAGGCACAGTAGACTCAAGCCAGATGTGAAACAGCTGGGTGGGTGGGTGGAAGGAGGATGCCACCACTCCAGGCTCCAGTGCAGGTCAGAGGTCTGGTACAAATGTGGCCAGTTCCAGCCCACGTTTACATTCAGGGTTTGCTCCTTTAGTTCTATGCTCTTCAGTTCCAGGTGCGGTTGACTGCAGGAAGCCATGCACCCACCTACAGCTCCCTGATTACCTTGATATTTCCTACAAGAATCCCCTCTCTCCACTCTCGAGGTCTAAGAAGTGAGTAATCAACTTGCCTTTTCACCCAAAGAATGAATGTCCTATCTACCCTGCAGGCTGCATCCTCAGGACAGGGTTCTCTGGGACCCCTTCTGTTTCCTGTAGAGGCTGTGACAGTCTTCTATGTCACGTCCTACAGTCTGTTTTGAGGTGCTGGCTTTCTTGGGTGTACACAGGCTGGGTACCAACATGGGCCTGGAGGAGACTGCAGAATCTCTTCTTGCAAGGTGACCTTTAGCCCAGCCCATTCTTGAGGTCACTGCAGCCTTCTTACCCGACTAAGGTGACACAAATTCTTCCCACAGCCTTCCATTCTGTGCTTCTGGCCATGGGTAGGGTTCAGAGGTGAAGACCGGGAGTAGGGGTGGGGGTCGGGGTACAACATCTGCCCCTACATTGCCAGATAAAAGAAGAAGAGTAGCCTGAAGTCTGTGCCAAGAAAATCCTAATTACCAGATGCACAAACCACAAATGAAGAAAAAGATTAAAAACTTAAGTCCTGATTATCTTTTAACAGCCAGTTCCAGCTAGCCATGTTTATTACTCAGCCCATGTTAGAATAACAGTGGACAAAAATAGAAATGGTCTGGCTTTATAAAGCCTCTGCCTTTTCTGTCCTGTCAGGGAACCTTACTGCATGGCTCAAAGACCTCAGCAGTGCAGCGTCTGGGGGTGACCATGGGCTCTGACATCAAGCTGAGTGCAGAGGCAGGAAGGTCAAGCTACTTAGCCTTGCTGAATCGCCGCAGTGGGAAGCCCTGGGCTTTCTGTGAGGTAGAGAGCTGCTGCAGTCCCAGAGAGACGGCCTGGCTGTGGGGCAGTCTGGACCACTACATGCAGCAAAAGCAGTATGGCGGGGGCTTTGTGCCACTGACTCTGGCCCAGGAAAGCAGCCCTGGGTGGAGGCTCTTTGAAGACTCTTCTTCGGTAGCTGCAACAGGGAGGGACAGGTACATGAAGCAAGTTTCATGCCCTTTCTTGGGTCTTCGGGAGCCCCTAGGAATGTTTCCTTAGCCACTAGCTATGCATAGTAATGGTGGCACCAGCGATTCCCAACAGCAAACGTGGCTCCCAGTGATCTTCCCACTGTGTAGTCCTGGGTCTCTTGTTAGGATCTTGGCTGGGGCCTCCTGGAGCACAAGTCAAGCAATAGCCATCCACCTTGGAGGGCTTGGGAAGCCTTGTTCTGATCCTGAGATGGAAAGGCTAGCTTTCTGAGTGAAGCTGGCCCAGTTCAGGCCACCTGCTTTCTGGAGCCCAAGGTCACTGCTTTGCTATGTCACTCTGAACTGTAAGCTGTGCCCACCCCCAGGTCCTCCAAGCTGGGCAGACAATGCTGCTATCTTAGGGGCTGCTTGAGCTCAAACAGGCCTGTCCCGCCTTTGACGACTTTTCCCACCACGAGGCAGGCAGAAGGTGACTTCAGTTCATCATGGGATCCTGTGAAAGACAGAAAGAGCTTGTGCCAGGGGTCTGAGAGAGATGTGAGGGGACTGAGGGCTCAATACTGAGGTTGTATGATGTATCTCTGCTGGAGGTAATACCACCCCCCCACACTCATGCTATGGCACTGTACTTAAGTTTGGAGAAGGAGCTCTCTCTTTATTCCATCAGGATGCAGACTTTTATTGTCTGCTGCCTCTCCACTTGTGATTCCAAGGTCTCACTGCATGTAAGGGGTGAGACAAACCCATCTGCCCAGGGAGGGCCCAAGTCACTGCCCACACTCACCCATCATGGTGGCCTGTTTCAGAAACTGGAAGCTGGTTTCGAATGTCATCTGCTGCAAAGGGGAGGAGCTTGACTGAATCCCAAAGCGATTGAGTGGTTTGTAAACACCCTCAAAACACATGTAATCAGCAACCAGGGAGAGATGGCGAGGGTCAACTGCAATGCCTATCACAGGGGCAGAACATCAGGAGGGTTAAACAGACGAGGGAAGCCGAGGAAGCACCACCTGTCACAAGGCAGTCTACAGCCAGACCCCGACGTCTCTCAGCTCCTTCACTTCCTCATCCAGCCACGAAAGCCCTACACCTGGCCCAGGGACTGCCCTGATTCCTTCATCTTGCTCATCATGCCCACCTAGCAGCACAGGAAATGAGAATCCACCCAAGTGTCCTGTTTCTACCTGGAATCTAGTCCCTGAAGGGCCAAAGCCAGCCATCATGAACTTCACGAAGGCACCAGTAACCGGGACACTACTTCAAGAATCAAAGTCACCATCTTCCACATTCCCTCATGGGGACTCTCAAGTGACTATAGTCCCTGTACACTCAGCAACCATGCCTCTGTTCCCACCAAAACGCAGGGCTGACCACCTCAGTTCTCTTGCCCTGGCCATTGGGCACTCCAAATCAGCCAGGCATGCTGTCTGTGCTGTCTGCTCTGCTTACCATACACAGCGAACACATCCTTAATCTCCTTCTCTATCACCCGCAGAGCAGCCTCAATGCCGTAAGTGTTGGCCATGGCGTGGATGTCATTGGAGTAGAGGCGGCGCAGGTCTAGTACCTGGGCAAGGGAAAAAGGAACCAACTTAAGTGCCCCACTGCCAGCTTTGTCCTGTGTGCATGCCCCCAGTATTCTCTCTCGCCTTGTGCCCATTGGCTGGGGACAGCTGGTGCCAAGTGTGTGGAGGCAGCAGAGACGAGCGCGGGGGACAGCTACAGGCAGGAGAGTTGCCAGGGCTCTAGACTGTCTTGCTTTTGTGACCAGTGTAAAGAGACAACTTAGGACACATTTGAAATTAAGCAAGAAAGTTTTTTGTTCATTATTCTTCTTGTAACAGAGATCTGCTCACTGGGATGGTCGCTTGGGGAGGTGAGGAGAGGCTCCTCAGCAGAGACCCTGGAACACCTTTCCAGGGTGCACACGGCAGGTTAGATCCCATAATTTACTTGGCCTCTCTAGAGGCCTGAAGCTTCTTGGTGGCTCTACCCCAGTATTAGACACAATCTGCAGGATTGTGAGACTGAGCACTTGAAACAAACCCCAAGTAAATAAGTCAAGCCACACCCACATACTCAGGAGGTACAGATCACTTGCGTTCCTCTCCTGGGCAAGCTCTTGGTAAAAGCTCTAGAGTACTGCTAGTGTGGCATGAGTGGCACGGATTCTTGGACAGCAGAGTGTGGGTGAGGGCACACGGGGCCAGAGCAGCCAAGCTCCTTAGTGTGGGAGAAACTCCTATACTCTGGGGTGAAAGCATCTCAGAGAAAAAGACTGATGAGTGGTGGGATGGGAGCATGGGGCCTCCTTCAGCTTCACGCAGGGAGCGCTTGCTGGTTGAGCTGCAGCTAGCTACCTTTACAGACAGAGTGAGCAACAGTGCTCTGTTTCTTATACTCAACTCTGAGAACTCTCCAGGAGAAAACAAAACAACACAAAGAGGGTTCTCAAATGGTGGATGCTGAGACAGCCCCGGCTAACGCTGAGCAGGTTTCCACGCGGCAAACTAACGGGCAGCGGGAGTCCTTGGTCACAAATGAGGGCGCACTCAACTTGGGGTCCACAGTGTAGCACAAATGACTCAGCAGGGTCCAGCGCCGGCTGAGTCAACTCCCAGTACCCGGTTCCCAAAAGAACATGAGGTGGGGGCAAGGATTTGTCCCAGATCAACAACCAGCCTGCGGGGTCACATACCTCGGAGTACTTGAACAGCTCCAGGAGGTTGATTCCCTCTGTGTTCAGCACAAACTCCTTCTCATTCTTATCATTGGTCGTTTCGTTCAGGAAGCACCGAGTGATGCCCTTAGTTGTATACACAATGGCATTATGGGCCAAGGACACAACCAAGGAGCTCATGTCAAAATTAATCTTCATCAATGGGAGCTTCACAGTCACCTATGGGAGAAAGAGAGCTGAGCCAAGGAGGAGAGCCCCCCACTCCCCAAACCCCAGCTCGTGAACAGGGCTGGGGCCTGACAGTCTACTTCAAGTAGCTTTCAAAGCCCATTTAATACTCTCCTGGCTGGAGAGATGGGTCCTGCTGCAGAAGTGGGCAGGTGGACTGAGAACTGGGTGGTTTAAATGATCCATATTCAAGGTGGAAACAGTAACCGATGTCAAGTCCACTCCACTGCCTGTCCTCTCAGTGGTCACGACACAGTGCCTGCTGCTTCAGGCTCCAGGTCCCGCCAGCAAGCTTTGTTATCTATGCTTGGGAACCATGCGTTGGATTAAAGAGAGGATGAGGAATATGCCTATGCCGATATTAAAACACTGAACCACACAGGCCTCAAAGGAACCATGAAATTCTCAGGATGGGGTACAGAGGACATTTTGGAGCAAGCTCAAACGATGGGTCACTGTCTCCTGGCAGGAAGAAAGGAAGCTGCTGCGCCTGTGATGTACGGTGACATGTTTGTGCGTATATTAAATGAAGTGATTCATTTAGATCTTACCTGCTAGGCCTGCCACTGCCACTCACATATGCACTATTTCCCAGCACTAGGGGTTAGAAAGTGGAACAGGCAAGGCTGGGTTTCAGAGCACAGGCCACCAGTCATTAAGAGATTCTTCCAGAGCTGCTCGAGAAACATGGCTAATGATACTGGCCGCTCTTCCAGAGGACTTGGGTTTAATTCCCAGCACCCACATGTTGGCTTACAACCACCTGTAACTCCGTTTCCAAGGAATGCTCTTTTCTGGGCCTCCAAGGGAATTGCACATACGGTGTGTGACCACACTCACAGGCAAAACACCATACAGATAAAATGTCTTAAAGAGTCAGAGGTTCTTCGGGGATATTCACACAGAAAGAGCATGAATTATGGATTATGAATTATGGATTAAGCACTAAGCTTCTACTTGAGGGTCAGGTTAGACATAAGCCCTAGAGCCAAGCTGTATAGACACTGACCTGGCACCACAGGCTCTCCTCTGTGTCATACTGGTAGTCCTCAATGAATGAGTGGGACTCCCGTACAGCCTGGATCCGGCGTTCCATGGCCTCAGCTCCCTGAGGCCTGGAGTGGCGTCGGGGAGGGTTCTGGGATGATTCTTCCTCGAGGCCTGAACCTTCTTCCTCATCAGGCTCATGGCCCTGGTGGGCACCTTCCCCTTTGATGTTCCCTTCTTCTTGTACATCCTCGTCCTCTTCTTCCTCCTCTCCTTCTTCCTCACTCTCATAGTCAACCTGCCAGGACATGAGATATATATAGGCAGTCGGTGCAGGTCCCAGCCACCCGGATGTCACCTATGGAACAACCCCAGGCCCCGCTGGCCCACACTAGCTTCTCTGCTCTGCCCTGGCCACCTTCTATCTCCATCTACCTTCCTTCGCCTTTCCTCTGAGTCGGCCCTCAGTTCTGATGTCCCCTCAGAGGCAGCTCACTTGCCAGTTTCCCTGGCTCACCCACTTACCCGAGAACCCCCTCCCTTTCCCCCAGCCTCTCTAATCTTCTCTTATGACACTAGGGATTTGGTTTGGGGACAGTGAGAAATCATAGAGATCATATTCTTATTGTACAAACAGCAGACACTAACTTCTTCTCAGTCTTCTCTGGGTCTCTGAGTCTGACTCTCATTTCCAGGGTTAGCCAGAGTCTAAATAAAGTCCTGTCTGCTTAATCAAAAGGTTTATCTTCCTTCAGATTTCTGGTGGGTTCCCAGTGTGACGGAGGGGCACAGTCCGGGGGAATTCCTTATGTGTGAGCACAGCCCTGCACCCCACCAGCGTCCCTCACCTCTTCTTCTTGTTTCTCCTTGCGTCTGGCATCAGAAGCGTCTGCATCCCCCTCCTCAGCTTCAGCATCCACAATGTTCCCCTCATCTTCCTCATCCCTTTCCTCCTCTCTCTGTGGTTTGAGATCAAGGAGAAAAACGATTAGTTCTAATAATATCCAGTAGTCAGTGAATCCGTCTGCTGTCCTCTACCCACTCAGTCCCTAACCCATTCCTTCTACCCAGTCTGCTCACCTAGCCTTGAGTTTGCAAACCTCCTTCCCTCTAGATACCACACAGAGCAGTGGGCTTGCTGCAGCGTCTGCGTCACTCTCAGTGCGCTCCACCTAGCTGCCCTCTGTCCTCCCTACTTGCTCATTCCTTAGTTCCTACTGGCCTATCACAGCCCCTCCGTCTGTGTTCACGTCACATACACGTCATTACCCTGTCTTGTATACCATAATATTTTGGTTAAAAGGGTTAGTGATACAGTGTAATCATAGAGGGCTGCCCACAGTCATTACGTGACATAACTACTGCTCCAACATTGTGGGTGGGAAGGAGAAAGCTGTCTTTTCCTTCCTGGCTTTGGTTCCTAGTTTCTTTGCCTCTTTCTGGTGAAGTGAGGATTGGACAAACAGTTGAATACAGTTGTGTCAATCTATGCTTAAGTTACTGAAATGGCAAAGCCACAGGACAAGAGGAACCTAGGATTTTCTCTGATCTAGGCCCAGAGCCAGGCAGGGCATTCCCAGTCCATGTGACAAGCCACCTGAGCAGGCTCACTGCAGCAGCACGGGTCTCTGCCTGCAGCCCTAGGAGTGCTCTGCTCCTGGCCTGAGGGACTTCCCACACTGCTCCTTATCTGGCCCATTTCCTCCTCTCCTACCAATAGTCTTTCTTCCCCTTTTTTCACTGAGGCTCAACTTCTCTGCTTCAAATCACTTTAGTCAGTGCCTTGGTGCTTTGGGGGAAGTCAAATGCAGAGAGAAAGGAGAACTTTCAAGGGCTCAGTGCACCATCTTGAGGATGGAAACTTCTTACAGAGATGGATCCAGAGCTGAGCAAACCATATTGCTGGCCTGGCCCATCATGCCTAGGAGTGGTAAGTGTAGCTTACTGGACGAGTGCAGTAAATAAATGCTGAGGTACATGGAGACCTTGCAGAATGCTGAGAACTGTCACAAAACCCTCCCCCGAGAGAAGCCTGTATAGGAGCCCTCCAAGTCTCTCCGCCTTCATATCAGTCCTGTGCACCTCATAGGGGTCCCTGGCAGTTGCTTACCCGAGTCCTCCCCGAGTCCTCCATGTCATCAAGGTCCTTCTGTGTAGCTCTCCTACTATTCACACTTCTGAAGGCTGATGCTTTGCTATTCTTCCTTTTGATAGCTTCCATTAGTAGTTTAAAGAATCTGTATGAGAGAAAGCCATCCAGCCCATCAGGACAAGTGTGTCTGGCCTCTCGATGCTAAAGGACTTGCATGGAAGCCAGCACAAGGGACTGCGACCAGTCTCTCCTACCACCTCTTCCCCCACTTGCTCAATCTGTCAAAAAGAACACCAGTCTCATACCCCAGCCTGCCGCATCTGGATACACTCTGTCACTCCTAAACTAACGTGCCTCTGACTGTGACAGACAGCTTCTTGAACTTTTTAACTTGTCTGGAGAATGTGGGTTTTAATATGTAAGGTGCAAATGTGTTTTAGCCACCATATACTTTCCTTAAGGGTGGTAGAGCTTGTATTTGGTAAATGACGGATATTGGCGCTACTGTGCTTGTCATCCAATCAGGACAGCAGAACCAATTCTAAGAGAAGTGAATGCAGCCTGGGACAGCCTACCCCCTCCCAGACATCTGCAGTATCTCAAGAAAGTAGGTCTGGTGGGATCAGAGGAATCCACACCCTCATACATGGGAACCCCGACAACTGAAAGAACAAGAGAAGACGTAAAGTGCACTGAAACTTCAAAGGGAAACACAGTGGACTTTGTGGCAATGGTCACACCAATGGGTTAGAACCAAACCTATCTGAAGAACTCATGGGTCCCTTTCTTCTTCTCCCCGAGTCACCCCCACCCCCCATCTTAAGGGTCCTTTGGATTTCAGCCTGCCCCATTACCACTTTTTTTTTTTTTTTTTTAAAATAACCTCTCACTCCTTTGTTAGGCACGTGGAACATCCCAAAGTGGACTGCATTAACTATACAAAGTCTAAGGTCTTACTCCAAGCCCTGCATTCAGCCATCCTATGTTCTTGAGTTCTACCCTGTGCCTAAACCACACTACTCCTGTAGGCATGAGGATGATAAAAGACAGGCTGCCAGCCCTCAAAGAAACATGGAGTCTTCATTTGAAAAGCAGTAGGGCAAATGTTTTACTGTTTTGTTCATTAAAGCCTAAAGAATGGCATCCTTCCTGTTTTTGTTTAAGCGATGTACGTATTTTATGTGTTGAGTGTCTGCCTGCATGTATGTATGTGTACAACATGTGCATCTAGTACCCATGGCGTCCAGAAGAGGGAGCCAAGTTCCCTGTACTTGGAGTTGCAGGAGGCTGTATGTGCTGGGAATCAAACCTGGACCACTGCAAGGGGGCTCTTAAGCTTTGGGCCAACTCTCCAGCCATTTGTTTTTTAACTTCTCAAAGAGTGCACAGTTTATTTGAGACCCACTAATACAGAGACAAGCTTGCTCACCAGGTGCTGAGAAACGGGGGCAGGAGAGTCAGAAGAGGGGAGGCAGGGCAGGACTTTGGAAGGATACAGTTCAGGTGGAAAGAGCAGACACTGGAGAAAGGTGAGAGCCTTGATCGCATGTTACAAAGGATCACTTACCCAGGGCACCACAGAGGAGATGGAACAGGGCAGAACAGGGTGCTCCCCTCCAGAGGCTAGGGACAGTGCTCTGTCATCAGGTACATCTGCCCTGCCTCAATACGGACCCTCCAGCTGAGGTTCTTTGCCCACCATTCACAACAGTCCATCTGTTCCTATTCTCAGGGATCCTCTGAGCATCTACACCCTCAGCAATATTCAATGGGAAGGGGGGATGTTTTACTCCATCTCCCAAGGCTAGGCTGAGGTGCAGCGGAACTCCTCTGACACGCTCCCCCCACCCCCAGGGCCCCTCTCTGCCCTGCCTGCATCTTTTGGTGTGCAGAACTAAGGAGACCAAGGGTGAAGGTGGAGCAGCAGGGTGCCTGAGAATGGCAGACAGCAGCGTCTTCCTGCAGGGGCTGCCAATATGCTCTTCTGTGACTGTGCCAAGAGAGCAAGGAGAGTGATGGCCCTCAGCGAATGCTCTGAAGGTCGTGCTACCTGGCAGTGTGGCAAATGAAAGGAACGAGAGAGTCATATGGCAGAGGAACCTCCCATACCACATAAACATGCCCTGGAAACAGGACCCTTCAATGTTCCCAAAAGGGCCTGTCCCATCCCCAGCAGCTGTTGCTTCGAGTCGACTCTGCTCAGTGGATCTGACTGCAGAGGGGCTAGCGGGCTAAGTTCATGGCTGGGACAGGAGCCAGAAGCTACAGTCCTTGACTAGGCTCAGTGCTCTTGCCACTTTCCCACTCTGGCCTACTCTTCCAGGTCAGCTACACAGACATGCGAAGCGATGGATGCCAGCAGAGACAGCTGAGAACATCTGTGCTTATGTGTCTCCAACAAGGAACACCTCTGCTTCTGTTTCCTTTTCCTTCCATTATTTGTTTAAAAAAAAAAAATTTAAAAAAAAAAAAAAAAAGGAAAGAAAAAAACCCTCATGATCTCACAGATGAGGAGGGGAGAGGAAAAGAAAGGTGGTAGTGGAGACAGGAGAAGGGAAGAAAAAAGAACAGCTGCCAGGCAGGGAGGGTGGCTCCCACGCTCCCTTCCATTTCCTGTGAGCTCCCAGGCCTTAATGCAGTTGAGTCACTCATTGCCTAGGCTGACAAAGAACTCTAAACTGCAGCCCATAGTGCAGGCTGCTCTTGTCTTTGCCTGAGACCTTGGAGGCCTGCTTTGGACTCACTGAGACTACCGCTGCCCAAAGTGACTGTACATGCCCTGTTTATCACAGCTTTCCAAGTGTACAAGCAAAAGACACCTAGGAGCTAAGAAGTTCTACACTGCTGGGAACAAGCCAGGGTTGTCACTTGTAAGAAGAAACAAACGAAAAAGTGGTTTAGCAGCTGGTGAGATGGCTCAGTGGTCAAGAGGCCTTCCTGCTCTTCAAAGACCTGAGTTTGGTTCCCACAACCTATGTTGGGTGGTGCACAACTGTCTGCAACTCCAGCAGATCTGACATCTCTGGCCTCTATGGACACCTGCACACGGCACACACATACCCATACACAGATACACATAATTAAAATAATACAAATAAATCTTTTTTTTTCTTCCACAAGGCAGACAGAACTCTATGCTCAGCTGGCATGTCCCTCATGGTGTCCTTCCTGCTTGGCAGCTAAAGCTTCTGGGGTGAAGAGAAATGGGGCAAGCTGTTGACTCTGCCTCCTCTCAATCACCCTCAAGAGACCCTGTGGGCTTTGAGTCCCACTTCTCAGAAGAGGACTTCCAGGCTAGCACAAATACCCGCTGTACGTGGGAGCCCTGTTCTTCTCTGTTAATTAACAAGCTGGCAGGTTGGAGCCTGTTCTGTGCTTCTGTCACTCTGCCCAGTGTCCCAGAGCACATGAAGGAACAAATCACATGCTGGACAGAGATACACGGAGGCACTGATGTAAGCCCAGCCAGCAACCTCAGTCACCCGAGTGATGGCTGAAGCAGGACTTCTTTCTCTTCCCAGTCACAGGTTATCTGGATCTGCGTGTAAGCATGCCAGTGTGCACATAGCACGCAGGACAGACAACTTTTGAGAGTCATCACTGTCCTTCCACTATCTGAGGTCCTAGGGATCGAATGTCAGGCTTGGTGACATGTGCCTTTACCCACTGAGCCATCTTACTGTCCTGGATCTCTACAAGTTAGCAGCTCTGGGGAGACCTGGGTTCCTGTCTACATAAAAGGCAGTGGTCAGGGGCATATGGCAAATCCTGTCAATGATGGTATCTCTATACTTTCTCTCCCCTTCTGCTCACCCAAAGAAAAAGCATGTAACAAGACAGCAGTAGGAGGCAAGCCTTTCTTTTTTGAAATCATTAGATATGGGTGCCCTGGTCCACATTCTTGCACATGAGAGCCAACTCCCCCCAACCCCCCACTCTTGCCAAAAAAAAAAAAAAAAAAAAAAAAAAATGGTTCCACGCTCTGCCAGTGTCCTCCCCACTCTGCTTCACTGTGCTGGGCAAAGCAAGTGCTTTGGTGAATCGTCCCACGCTTCTGATCTTGTGTCCTCACTATTATGGCCTATGCTTTCAAATGTCCATCAGTAACCTGAACTTGAGAGAAAAGGGAAGTTCATTCTCCCTAGCAGATAGAAAACAGAATTCCTACAGTGAGTATCCATTTATAAAGTGGCTGGGAAATGACAAGCCACTGGCTCCCTATCAGCTGACAAGATATGAACGGGAAGCATACCACAGGCTGATACCCGAATCCCTCTTCCTGCCATGTGCTGGTCTGAACCACAGAAGCACCACTGTGCCGAGGCTCTTTCTGCTTCCTGTACAGGTTCTTTCATACCTTACTACAATAAGCAGGGGAGGACTTGTCAATCCAAGACAAGCTGAGGTAATAATAAATGGCTAACTAAGAAAAGTCACACTTACAGGCTGGATGGGGGTAGGGGTCCACATTAGGTGGCAGGGCCTACTGTCCTCTGAAACACTTCCTTTGTGGGCTCACGCCAGGAGTACTCCATGGCTCAAAGTTAAAGACAAACACATCTGAGTTCTGACCTGGTTTCCATGAAGTGCAAGATGTCCTCGGGTCTCAGGCACTTCTCTTGCTGGTAATATGCATGTGGCAAGAACTGAAACCGGAGCTCATACACCCGGAATTTATTCTGTTTTTCTCCCATACAGAAGGACTCCTGGATGTCAACTTTCTGCAATACCTAAAACCAGACGAACACAGAGAATCTGACCAGGCCCCAGATGATTGTATGCTGCAGTTGGATTACAAGACATCAAAAGTCTGAGGGCCACAGCCTCAAACTCCAAAGAAAGTTCTGCCTGCATGAATCCTTGGGGTATGCGTAAGTGAACAGCCCCGCAGTCTGCTAAGTTAACCCAGGAAGCACTCTGACCATTCTCCAGGCAAATGCTATGGAGCTAACAATTATCTCAAAAGCTTCTTGATCTAACCTTGCCTGTTTAGCACCTGGCAGAGACAGTGTCTGTCTCCTGGTGGGAGTCTGGAACTAAGATGCCAGTAGACTGCTCTGTCACAGTAAGAGGAGGCAGGATCAGGTCTCCACCCAGCGTGCAATCAAGTATGAGACAGTTACCTCCCCCAGGCACACCCTGGTGAGCTGCTTCTTCAGACTCTTCACTCTCTTCAATGCTTTCTTGGTGTTGAACACAGGCACACTCATCATGGGTGTTTTGATGTTGGCACTGGCCACCATGAGAATCTCCCTCAGTCTGACAAAGAATAAGAACATATCTGATCAGAGGTAACTAGATTTTCTTGTTCACCTGAAACCTCTTAAAGATGGCAGTGTTCATGATAAGACAAGAGGAGTATGTCCTATCAGTCACAACTCGGGTCCTGCCAGGAAACCTAGCAGGACCAGCTCCTCATAGTCTTAGTTAGCAGGCATTTACAGAGAGCTTACCAACTGAGAGATGGAGGAAAGAGTAAACTAGAAGCCTTCAGCACTCTAACTGAGCTCTGCCACCCTGACAGTGGGCTCAGCAGTCATGGGAGAGAACCCTCACAGTGAGAAGTTGGGGAAGCTATCCAGCATCATTCAGACAGAGTGGAATGTGTACGGATGGAGGAATGCCAGCAGTGTGGGTTCATGTTTTCTGCTTTCCCAGCAATCACCACACTGCAGTGTATAGATATGTACCTAAAGGGCCATGGCCACAAGAATGACATCCCGTAGTCAGGCAACCAGGTGGCGCTGTGCTGGACTGAACCATGCTCTTGTGTGTGAGGCCTCACAGGTATCTCTGGTAACCTGATGGAGTGGCAGAGGAATCTACAGAGCCCTAAAAGAGCCGCAGAAACCACTCTGGCTACAAATAGCTATGAGAGAATCAATTTCTCACTCACTAGCCCGTTCCTTGTCCCTCTTATAAAATGACTGCTTTCCCAGGAGCATTAGAGCAGACTACACGGCAGCGGGGTGCCTCCTTGTGCCCCCATACCTTGGGATGCCCAGGGTGACGTTCATCTCGCCTCTGCCTGCAAAGTGGAAGGTATTCAGTGTCATCTGTGTGGAGGGCTCTCCGATACTCTGGGCAGCCAGGAGGCCAACAGCCTCGCCTGGGTCACACAGTGAGCGCTGCCACTTCAGCTGCAGCAAGGTTCTCAGCCTGGAGACAAAGGGGACAACAGAAGGAATCAGGAGCAAGTAGTAGACTACCTGACACACTAGAAACCAGGAACACAGAGCCTTAGCTGGTTGTTTGCCACAAGAATATCATGTGCCCTTGCCAGGCCAGTGACAAAGGCCCCTGAGTAGTGGTTATTTTGTGACCATTCACATCCCCTCCCCCACTAGCAAGAGAAGTTTGGCTTACACTTCCAGTGTACCAGTTGGAAACAGGTTCAGTTTACTAAGCAGTCAGAGGTAGGGGCGTGCATCTGCATAATTCTGTAATGTACTAACCATCCTTCCCAGATGGCTGGCCCATTAGCAACAACCATTATCTTACATCGGAAGGGGCTCAACAAACCGGGGTGTGTATAAACTACTGAGTATGAGGGCAGTGCACATGTGGAAGATGCCACAGAGCTACATGTCTAGGTAAGGTCTTCTATTTGCTTTTGAAGGCAAAGACCTTCTGGGATGCAGGTGAAGGCTGCTTTCCTCTTCTGGAGAGGACTGGAGGCTTACACACCATGTCACAGATCAATGTCCTCACCTGTCGAGGGAAAGCTCTGATTTCTTGTAACTCTTCTCTGCTTGAGCTGCCCACTCCTGAATGTAGTCATCAATCTTTTTTTCAAATGTTTCAGATACAGATGCAAAGTAGATGTCTGGGCGCCACACAGAAAGGCTGGGGTCGGGACAAGGGGCAGCCCTCTTCTGGTATTTCCATCGGCTCTGCTCATCCAATTCATACCACATCTGTAACATCTGAATAGACAGCAAGCTGTGTCTTAGCTAGGTGGGAAGGCATCAGGGCAGGCACAAGACTCAAAGGACCGGCTCTGGAGGAGAGCAGGGGAAACGCAAGGTAGGAACCTGGCTGTGATGACGTAAGAACCAGCTCAACACTTAAACAAGGAAGAGTCTGTCCCCTGGCATAGTGCTGACCAGAATGCTTTGGGCAATTCATCTTGACCTGTCCAAAGCATAGTATTTATTGTCCAATTAAGATTCCTCTGGAGTCAAATGGGCGGTATTCATGATTATGGTATGAAAAGAGGCAATGAACTGTCTCAGGCAACCATGACACTCAGAGTGAGGTGACTACTAAATGCTAGTTAGCACTTCTCTCCCAAACCCAGGCTGGCCTTCGCTCTACCAGCTCTGCTCACTGATAGCCTCTCCACTTCTAGCGATTAGTCTCCCTGATCTTTCATACCCATCAAAGCCCTAGGAATTCCTTCAAGCCTGGAACTCAGAAATCCACCTGCCTCTGCCTCCCAAGTGCTGGGATTAAAGGCGTGCGCCACCACTGCCCGGCTTCGAGCCCTACTACTCTTATGTTTAATGAGTCTCCTAGTCGTAGTCTTCATGGCTACCGCTGGCATCTGGACTGATATCACACTCTATTAGGGAACAACGTCTTCTCCTTCCTCTCTAGGAAGAACAAGCTAGGCACTGTGGACACAGCCTCCTCACATTACCTGCTGGGTCTCTGGGCTGCGGCCATTCTGGGTCTTGCCCTTTAGGTTCAAGGCTTTCACAGCCGCCTGAATCTTCTGGGAAAAATTCAGGAAGGCGCCTTTTCTCAGCAGGGCACTGGAATGCTTGTGATGCCATTTTTTAATGGCTTTGAAGTGGCGGAGCACTTTCTGGGGATCTGCTCTGGATAAAACTTCATGAAGATGCTTGGATTTCATTATCACCTAAATAAACAAACCACACAGACAAGAAGACAGCATAAAAAATGGGCCATATTACATGACTTCAAGTGACTCAAGGTGTGTAAGAGTCCCCAGAACACCTCCCAGAAGAAACAAACACCTGGTGAATAAAGTCTTCACCATTAGGAGAGAGCTTAGCTAACTAAGAACAGCCTCCCAGGAAGAGGGAAGGATGGCCAGGGGACAGGTGCCAGTAAGTCAAAGGCCCAGCCAGGAGTGAGATCCTCAATTCTGCTATCAGAAGTAAGTCGTGGACAGCTCATGATGGTTTCACTTGTTGATGATGTGTAACTGTTCAGTTCACAGCAATGGCCATTACTTGGCATTAAGAAATATACAAGTTACGGACATGTGTAAGGTGGGCCTGTTCAAACCCCTGCCCCACCTCCTACTTGTTGGCTATGATAGCTTCAGCATTTAGTTGCTTTAGCTAAAACTGGGCAGAGGGCTGCTATAGCCCTTGACTGCACCAAGGAGGAACCCAGACTTGCCATGTGTTTCAGTTTAAGGCCCAGCACCCCCACTTCCCAAAGGCAGCTACTATTCCACTGATACTCATGTGTTGCCATGACCTTGAGAGGTCAAAGTCTAAGAAGGAGCTCTGAAAACAGCAACTGCTTTAGAACACTGGTGGGGCTTTACAACATTTCTGGCTTTTCTCTATGGCCACATGGATGAAGTGGTAGGGCTCCAGGCATCACCCACAGGCATCACGGGGTCTGATATTACCTCATAATTGCTGGCCAGAAAGGGGAACTGCTTGGGCTGTAGGAACTGTGTCTTGGGGATGTCCAGGCCGTCCTCCCCATACAGGAACTGTACCACACTGCCATCGCTGTCACGGACCGTCAGATCGTACTGGATGACCAGCCCCTCCAGGTGCTTGATGATACACCTGTAAGGAAACTCTTGCTCAGTGCACGGTAAACACCTCCCAGGGCGGCTATGAGGGGAAGGAAGTGGACTACTGTTCCAGGAAAGACTCTAGGATGGACCACTTCCAGTGCTCCAGGTCCTGGGATCCAGCATGCAGAGGCTACACTTCCTGCCCATTTCCCAGAAAGAGATGCCTCAGTGGTCTGGGTGCCACCTCTCAAGGCCAGGTTCCATTCAGCTCAGCTGATATGGCTGCTCCCCACCCCTTTACTCTGCTGTTTATCTCAGAGCTCGAAGGGACCGGCCAGCATCCTTAGAATCACAGGCAGGCAAAGAAGGGAAGAGAAGGAAGAATTCTTAAACTGTCAGTGTAAAGACTGCCAAGCAAAGGGGCAGCATCAGAAACTAAATACTGACATGACACCCCTATCTGAAGACCTTTGCCATCAGTCCTCAATGGCAGCCGGCTTCTTCACCCTCTCATGCTTTCCTTCTTGGTCACAACTCAATGTCTATTTGTCATTGTCAGTTTCCTAAGACCCTGTTTTCTCTCCCCCAGCATCCAACCAAGCTGGAGAGCAGTGCTCAGTTTTAGCCACCACTTTCATGATGTTTGACTCAGAGGCTGGCAAGCTGGTGCCAAATACCAGCTCTCCTTTCACCACACACAGTGGTGACGATGTCAGTCTTTGGCCCACTGCTATACTGTGGCCTTAGAGGGCCTAACGGCCGTCCCTCATATCCATGTCTCCAGACTGCTTCCCCGAGCTTCAGGTCGTATCTCTAATGGCCCACCGACACATCTACAGCCATATCCCTTCTCTGCTAGTTTTCTCTCTGCTTCCCTTTAACTGTGCTGTGCTGCCTCTTGGGCCTGAACACTCAGTGAGCAGTTCTGTGCCTTCTCCACTTCCCTACCTGAAGGCTGTGCTGTGCCTCCTCACGCCTAGGTCTTCATGAGCTCCCACTGGCAGGTGAATCCTGTGAGCTTTGCCCCAGTGGCTGCTGCTCTTCCGGTCAGCCAAAGACCCCAACACCCTCCTATTCATTCTCCTACGGGTTCCCAGACTTGGATCCTACCACGCAGAGTTCACTGATCATGTGCTTCCCAGCTTTTCTCATGTTACACTTGTATTCTTGAACAATCTAGGGGGAATTAAGTCTAACCACTGTGCACACAAAGGTCAGGTAACTCAGGCCCCTAGGAAGAAAGGGGGCTGACCTTACTTCCCTGACCTTGCTTGTGCACGGCCAGCTCCACAGATGGGCTTCTTACCAACAGATCACTCAGGAGTGTCCTCAACTCTTCTCCTCTACTCTAATGCCATGGAGTCAAAAAGGAAGAGACCACAACATGGTATGCAGGCTTGACAAGTTTGAGCTCAAAAAAAAATGTCAAAGCAGTAACCAGTGGGCAAAGATTCAAGGGGAAGCCGGGAAGGAATTGGGCTCCTGTCACCCTGTCCACAGCGCTCAGCATCGCAGCTGGAGAGACGTGGGGTTTGCAACCCTCAGGTTCCTATCATTATTCCCACTAGCATACATTCTTTGAGCTCAGATCCTTCCGTCTACCCAACAAGGCTTAGGTACAAGACTGTCCTACCTGAGAGCAAAGAAAAGGTCTTGGCTGATGACTACCCAGGTGACAGGAAGACCTGTTAGTAGAGTGCCCTGTACTTATCCCAGGTTGCTGAGCCTCTCAGACAAAGAACAAACTCACCACTGCCATCCAGGCATGTCCAACCTTTGGATGCTGTTCATTATGTTGTCACCTACAAAGTTTACCCCTGAAAACTGTGTAACCGAGCTTTATATATGCAAAAAGAATCCCATAATCTTTGGTGTGGGATTAAAATTTTGTGTTGGGTTGTGTTTAGATATTTTGAGGCATATGCAGCTCACAGGTAAGGCACACCTAGAAGACCTGTAGATCACAGGGCCTACTGTGTAAACCTCTGAAGTAATGCTCTACCAGTAATGCGGAAATACTCTGTGCTATTTTCTGTCTCGGGCCACACCTGGAGACATTTAAAAGAGATTATATCATCTAAAGAATGCACCTGACAGGTACAAGGTCCTGGGATGCCAAGCCACCTATCAGAGGGCTACAGATAATTTTAATTAATTAATTAATTAATTAATTTTTTTTACCTTTGGAGATAGCCAGAGCGGCTGGTTTTGACAGCAGTGTCCACCAGGCCTTCTCGCCCCGCCATGCAGTGGAAGAAGAACTCCTATGGGAAAAGTGGGAGCCAGGTCCCAAATGTGGCAGTGAGTACCATGCATTTCCTAGAGGGCCACTCAGAGCCACCCTATGCACTCTTTCCTAGCCACGCAGAGTGTTCATTTCCTAGATCCTAGAATCCTTTAGAATAGCTCCTAAGACTTGTGGTCCCTTGGGGTCAAGTTCTTCCTGTCTGAGGTAGAAAGACATGTGGATCAAAAGCAACAGGAGCCAGAAGCCCTAAACGCACTCTCCCTCCTGCATCCCCAGGACACCGTATGTCACACTGCCAGTGAGAAGCAACGCTAGGGTTCACCACCATCCTGCAAATCCCAGGCCTGGATTCTACAGGTCAAGTGTTCCCTAAACTTGTCTGTTTAGTTTTGAGATAAAGTCTTCATATGTAGTCTAAGCTGGCCTTGAATTTGTGATCCTCCTGCCTCAGGTTCCTGACTAATTGGGATTACAGTCGAGAGCTACATGGTAGTTCACATGTTTGGCTCAATGATTGTTTTGGATACACTAAAAGGTGTGAGTCAGACTTTGAAACATTCTACATCAACCCACTGCCTCCTGCCTTTAGGCTGTGGATGATCCTGCAATTGGGGCCAATGGTGGGGTCTCTAGAGCATCAGCAGCCTTACAACGGTTCACTCTAGACCGGCATCCTCTCACACCGCCAAGTGCAACCTGTGCACAACCCATCAAACCAAGGGACTGACACCCAAAAGGCCATTCCCTTAGGGAAAACTGTATTTGCTGAAGCAAAACTATATACCTGCTAAAGATGTCCCACTATTATGAAGTGAGGGGAGAGAACAGAAAATGCAGACTTCATGAAATCAATGTCTACCATGCTCCTTTTGGTGATATAAGCACCCTGGTGACTGACACCCCACCTTTCGGCTGCTTCTGAAGCAGCTAAGAACTGGCTTAGAGAGGCTATGTTACAGAAAGGGTGAAACCAAGATCTATCTTGTCTTTTCATGTTTTGTTGTTGTTTTTGAAGTGTGAGGACTTGCTATGCAGCTTAGGCTGGACTCAAGTACTGGGATTACAGCACGAGTCAACACAACAGGCTCAATCTTTTCATTTTACCACTAACATGACCACATGCCTACTGTTTGTTTGCTGGCCCTAGTATCACAATGGGGACCACCATGTGGTCTGGTGGGTATGCCTTTACCTTTTACCACTTGGTTGTTCTTGTGCTATTACTAATGAGGTCATAAATCAATACTACTAGGCATAGAGCTGAGGAGAAATGCCAAAAATACACGTACTGGAGGCCTGATGCCAGTGAGGAACCTTCCAGTGACAAAGCCACCAGCCCTGGGGGTGAACTCGTAAGGCACAAAGCAGGGCAGTGACTTGCCAGACGCCATTAGTGGGGGTCTCCGACCTTCCAACTCGATTTGGCCCAGCAGGCAAGAGATCTGAGGAAAGAAAACACAAATGACACACAAGGTTTGAGTTCTGAGCAGCACTTTGTCCAAACAGGACTTCCAGCTTTCCTTCAGGAAAAACATTTGAAAACGATGTTATATCTGAAGACCAACCTAGATGCTTAAACTACCCAAAGAAGAACATTCCAAGAAAAAGTTGGCTATGGCTTCCCCCCCCCCCCCCCCCACTTGAGGACAAGCAATGCCTAGAAAAGAACTGTGACTTAGAATCACCATGTTATATCTGGGAGAGCCTTGAAGTTTGTCCTGTTTGCTTTTTGGTTTTAGTTTTGTTTTTTGATAACTTTACATAAACTACAATTATCTGGGAAGAGGAACCTCAATTGAGAGAATGTTTCTATCAGAATGTATAGAATACATTCTATTCTATTGAATGTATCTATGTTGCTTGGAAGTAGGCCTGTAGTGTATTTTCTTTGTTTAATGATTAATGTGGGTGGGCCAGCTTACTGGGGGCAGCCACCACTGGGCACATGGTCCTGAGTTAAAGGAGAAAGAAGGCTGAGCAAGCCACTAGGGCAAGTTAGTAAGCAATGCTCCTCTATGGCTTCTGCTCTAGGTCCTGCCTTGAATTTCTGTCCAGAGTTCCCTTAGTCATGGAGTTGTAAGATGAAATAAATTCCCCGGCAAGCTGCTTTTGCTCACGGTGTTTACCACAACAATAAAAACTCTAAGAAAAGGTTCCAGTGGGGATATGGAGTCCAGGGGGAAAGTAATCCCAGAGCAGAGAGAAGTTAGCCCACTCAGCTGCTCACCTAAGGATGGTGCATGCCTCCCAAGAGCCTCTAAACAAACAAACAAACAAACAAACAAACAAAAAACCCACATCAAAACCGACACTAAGATCTGTGAAAATGTCTCCATGGCACCAAGGAACTCTGGGAGAATGAGACTCGAAGGGTAAATGATCCTGAGAGCAATGCTTGCGATGTAAAGGAAGACATCATGCAGCACCAGAAGATTCTGTGTGTGGTGTGTGGGTGTGAATTCACGTGTGTACTCGTGAAGACCCGTGGCTGACACTGGGTGTTCTCTCAATCTCTTTTCACCTTTACGTGTTGAAACAGGGCCTTTCTCTGAACCTGAACTCATGAATTTGGTTAGCATGGCTGACCAGTGAGTGACCTTTGGGGATTTGCCTCCCCAACCCATAAAAACCCATACACGAACTGGCACGCCCCGTTTTTGCGTGGATTCTGGAGCCCTGCACTCATGTCCTGGGCTTGTGAAGCAAACACTTCACTGACTGAGGCATCTCCTTATTTCAGCATCAAGATTTACACCGAAGTTTTACAAAGATGGATGATGTGCGGATATAACATACACATGTACACAGACCAGTGCCGACATGGCACGTAACCTACCCGCACCTTTCTATCAGCTGTCTACGTCCTGACGTGGTTAGCACCTGTACTGACTAGTAAATGCTTCAGGAGATTTTGGTCTTTTTAGTTGTATTTTACAAGGAATGAAGATGTTTAAAAGCAGAAGTGAACCTGAAAGCTGACTCCTGACATCAGCCCACCCCTCTGGCCAACTGCTGAGCTACTGCTGCTCATACTTGCATCGTGTTCACGGTTGACCCTTTGGCTCCCGACTGCACCATCATCTGCAGGTTGTTCTCGGGGAACTGTCTGTGCAAGCCAAAAGGCATACATGCCTGTGGAATAAATCAACACACTGGTCAGTGACTTCATCTTTCTTGAAATCCCACATTCAGAAGGCAGAGATATAACACAAAAACAATAGCCAGAGAGAAGAGAATTTATTTTCAACTAAGGGCTGAATTTCACTTAAGACAAAGGAAAACCTTATCTGGATTATCCTTTCACTAAAGTCTACAGTCCTGCCTCTCCTATGCTCACAGGAGCCCCAGGTTCCATTCACTGGCCAAATGGCACCAAAAAGGAAACATAAAAGGCTGAGAAGCAGGGGAGGTGGAAGGGGGGGGGGAAAAGGGGGGGAGAAGGGGGAGGGGGGTGGTGGCAAATCCAATCTGTGATCCTGAGAGAAACTAGATGTGGTTTGAATAAGAATGGCCCCCATAGACTTATACATTTGAATGCTTAGTCACCATGGAATGGCACTCTTTGAAAGGATTAGAAGGATCCTTGTTGGAAGAAGTGTGTCACTGGAATTAGGCTTTGAGGTTTCAAAAGTCTGTCTGTCTCTCTGCCTATGGATCAGGGTGTAGAACTGTCAGCTACTTCTGAGAGTTACTTCTCTGCTACTTCTCCAGTACCATGACTGCCTGTGTGCCACCGTGCTCCCTGTCATGACAATGGACTCACCACTGAAACTGTCAGCAAGTCTACAATTAAATGCTTTCGTTTCTAAGAGATGCCTTACTTATGGTGTCTCTTCACAGCAATAGAACAGTGACTAAGACACTAGACAAGAATAAAATCTGGGCTGAAAAAGGTTTAGAGGCTAAGAACACTGGCTGTTATTTCAGAGGACTCAGGTTCAATTGCCAGCACCTACATGGCAGTTCACAGCTGTCTGTAACTCCAATTTTAGGGGATCTGACACTTGATATACATGTTGGCAAAACCACCAATTCATATAAAACAATAAAAAATACAAAAAAGAATAAAATCTAAGGTAAGGTACTAATGAATCAGCACACGAAAGCACTGTTTGGATCCCCAAAGAGCCAGCATATTACCAATGTCCAACTTGCCAGTGAGCCATCAAGCACTGGGTGGCGAGCCTTGCCTCAGCACAAGGCCAGTAGTGAGAAAGCCCCACAGGGAGATCCTGGGGGACAATGACATGGGTTCTGAATCTGTTTTGGTCTTTGCCTGGAGATCTAGACACCACAGGAGGAGCAGAGCCTGGGTTGGAAGAGGAAGGAAGTGAGCCATGGGACAAGAATCTATTCTAAGATGTGCCATCAGCCCTGGTAGGCAAGGCTCCTGCTTTCCCAGGCAGTGCTATAAGGCTCCTCTGAATAAAACTTTCTACTGAGGAGAGACAGTATCTTCTAGGCCACCAAATGAAAGGCAAGGAGAGGACCCACAGACAAACTGTGATGTTGTAGCCTTGTCCTTTCTTTCCTCAGGTGGGACCCTTGGGTCTACCAGACAGAGAGAGCCAGGCTGGCTCCTCCTCCAAACCACAAAATAGGGAGTCCAGGCTCTGGAGAAAGGAGAAGCAAGGTGTGACTGTGACCATGCAGATTCCATCTCCTTCTGAACTGCCATAGACGCGGCTTTGGATTCTGACCCATGCAGATTCCCATCTCCTTCTGAACTGCCATAGACGCGGCTTTGGCATACAGTCCTCACATACCTGCTGCTAGGTGAGGAACAACTCAGAGGCCAGGCACACCACTTACTTAAGGTCACACAGCAAGTACAGTATAACAGGGACCCAGGCATTCACCCTGGACTCTGCTGCAGAAGCACCAGAGCCTTCTGCCTTTTGTTCTGTACATCTACAGAGAGCGGAATGGTTCTGCAGTCACACTTCTGTCTTCAGCCCCTTTGATGTAGCGACTCCACAATAAACCCATTTAGAAGTGCTGCCCAAGCGGTCCCTTTTAGCATGAAACCAAGGTGTTCCCAGACTCCTAGTGTGAGCTCGTCACAAAGATGGATTCTACCAACCCAACCTCAGATTTCACCTAGTCGGATTGATGGAAGGGGCTCAGGGTGAGAATCAAATGTAATTTAAAAAAAACCAAACAACAGAAATCAGCGTTTAGAATGCTGGGGATCCGTGCACTGTATGGCCGGCGAACCTTGTTAATCTCGTTGCTGAAATGGTTCACTTCCTCCTTGAACTTCATATCAATCATGTTAAAATCCCTCTGGTCTTTGCCCAGATGGGCATCCTGCCATTTCCCTTGGATCTCATCACATGATGCAGCTTCTGGCAGGTTCAAGGCAGCCCTTACAGCCTAGAACGAAGAAAGGAACAGGAGGCTCTAGCCAAAGTGGGGTGTGGTTTTGTCTGTAGGGTTAAGTGGCCCCTGGACAGCAGGCCACAGCTTCCCAGTCCTCCTCTTTACCCGGGATCCACACTGAGTAGATTCTTCAATGATGCGCTGTCTAATCACATCTGCATTTGGCTTAACCAAAATGTCTTCCACACCTGCAAAGTCAGACAGAGAAGCTCAACAAGGACCAGGCCTAATGTTGCACTGGCTTGTAAACCTGGTGAGGCTCAGACCCAAACTGAGAGCCCCAGATAAAGGAAACTCTGGAGCAGTGATATTAACATTAGTGCATGCTTACGAAGGCTTGGAACATCCAAAACCTCTCTTTACAATTAGGGCTCAAAACTGAGGTACACAGAAAAAAGCGAGGCTTGAGTTTCAAACTTCTGCTCTTAGCCAGAAGCTCTGCTGGCTGCATCCCATAAATATATGTGGGATGAGATGGCTAGAGATCTTGGCTGTTCAGCAGCAGAAGAGAGGCCGACAGGGAGTATCCCAGGAACCCTATCTACAGCTGTATGTAAGCATGCAAGCACACATCCATGTCAAGTCTGGGTAACAGTCCAATGGCTCCCAGAACTGTCTCAGAAAGGCCCACATCCTTTCAATTAAGCATATCCTTTGTCTCAAAGGATTGACTGCTCATTTCTTTTCAACCCAACAATGTTTTGTTTCTACCCACGAATGCCACAGACTTAAGAATCCCTCAGCCAAGATCTGAGTGGGAAGGCAACAACTGACTGTTTAAAAGCTAGAATAAACATCTGGAATTCTCATTACAGTAGCCTGGAAACCTGAGGCTTCTGAAGACTATATCTGAGCAGAAAGAGGAAGAAATGATTCCTCTCTATGGAAGTCGAAAGCATAAAAGCAGACCTGCATGAGGTCACATCCAGGCCATCCTTGTAATGATGGCCTCTGCTAAACAGGGCTAGACTGAGGTTAGCCAGCCTCCCCACAAGCTCTTCTCCCTAGCATGGCCTTGTTCGCTCTGTCAACCCTTGGCATACAGATCACCAGTGCATCTGAACCATTCCCATTTGTGCCAGAAAATCTTCAAGCATGGCTGCTGGTTAGATCTGGTTTTCACCTGTGAGCTGGGTGTAGGAGTTTATATTATCATAATAAAGAATAGAGTGAAGAAAGGGACAGGATGGAAATGAGGATGGGAAGGGTTGCTTTGCACAGCTGTAGGAAAGGAACACTGGCTGTGGAAAGTCGGACAAATAGCACTGATGGGAAAAGCCTAAACACCCACCAAGAAAACTGCCTAGGTGGCATGCTGTAAGGTGAACACAGCCAGAGCGACAGCCGAGTACTTACCCAAGGTGAAACCTCTATAGAGCTGAAGGTAAGCAGTGAAGAGGCGGGCTAGGCAGGTGAGAACCCTGCCGCTCGTCTCACCCCCATAGATCTCATAGCAGCAGTGGACCAGGCCGTAGGCAGAGCTCCCGTAGTGTGCCTTGTCCAGCACTCCGCAGAGCAGCTCCCCTTCCCTGATGATCACCTGTGCAGGGAAGGGTCAACAAAGCTGGCTGCAGGGGACATTTTGTAGGAACCACCCACACAAGCCAAGTACTATTTAGCATTATTGTTTATGTCCCTCTACTGTGACCTGTCTCAAATCCTTCAGGGAAAGAAAAAGGGAATATATGAAACTAATGCATACTTTAGATAAGGGAGAGGAACATACAGTGGCTAAGGTCTTAACTGCACACAGTAGGTGAATGATCTACACAGGGTGGGGATAGGGTTCACTGGCAGAGGCCATGCTAAGCATGCAGGGGACCCTGGGTTCAGTACTCAACACCACAGAACAGGAAAGAAAGAGGGGAAAGGGAGGTTGAGGAGAGCAGGCCCTGTTAAAAATACAGCCAGCTGCAGACTTGAGATGCTTGCTTACCAAGAACACACAGAGGCCTTGGTAGTCTTTGGTGTGAGTGTGCTCTCACAAGGGTGAAGCACTGGAGGGTGACCACACTGGCCTTCCCTAAGTCTGGTTCTCAATGTTTAGAGGTGGGATTTGGGAACCTCACAGAAATTTGGCTAACTCACACCACTCAGAAGTCTTGAAGTAAAGTGCTGCAGAAATACCACCAACTTCGGGAAGCCTTCCCAAACCAGCAAGTGCTTCATACTGAGAGCCAGAGGGCAGAGGGCAGAGGGCAGAGGGCAGAGGGCAGAGGGCAGAGGGCAGAGGGCAGAGGGCAGAGGGCAGAGGGCAGCCCTCACCACATCTTAAACAAAAGTGGATACCTTCGTGGACAAACTTGTTTTCTGAGGCATGGCATCAGTTTTTGAACTTGTTTTTTAAAGTTAATCCGCTGCCCTCCAGGAACAGGAATCAACGTTACAAAGGGCAGCCGTACCTGGGACTCACACATGGAGTCGGGGTCAAAGTCAGGAACGGGCCGTGGCTTTTCCTTTACCCAGGCTTTACTGCCGATTTTTGCCTTTCCAGATAAATTCAGGGGGGCGTAGTCCTCTGGAATGATGTTTATGAGGAGGGTCGACACGACCTGGGAAAACAGAGGACAATATGCTGGGAGGGGAAGAGATAACTGCCCTTTCAGGATTGTCACCTCGTGATGCTGTTTCTCATGCTCTCAAGACAGTAAAGCAAACAGGTCCTGTTAGACAAGTCCCCCAAACACACTGAAATACACTAAAGCTTCACTGTTGAAGGATATCTGATCACACTGTGAACCCTGAGATTGTGTTATTTACTAACATGCTAGCTGTGGTGCGGCTCAGCCCTTAGCACACACCTTTATCCTGCTGGCTGGAATACAGGCGCCCCCTTAGTACACCTTTAATCCCAAACAGTGCCGGTAAAGTGAGTTTGTAGAAGGAAGTACTCACGTTTGAAAGTGATGTCTGATTGAGAGGCAAAGTGATGAAAGATTTGACAGAATAGATGTCTAACTCTCACGAGAAGAAAAGAAAGAGAGGCACTGGAAGAGGGAGCAGGGCAGAGAGGAGGAGGAGGAGGAAGAGGAGGAGGAGGAGGAGGAGGAAAAGGAGAAGGAGGAAGTGGCTTTTCTGGGAGAGTTTTACAGACAGGTTGAAGACAGACCAGGCCAGACACAGGTGAAAACGGCACGAGCCAGAAGATTAGAACATATTGCCAAAGTTAGTTTGAGGCCAAGCAGAACAACTAGGGGAGCTGAGGTGGGGGGAGGGGTGAGGGGGATCCATCAGTCCGCTTGAGGACTAGGCCTAGGTTAGCAGATGGAGGCAGTGAGCCTCCTAGATGACGATTTGTATCAGGTGACTAAAAGTCACCTTTCTACTTCATAGGATCTTCATTCCTTAAACACCTTATCCTAAAGTGAGGAACCTCTAAGACTTGCATTACATTTTTCAATAGGTCAAAGGAAGGGGAGGAAAAATATAAATTGCTTTGGTGTCAAAGCAATTATCAGATAATGTGGTAAAATAACAAAAGTGAGGACTTGGCAAAGCTGAGAGAGATGGGGGGCTCCTAAGATGCACGCCTCAGTCACCGTCAGGGACAATCACTGCTGAGCTCAATGACTTCCTCCCCACACAGAGCTTGTATTTTCAAGGCAAGGACATAAACCCTAACTAAGGCTCCCCACAGGAGGCCTAAGCATCTGACTGGGGCCCAGAGTGAGGCAGCAGGGATTAGGGTGCCCTGGTATTGGTCATGTACTGAGGGATTCAGCACTGCTTGTTCACAGCCTGCAGACAAGATGCATTCATTCACTGGCAGTTACCTACCCTGTGTTCACTGTGAGGCAGGCACTGAGGAGAGAATAATGCTCCCTGAAGCATCGATCCCTCAGGGATCCTGCTTTGGAGGAAAGAGATCAAGGAAAGTAAGAGCAGAGTATAGGAGGGCACAGCTATTTTAGTCAGAGGCCATGGAAGGCCTCAGCCAGACAGGGCAGTCAGTGACAATTTCATATGTCTTAGAGCAAGAGATAGGAAGGGCAAATGGAAAGGCTTAGCCTGAATGAGAAGGAAAGTATCTGACGACTATACCCAAATACCCTAACCAGCACAGAACATGCATAGGAATGCATTTCTCATAGTTACGGGAGCAGAGGACAAAACGGGGGCAGACTCAGAGTCTGGGAGCGTCATGCTTTCTAGCTCATAAGTGAAGGCTTCTTACTCTGTCTTGACTTCGCAGACGGAGTGCTCAGAGACTCACAAGGACACTAATCCCATTCATCTGTCCCATGATGAATTCCCCAACATTCCCAAAGGCCTCATTCTGCAATGCTATCCCTGGGGTGGGGAACAGAGTGAGGGCTACGACACGCACCCCGGGAAACCAAGTATTTAGACAAAAGACTGCTCTGATTTAACTCCTGACAGTACTGTTTACTGTAAATACATTCCAGGTCTACATGTGGAACACAGTAAATGCCTCAAAGAACAGGTGTCACACAGATAAGGAAGACTGACAAGCCCATAACCTGATGCCAGTCAGCTTTTACAGCGCTAAATGGCACAAGTAAATTGATGTAACTAGAATTAATTTTAGTACTGAAAGGTCAGGTTGTCTTTCCGGAGTCAACCAGGAGGGTTATCACTCTGCAAACAGTTGCTGACAGAAGGCCAGGAGAGGCTCTTTCTCAAGCAAGTGTTCTACAGAGCGAGGCAGGTGTCCCAGAGAACAATAATGGACCAGCTTTGGAAGAGTTGCCAAGTATATTCCTACAGAAGGAGCAAGGTTGGGACAAAAAGACAGATGTTACAGGTTCTGGGGCTGGAGAGGTGGCTCAGTGGTTGAGAGCACTGGCCCCTCTTAAAGGAACTTGAGTTCAATTTCCAGCACCTCCATGGCAGCTAACTGCCTGCTAACTTCAGTTTTAGGGGAACTGATGCCCTCCGCTGGCTCCCAAAGGCACTGCTTACTTGGGTGTACAGATACACATGCAAGCAAAACACCTGTGCACATAAAAATAAACAAAACAAAACACCAAAAAACTAAGAAAGAAAGAAAAATGAAGAAAGCAGGTAACTGTTTCTGGGGCAGATGATGATTAGAGGCTCCCCTCCCCACAGCTCAGCTCTACAGAAGGCTGGGATCATGAGGGTGAGTGGGGAAAGGAGTGGAGGCAGGAGGGGAGGCTTCCTTGGGCTGCTTACCACAAGCTGCAACTTAACCAGAACGACATATGGCTAGTGGGGGTGCTGCCAGAGCTGGGCACCATCAAGACTGGAAATATTGTCCTGAATGAGTTAACCCAATCACAAAAGAACACACAAGGTATTTACTCACCGATAAGCGGATGTTAGCCCAAAAGCTTGGGATAGCCAAGACTCAACTCACAGACCACATGAAGCTCATGAAGAAGGAAGACCAAGTGTGGATGCCTCGGTCCTACTTAGAACTGAGTAACAAAAATACTCAAGGGATCAAATATGGAGACAAAGTGTGGGACAGAAACTGAAGGAGGGGCCATCTGGAGACCATTCCACCTGGGTATCCATCCCATGTACAGTTACCAAAGGTAGACGCTGATGTGGATGGCAGGAAGTGCATGCTGACAAAAGCCTGATATAGCTGTCTCCTTAGAGGTCTGCCAGAGCCTGACATATTCAGAGGCGGATGCTCACAGCTAACCACTGATCTGATCAAGGGGTTCCCAATGGAAGGGTTAGAGAGAAGACTGAAGGAGCTGAAAGGGTTTGTGGTCCCATGAGGAAAGCAACAATACCAACCAACAAGAGATCCCCAAGGTCTAAACCACCAGCCTGGGAACACATAGGGAGGTACCCATGACTCCATCTGTATATGTAGGGGAGGATGGCCTTGTCGGGCATAGGTGGGGGAGGAGATCCTTCTTCCCATGAAGGCTGAACACCAAGTGTGTGTGGGGGGGTTAGATGGGGGCATATCCTCATAGAAGCAGGAGGAGGAGAGATGGGATAGAAGGTTCCTGGGTGGTGGGGGAAATGAGGTAAGGAAATAAAATCTGAAATGTAAATATAATATCCAATAAAAAAAAAAAAAAGCCGGGCAGTGGTGGCGCATGCCTTTAATAGCATCACTTGGGAGGCAGAGGCAGGCGGATTTCTGAGTTCGAGGCCAGCCTGGTCTACAGAGTAAGTTCCAGGACAGCCAGGCTTACACAGAGAAACCCTGTTTAAAACACAGGTAAGCCTTCAGAAAATTATTAAATCAAAGAAGCAAGTCTCAAAAGCCTTATATTGTCTGAAATAATTTAGAGGAAATGCATAATTTAGGTAAAGTCACACAGACTGGGAGCAGGGCAAGGAAGGAATCCCAGAATGGAAGAGGCAGAGGCATCTAAGTGATTTAAAGTCTGGTTTACACAGGAGGTTGAGGCTAACCAGAGCTAGAGTGAGGACCTGTCTCAAAAATAACAAATAATAAAGATGTAAAGGATATCAGTACATATGCAAATAATTTAAAATAGTTTTATGCTAATCTGCATTAATCTTTAAAAACATTTTTAAGCAAACAGACTTTTTTACTAGTTTCAAACTATAAATATCCTTGGATAACAATTTCCAGAAATTGATGTAAAATATATCCTCATGAAAATATCCTAGAATGTGAAGAAACAAATATCTACTATAGCATCAGTATATACAGTTAAAATAATAATAATAAAAAAACAATTAAAACATAAATGCCTACCAACAGAAGGACACTTAAGTCAACTAGGGGGATATTCATATCACTGAACACAACATGTAAGAGGCTGAAGAGACAGAGGCAGCTCTACATGTACAGACAGAAAGTCTCCACCCTGCACCATCAAGCACACTGAATTAAGTTACAAAGCAATTACAGAAAAGTTTGGTTGGGTCTGCCAACTAGGCACACAAAAACAGTTAAGTAAACTTCTTGTCATATGTGGAGTACGTTAAAAACAGGCTTGTCAAGAACCAGGGAAAAGGGAAATGCTTACTCATGAAGCAATTATGGAAAACAGCATGAAATTTCCTCAAACACACCAGAAGCAGGACTCCCACATAATTCAGACACACCACATGCCACACACCCACAGAAAGGACAGCTGCACTTACCCCAACACAACAGCCAAGATACAGAATCAAGCTAACCATCTATCTATAAAGAAACAGCTAAGACCAGGTGGTGATATACACAGGGGAATACTATTCAGGCATTAAAACAATGAAACCTTATTACAGCAGGAGAAGAGCCTGGAAGATAGTACATGTTACTACAATAGTCAGACCGCACGCAGAAAGCAGATACTGTATGTTTTGGAGTTGACTCCAGAGAAGCACCTAGTAGGAAAGAGGCTATGAGTAGCTGAGAAGGGGCTGCAGAGGGTGGTTAACAAGGGGGCTGTGTAACAGAGACTAAGTCTCATGTTCCACAGTGCAGCAGGGTACCTGGATGCCAATTACTGTGTAAACAGCTGCTACAGAGGGCTTAGCAAGTTCTCCTCATGAAGAAATAATCAACACTTAAGGTGACAGACATGTCAGCTATCCATATCTGATCACTATACACTGCATTCACGGATGGAAGCACCACACTGTGCCTGCACCATAATTACTACAGAGTGTCACCTGAAAAGGGGGGGAGGGAGGGTATGAATACAACATACACCAAGTGTCCAAAAAAAACAGATTAAGAGAAGAACTGATAATCAAACCACCCTGTGAAGGGTGTGGAAGCTTACTCACAGCCTCCTCACCTAAAAGTGAGGACAAATTTATTAACGACAAATATAAAAATTGCACTTTTATATAATCATAAAAATAGAAAAATTAATAAATCATTTATAAAAGCAATCTGGAGTGAATAGGAGAGCTGAGCTTGTGGTCAGGGTGCTAGACAAGGATAGCGAGGAGAAGCAAACTTACCACATCCTGAGACAGACAGACGGACAGACAGACAACAAGAGCTTTTGAAAGAATGGTCATATTTAAATTAAATTATTATAGCTATTGAACTTTGTTTGCTAATATTTTGTAATTTTTCTATTTTTATGATTATATAAAAATGTAATTTTAATATCTGTCCTTAATAAATTTAGTTGTTAGGTCTGCCTTTCACATTATTTTTTATTGTGGAAATAATACAGGTTTGTTGCTCAACAGAAATATAAAAATATAAAAGGAAGAATTCCCTCCATCTCCATGTCCATCCTCAATATACACAGAAATAAGTAAGAATAGGGTTACATTATAGTCTCCTCTCTAGCTGGTGGGGCTACTAGAAAGGTGGCTGATGTTGAGAGTGCTAACACCATCACTAGGCTAAGCCACTGACAAGTTTACCGAACTGGCTATTATAGTAGGAAGCATATGCCACTGGGCCATGCCTCTGAAGGGTCTCTCTCTCGTCCATGCTCCTTGGTTCTTTTTCTGTCTCCTGTCCTCCGTGAGCCCTCTTGTCTACCACATGCTCCCTACCACCCTGATCTGACTGGCCACACAAAGGTCCAGAAGTAACAAAGTCAAGTGGCCAAAATGGCAACCTCTGAAACAATGATGTAAACTCTTCCTCACATAAAGTACTTTGTTACAGTGACAAAACGGATTCCTACATTTATAAAACAATGAACAACTAAAACTAGTCAAATCCCAGGTTCACAGACTTGAAAGAATGATAGAACCGGAGGAGGCTGTAGAGACTAAGGCAATCCACTTTTTTATAGATAAAGAGCCAAGCCTTTTGAAACTGAATTTGGAGCCCCAGGCAACAGTAGAAGAATATACTGGAGTGTATTCCATAACTTGATTTCCATGTATACTATCATATGATTACTTTGGGCATTAATAAAATCCTGGGTTTGAATTCCAGTTCTGTTTCTAATAACTTTGAATGTGTAATTTAACATTAAGTCTTGGCATTATCAACTAAAGAGAGAAGACTGGGTTTAAGCACTAAAAAACCAAGTGTAAAGAACTCAGCAAAGCCCTGGGTATTTACCAATGAACCTTATCGTCAGAGATGTGACACCATTGCCATTAGCACTGTATTTCAGTCAAGTTAGACACCAAGTTATGGTAGAGTCCAGTGAACAGAAGCTGTGCAGTCTGTTCTTAGTAGATTCTCCTTTGAGTTTTCCCAGCATTCGGGCTGCACCCAAAGGCGAAGTCACATTATTTCATGATCAGAGATTTTCTTTCTGTCTTTGGTCTAGAATCTCTTGGAATTGAAACTGTTATATATGTGATTTATTTCCTTTTAAGATTATACACTGGCTGCTATTCTCTTAGCTACCTGCTTTCCTGTCCATAGTGGGAAGGGCTTCAGGATGGCAGGACGAAAGAGCTTCACGCGTCCCACTTTGTCCGTGAGCCCTCGGTACACCAGTTCCATGTACTGTTCCCGGGTGAAAAAACATCCCCGAATGGTCATGTTTGCACCTGAAACCATGTGGTCTTGGATCAATCCTGCCAATGGCTGGCCATCCTGCAAATCAAAAAGACAAGAAAAGAATGAAGACAAATTTAAGGTCAAACTCTTTCATTTCTAACCATCTGTTTGGAGGCCACTCTACCAAGAGCTTTCACAAAAAGCCCAGACTCTCTGCTCCACGCCCTCTCTTAGAAACAGGCCACCTCACAAACCACATGACCAGGAGTTACTACCAGCCTCAGTTTTTGCCAACTGCTTTCTGTCTTCAGACAAGTGTGTTTCAAACTCATCCAGTTCCACAGGCCTTCCTTATTTAATGACATCTGGTTCTAGTTACTCAGCAGATTTTTGGCATTATGTTTGGTCTGGCTGTTGTCAGTGTTCTTGGTTTTGTAGTCTGGTTTTATGCTTTTGTGTTTTTCACACATTTCTGGCCTTGTACCTCTGTAAACCATTCATCCATCTAACAAGTGTTTACTGAGAGCCTACTGTGTGCCTGGGCATAAGGCAGATCATTAGTCTGTTCAGGAGATGTCAGTGAGGAAACAAATGCTGAGATGGAAACAGGACCACAATGTGTTTTAAATGTGGTGGAAGAGAAGGGTAGGATCGGCAAAGTGCAGCCTGTGGAGGGGCGCTCACACTGCATCTGAGAGCGGCAGTGCCTCAGTGATGACAGGCCCAGGCAGGAGGAAGAATTCAAGGGCTCCGGGTCTTCGAAGGCCAGGGAAGGGCCTTGATGTGTCTGACTATATTGGGAAAGAATGTCCTTTACTAGTGTGTTTTCAGAGTACAGCATGTGGTTCAGGCTGAGTTCTAATGAAGGTATTACCCACCTAAGGCCAAAACATGGGCTTTTATTTAAAAAAAAAAAAGGTTCACTGGCCACATTAATTTCCTGTGACATTTTCAGTCTTTGTAATCCCCAGTCTCCCGGACCTTATCGGTCAGGTCTGTGTTCATGGCAACACAGGCAAATCAAAGTAAAAATAGCTACACTCACTGACATTCTGTAAGTAGTTAAAATGTTTCCATGTTTACAGGAATCTGAGATAAAATCGAGAACAGAGCTCAAAGGGCATTATCATCTGACAGTCACATCACGGCCATGGTTCATTAACGAGGGGCTCAGAACCTCACATTATCATCTGACTGTCATATCAAGGCCACGGTTCATAACGAGAGGCTCAGGATCTCACATCACCATCTGACTGTCACATCAAGGCCATGGTTCATAACGAGGGGCTCAGGATCTCACATCACCATCTGACTGTCACATCAAGGCCATGGTTCATAACGAGGGGCTCAGGATCTCACATCACCATCTGACTGTCACATCACGGCAATGGTTCATAACGAGGGGCTCAGGACCTCACAACACAGTTGTTAAAAGAGCCAGAATGTAAATATTCTTGTCAAATGGTCCAAACACAGTAATGACAGGTCTAGGAAAACTCACAGAGTTGTCAGAGATGGGCTGAAAAGATGCCTTAAATGTAAGGCAGGAGCAGATGACACATGCAGCCTTTTTAATGAAGGCTTCAAGTTACTAACATAAATAAAAAAATTATCTTCCCTAGTGACACTAAGTAAATCAACCACACTCCAGGGCAGGCCCCATGCTCAAGAGTAGCTGGTCAATAGAAAACAGACTCCATGTGTGTGCGTGTGTGTACTTGTTTTGTTTTTGTATATTTTGTGTTATTAGTTTTGATCTTTGTTCCTGTTTTTGTTTGAGAGAAAGAACATGATGAAAAAATATTGTATGAAAAAAATTAAGTAAGAAGTTAACGTAATATAAAAACAAAAACTCTTCCACATCTTCTTCCAAAAATGATCTTGTTTTTCTTGGAGGAGAAACCCGAGCCAGGATTACGAATCTGATCTATTCCAGTCTCTGTGAGCAGATACTACAGAATTTTCACCCTTCAAGGAATGCACTTACATATGTGACACACCTGGTGCCTTACCTCCTTTTCTATCCAGATTTTTCCAGGACTAGAAAATTTCTCAAAGAGCTAAATTGCTTTCAAAGCACTAATCATCATGGATTCCAGGGAGAAATGCTGACTAATGCAATTACTAAGTGTCTACTTATAATTCTGAATTTCCTAAAAGACCTGCTTAGGGTTGGAAAGAACAATTTTGAATCAAAACTAGAGTTCTGCTACTGGTTAACATTCCAGCAAGATGACATTAAAAGCAGTATCTCTGGTCAGAATGCTCAAAGAACAGTATGTTTTATGCCTTGGATTTCCTGGCTATGTAGAAGTCAGGAAACTACATCTTAAGTTTCATCATGAACTTTCCACAAAGTTTTGGCCCTTAGTGAGCACAAGAAAACAGAAGGAGGATACTGTTCAAAGAAATAAATGAAAAATTCAATTGTTTCTTTAAAAAAAAAAAGTTAAAGTCTAATCATCTCAGATTTTAATTAAGAGGACAACACAAACTCTACTCAGTACATAGTATGGCCACAGGGAAAGGTGCTTTAACCTGGCGCTGTATGGACAAGTGAAACGCAAACCAAAGGGAAAACGAGCTAACTCCCCATCCATGGAGGCCTGGCCCAAGGAGGAAAACAACCAACACAGAAAAAAGGAAAAACAAAAGGTTCCCAGAAGCCCCTTTCTGGTTAGCCATGGCACTCCTTGACAGCTTGCCTCTCCTACTGCTCTGCCCCCAAAGATGCTGGATCTGACGTACATTAAGGATTTGCCTTTTGGCATTTAAAACTAAATAAAATTGACCAGAATCTTAACTTTTGACATGGTGTCACGTTTTACCACAAGCCCCACCTAGGCCCAGCTCTAGCCCTGCCACCAAGTGTGGCTAAAGACTCAGAGATTTGAGTCTTGGCCTCATCACTGGCTGACAACTTACTTTCTTGGTATTTCTTCACCTGTAAATGGCAGGTATTTCTAAGGCCATTGTGAAGACTATGTATGAAAATGTTTGCAAACTGCTGAGGGGATGCTTGCGGCCCAGGGTCTGGACAGGATATGACGGTGTGAGATCACTACCACAGCTATTACTGTCAGTCAGTATTTTCACTATTGTTAATACATGGAAAGGTAATGAACCAATTTTCACATTAGCAAATCATGTTTTCTAATTTCTGAATAGTCTAGTAGGCTCAGAAGCCCTTCTATATTTAGTCATTTTGGTAACCAATGGCCTACTAATGTGGGCAGAAAAAGCAAAGGTAAGCACAAACTGGCACCAGGTAAAGATCTGGGAGAAAAGACCTAAGGAGCAGACTGCTGGGCATTGCTGGTGGCTTCTAGCATGCCCTGGGACCATGCTGTACCTCTCTATGACATAGCCAACACAAGGACCCGAAGCTCCTTTCCCTCCCTCTGGCTTCAGGGACCTCAGACATTTCTCAAGTGTGAAGTGTAGGCATTGGTAGTGCTTGTCTCTGAAGTCTGTGAGCAGGGTGAAATGGGAAGCCCCCAAAGCGCTCTGCAGTGCCTGGCATGGAAGACACACTTGGGAAATGGTGCCTGTGGTTTCCATCACTATCTCTAGTCTCTTCAGATCCCACCACGTTTCAAATGAATGCTATATATCACTGACGAGAAACTGTACAGTCTGAAAAGGCTTCAGCTCTCTACGATGGCTGCCCCAGGTTTTCTCCTGACATTTTAAGTCACAACAAGACAAACATGTTTCTCTGATTTTAGACACTAAGAGCTGAAAGACCCAGGACCTCCTGTTCCACACACTCCTGTCCTCCAGCTGCCCACCAGCCGAGATCCAGCTCGGCATGCCAAGTCATGCTGGCAGTGACTATGGTCACGCATGGTCTCAAAGGTCAGACTTACCTTGGGAACAAGATACTGCTGGTCGGTGCAGGCCAGGACATAGGCTTCCGCTCGGCCCAGCTCGCTCTGGGGAAAGTGAGCGTTCATCTCGTCTCCATCAAAGTCAGCATTGTAGGCCTTGCAGTTGGCATAGTGAAGGCGCAGGACCTTTTCCTCAGGCAGAATGTGGGCGCGGTGGGCCTGGATGGAAGGTCTGTGCAAGGTGGGCTGTCGGTTCAGGAGGAGAATGTCGCCATTCTTCACATGCCGGCACACCTGGGGCAGCATGAAGGGCAGGTGAGTACCCGTGGGGACTTTGAGGGATCACTGATCCCTCCAAAGGCTTACGACCCTTCAATTGAGTGAGCTCTATACACCTCATGTTCTAGTTAACTAAATAATCTAGAAAAAAAGCTCTAGAAACTTTGAGAAATACTTGCCAGCCCTTTGCTCTTGGCCTTTCAAAGCTCCAATCCCACTTCTAGGCACAGAGGCGGAAGGAGCAGACATGGCTGCCCACAGTGCCTGTGCGGTAAACACCACCCTCAGAATATGCAGCCTTCCAGAGCCCTGGGCTCCTCTCTCAGAGTTAACAAACAGATAAAATTCCAAGACTGCATGCTTCCAGGGATTTGAAAGAACTTGGCAGGCTTCACAAATCCCGCCAAGGTCACACATGAGTCCCTCAGTTTAGCATTAGCCCAGCTTCTCCCAGAACAACCAGGACTGGAAGGCAAGGCTTTTGTATCTCAGTTCAGGAACCTTCAAAAACATACCGGTAGTACTTTAAAAATTCAAAACAAGTATTAAAAACTAAAGACTACCATAATCTTGGGGGAAATGATCTGATGCCCCTGGTGACATTTAAAACATTTCCTCTTAGCCTTCCAGAAGGAAAAAAGCACCAAGGTAAGCAAAAAGAATGTATGTTTATGCAGCCTGGCTTACAATGGCAAAATAGAAATATTCTAACTGTCCCACAGAAACGGCAGTAAATTCCAGTGTATACACATTACAGAATGCTACAGCGATTACGGAGGTTAAATTAGATCAATACTAGTTGAGTGTGATGCTAAAAGAATTAACAAAACCAAAACAAACCCAAAATCCCAGTAAGGAGACAGGATGCAACGACTGGCAATCAACTTATGTCTAGGGCAGCTGCACACAGGAAAAGGCGTGTGGGTCCTCACTGCCAGGCCTCTGGGGCATGGACTTAAAAGGAAAGGTGTTAAGGAGGTTAACATCTTAACCACCCCAGATCTTAGTCTTATTCATATTAGAATACATACTACTTCTGCATAAATATTTTTGTAAACAGTGTCTTGTTGTGTTGTCAAAGTTAGTCTCAAACTTATGATCCTCCTGCCTCTGCCTGTCAGAGCTGACTCTGGGTAAAGACACTTTCTTTCAAACCTAATGCCTGACTTCGATCCATGGGACCCACATGACAGAAGGAGAAAGTTGTCTTCTGATTCCACACACATGCCTTGGAATGTGTATTCCCTGACTTCCTCCCAAATAAATAAAAGCAGTAAGAAAGCAAAATAAGCCGGGCAGTGATGGCGCACGCCTTTAATCCTAGCACTTGGGAGGCAGAGGCAGGCGGATTTCTGAGTTCGAGGCCAACCTGGTCTACAGAGTGAGTTCCAGGACAGCCAGAGACACACAGAGAAACCCTGTCTTGAAAAACCAAAAAAAAAAAAAAACAAGCAAAATAAAACAAAACAAAGAACTGCATAAGCCATATGCTCATTGAAGGGAGAAAACCAGAAGATACAAATTTTAATAAAAAGAGCACAAGAAATTTTACCTTTCAAAACAAACACTGATCATACTTTCCCCTTTCATGCCCAGCCTGTCATGCTCCTTTGACAGAACACCTTTCCCTCAAAGCTGACTTTACGAACCACAAGGACAGCTTTAAAAAAACAACTGCATAAAGGTAAGGTGCCCCAGAGGATATGGACCTTTGGTAATCATCTCTCCTCCTCGGGTCCCCTCTGTTGCATCCTTCTATGGCCCACCCGAGAGGGCACACTGGGAAGCTGGCTTCAGGCTGTGAAGAGATTTTCCCTTTCCCACATTGCCCTTGTCAGTTCACCTCAAAGTTCTCTCAGCTGGAGCAGGTTAGCAGCCCTAAGAGCAAAGTTTGTATTTTTGCTTCATGAGGAATTCCAACCTTCCTACTCCCACAGGCGAGTCCTCCATGTGTTTCCAAGGAGACCTGAACTCTGAGGAGTCCCATAGCATCTATCCAAGGCACTGGCTGCTTAGTGCGTCACACAGCCTGAGGTTTTTTTTCCTTAGAATCTCAAGGGAAAAGTTGGTCAGATCTATGGCCCAGGCCCAAAAGCCCAGGCTGGGCCTAGAATCTGAGTCTAGTAAATCCATTGTAAGCAAATGCACTGCAGCTGGGAAGAGATGTAGGCCAGTCTGGCAGGCGCTCGCCAATCCAAACAGATATCTGGGAGTGCAGGGCACTCCTCTCGCCAACCCAAACCCAAGGCCTTTCCTTTCTCTTGTCACTAAATAAATACTGTGGTGAAAATTAGTGTGCCCCAGTGCCAGGGTTAGAGTTTGCAGGGGCAGGCATGGGGCCAGAGGCTGCTCAGGCAGCCAGGCAAAGAAACAAGCCTAGGCTATCCTGACCACTTCCTTCTTGTTGAGGCCCAGGGGAAAAGGCAGAGGTTACCCGTCACAGAGAAAATGACCTTTCTGCCAACCGCCTCCTTCTGAGCTAACCTGTAAATTAATCTTTAGTTTCCTTCCCATTCACCTCTCCCAGCCCTTCTATTCAAAAATAATAAATGAGAAGCGCATGCAAGCCCAAGTGAAAGTATCCTATATGTACATAACATTATTGACATTTTGACATCAAAGTTGCCATCCTGAGTCCCAGGATCTGACGGAAGGACCACTTGTGTTTCCTATCTTTGCACGGGAATGGGGAACTCCTACAAGAGGCGCTCTGATGTGGAGGTCAAGCAGCAGGGATAGGATGAAGGTGCACTAGATGTGCTGGGAACACATGCTCTGCAGGAGTGGTGACACACTGTCTGCAGCCTGCCTACCCGGATTTGTAAATACTCTGGATGCTGTAACAGCTGTAAGACCAATTAAGGCTGAAATAGCTCCTTTAGCCCCAGGGAAAGAGGGTTGGACTGAGACTTGAAGGACCAGCAGGATTCAAATACAGAGTCACAAGGAGGACAGAGAAACCGCATATGCAAACCCCCAAAGGAGATGGAGCCAGCTGTACAGATGGGTTGAGGTGGGCCAGTGGCCTCACAAGCTTGCTAGGATTTGAGCCCAAGGTGGAAGATAAAGAACTGAGCCACACTTACTCACTCTTACGTCTTCTCATGAAGTGCCTAGCACACTGCAGCTGGGCACTCTCCCTCAGTGGAGCTCCTGTCCCACCCTTTGCTCATCCCCACCTGAGTCCACAAAAGTACTCAGGCCACATTATCTCTATACCCTGATAAGGTCAGACCATTTCTGATTTACTTTTCAAATGCCCTAGCTGCTTAACTGCCTACTTCCTCAGTGTAAAGACTGAAATCTGCCTCCTTCTCATGACTAAAGAAGGCCATAATGACAGACAAGAAACAGGTGTAGACATAAAACCAGCAAGTGAGCCCCATCACTCCCTACCTTCCCAAGTGCTCGCATGTTTCGTGCTCCCAGAGGACCTCATCTTCTCTCGTTATGCTTTGAGTTTAATATTCTGATAGCTTTCTTTTAATTCTATGACCCTTCCATCTAAGCCTCACACTTCCCTCTCCTCTCCTATGACATCAAGTCCACTTCTTACCTATTTCTATGGCCAAATGTCCTGGTGCTCCCTCTGCAACATGACTGTACTTATCAGTGACTCCCCTGCAGCCCTGGAGGAGTCATTTCCCGGCTCACAGATCACATTCACTCATTGGCAGTCCCTGTCAGGGTCACGTCCTTGCAAAGCCCGAGCACACAAGCACTTGATACTCACTACTACTGAGCAGCACTCTGCACTACTGACCCCTCATTGCAAACTCTTCTTCAGACTTTTCTCCTCACTGCAGCTCTTTGATTTGAGTGAATAGAAAGTTGATTTTATATTTGCCAGGACCCATCAAAGTTAAGCAAAATGTACCTTGCTGCTTCTTAAGTCCCTCACATAGCTCCCAGGAAAAAAGCCTGACAATGTACTAACCTGACCAAGAACAAAACTGGTGCCTTGAACGGTCTGAATGGTGTCCCTGTCACCAAAGCAAACCCACACAGAGCAGAATTTACCTCTGCTCTAGCTGAGGAGACCTTCAAAACTAAGGAAGGCACGAGACTGGCCTATTGTTAGCCCTGAAAAATCAATGGGAACCAGTGGTCACCATGCCAAGCCAAGGGTGTCTCCAAAGTTCCCTCTAGGCAGGTGGGAACTTTTGTCGCATATTACAGTTAGCCAATCCCAGAGATGCTATGCTAATTCAGTATGAGACATAAGGACCCCAGTCAAATTGTATCTCTTAGTTCCAGTGAAGCTGCTACTGATCTGAGTACCATCCTCGGTAAGCCCTGCTCAGAGGTAGCATGTAGGAACCAGATAGGAACTAGGAAGTCACGAGCAAACCCTCATTTTACTTACAACTTTTGTCCCCTGAGGCTTAGGAGCCCCTGTGGCTGGCGTCAGGAGCTGTTTGGCCACAGCTTCCCGCTGGGTGGCATCCACTGCGCTCAGGGCTGTGCGGCTGCCATCCTCGTTGATGACCATGGAGGCTCCGGGGTGCACATTGGGTCCATTGATGACCGCCTGTCTCAGCTCCTGCACGTTCCAGGGGGTAACTGGCTGAGGGTAAGTCAGTTTTGTGGCAAATACCTAGAAACAAGGATTGCATGTTAAGGTTCAGACTGGGCAGACAAAGGCTCCAGGAATACAAAAGCTAAGGAAACCAGTTGCCTGACTTCTTCCCAAACTGGGGAGCTAGCTGTCCTGCTTAGCCAAGGCCTTTCTGCAGGTAGAGCACCATGTCTCCTTTGCTGAACTATTTTGCTATGCTTGCTCTCTTAAAGGAGCAGACTGGGCAATTTATGGATTAGTTTTCTTAAATGCACACCTGAAACTTCACCCTTTCCTGTCTGTCAATAAAGTCAGTGCGGCTAAAGGAGTGGTACGGGGCACTTGCTGGAAAGCTACCACACCCCTCCCCATCCCCGCAGGTACCACTAACTGCCCAGGGACTTCCCCTGAGCCCAGGCATGACATCAGAGAGTGGCACTTGAGAGGAAATGGATCTGCAACTCTGAACCCTGAGACGGTGAGTGTTCTTTTCCAACACTCCGCCTGAAGCTTGCTCTAAAGCAAGTGAGTTCTCTACAGTGAAGTAAGTTCCGAATCACTGATGTTCACTGACTTGATACTTCAACACACACAGACTCCAGAGGCCAGGACATCAACGTGCCCGGTCTCTATGTGGAGCAGTGCAGAGCCCTGCCATGCTCCTGCCTCCTTCATTTCGAGCTAATGGACTTGTTTACTATCTGCCCATCCATCACCTGGCCCACAGCTCTAGGAGGCAGGCCTCTGGTGTGTGGCTCCCGGCCAGACCTTAGCTCAGTCTCATTTTATCTCACCATCTTGTTCCCACAAACCTCGGGTGCACTGTGGGGGAGGAGGAGAGCAGTTTCACCCACTGTTTCTCCTAGTCACCCTGTAATAACTCCGGGCCTACAGGCTCTGAGAATTTGGGGTAAGCTGGGGGGGTCAACAGGGTGGACAGCATAAAGAGTCTTCCCTCAGGATACAAGTCATTAGCAAAGAAACCCAGATCTTAAAAAGAAAAGATTAGAATGCTATGGAGGTACAAGGCAAGACCTCACTAAAGGTCTCTGCCAAAGCTGAGGACACTCCAGGCACTGAGGTCAGAGTGTCCAGGATGGCTTCTACATTCTGCCTACTGGGCCTTTCCTCCCAGAGATTCAAACTGAAGAGTATTATGGCCTTCCTTGGTATATAGTTCAGCATATATGCAAAGACCTCTGGTTCCTGGGAGGCAATGAACACAGGGCAGAGCCTCCTCTGCCTGTTCTTGAGGCATCAGGCTATTGCCCAGAAAGCCAAACTGTACCCAAGACTCGGAACACTTTAGCTCTGCTTATTACCAGTTCCCCGGAGAGGCAGGGCAGCGTGTAAGGAAAGGAATCTCTGCACAGAGGGAATTAAACCATCTTCACATTACTGATCTCCAGGCCCACAGAGGAGGAAGTTAGCTGGAGAGCACTGCTAATGAACACCAAGGCGGGGAAGGGAGAAAGGAAGCTGGCTCGCCAAGGCGCGCTAATGGGTGACCAGGCGAGTCCCTCCCCCTGAGCCAGGAGACACTTGCTGCCCTTCTCAGGGCTCTCCCGTTTCCACTGCCAGATACCCAAGTGAGACTCAAATCCCCTTGCCCTCTTCTCAGGTCATGTACTACTCAGTTGGACAAGAAAGGTTTAAAGACTAGGGTAAGATAGGCAAGAATAAGATAAAGAAACAGGATGTGGAATGACTTACCGGGAATTCCCTGGTGCTTTGGGGCACAAGTCTTCTAGGATGGCAATACTATTATGTACCTCAAGCTCCTTCCCTACAGGCTCTTCTTCCTTCCACATGTGAAGCAGTAGAAGCTATCTATCCCCACTGGAGCCATGTTAACCTACCATCAACTCTGTCCCCAGGCCTCTATGGCACACCTACCTCCCAGCCACCAGTACAAAATGAGGCCTGTCCTCAAACACATACCATGGGAATTCCAATTTCATTGGTGTTGATGTACATATCTGGACAGATGACTGAGCGGGCCGCGTAGTCCACTCGCTTCCCCATCATGTGCTTCCGGAATAGGCCTTCCTTCTTCTCTAGGATCTACAGAGAGCAAAAAAGTGCCAGAGTAGTAAATAGTTCTATTATGTTTACTACTTTCTTGCTTCGGAACCAGTGTATAATGTGCACTTATTTCTACACATTCAGACGGAGCTGGGACTCTACGCCAGTTGTTAGCTGCTCATTTCTGACCCTCACCAACACGTGCTGGGAACTCACTGCTCACCTGTCTTATGCCAGGGTACTTTTCCAACATTAGTTTGTCCATCTCACTGTCAAACACAATGTTGACGTGGCTCTGAAGGCGAATCCAAATGTTGTAAAATTTATCTGTGAGAGACTGGCCTGGAAGCAAACTTAGAAAGGATCGGTCGATGGCAACTGAGGAGTCACTTTCCTGAGAAGATAAATAAAAGAAAATAGTAATGACTGAAGAACAATTTGCTTACTCAGCCTAGCCCTTAATTAAAAGGGGGGAGAAGGGGTGCTGGAGAGATGGCTCAGCAGTTAATAGCACCAACTGCTCTTCCGATGCCCTCTTCTGCTATGTCTGGGGATAGCTATACACCGTACTCATATAAATTAATAAATCTTTACACACACACACACACAAAAAAAAAACAAAAACAAAAAAGCCCTGGGGGCTGCCAGAGGAGGAACTGAACTTGTCAGTGTGTGTCAGCAGTCGCAACAGGCCCACTCTGTATGTATCAGCTTGTCTCCCTTAGTAGTAAAATGAACTCAGAATTCAGCAGCACAGCAGCACTGCAGTTATCAGCCACCTGAGAAGTAGAGGGAGGAGAGCAAGATCCTGTCTCTAAGATTTAAAAAATAATGTAAGTAGGTTCCTATCTTAAGCTCCTTAATGTCTAGCCCACCCACACTAAGAGTCTCAGCCCTTCCCGTGGGCACTCTACTTCAGAGGGTTCTACCAGACAACAGTGTCATGTGGAACAGCTACTTCTGTTACAGGTTTAGGAAAACGTTAGTCAGTGAATTCGTAGAATGCGGTGGAGGGCTCACCTAGCTTGCAGGAGCCTGGCTCCCATCTCCAGCAGCACAGAAACTGGATGTGATGGCGCACACAGTAAGCCCAGCACTTACTTGGAAGGTGGCAGCAGGGGTGGGGGTAGGGGTGGGGGTTGGGGTTGGGGTGTCTGAAGTTTAAGGGCAGGCCTGGTTATATGGTAACTTAAAGGCCAGCATGGGCTACATGAGACCCTGTCTAAAAATAACAAAAAAACAACAAAAAATAACAATAGTATTACTATTATTTTAATGCAGGTAGAATAATTTACTACCATGTCATCAGTTATAATGTGAGTCCCCAAGTGGGACTCAAAATTCAAGCTCATCCTCAAGCTTAAGTATTTATCTAATTATGTAAAAATATTTGTCTCTTCCTCTTATCTACCCAGGGAAGAGAAATACAAAGGTCCTTAGAGCACCACCTACTGGCCCCATCTGGCTACGAATGGCCGAGGAGATAGAATTTCCCAGCACAGTTCACATGAGAGAAAACACTATCAGTGTGTGAAGGTAGAGGGCAGGTGAAGCTGACAATGTCACAGTGATAATTTGGGTTTGTCCCCATGACCAAGGAGTAAAGGAATTCCCGGAGGGTACACATAGTCCTGCAGACAACATTACAGCCCTTTCCCCCCATGCATGATGGCAGAGGCCTGTCTAGTGAAACTCACTGCTTATAACCACATGACCACCGTTGCAATGAACAAGACCTTGTCCCCTGGCTTCTGGTATGCCCCTATTGCCTAGGGGACAGCCCCCGGGAGACCACTGCTATGGAATACAATGATGAACACAAGTAGGAAAAAACAAGAATATGCCTGATTAATTAAAGGGAAATTGGCCAAGGGATCAAGACGGTATTGTTTTGTTTTGTTTTACTAGAGACTGAGTCCTGTTACTATTGACAAAAGCTTGTCTCTATTCTTTTTGTTTTTCTTTTTTGTTTTTTTTTGAGACAGGGTTTCTCTGCATAGCCCTGGCTGTCCTGGAACTCACTCGAACTCCGCCTGCCTCTGCCTCCCAAGTGCTGGGATTAAAGGCGTGCACCACCACTGCCCTCTATTCTTAAGGGTCACTAAAATAAAATTCTCATTCCTCCTCATTGGATTTGATTGTCCTATCGTCTTCAGTCGTCCATACTGGACCAGGGCCTGCAGATGGCAACTCTCTCTTATGCTGAGGATCTGTTAAAAGCACGTCCACACTGACTCAGCAGAACCAGACAAAAGGTCAAGAAGTCAGCCAAAGCTAGGCGCCCAGGAAACAGTGGTGTCGCCCTGTGACATCCCTGGCTTATAGCAGGACTGTCTGAGCAACTGGCATGCAGTCTGAGAGGCCTGTCTCTCCAAGGCTAGAGAAAGTCATTTCTATTTACATCCTGACTACAGTTCAGGGATCGAGTGACCTTGGCAAGTGTTCTGAGTACTACAGAGTTGATGTAAGACCTGGAAAGGGCCAAGGAATTGTCAGTGGGGATGGTCTTATTCTAGAAAATCTTCCTGGTTGCACTGCTAAAGGCCTTAACGAGCCTACAAACACTCTTGGAGCCTGAGGGAAGAGGACTACTTAGACCTTCACTAGCAGCTGGTGATACAGAACAGCTCAGGTGTGAAACCTCACCAAAAATTACATACACTGTACAGTGGAGACGAGTCCAGGAAATCAAAGGGACTGAAACCACTGGCATGATCAGTGGATACTAAACCCAAACCATACCTAGATTTATCTATAATCAGGCCTGTGCTTGTCCCAACAAGCCACACTGCCGACCAGGGTGCTGGACCAGGGGTGCTGCCCACTGCTTGCAGCAGCCACATCTGTGTCCACACAGGGTTAGAACCAAGTGCGTAGCTCTTACCACACCTGTCCTTAACCGAGACATTTTATCAGCACGGAGGCAGCTCTGACCTTGTCTATGGTGAGTTCTGTCATCTCACAGGGCAGTTTTTGTTCTTGGGCCATCAATGCCAGAAGTTTCCGGATCAAAACTGCATCCTTCATGACAGCTTGCAAGTTTACTGTCTGGCCATTAGTGAACATCTGGTCACCCAGGCGATTGATGGGACGATACCTACAGGGTGACATACAGGCTTCATGAATGTCCTTTAGCCTCTTAACCTATTTACTAAAAGTAACACAGCTCAATCTGCTCAAAAAACCATCCATGTCCAGGACAACGAAATAACAGAGAATACTCAGGCCACTGTGTGCAACCTTGGTTTGACAGTGGTTTGATTTCTCAACGGCCCCACCCTTCCAGGCCCTCCCACAGGCCCCTGCTCAATTCCTCAGCCCACCCTTTTCATGCAAAGTAAGTTAGAAGGAGTTACCTGGATGGTGGTACCACTATGAAATCTAGAAAGAACATACTGGGGTTGAAACTGGACTCCAGGCCAATATCATCCAATCCCGAAAAAAGATAATTCAGGAAGAATCCTGTGTTGAAATAAAGTAACCAACAAGACCATTTAAGCCTATGTATAAAAACATAAAAATACAACAAAACCAACCAACCAACCAACCAACCAACCAACCAACCAACCAACCAACCAACCAAAAAACCCAAAACCAGGATATGGGATCCTATGCAGAATAAGAAAATTCTTATAAAAATGAACCAAAACCAGCCTGGGCACATGACTGCTTGTGTGCAAATAAGGTAAGAATAAGAGGCCGAGGGACAACAGTCCTTAAGTAAGGAAATGAGCTATGAAGGAACAGGAAGTTTTAGTCGCCCTCCCTCCTAGGCTTGGAATCTTACATGTATAATTAAATGTTTGCTATTTTGGACTCTGGACAAAATTAATCAAAATAAAAAAAAATCAAGTCAAAGTTTAGTCTTTTAAAAATAAAAGATAGTGGAACATCCTTTCTATGGGTATGCCAAGAGGGCTCTTCTGCAAACGGGATCAGAGATGTAAGGTGACCTAAAACTGCTGGGGGAAAATGAACAAGGCATGACTAAAGCCTGCCACAGAAAACACTCCACTGACTTGGTACTTCCTCACTCTTGTAACCCTGGTGATACCATGGCTGTCTATGAGCACTTCCTGTGCAGAGACCAGACACCATCTCAGAAGATGGCTGAGGACTTGGGTTCTCTACACAGACTACCTTATGTATTCAGAAAAGGAAGGGAAGATTTCCCTTTTTGCAGGGAACTGAATGAAATATATAAAAGTTCATTCTTTGATTCATGAAAGGAATCCTCATAGAATGTTTACAAGATCTTTTTGGGTGTTTAGCATGGTCCCACTAAGTAGCTTTGGCTTTTCTAGAACACACTATAAACAGCATGCCTTGAACTCACAGAGATCCGCCTGCCTCTGCTTCCCAAGTGCTGAGACTAAAAGTGTGTGCCACCTGTCCAGCTAAAACATCCTTTTTTAGCAGACATTTGAAATAGATGAGTGACAATAAGCCTTCCAGAAATGCATCAGTGCAGCAGTGACTTGCCTCGCCTGCATGAGTCCTTGGTGGTGGGGTGTGGCCTCGCCTGTTCCTTTATGGCTCTAAGTCAATGTGCCCTGAAGCTTGCCCCAGACCAATGGAGAGACTGCAGTGAGAGCTACATCAGTTAGAACTTTAGTTAAGGCAGTAAGAGGGTGGGCTAATAAAATGAACCAAGAAATCCAATCCATAGACAGACAGGCTATTTCTCCAGTACCTTCATTCTTCCAAATGGCAAACAGATGTTCTTGGGCGCTGCTTGGGGTCAGGTACCCTCGTTTCCCCATCTGAGCCTCGTCAATTCCCGGAGCTGCTGGTACTCCCTCTGTAATGACATACAGCCATTTTTGTCCCCACTCTTGAAACAACCATAAACATCAATCTACAGAGCAACCTCTTCAACCCAGATTCCCACCCACACTCTGATTTCTGGAGTAACGAATGCAACACGCTATTAAATAAAACCAGAAAGGAAGAGCACACGAGGGCATTCCCACTAGCTCATATTATTAATATAACCATTTTCACTTTTAAATATTATTTTCCAGTGCTTTGGTTCATGGAAGTACGTTATATGACACTGAGATTTCAGCAGGCATAGTGGCGCAGGCCTATGACCCCAGGACTTAGGACTATGAAGCAGAAGGATCATGAGTTTTAGGACAATGTGGCCTACAGTGAGATATTACTTCAAAAAAACCAAAAATCTTGCATTAATTTTCATCAAAACTCTGTTCATTTGGTACTGTAAGAGGAACACATAAACAATTGCTATATAATTTTCATCTGACTACCTTTTTGCTTGTTACTGAGACAATCTTAAATAGCCCAGGCTAGCCTTGAAGTCCTCATCCTCTTGTCTCCACCTCCCAAGTGCTGGGCTTAGTCTGTGCAACCATGCAGCGCCGATCATCATTTGTACGGCTGCATGACTCCGCTGAGGAGATTTTCTGATTTATTTAACTACACTCTTCTATTTGGACATTCAGATTGATTCCAGTTTTTTGCTTTTCTAAGTGAACATTAATTGGGCTGCGATACAGATTACTAGTAGAATATGCATCTGGCATGAACGAGACCCTGGGTTTAATCCCCAGTACTGGAAGAAAACAGGTAACATTATCATTATGGACACAGGATTCACCAGAGAGGGTCAGGGAAACAGAAGTAAAAATAAACGTGGGAAGGTGGTTTTTTTTAATTGTGTGAGTGTGAGAACGTATGTGCAACGGAAAGTCATGCGTACAGAAGTCACACATATGGAAGCTGTCTTCTCACTACATTTAGGAGTTGGCTCTCTTCGTCCATTTTGACGAGTCCTGGGACTAGAACATAAGATTTGGGCCCTAAGCAATTTCACCCACTGAGCGCTCTTACTAGTGCCTGTGTAAAGATGTCTACATGTTCAAATTTAAGAAATTTGACTCATTTAAGGCTTATTTAAGAAATATCACACTAGCAGGTGAGGTTGGCTTCTAGGACTAGCTAGGCAAGATCCTGAGACCCTGATTACTAGCTCTGCCCAGATCAAGTAGAAAATAGTATTTGAGGTTGCCATTTAGGAAGCTGACTTCTGACACTCAGATGAGGAACAAAGGTAATTTAAGTATTCTGTAGGCTCAAAATTGTTAGCATTTTCCGGGATGCCTTAACTGAAATTAAGCATTGCTTAATTTTCCCTTTTCGGGATTTATCAAGGAACCGTCGGGAGCCATTGCTGCTTCTCTGAAGCAGGGAAAAAAAAGTCTGCTCAACAAGCAGAGTCAAGGCAGGTCAGCGTCTGCTGGCAGACCCGCTGGGGCATGGAAGGAGGAGGTGCACTTGAGGTTCAAGGTGAGGGGCTGAAGAGTCTACTGACCATGGTGGAAGGAACAGGGAGGTTTTTGGGTGAGAATGAATGTCTTACTTCAGAAAATTGTTTTTGTTAGCTTGTGGCTTTGCTTCCCACTGTCCTGTAGTATAAGAAGGCGATGAGAAATAAATACACCCGGGGCTGGTGTGGTAATGACCTACAGCCCTCCCATATCTGTCTCTTACATCTTTTTTTCTATCTTTCCTATAACCATCCTCACTCCCCCTCAGAGGACTGGTACAAAGAACTATGCTGTGATTATGTTTGCCACACTTGAGAGTGCCCAGTGCACAGATGCCAGCTGCCAGCTGCCCACACATTCCACACATTCTAAACTATCCACAAGCAGTGTTGCTCCCCCGTTCTGTACTTTAGTTAACCTTTCCATTATATCCATTATTTACTTATTGTGGAGTGAGCGTACAACGGTGGGGTGAAGGGCAGAGGACATTCCTCAGGGGTCAGCTCTCTCCTCCCACCTCGTGGGTCCTGGAGATTGAACTCAGACTGTCAGGCTTGGCAGGAAGCATCTTACCTGCTGAGCCATCTAGCCTGTCCAAAGGTGGGCGAATAACATATTTAAGAATTGTTTATGTTGGGTGTGGTAGCACACACCTTTAACCCAGCACTTGGATGGCAGAGGCAGGAGGATCTCTGAGTTCAAGGTCAGCCTTATCTACATAGTGAGTTTCAGATCAGCCAGGACTATGCAGCTGTCTCAAACTCACTCCCCACAACCAAAAAATGAGGGACTAAATAAAAAAACAAAACAAAAACAAAAAACAACCAAAACAAGGACTATCTTCTACAGGTTCCTAACACCCAGACTTCTGGATACACCTTATTCTTACAGTTACTGCAAAAGATTACCTCAAATGAATGGGCTTGACAAAGGCTTCTTTATCATTAGACATCTGATCCATAACTGGAGTTATTGCTGAAAATTCTGAACATCTCTGTTTTCAGTGTCTTAGCATTTTCTAGGACAATCTAGAGGTTCACGGTAGCAACTGTCAAGTGGAGCTAAGAGCAAATGTTTCCATGGCCATTTGCAGGTAAAGGAAAACACAGTCTTGTGCTACTAGCGGCTCACTGCCAAAGAACACTTAGCAGTCTTTCTAAACAGGGTGCGGGGCCCCACTCTGGGTCCTAGAATACAGAAAGGCTATGACCAAAGTAACTGGCAAGCTTAAATGAGGTTTGCAAGTTAATAGTGCCACGTTAGCACTGATGATCACCTACGGCGGCTAACAGATTACCAATGAACCAAGTGGAAACCACTGTATGGCAACTCACTGTGCTCGCTGCCCTGTAAGTCTGAAGAAAACCACTGTATGGCAACTCACTGTGCTCGCTGCCCTGTAAGTCTGAAGAAAACCACTGTATGGCAACTCACTGTGCTCCCTGCCCTGTAAGTCTGAAGAAAAACACTGTATGGCAACTCACTGTGCTCGCTGCCCTGTAAGTCTGAACTTGCTCTACAGTAAAAGGCCTGTTAAAGGTCAGTGGGCGGGTTTGTTATTTACACCAACCCTTGACAGAGTCTCAAGGTAAAAGACTGAACATTCATCTCGGGGTGGGTTGGCTGGAGAGGAGTGCACATGAGTGCATTTCCCTACACACTCCATATTCGCGAGCCCTAGACGAGGCTCACTCACAATGTCATCTGCTGCGCACCTTCACGGATGTGGTGCCCTCAGCTCTGGGTGGGCTGCCAACAGGTCTGAGAAGCAGCCTCTCTGAGCTTCTCATGGCACACCATAGAGCCAACTGCACATCTCAGGTTCTGTTTGTTCTGATTTGGCTCACAGATTATACGATAAAATGAATCGGAGCACCTAGTAACCACGTGCAGCAGAACACATACTGGTCCCAGTACCTCTCAAAACACCTTACTTCTCATCTCAGAACTACACAACAAAAACCACATTAAAGGAAAGTTGTTCATTCTAGTTTTTTCTCTACAACCCATTACTGGAGGAGCAGAGCTGACAAGACGCCCTCTGCCTACAGGGACTTAGGAGAATGGTCAGGAGCAACTGGCAGGAAGGCCTCAAGTTTTACTCAGTTCTTTTAATTTCTAAATATTATTCAAGATAAGTCCATGCTTGCTTGCTTGCTACATAATGAAATACTTAAAACACTTGCCAGGCAAAACCAAAAGTTCTCATTCAATAACCTCTGAATGGCTGGGTGTTGTGACTCATGCCTGTAATCCCAGAATTTCAGAATGCTCAGGAGGTTAAGGCCAATTTACACTACAAGAGACCCTGTCACAAAACAAAACAAAATCTTTCAAAGAAACAACTACATACTCCTAGCATCGAAAGGCAGGACTGAGTGTCTGACGTCAGCCTAAACTGCGCAGCAAGATCCTGTCTCAAGATGCCCAAACCAAAAACAATGATTTGAGAACGTAGGTGCCTGTAGGGCACTGTCTCACAGCATAGCCCTTGCTATCCCTTCCCGGTGACAGCCCTGGGTCTTCCCCAAGCTCTCCTGGAGACCTAAGGAGCCTAGAAGCATCTAAGCCACACTTGAGAACGTGGCTAGAGCTCCTAGGAGAGCCAGCTGCTTACCTGGGAGTTCTGCGTCCTTCTGGCCAGATTTCTTGTGCACCATGGCTGGGTACGTGATTGTTAGCTTACTATTGTGCTCCTTTCGAACCACTGACCGTCCTGTCCTACACACAAGGAGATTTGCAGAGAGAAACAAACCCCAGTGAGACATTTAATAACAGTGCTGAGTGACTGGCCAAAGCCATCTCAAGCAGGGAATGGGAATGGCTGAGGGGCAGCACTCACTTGCAGTGTGGACAGCGCTTAGCAGCCATGTGTGTCTTCCAGAAGTTAGCGACAAGTTTGCTTCTGCTCTCACATACATTTTTCACCTGTTTAAAAAGTCAGAGAATATCAGAGTGACTTATTTTTAGGTAAGGTCTCACTTTGTAGACCAGACTAGCCTCAAATTTGTTATCATCTTGCTTTGGCCTCTCAAATAATGGGATTATAACTGTGTCCTACTGTACCTGCACCACAGTGTCACGCTGTGGAGAATCCAATCTGTATGTTTTGAATGGTTTTTTACTTTTTATTTAACTAAAGATTGCCCTGTGGAGGTCTGAATGCCCCCATAAATTCAGGCATTTGAATATGTGCTTGGTCCCTAGCTGGTGGCACTGTCTGGGGGAGGTTATGGAGGCTTTAGGAGATGTGGTCTGGCTGGAGGAGGTGTATCAGTGGGGACAGGCTTTAAGGGTTTGTAGACCTGCCCTACTTCTGGTGTGCTTTCTGCTTCATGTTTGCAGCTGAAACTGGGAGACTGGTCTGTCAGTCTGGGGCCTCCTGCCACTACAGTTCCATTGCTGGAGCGGTGCAGATAAACTCCTTCCTCTCAGCAACTAAAGGTAACTGAAATACACCTGCACGTAAACAAAAGCATCCTGTAAAGTAGTCTTTAATATAGGTTTCTGTGTGGTCTTATTCAAGGTAATCAAACATCAAGGACAAGGCACTGAGGTTCCTCAAGAAGCACTTTTTGGTCTTGAAATTGCCAACTGCATTCTACTCCCTAGGACAGATGATGCTGGCTTTGCCATTGACTCGGAAACATTAATATCGCTATGTGGGCCAGTACTTGTTCTTACTCTGGTTTGTCACTCGGGCAATCTCTGCATTACTGGTTTATTTACTAAAATGCCCAGAGGAACCTGTCACTCTCATGTACAGTACCATAGACACTGCCCTCGGGTCTCTCTCGCTAAAGGTGCAGACTGACTCCAAACTGAGACAACTTCATAGAGAACTTTAGCCCTGACACACTACACCTTTGGGTGTATTTTCAAAGATGTACTGACTGTAATTAAAAACTTCCATCTGCTAGTACGGCACTGGAGAAGTCAGCTACAGCAGATGAACACAGATTGTTCAGTCTCGCTATCAGTAATCAGAGACAAGAATCTACAGTTGGCGATGGAACAGCAGGTAAAACGAGCACATATAACACACGAATACACTAGTTAAAGGCAACAGGAGGCAGAGCAGAGCTAGAGTTGAGGAGAGCCCTCCCACGCCCCAAGAGGGCCTGGCTAAGCTCTTCCAGCTCCCCAAAGCCTCTGCCAGGATCCGGTGCTGCTCACCGCAGGCCGGATTCATACTCACTGCCCCAACATCGGGGACTTCACTGTCCCAAGCCTAAGCAAACTATGTTTGTTAGTGGCGTGTGCATGTGAGTGTTGGTGACAACAGAGGGCAGAGGCATCAGATTTCTCTGAAGCAGGTGGACCCGAGCCATCTAACATGGGTGCTGGGGAGTCAGACTCCGGTCCTCTGAAGAGCAGTACGCACTCTAAACTGCTGAGCCATTTCTCTCAGCAACAACTGAGTTCTCCAGGGCAACTCTTGGAAGAAATGTGAGGAAAAGCAAAGGGGGTTTAATGTCACTACTGTCTTTAACTGTAATGTCATCTTTCTAGACAAATCTCGACTGTTTAACATGACCCTCATTCACAGTATCAGATTAAGAACATAAACTTTCTCAGAAAGCTGTGACAAGGATCAAGAATCCACTAGGGGGCTTGGGATAAGTGCAGGTTAACTTAGCTTGTAAGACAAGCCTCAGAGTGTAGCTGGGCTCCTGATGCTTCCCCAGATGGCTCTCGGGGTTCCCACAGTCGTGATTCTCTTGGCTTCAAATAGGTCCCACCCAGAAGCGTCTGGAACTTCCATGGAGCCCTGCTCTAGATCAACTAAGTGGTATGATACCTGGTCACAAAGCGAATTCAATTTGAAGTTTCCTCTTCTGGTTGATTACTTACCCTATTCATTCAGAGCAAATGAATTCTTTCACAGATGCCTCAAGGGAGAGATAAGATAGCAGGGATTTAGAGAAAGTGCAGGGTAGGGGATGGAGTGGAGGTAGAGACAGACCATGTTCTCAACACAGCTGCTTGCTGGATGCTATACTTAGACTAGTGCCATCTAACACTAGGCTAGTTAGCCACTAGTCGGCCCTGCTGTAGCCATGAAGATGAGGAAATGAACACTCGTGCAATTTTGAAAATTTGCAAAATCATGGGACTCATAAGGGCCAGAGCTGGGACTGAAACCTAAGTCTATCCTGGGAAGTCAGAAACTCGTGACAGTATAGAGAAACTGTGGTCACTACACTAAAAGCAGATCGTTACACAAAGGTAGATGTTGGTAACTTACATGTGCACCCTGGGACCCCAAGAGGTTGTTCTGCAGAATTTTGCTTGTGTACTCTTCTAACTCTTCTTGAATTTCGAAGGCAGAAGGATCCCCAGTTTCTTCCAGAAACTGAAAAAGAGGAAAACTATTGTGTTACTATAGGAAAGTAAATGTCTGATGAATGCCGTGGTTGGGACTGGCCTTTTCATGGATGGAGATCAATCTAGGAAAGAAAACCACAGCTACTGTACTACATTTTTAAAACAGTGAAGTGGGGCTAGGGATGCTGTTAGCTGCAGGGCAGAGTATCTATGGGGAAGGGGGTCATTCACTATTCTTATGCACGTAGGTGGGGATCACTCAGTATCCTTATGTATCTCTGTGGAAGACACTACAGCCACGGCCTCAAATTCATTTTGTAATTCGTCAGTTTTATGCTTTTCATTTTGAAGCCCCCAAATGATGCAGGAACAGGAATCAACACCAGAATCAGTACAAAGATGATAGCAAATGGGACATCACCACTTCCCAACGCCAACAAGGTGAGAACCCAAAGGGTAACACCATTGGGAAATAACACTTGTACAGGCAGATCAGGGCTTTAAACCTCAACTATGCAGGTTTCAGACTGAGAGCACCACCCAAGGGAAGCAGTAAGCCCCCTCTCTGAAGGAAGGCGGCAGCACCCTAGCATTCTCGCCAGCAATCAAAAGTATACTACCACTAGGGAAGAGGACAGGGTCTAATACAGTGATACCAAAGGCTGCCACATATATACAGGGTCACATGTCTACTGCACATCTTATGAAGAAAAAAGAAAATAAAGATAGGAGGCATATGAAAATAAGATTAAATTTGGATAAGAAAAATTCCTAGAAAAACATAACGTCTTTACTTAAAGGCACTGGAGCACCTTTTTCTCTCACTTCTCTTTTTTTTTCCTGCGGGCAAATCTGATCGTGGGTTAATTGTTTAGCTTTGTTCTCCTGGAAGGAGAATTTCTGCTAATGCAGCAATCTGTCCAGACTTGTTAGACTGAGTCTCTACGGAGAGGGCTGAGTGCCTAATGGAAACCTCAGCTCTTCTCTGCTTTCTGAAATCATGTCCTCAAGGCTCCCTGGTAGCACAGAACTACTATGAAACATGATAAACAGGCACTGTCCTATCTAATGCCTGTAGGAGTCTCATCTTCTACTAACTCTTTCAGGGCATCTTATAGAGAACTTCTTGAGGCTGGAAAGATGGTTCAGGAACTAGGAGCACTAGCTGCTCTTCCACAAGACCTATTAACCTTTCCACTACCTCTGGTGGGTGGTGGGCTGGAAGGCAGGTTAAAGCATTTAAGGACCCTTATTAAAATTAAGTTTTGAAAAATGTAAGCCTACAATTCCTACTGCCTTCAATAGATTCTAATTATTTACTACCATGATTTGTTCCGATTGTCCCAGATGTGGCCACTGTGAATTCCTCACTTGAGCTGTGTCCTTTTGGCTGAGTCTGAGTATCAACCTGCTGTCTGGCACGGCATGTTACAGACTACTGTAATTTCTCTGATCCTGGCTTATAATCAGCCACTTCTTTAAGGAACCTTTGGACAAGGACTAACACGGACCCGGGAAAGTACCTAGCTACTGGCATCACTGTAAGATGGTCAAACGTTCTGGAGACTACTGGAGTGGCAATAAGAACAACATTCAAGCGTCTCTTGATATCCTGGTTTCCATTATCAACCTACCCTGCTGAGAATTCCCTCGAGCTCGTAGACTGCTTGTAGGGCTCCGACTTCCAGGACCCTCAGCTGGCAGACCAATAGGTGAATTGCAGCCCGAGGACAAGTCAGCATGTGGCAATTTAAACAGGAGCCTCGGAGCAGCAGGTAGAGTTTCTAAAGCGTGGGGACAAAAGGAAATGAGCATCAGAAAGAGACACAGAGGTCATTTTCAGTGCACATGAGATTTTTCTTAAGAATTCTACTTCTGCTTCTATGCCTTCTATGCCTTTAGATCCTAACAACTAGACAAACGTTTTCCTTTTATGGTGTCATTTTAAAGCATTCAAATTTGAAACCTACAATAGGATGCATGGTCTGAGAAAAGGAATTCCTTTTGTTTTACACCAATAAATAGCTATAATACTTAACGAAGACAACAGCCTTCTTTAATATGCTACACCACAATCTGGAAAACTGAAAAATCTGAAAGAGCTCCCGGGGACTAGGCTACTGGGTCCTGAACTGAACACACACCAGAGCAGTCTAGACAGGAGCTTCAACATTGCAGAGCCAACTGAAAAGCCAGTAGCCTCGGAGCACCAGAATTCCCTCTATTATGAGGGGGTGAGTGCCACTGAGCTTTCTGAAGGGCACAGAGCCCTTGAAGCAAAAGGAGATAAATTAGTGCATTAAGTCTGGGATAGGTGGGATGTCTCACTAAACCTTTCCCTCTCACATGAACAGAATCAAGCTGTAGCTTTTCTCAGCTGGAATCAGACTGAAAATCCTGGGTAAGTCTGTAGGTTAAACTGAAGCTACAGGGTAAGCATCCCTCATCTGAGACTCTAAAATGCCAAACTTCTTGAACCTTGATATACAAACAAATTCAACACCTGACTTCATGGTTGTGGACTGAAGTAAAGATGTAGACACATTAGAAATACATACAGTTCCCTTCAGGCTGAGTATATGAGGTATATATAAACTATGTTCCATCAGGCTGTGTATATGAGGTATATATAAACTATGTTCCATCAGGCTATGTATATGAGGTATACATAAACTATGTTCCATCAGGCTGTGTATATGAGGTATATATAAACTATGTTCCATCAGGCTGTGTATATGAGGTATACATAAACTATATTCCATCAGGCTGTGTATATGAGGTATACATAAACTATGTTCCATCAGGCTGTGTATATGAGGTATACATAAACTATGTTCCATCAGGCTGTGTATATGAGGTATACATAAACTATGTTCCATCAGGCTGAGTATATGGGCTGAGTATATGAGGTATACATAAACTATGAGTGAATTCTTTATTTATTTATATTTGGGCTCCATTCCTACAATATCACCATTACATAGGCTATTAAGTATTCTTTTTTTTTTTTTGGTTTTTCGAGACAGGGTTTCTCTGTATAGCCTTGGCTGTCCTGGAACTCACTCTGTAGACCAGGCTGGCCTCGAACTCAGAAATTCGCCTGCCTCTGCCTCCCAAGTGCTGGGATTAAAGGCGTGCGCCACCACCGCCCGGCTAGCTATAAGTATTCTAAAATCTGAATTTCTAAACACTTTTGGTCTCAAGCATTTTGGACAATGGATACTCAGGGTGTACCATTCTAGGTCCCTAAAAGATTTTTTTCCCCCTAAAGAAAGAGGAACAAGAGGTGATCCCCACAACCCCAGAAGTCCCAAGACCCACATGCCCCGGGCAACACATACATCGAAGAGGAGAGGGTTGTAGACTGTGAGCGGCAGATCGATGTGGCCCAGGTGTCCGGAGCAGTTGTTGAAGTCCTGCACGCAGGTAGAGCATACTTCTTTGGAATCTGCAGGACCCAAAGCCAAATCATACAGGCCATTTGCTGACGGGTTTCCCAGGCTGTCCACGTAGCGAGGGTTTGTAATGGATTTAACACTTAACTTCCTAAGGAGATTAAAGAAAGACCCAGGGAAAGTTCAGGTTATTAACTTCGCTGATATTGAAGTGGGAGAGGCAGGTTATAAACCAGACCTGATTAAAAACCCAACTTGCTCAATGAAGGGAATGTCAAACAGTAACTTCTGTGCACAGAATAATGACTCAAGAAAACTAAACACAAATAAAATCATAAAGAAACAGAACTTACTCTATGCAAGGTTTCATCACTGTGTTTAGTGGAACTGTCAAATGACTAGCCATGTACCCAGCAAGAGCATGTTACCGGGCCACACGTGACAGTAAACGTCACACAGCCTATGTGTGCTCTACGGGGCACATGTGACAGTGAATGTCACACAGCCTATGTGTGCTCTACGGGCCACACGTGACAGTGAATGTCACACAGCCTATGTGTGCTCTACGGGGCACACGTGACAGTGAACATCACACAGCCTATGTGTGCTCTACGGGGCACACGTGACAGTGAACGTCACACGGCCTATGTGTGCTCTACGGGGCACACGTGACAGTGAAAGTCACACACCTATGTGTGCTCTACGGGCCACAAGTGACAGTAAATGTCACACAGCCTATATGTGCTCTACGGGCCACACGTGACAGTAAACGTCACACACCTATGTGTGCTCTACGGGGCACACGTGACAGTAAACGTCACACAGCCTATGTGTGCTCTACGGGCCACACGTGACAGTGAACGTCACACAGCCTATGTGTGCTCTACGGGCCACACGTGACAGTGAACGTCACACAGCCTATGTGTGTTCTATGGGCCACACGTGACAGTGAACGTCACACAGCCTATGTGTGCTCTACCCAACTGTATTTGGACGTTCATGCAACGCAACAGTTGGAAAATCTCCTTAAATGTCACATAAATATACTTTCACAAAGCCAATTTTGCCCTTTAAATCTCTTCTAATTTAAAAAAATTGAGGAGAGCCAGACTGTCTCCAGACTTTCTCAGAGGCAGGCCCGGATGAAAGGACAAAGAAAACATTAGTTCTGTGTCCTTGTCTGGGAGTGGATTTGACAAAGCCAGTCGAGGGGAGGAGCCAGCACCTCAAACAGGTCAAGGCTGCAGTTTCTTTGGACCCAACTCTTCTCTCTGGGTTATGGTTAGCAGTCCTAAGGCAGCCATGCCTGAGGTATTCTGTATTCTCTTTGCCAACACTGTCCAACTTAGCTCTCTGTTGACCTTGGCTGTTTTCCCCAACAAATAGTATGTAAGATGCTGTACTTCCTAATAAACTTGCTCGGCATTAGACATAGCTCGTGCAAGACCTCCTGACCCCAGCTCTTATCCTCTCTGTCCTCTCTCTCTTTTCATCCCTTGGCAAGTCCCCTTCAGGACCCGGGTCCAGGTTAGAAAATAAACGCAAGGACAAAGACACTGTCCTGATTTTGCACCCCAGCGGGAACGACGACAAATAAGTGAGTTGTGTGGTCAGGCAAACTGACGGTGGTGCGGTAAGGAGCAGAGCTCTGCAGAGCTGGGACTCCCAGGGGCAGCGCCACTGTCCGGACCAAGGCCACACAGAGAGCTCTGCTGCTGTGGCTCTCACCAACGTGGTTACCTTTCTGCTGCTAAGCTAATGTCAACAGACACTTTAACTCAATGATGTGTCTGTGGTCTCTTCCCCCAGCATGGAGTCAGTAATGTTAAACAAATTACTTAGCTGTCTTGTTTTCAACTCTAACTTTTGAAACTGCAATAAAATATACATAAAACTTAACATGTTAACCATTTTTAAGAGTTCCGTGGTACTAAGTACAAAACACTGAGTCGAGCAGTGGTGACAGGACTTTCATCTCAGCATTACGGAGGCAGAGGCAGGCAGACATCTGGGAGTTCCAAGACAGCCTGGCCTACAGAGTGAGTTCCTGGACAGCTAGGGCTACACAGAGAAACCTTGACTCGAAACCAACCAACCAACCAACCAACCAACCCCAACCCCCAATCCCTCAATATGTACCCTTCTTTCACAAACTAAAAGGAACTGCCTTTCCATTCTAACCCTGGCTTGTATTTAGGTTTCTGCTATGTCACCTACACATCAAATCTTAGCCCTTTTCTCTCTCCTGCCACTGCCCTAGGTTGGTTCTCCAGCCAGGCTCTGACTGTCCTTTCCTTCCCCTTCCACCCTTGTACCTTATCCAGTCCTGTCCACCCTCCAACAGCCGTCAAATTTACTCCGAAGTGCAAGGTAACCAAGCTAATAGCACCCTTACGACCTTTCTAGGAGTCTGCCCTTGGAAAAAGGGGAACTTCGTCTAAACCCACAACAGTGGTTCTCAGCCTTCCTAATGCTGCAAACCCGCACAACACAGTTGCTTCTATTGTGGTGATCCCAACTTAAAATTATTTCATTGCTACTTCATAACTGTAATTTTGCATCTTTTATGAATTGTGATGTAAATGTTTGATATTTGACCCACAAAGGGGTCGAAAGTCACGGTTGAGAACTGCCGTCCCACAAAGGTTTCCCTTGGTGAGACCAGTGCTGAAAGTTTTGGATCTGGCACTAAACAATTAATGCTCCCTTTTACTGAATGAGAACTGGTAGCTTTCCCTCTCCGTCAGAGTAAATGCCATGCCTTTAATATGACATGCAGGGTCGGGGAGCTCCTGGTCTCTGACCTCACTTTACTCCAGTCACCTTGGCCTCCTTGCTGTTCCTGAAAACCACAGGCAGTGAAGGATTTAAATATTCATAGTGCCACAGAATATTCACAAATGCTCAAAAAATATATGAAAAGCTGTGCATTATCCTCAAATCAATGCAAGTCAAAACCACAGTGAGATACCATCTCAACCCAACAGTGTACAATGGAAAAAACAAACACGCAAGGCTAGAAGGATGTGGAGAAGGTGGAATCTTTATGTATGGTTGAAGGGAACACACAATGGTGCGATATTATGAAAAACAGAATAACTCTTCCTTAAAAAGTTAAAAATGGCATTAATGTCCGAACCGGAATTCTGAGTCTGGGTATATACACACACCTTAATAGAAGCATTATTCACAATTGCTAAAAATTGGAAATAGCTTAAATGCCCATCAGTAGAGGAGCTGATGAAATGGCATGTATACAGACCATGTACTATTTACTTAATTAAGAAGGAAATAAGTTCTGATCTACTCATCTATAATTTTGAGGACAGCATGCTAAAGCATAAGCCAGTTACAAGTCAGGCACTGACTGATTCCCTTTATTTGAACAGCCAGAGTAACTGAAATAGAAAGTAAACAGGTGGCTGCCATGCGGCAGGGACAGGGAAATGAGGAGTGACTGGTTCTGTGTGAAGCTTGCAATGGCAAAATGATGTGTTCTACAGGTGAGGGAAGTGCTGATCTTACCACAGTGCGGTGTACCTTTTTAATTTTTGGATTTTTCGAGACAGGGTTTTTCTGTGTCCAAGCAGTTCCGGAACTCACTCTGTAGTCCATATTGGCCTTGAATCGACAGAGATCCTCCTGCCTCTACCTCCTGAATGCTGGGATTAAAGGCGTGCGCCACCAGGGCCCACGGCATGTTGAGTTTTTAATGCAAGTCTAAGAAATGTGTATGCTATCGCGATCAAAATGAGGATTGGATTAGAGTCCCCACGAATTCATAACTATGGTCTTGAACCAAGATTTAAAAGTTCATCATTGCTTGGACCAGAGGAGATTAATTAGGAAGTTGATAAGCGTGTGACGGAATGAGTATAAATGATATAAAACTAGTTGATTAATGAGGAAGATGAACGGATGAAAAGGCAGCAAGGCAGGAAAACACCACTTCCAGCGCATTCATTCCTATTACTAGCACCCAGACACCAGGCAGCAAGGACACCCCCAACCCCCCCCCCCCCCCCCCCCCGCCCCCGTCCGACTTGATCGGCTCAAAGCCTTCTGGGAATCGTAGTTCCCGGCTCCAACTTCCACAACCTTGCTCTACACACACCCTACAAACTCCTTACTTGAGCTCCTCGGCCGAATACATCCCGAAGGAAATGCCCTGAAGCCGCCTCCATGGCGTGTGCTTGGAGGCCAACATCTTCCGAGTCAGTTTTGAGGTCCGTCACTATGAGAAAAGTTCCAGTCAGCCACAGAGAACACTACTTCTTACAGCACTGAGCCACCATGTGTTTTCCACTGCGCTTGCGTGCGGGAAACGCGGCCTAGCGTATTGGCTTGGACGAGTTCATTTTTGCTTTCGGGGTGGGGTAGGAGTGGAAGAAAACAGTCTCAAAACCCTCATTCAGTTTAAAAACAAAATTACACATTAGATATTAGGAGATCATTTTAAGTAAATTTATTCGAGATGAATGATGTGTATTGAGCCTTCCGTTGCTATTTTTGCCGAACATGACCTTGTAACCACCCATTCGGAGTTGAGACGTTCCATGCCAGCCCCGCCCCTCGACCGTGCGGGCGGAGGGCGTTCCCAACGTGCCCTGCGAAGAGTCTAAAGATGGCGGCGGCGGCGGCGGCATCTCGCCGTTTGCCCTTTCGCAGCGGGTTTGTCCTGCTGCAGACCATTCGGGGGGCGGGTGTGTGTGAACCGAAGTTCTGTTGCAGGTAAGAAGACCTAGAGTCAGTTTGGTCTTGCATTTCCCTGAGAGTCGTGGAACTAGGTAAGATGCAAAGGTATTTGCATGGTGGAGGCCCCGCGCTCTCAAGGGTAACTAACACGAGGTAGTGGCGTGTGAAGTTTCGAACTGAGAGTATTCTTTCGGGAGATTTTTGTTGGTTGGTTGTTACACTATATAGAGTTAAAATTGCGCTTTAAACTAGGGCCCTTTTCTCGTGAAGTTTACATTTTGTGCCTTTACAAGCCCCTACACAAATTTCTTTAAACCCCCTCCCATATTCATTTTAACCCTGCCAAAAAGAAAGGGCAAAGTAATATCTTTCCCAAATAAAGGGCAGGCTATTATCACCAGTGTGACTGAACGTTATGAGAACCTTGAACTAAGAAGATAAGGCTTTAGTAAAAGCCTTAAAACGTCTGACCCCAGTCTTTCGATCTGGTGATGATAGTTACAGCTTGGAACATGTTGCAAACATTTATGTAATTTATTTTTAGATCCTTCATACAGAGGCATTTAGGCGTAGTGTAAACTTGAAACCCAAGTTTATTATTATTATTTATTTATTTTTGTGTACTGATCCAAAGACTTAATATGTGCTAATTACCCACTCTACTACTGAGTTAAATTCACCTACCCAATAAAAACTTTTATGTTCAGTGTTATATTTAGTTGATTGATAGTAGAAAAATCTCTAGAGTAAATTCTAAGTTGAAATAACTGAAAGAACTGTAGGGAAGACTGGAAGGAGAAAACCAGCTCCACAAAGTGGCTGTGTGGCCACGTGGGTACAATCACACAAAATAATAAGAGCTTTTTAAAAATAGGTAAAATGATACCTTTATCTTTCTTGATTTTTTTTATTAGGTTATTAAGTGGAGTTATCCATGAATATGGTATTCTGAAACTTAGGAGCCAATATTTCTATTCTGGACAAAAATAATTTTTGAGGCTCTAAAAATATAGACTTGTGGTTAAAAGACTTGTGTTGTTAGTACATTGTGAATTATTACAAGTAATGGAATGAAACAAAGCTATGGGTGATCTGAGCTTTGTTCTGATCCCTTTAAGTGAGATAGCTTTTGCTATCTGGATAGTGTCTAGATAAAAACAACTCACTGAATTGATCCAACCCAGGTTAATTTCTGTGTATTTCAAAGCAGCTGTTGAAATTGTTCCAATGCTATTAAATTTCCCCTTTTTAATCTAGAACGTTTTGTAATGAGATTACACGCTTAAAAAATCTTGGCTGAGACTGTAACTTAGTGACCCAGAGCTTGCCTAGTCTGGTTGAGGCTCTGCTTTGGTTTTTTTTGTTTTGTTTTGTTTTGGTTTTGTTTTTGTTTTTTCGAGACATGGTTTCTCTGTGTAGTCCTGGCTGTCCTGGAACTCACTCTGTAGACCAGGCTGGCCTCGAACTCAGAAATCCGCCTGCCTCTGCCTCCCAAGTGCTGGGATTAAAGGCGTGCGCCACCACCGCCTGGCTCTGGTTTGATTTCTAACATCAAAAACCAATCAGTCAATCTTGTCTGGCTGTTGTATCTAGGTATACAGCCTGGTCTGTTTGACCCATGTGATTAGAAAATGGGGCTTAAATGTGTGCGTGCAGATGGGGATGAGCAGACACCATCAGCCAGCAGTACTAACATGAGGCTTTGTTTTTAATGCAGATTTTATCCTGCGAGTGAGTCCCTTCCAAAAGTTGAAGGAACAGATGTAACAGGTATTTTTAAAACTATGGAGATAGATTTTTTTTTTTTTTAAATGAAAGGACATTGTATTTCTTTGTGTTGTTAAAAAATTGATTATTTTTATTTTTTTCTCTGTAAGGGATTGAAGAAATAATCATTCCAAAAAAGAAGACGTGGTGAGTATTCTGCTGTTTAGCAAGTGGTTGGATATTTCCTGTACATAAAACAAGGATTTAAACAGTGCCTAGCACATAGACAAACACTATGTTGACTGTTATTTTTTAAGTCTTGTGATAAAATTTTATGTGTAACTATTCATTTAGTTTATAACTGAGCTATTAGATGTACTTTTTGGTATAATACTTTTGGTTTGTAGCTATGTGACATTATATAAATATGATTAGAGTCATGTTTTCCCTGCACAGGAGTAGGAACAGTGGCTGGCCATGGTACCATACTTTAGTCTCAGCACTCAGGATCTCGGCACTTAAGGACAAGTGTACTTAGTGAGTTCATACAGTAATGCCTTGTCTTTAAAAACAAAAATAGGGATGATAGAGCATCAGAGCCAAGAGTAGGGACTTGGTTACCTGTGAGTACAACATCCCAGCGTATAACCCTTTGCCAACCTCTATACCCAGAAAACCAAGAAATACAACGGGAAGAATATTTACAGTGTGCTACAATCTGATTTGTCACCTGCCTGTGTTGTATCTTCCCCCCCTCCTCCCCCCTCTTCCTCCCCCCTCCTTCCTCCCCCTCCCCAAGACAGTTTTTCTCTGTGTAGCTCTGGCTGTCCTGGAACTCACTTGGTAGACCAGGCTGGCCTCGAACTCAGAAATCCAACTGCCTCTGCCTCCCAAGTGCTGGGATTAAAGGCGTGCGCCACCACCGCCCGGCGCCTGTGTTGTATCTTAGTCCTATATATATGCAGTTTTGCCGTATAGCTAGCTGAAATGTAGGTATATGTTGAGTGTTGTTTTGTAGTGGCATACTCCTGTAATCCCAGCACTCGAGGCAGAAGTTGGAGAATTATCACAAGTTCCAGGCCAGCCCGCCATTTATTTAAAAATGCCCCTTCCTGTTTGTAGTTCTTGTGAGATGTATTAGGTAAAGGTGCAGGGAGGCAGAATATCATGTGATTGTTGATTATGGTGGTAGTTCAGGCATATGTGGAAAGTGTTAGGAAACAAATGGTTAGCAAGTCAAGGCCTTTAAAAAATTCAGTTTATAAGCTTAGAATGCTATTTGGTTTTTATGTAGTTGGGGGAAAGAGGCTAAAAAAAAGTAACTCAAATTATATTTTAAAATGTCAAATTTTGTGTGGACTGCAGCTTACCTTGTTCACATATTTCTTAGCTTTTATTGTGTGCAGCCCTACCTTTACCACCCCACACCCCAAAAGAAATGGTGTATGGAGGATATTGAACCCTGATGTAGAGCCTCTGGTTTCTAGGCTTAGTAGATGTATTTTCAGACTACACAGGCCTTTTGTCCTTTAAGGCTGTGATCTTCCAGATCCCACAATGCCATAGAAAACATGAATAGATTTTAGTTGTGCATTTTCTTACATGAAAATGACACGATGAAGACAGTGAATGAAGTTAGTTTACATTATGAGGTCATTTTAAAGAGGACAAGAAGCCTACCTAGGATTTATACAAGAAATATAATTTAAAACCTTCGAGATTAGCAAAGAGTGAAAATGTGTGCTCAGAAGTATTTGTTGATAGAAGAGCAAATTTGAACAATAATTTGGGCAGAAATATGATCAGAATTTAAGAAAATGTATCTTACTGGCTAGCTACTCAGAAGGAGCCCTTGCATATATACCCAGAGAGCTGGAGAGCACTCTTAATTTAAACAGCCTAGATATCCATCTTTGGAGTAGAAATAGCATGCTATCTATAACATTTAAAGACATTAGGTACATCTGCATAGTCACGTGGATGATAGAAACTATGTAAGCAAGTGCCAGGTGACACCAAGTTGGTTTTGATTATTTTTGTTGCTTTGTTTTATTTTAGTCTGCTTATGCTTAAAACTACCTTTAAAAGTTCCTGGAAATGGAGGGTTGATGATGAACTTGCCTTGAACAATTGAAGCCTCGATTCAATTCCTGATACTGCTTACAACTGGGTGTTAGTGGTACTTGCCTGTTCTATCAATAAGGATGGGGAGGCAAGAGGACCAGACATTTAAGGTCATCCTCAGCAACACAGGGAGTTTCAGTTACAAGAAACCCTGTCTCAAAGGAAATTTTTTTTCTGGAGATGATAAAATCATGTTGGGTAAGATCACAATATGACATCAGACACCATAGTAAGGTCACAAGTGAGTCACTATAGAGGCTTTCCTGTAGTTCCATAGTAGAGGTAAGAGCCAATAGTTTGGATAGTTAGCAAGAGTCCAGAGAGATGCTCTAAGTGGGTTGAAGGAAGTCAACAAGGTAGATTTATGGGTAGAGAGAGGGAATCACTTGTCCTGGGTAGTGAGTGGTATTAGAGACCACTCAGAGTGCATATGAAACAAAGGGAAGGAGGAATGTGTGCCTACCTGTCAAAAGAACCAGGCTTTGGTGCTCAGGGTCTCCCCACAAGAGCTCTGAGCTCTGTTCTCTAGCACTTGATCATTAAGTTAGAGTCTCCTCTGAAGTCCAGGTGGTCTCAAACCTTCAATCCAGCCTCTTTCTCCCTCTGCTGAGATTATAGGATTGCAGTCATGCCTGCGTCTCACCTATTTCTGTTGTAGTGGCTTTGAGAAATAAGTCCTGGCCCTAGGTGAGAGATAATTGTCCATCTTGTTTTATGCCCAGTGTCCTCGGAAAGCAGAATGGCTTGTTCATCTTGTAAGTATGAATACTGTTGATAAAGGTTCTTATGGTTCTTATTCCAGGGATAAAGTAGCTGTTCTTCAGGCACTTGCATCCACAGTAAACAGGGTAAGTAGGACTTTAAGGATTAATAACACATTCAATGTTAAAGCTTTTTATTTATTCATAATTAAACTGTTGCATATCTAGAAATTTTCTTAAAAACTAATCTAATCCCTCCTTTTGGAAAGTAGGAAAACAGGTTTTGAAGTGACCAGTATAGGCTGGCTAGGATGTGATGCCCATGGAATGTTTTTGCAGCTTACTGATAATTGTGTGTTAGTATTGTTTTGCTTTTAGAGACAGGGTTTCTCTATAATATAGTTCTGGCTGTCCTGGTACTTGCTATGTAGACCAGGCTGGCCTTGTGCTCGCAGAGGTCCTCTTACCTCAGCCTCCTGAGTGTTAGGGTTTTTTAAAGGTGTGTAATTACTGGAAAAGGGTCTTGAAATATTTGTGTCTAAAAATGACATGAAGTAATAAATTTAAAATTAATTAGTTTAAAAAAACAGGTGCTTGTTTCTGAGGGATTTGATAACCATGCACAGCCATTGTCTTTGTACTCTGAGATATTGGTCTTTCCTGCTGGTGGAAATACACTGGTCAAAATACAGATCTTTTGATGGGTGTGGTAGAACATGCCTTTAATCCCAGCACTTGGGAGGCAGAGTCTGGAGGAGCTCTTGAGTTTGAAGCCAGTCTAATCAAATTATGAGTTCTAGGATAGACAAAAAAAGACAAATTCAGACTTTGTTGGGCGTAGTTGTGCAAACTCATAAACTTTGGAAACATTGTAGACTAAGGCAGGAGCATTACAACTTTGAGTCAGCTGTTCACATAGAACACCCTACCAGGCGAGAAGTGACTATGTAGGTTAGGGAGCTAGGGTTTGATACCTCCTTAGGTCTCCCAGAGACACACACAGTTCTGAGTAGCCTTTCAGATGCCTATGGACAGACAAATGAACGGCTCAACAGCTGCCCACCTGATTCATGGGAGGCAAGGTCTCAGCAGAATGGAGAGCTCAATGGAAAAAAAGGCTAGCTTAACTAGCCAGTAGCTGTGATCTCTTGTCTCTGCATTCTGAGCACTAGAATTATAGGAGGGCTGGCATACCCATCCCATACTTAGGAGTTCTGTGGCTCGTGCTTGCATGGCAAGTGCTGGATCTATGAAGCCATTCCCAAGCCCCTGGAAGAGTCTCTCCAGTAAAGTTGCACATGGGCACATAGTGACTGTGCAGTGAAGGAAATCTTATTGCAGGAAACTCTTAGCAGTAGTTAATTCATGGGTCCTTAACCAGACTTTAAAACAGTGCTAGTCCTGACAGCACGCTGAAATCCTAAGAAGTAGCACCGTGCTAAAATGCTTACTAATTAATGTGTGTGAATTCTATCCTAGTAACGAGAGAAGACAAAACCTTCTAAGCTGGAGCAGTGGGGTTGGTACTTACCAGCTCTATGTTTTGCAAAACTGGGGAAAGTCTTACTGATGTGTGTGTTTTCTTTTATCTATGCAGGCATATGATCATATTCCTACATGTATGTTTCCTGTCTAAGTAAAATTTTATTTTACAGAACTTGTGATTATTAAAGCTTAGATAATTTTAGCAAAAATCTAAAATGATATGTGTGCCTTTCCCACAGGATCCTACAGCTGCACCTTACGTATTTCACGATGATCCTTATCTCGTTCCAGCCTCTGCTTTGGAGTCTGTGAGTACTGTAGGGTAACTCTTCTAGTAAGTTTTAGAAGCCTTACTGGTTTGTGTAAGGATAGGTAAGTAGCTAAATTATTAAAATAAGAAACCTTGGAAAGCTTACAATACTGACAAATTGGTAGACTCTGAATCATAATTTTATCAAAAAATATTTAAGTATTGTTTCTGAGAAAGGTTTTGGTTTAGTTTTTGTTGCTGTTTGGTCTTTTTTTTTTTTTTTTTAATATTAAGGTCTTAACTAACACTTAATCAAAACATGTGTGTCTGTGGTGTATTGTATATAAAACATGACCTGAAATTAATGGCATACTCAAAAGTGAGATATGTGAAGTACTGTAACTTGGTTGGTAATTGGGACTTCTTGTATTACTGTATCCCTTTTTCTGGGGGAAAGGGAGAATTTTTGCTGAGTGTGTAGCTTTGCTTGAGTCTAAATTAATATATAAGTGCTAAATTGTATTTTTTTTTTCTTATGTAGCGTTCATTTTTATTGGCAAAGAAGTCTGGAGAGACTGCAGCGAAGTTTATTATTAATTCACATCCCAAATATTTCCAAAAGGATATAGCTGAGCCTCATATACCGGTAAGGAGAGGTGATTGTGTCTTTTACATAGTAATGTGAATACAAATTAAATCACACTTCCACAACTGATTTAGCCATTTTAGTGCCCAGGATATTGGAGTGAGAACCTTTGCTAACCTTTTAAAATTCCTTTTTGTGTGTGAATCTTTTCAGGGACCTCTAGTGGCTTCTGGTATTTCCTTATAAATGTTATCTTTATGAGGGCTCTATGCTGTTTTTCTCTTTTACAGTCTGTACTTTCTGTTTTGGTCATTTTTGTACTCCATTGGCATTGTTGTCTGACTTGCCCACATTATTCTTCTTGGGGCTTGAGGCTATGCTTCTGACACTCCTTGGTCCAGGAATTGTCCACCTTGCAGCCTCTCCCTTCCCCTTTCTTCCCCAAACTCACACTCAGACAAGCCGTCCTCCTCTTATACTGCAGCTTATGTGACTGACCAGCAAGCCAGCACAGTAAGAATATTACAACAGTGGCAGTTGTAGAATGCTCATCGGTTGCCCATCCCTTGCCCTTTTGGCTGGCAATGCTCCTATGCTTGGCCTTGATGTCACTGTTTCTCGAAGCTTTGTGGGGTCTCCTGCCTCTGAGGTGGTATCATTGCACACTGTATTGTAATGAGCCCTGTCTCTGGGGTTTTGTGTTGGTGATGGACTACAGACCCTCTTGTAAGCTCTCTGCCTTTATCCCTGTGTGGATTGCTTTTCCTGCTGTGACAAAATACCTGACAAGCAATTTAATGAAGGAAAGTTTTAGTTCAACTTAGAGTTTAAGAAAATACAGTCCACCATAGTAGAGAAAGCATCTTAGCAAAAGCAGCAGGCAGCTAATCACAGTATAATGAAATGGGAACAGAGGCCGTGTGTCACTTCCGTGTACAGTCCAGACCCTGTGTGAAATGATCCCAGTCACATTTAGAATGGGTGTTTCCACGTCAGTTAGCCTGACCTAGAAAATTCCTCACAGCCACGTTCACAGACTTATCCTTTTGGTTATTTTTATTTTATTTTATTTTATTTAAGATTTGTTCATTTATTTTATGCATATGAGTACACGGTAATTATCTTCAGACACACCAGAAGAGGGCATTGGATCCCATTACAGATGGTTGTGAGCCACCTTCTGTTTGCTGGGAATTGAACTCGGGACCTCTGGAAGAACAGTCAGTGCTCTTAACCAGAGTTATCTCTCGGCCCCCTTTTGGTTATTCTTGAATCTGTCATGTTGCCAGCGTTACTGTCATTAGAATGGGAGTGCTTTGAAGGTAGTGCACGTCCTTCAAACATCTGAGTCCCTAACGCCCAGCTTAGGACTTGGAGGAAAGGCATTCTCATTCAAATATGTTTGGGAAATTAGTAAATGAAGAAAAATCAAAACATTGGAAGCAAAGTATTTAGATTAACCTCAGGTTGAGACCCTTGGTTGGAAATATGGAGTGAATAGTAATGTTTGAATGTTTTTAAATTTTTCATTAAGTCAAGGAGATGCCTAAACAGTCTTCTGTCCAGGTTGCAGATGTTTACTGGCCTTTCTCATTCTTCCCTGTATATTTTGTTTTAGATTTTGTACTAAGACATTTATGTTCAGATGTAAGTATTACGTGGTGTAGGAAACACGGACTGGAACAGCCAGTTTTCTTGGGTCTCTGCATGCTAACAACCTCACTGACTGTTACCCTGCTGCCTTGGCCTGTTTGTAGTCATTCACCTCTGTTGTTCTAGTGCTTAATGCCCGAGTACTTTGAACCTCAGATTGAAGATGTAAGCGAAGCTGCCCTGAAGGAACGAATCAAACTCAGAAAAGTCAAAGCTTCTGTGGACATTTTTGACCAGCTCTTACAAGCAGGTGACTTGTTAATCAGAGCCCCTCCTGAGCATGAGGCCATTTTATACAGTCCAGTTAGCTATGACTGAGAATAGCAAATAGCTCTGCTTGATGGTGGTGTTTGTGATTTAAGTGGTATATACATAATTCATTCTCTGCTCTAGCTTCACCCTGAAATTATGAATGAGGTAGAATTGCAAGTTTATTCACTTGCTTTTGCCCTATGCACTGGCAAAGGAAGTACGTAGCCTCTGTTTCTAGCATTAGGTGTGACAAGGCAAAGCCAAATAAAACAGAAAACTATGTTTATTTTATGTGTGTGAGTGTTTTGCTTTGCATGTATATCTGCATCATTAGTGGGCCTAGTGTCTAAGGAGACCAGAAGAGGGCCTCTGACCTTCCTTGTAACTGCACAACTGCACTTACAGACGGTTGTTTTACCACTGTTGTGGGAGCTGGGAATCAGCCAGGATGTGTGGAAGAGCAGCCAGTGCTCTTAACTACTGAGCATCTTTTCAGCCCCAGAGAAATGTTTTCAAAGAAAGACGTGTTCAGCGGGCATCAGGAACTTGGATACTGATAGGATTCCTCCTCGCTCAGTAGTCTAGAAAAGCCCATGTAAATTTTCTAGCATCTAACGAATGTCCTGTTGCGTTCTGAATTAGATCCGGATGACTTTGTTAACAAATACAGTTCTAGGTAACATGGCTGACAATGCTACTGTAAATACACTGTGGTCTCTTCAAAGTCCGCTGTCACCATTAAACTTCAGGAGTCTGCACTGCTGCTAAGGGGATTAGAATAGACATTTGCTGAACATAAAAGAAACTGGACAGATCATGTAACATAGTATTTGAACCTAAAAATATTTTCTTAAACCCTTCTTCAAGAATTTGCTTATGTCGTTTCTAATATGTCAACTCGAGGGTGACACCAGCCAGAGTGTTGCTGAGGCTCTGCCTCTGCTTCCTGGATGTGAGCCACAGTTGGTATGGCTCTGCAGTGAGCTCCTCAGTGCTGGGGTGTCTACGTGACACCTGCCGTAGTGAGTGACTGCACATGTCTGTGCCACTGTAGGCAAAGCTAGACGCCTCAGCATGCGGGTGTTACTTAGACACTGTGATCAGGGAGGACCTTGAACCCCTGTTTTAATCAGAGTCCCTCTTGGAGCATGGGGCCATTTTATATGGTCCAGTTATTAAGTTTATGTTAAGCTTAATAAATTGAGTCTTTTAGGGTTTTAAAAAAATACTTCCTTTTGAAAAATGCTCTTTTAAAATTTTTTATTGTATTTTTATGTATATGAATGTTTTGCCTGCATGTGCTTGCCCAATACTCCCTGAAGGGCAGAGGAGGGTATTGGGTCACTGGAACTGAAGCTATAAAGTGAGGGTTGTAAGCCATCATGTGACTGTTCTGGAAGTTGAACTTGGGTCCTCTGTCAAAGCGCAACAAGTGTTCCTAGCCACTGAGCCATCTTTCCAGACCTCTGCTTTTCTTCCCTTTGTTCTTCTCTCTATAAAGTGAGTGCTGATGTGGGAATTATCGCATTCTGAACAGTGAGGTGTTTTGTGGATTTTACTGTTACTTATTTTTCTGAGGTGCTGGGAGTCAAACAGGTTGTTTATAAGGCTATTAAAATTACAGTTACTTTAGTAGTTCTGAGTACATTTTTAATGAGGGCCTGAATCCAGATAGGATAATTGTTTGTGGTTATTGTAGTGGATCAGGTGTAAGGAAATTGAGAATTGGTGTGGACCAGCAGGCTGTTCTTCAGTGTTAGGTTCCAGAGAGGAGTGACCAGGGCATCAGAAAATAAAGAAGATAGGAAGGCTGGAGTCAGGAGTACAGCTGTGTTTTATGCCAAATGAATTTATTCAGAAATACAGTTTATGGGGGGTATCTTAATTCTGGTTTCTATTCCTGCACAAAACATCATGACCAAGAAACAAGTTGGGGAGGAAAGGGTTTATTCAGCTTACACTTCCACATTGCTGTTCATCACCCAAGGAAGTCAGTACCAGAACTCAAGCAGGTCAAGAAGCAGGAGCTGGTGCAGAGACCATGGAGGGATGTTACTTACTGGCTTGCTTCCCCTGGCTTACTCAGCTTGCTTTCTTATAGAGCCAAGGACTCCCAGCCCAGGGATGGTACCACCCACAGGGGGCCCTCCCCCCTTGATCACAGTTACAACTGGATCTCATGGAGGCATTTCCTCAAGGGAGGCTCCTTTCTCTGTGATAACTCCAGCTTGACATACAAAACTAGCCAGTACACGGGTAAATGGGACAGACAGAGTCAGCAGAAAGCCATCATGCATTATGTGCTGATTGGTAACATGGTAGTGGGGTTAAGTATGTAGCCAAATAAGCCATCATTCGTAGAAAAAGGTGAGGGATTTCATTCAAGAGACTTTGGTTGTTGGGTGTTTGAACATTTCTTTCTTTGTCTTTGTTTTGTTTTGTTTTTTCCTCCTAACCACAGGAACCACAGTCTCTCTTGAAACAACTAATGATCTTTTGGATTTATTGTGTTACTATGGTGACCAAGAGCCCCCAGCTGACTATCCTTTTCAACAAACTGAACATTTGGAAAACTTGGTAAAAAATAAAATAAACATTTGGCTTTTTGTTTCTAAAATAATATTTTCTCAATGGGTTAGTGCTCTGTGTCATGTGTCATAGTAGTAAAAGGTTCTATACTGAGGTGGCACCGTAGCCTTCTGTGAGCATCATGGACACACTTGAACGATTCTTTCCCATTCATTTTTAATCAATGTGCATTATACAAAATAGTGTGTTTTGTTATGACATTTTCATACCTGTATGTAATGTTTTAATTATACTCACTTCTCCTTTCCCCCTCCCCCTTTCCCTCTTCCTTCTTTCTCTCCTTTCCCTCCTCCTTTTTCTCCTCTTCTCCCTCCTCCTTTCCCTCCTCCTCTCCCCTCTCCTTTCTCAGTGGTCTTTTTCATCTTCCCAAATTATCGCTTTCAACTTTGTTTTAGGGTGTATATGTTTTAGGAGATTATACAGATGAGAAAAAGCAAGCAACATCTGATTTTTTTTAACCTATAATCTTGAGGTCCATCCATTTTCTTATAAATGGCATAATTTCAACTTTATAGCTGAATAGAACTTCAGCGTTCTTATGCGCCACATATTCTGGGGGGAGGTGAACCTAGGCCCTCCATGTGGTAGGCAAGTACTGGATTTTGAAACTCTCTATACTACCCTGACTTTTTGGGGTTTTTTTGTTGTTGTTGTTGTTGTTTTTGTTTTTTGGTTTTTTTTTTTTTTTTTTTTTTTTTTAATTTTTTTGTTGTTGCTTGTTTTGTTTTTTGAAATAAGGTTTCTCTGTGCCCTGGTTGTCCTGGCATTCCCTCTGTAGACCAGGCTGAGCTAAGACTCACTGAGACCTGGCTGCCTCTGCTTTCCAAGTGCTGGGATTAAAGGTGTACATCACCATGCACGGCCCTGTTTTTTGTTTGTTTGGTTTAGTTTAGTTTGGTTTAGTTTTTGAAATAAAGATCTTGTTTGGACTAGCCTTAAATTCAAACTTCACATGCCTTGGCCTCCTAAGTAGCTGGCTTATAGACTCCATTATTAGGCCTAGCTACTCATAGCTATATGCTGGCTCACACCTTTAATCCCAGCACAGAGACAAAAGACAGATCTCTGAATTTGAGGCCATCCTGGTCATATTTTAAATGAGTGATCATCTGGAGATAAAACAAAGGTGACAAATATGACTTTGCTTTCCTCAGTGTGCACTAAATTTCACACTAAAGGAATTCACTGTGGGTGTGAACATTTTGGGGTTTTTTCTTTGCCTTTTGATGATCTCTTATTTCCTTTTAGTTTTTTTTTTTTTTTTTTTTAGTAACTTGCAAGCAAGCATTGTCTTACCTTTTAATTTCATCTGTTCTAGGAAGAGGCTACAGAGGAAAATAATCAAACATCCAAGATGGAGTCTGGTCCTTGGAAGTATGTTAAACATGAAAACCTTATGTTATGGGAATTTTACAGTACATGAAAAATATGCTACATCGTCTTGTGGAGTTGCAATCCCGTAAAATAGCAGCTTTTTTTTTTTTTTTTTTTTCATTTTACAGATGTATTCCACAGTTTATATATTTATATTTTATACTTTTTGTCTTTTTTGTTTTGTTTCATGAGACAAACTCCCTGTAGTCTTGGTTGTCCTGGAGCTCACTATGTAGAAGAGGCTAGCATCAAACTCACAGAGATCCTTGAGTGCTGGGATTAAAAGTGTGTGCCACTATACCTGGGTTCTTGGTTACTGCTTTAAGATTCCACTTATAAAACCCAGGCCAGCCTCTGATGTGGACCATTCCTGCCTCTGCTCTCAGGGCTGCTGTAAGTCGTGTGCAGCATCACTTATGGCCTAGACTATTTATTACAAGATTGTTACTTCCTGCCAGAATAGAAAGACTTATTTAGGGTTTGACCTGGTTGTACTTTTTGTTTTTCATTTGTGTATAGTTTAATTAGTAGTGCTACCTTGAGATGTAGTTCCCTAACTAATTCTGAAAGATTTGATTGAGTATATAGAGAAGAAAGCCTACCATTAATTCTAGAAATTCTGGTTTAGAGAGATGGCTCAGTAGTTAAGAGGATTTCCTGTTCTCACAAAGGTTCCACGTTCTGTTCCCGGCATCTTGTATGTAATTGCAGCTCTGGGAACTGTGACTTGATGGGCACTGGCACACACTGCACACACTCAAAGAGATGCACACACGTGGACTTTGTAGTAAAATCTTAGCTCGTATCCTAGGGTGTTCAGTATGCATGAACATTTCTACAAAGTAGGTACCATTTTCTTACCCTCTAGTAAAGGGGGCAAAACTGCTCATGGTAGAATATGGCGAGACTCAGGAGCAAGGTTACCTTGGGGAATTTTGTTTTATGGTGTAAGAAGTTGGCCAGAGAAACAGCCTCTGCTGTGTATCTTGTTCTTTGTATTTGACCTGGGTATTTCTCAGATGTTAATAACCACTTTGTCATTCCTGGTCATGGCCTAAGAGCTGGGAATGTCTAGACAATTTAAGATCTTTAACCAATTTTGAGGTGATAATCTGTCATACTCTGAGTCATAGGACAGTTATGTACATTGCCTAAAACATTGCCAGAAAGTGGTGGCACTACTTTCATTACTAGTTCTACCTGTGCCTCCAGTTGATGTTTCCTCTGGTGTTTCTAGAGCACAAAACAATGCTGAGAGAATCTTCGCTCTAATGCCAGAGAAGAATGCACACTCCTACTGCACGATGATCCGTGGGATGGTGAAGGTGCCTTTGTTTATTCTTATCTTAAAGATCCGTTGACTTTGCTCTTTTCCACCCCTGTACTAGCAAGGCTATACAGTGCCTGGGATCATGGATATACACATAATGTGATATTTTGGGGTCAGTTTTAAGCAAGATAGCCATTTGCTTCATATATTTTCAATATGCATAACGTGAAAAGGTTATACTTTTTAAGACAGGGTCTCTGTGTAACCTTAACTGGCTGGACTAGCAGAGAAGGCTTAAACTCATGCAAATCTGCCTGCCTCATTACAGGTGCTCCACAATGCCTGGCCAAAAAAAAAAAAAAAAAAAAAATTCTTTTTTTCCTTTTAGACAGGCTCTCTGAAATTATCTATACTGCCCTCAGACTCAACAAGTCTTCTCAGAATTAATTGTGATTCTGGGCATACACTACACTACTTAGAGTGGCCATTTTATGTAGTATCTTTGTTAGCCTATGCTGTCTACAACCTGTTAAGTGAGATCCTAATTATGTCTTTGTATCAGCCCTCAAAAATTTTTGAATTTAGCAGCATTTCAGGTTTTTGATTAGGGATGAACAACTTCATTAAAGCTTCGTGAGTTTTTTAAATTTATGTATGTATTCATGCATCTGTCTATGTCTAAGTTTATATAAGGGGGTGGGTGGGTGAGTGGGTGATGGATTTTTTGGAGCCAGAGTTCCTACAGGCATTTGTGAACCTCCTAACATGGTATGGAAATGAGAACTCCAGTGCTTTTGACTGAGCACCAAACTGTCTTAAAGGACTGAGCGGAGCTGCCCACTTAGACTAACATTTAGAGCAGAGGGCACATTGGAAGTCTTCCTGTGTGTTGGAAGATGTGCAAGTGTATTGTCTTCCCCATTCCTACCCATTAGGTGTGAGTAATTTGTTTCTGCCTCATCCTCAGTTGTGACAACTGGAAATGTCTCTAGGCATTGCCAGTGTCTCCTGGAAGAAACCCACTACACTGGGATACAAGCTTCCCGAGAATAGGAGCCTTCTCTGTGGTGTGCTCACGGTCCCAGTTGGGGAGACTTTGATGATGTTCGCTTTTTCTTCTCCAGCACCGAGCTTATGCACAGGCGTTGAACTTGTACAACGAGTTATTAAATAACAGACTTAGTGGTGAGTTTAAGGACCCCCTCACACCTGTGTCTTCCTCTAACACAGTGGTTCTCAACCTTCCTGATACTGCAACGCTTTAATATAGTTCCTCATGTTGTGGTGACCTCCAACACATACCTGCAATTTTGCTACCATTTTGAATTGTAATATTTGATCTGTGACCCCCTCAAAGGGTCATGACCCACAGAGGTTGGGAACTGCTGCTCTTACCAAGATTCATGAGATCTTTGGATTTTGCCCCAGTTATTGGGCTAGTGTGCTTAGTATTTGTCTTGTGCTAGTGATTAAAGTGGGAGTGGAGGCCATACTGAGATTAGCTAAGACACCAGGACTCACCATTTTCTCACTTTCAGCTTTTATGAGGTGAATTTTCAACCTCAAGTTTTGTTAAGGTATTTTTCCTTTACAGCTGATGTATACACCTTTAATGCATTGATTGAAGCGAAAACATTCATACTCAATGAGAAATTTGAGGAGAAGTGGAATGATATACTGGTAAGCAACCACCTTCTTTGTCTCGTAGCTACCTTTTGCTAATGATTAACTCAGTATTTCTGTGGCCACCATTGCTCTCATGGAACACCTGCTCAGTGCTGTTCTACCAGGAGAAAAGACAGCACGACTCACCAGTCACCATAGAGCAAGAGTTCAGGAAGAGCTGGACAGTTCACTGTGATTGTTGTTGTTGTAGGCTACTGATGTAACATGCCTGTTACGTTCTGGCCAGAGATGACAAATTGAAAACAACAGAAAGGATTGTGGGTCAAGCTTCAAAGTAGAACACTTTTATATCATAGTGGTCTGTTCTTAGGTTATTTGATATGTTTGCTTGCTTTGTCTCATGTAGTAGAAGATTTCAGATAGACACCATATTCTTGAGGTGGATGATAGGATGGAGAGATAGAGGCTCCTTGATCCCGTGATAGTGTTGGGCTTTTCTAGAGGGTGGGATGGCTGGCCCTGTGCGGGCAGTACTTAGTCATGGTTTCTTGGTTTTTCTGGGTTTCTTTTTAAAAAAGACTTCACTGTGTAGCCCTTACTGGCCTGTAATTTGCTACGTAAGCCAGGCTTTCTTTGAACACACAGAGGATCTTTTGTTTCTGACTCTCAGGTGCTGGATTAAAGATGTGGGGCACCAAACCAGGCTGTTTGTTTCTTAAAGTATGTAGTTTTTAATTGGGTGTATGAGTGTTAATGTGTTTTACATGTAGCCACAGAATAAAGTTCTCAACAGTTTTGGGAAATTACCTTGGAGTAAAAAATGTTTCATGTTTTGGATTTATCCAGGATTTACTGAAACATATGGTTGCCCAGAAGGTGAAACCAAACCTGCAAACTTTTAATACAATATTGAAATGTCTCCGGAAGTTTTACTCACTTGGAAAGTTGCCAGCCGTACAGACATTACGTGAAATGAAACATATTGGAATAGGTAAGGAGTTCACACTGAAGATGAGATGCTGAGGTGGCTGCTGGACTCAGCCACCCACAAAAGCAGGAAGTGTCTTCGTTCTTACCCGCTTTCTGTTAGGATTGTCTTACTGCATACGTAACTTCACGTGCAGTTGGCTCTCTGTATCTGCTGTATCTATCTCAGCATTCAACCCCGGATAAAAATGTCAGGAAAAAATAATTGTAAACAGTTTTTTGTCATTAATTCCTAAATAATACAAGAAATACTTGCCTAGCCTTTATAGCATATGAGATGTTACAGATGGTCTAGAAATGCTTTGAATTATATAGTAGGGTATGTGTGGGTTATATGTGAATATGTCACCATTTCATGAGGACTTGAGCATATGGATAGCCAGGCATCAGTGGGGTTCTTGGTTTACGTCCCCATGGATACCAAGTGAAAACTGTCTGCTGTGATGGGAGTGCCTTTGGTGTGCCTTTACACGAAGTACAATGTTACTTTAACATTTGAGAGACATTTTTTCTGTAGCGCTCTTCGATTGCTTTGTTAGCCAGCTTTAAATTCCTTCTAGCATGATTAGATACTCTAACCCAAATTATGTGCTAACATACTGTGGGTATTTCCGTAATTACTTAATTGAAGATTAGGTGGATATTGATTGACTTCATGGTGTTTTGCTATTCTCCGTGATGAGTCACACTTGTATGAATATGACAAAGTGCTTCTGTCTTAAGGTGGTCTCATCATCTTCTGAGATGAGCTAAAACTATCTTCATAGGAATAGAAACAGTAACATTGTGACACTGTGTTTTTACTGTTTTTTTTTTTCTTCCCTTTATCTACCTGGTTATTTGAGAACCCTCACTTGCAACATACCATCATATTATTCACCTCTTCTATCCAAGAGGTATGTATAGCCTTACATTTTTTTTACTTATATGTAAACTGACCATCTCTGTTGTGTTGTTATAACTGTTAAAGTATCTGCTTTATATCTGAATTGAGAACACAGGATTTGCTGGGCGTGGTGATGAGCGCCTTTATTTAATCCCAGCACTCAGGGCGGGGAAGCAGGCGTATCTCTTGAGTTCGAGTTCAAGGATAGCCAAGTTTACATAAACCATGTTTTCAGGAAGAAAGAAAAATAACATAAAAGAGTTCAGAGTTCAGAGGCTGGAAAGATGTCTTGGGGGTGGGGGGGGGTGGTGTGAGGGGGGTTAAGAACACTGACTGTTCTTCCAGAAGACCCAGGTTCAATTCCCAGCACCCACATGATAGCTTAAAATCATCTGTAACTCCAGTCACGGGGGATCCAAAGCTGCTTCTGGCCTCTAGGAGCCCCAGACATGCACAAGCATACATGCAGACAAAAACTCATACACGTGAAATAAAAATAAATAATAATTTAAAAATAGAATTCAACCTGCATGGTTGCATGCTTGTAATTCTGCACCAGCACTTAGGAGGCAGAAGCAGAATCCAGGTTGGAGACAGGCATGACTAGCAGTACCCTTGATTGCAATATAAAATACAAACTTGGAGAGGGGCACTACAAAAAAGAGTAGACAAGGTGGGTTGTTGTTAAGGGTTTCTTTTGGTCTTTAGAATTGTGCTGTTCAGTATAATAGCTTAGTAGCCATAATTAATTAGGTAGTTTAAGAATGTTTTTTTAAACCTGCTCGGTAGTGGTGTCACATGCCTTTAATCCCAGCCCTTGGGAGGCAGAGGCAGGCGGATTTCTGAGTTTGAGGACAGCCAGGGCAATAAAGAGAAACTCTGTCTCGAAATACCAAAAAAGAAAAAAAATTTTTTTGTTTTTGTTTTTTGCTTTTATCTTGACTTTAAGCCTTTCCAGTCATATTTTTTCCTTTGTGGGTTCTAAGAGTCAAATTCTATCATCAGGCTTGGCACACCCAGCCGCCTCAGTGCCCTGTGATGTGCCTTTCTTTGTTTGTTTGTTTTTTTGAGACAGGGTTTCTCTGTGTAGCCCTGGCTGTCCTGGAACTCACTCTGTAGACCAGGCTGGCCTCGAACTCAGAAATCCACCTGCCTCTGCCTCCCAAGGGCTGGGATTAAAGGCGTGTGCTGCCACCACCCTCCAGCGATGTGCCCTTTCTTAATCTCCATCTACACTCCTGTCAATCATCTTCCTCAGTGATCTCACATCTCATATATGAACATATGCGCCTGTGTAATGTAGATATTACTTGAGAGATGTAATATTTGTGTGAGTGTAATGTGACTGTACTTAATATGATTATCTCCGATTCTGTTATCCTACAAATGGAACATAACTGTTGCTCTTAAATAGATCTCCATCATGTATCTCAGACCTGGTGGGACTTGTCTATAATCACAGAATTGGAGAAGTCAGAGCAAGCATGTCAGATGTTTTCCAGGCCAGCGAATGCCATATGAGTCTCAGGAAAAGGGATAGAGGGGAACTAGGAAGATAAGTCAGTCTTTAAAATGCTTGTTACACAATCTAAAAACTATAGACTTTGATCCCCAGGACACAGAGTATAGTAGCACACACTGAGAGTCCTAGCAGAAACAGGTAGATCCTTCAACTTGGGGCAATCCAACCTAGCCCTTTTTCCTTTAGCTGCTCTGGTCATTGCATTTAATCAAAGCACCAAGACAGACCCTGTTTCAAAAAGGCTGATAGTTCAATGGGCGAAGTGCTTGCCTTGCAAACCTTGAGAACTTAAGTTGGATTCCAGAACCAGTGTAAAGCCAGACTGGGTAGTGGGTATCTAATCCCAGTGTTCTGTGGTGAGATGGGGGGAAGTGACTAGGGAATCACAGAAGCAGCTCACAGGTAAACCTCTGATCCATGATATTCCTACCTTAGTGTTAGGAGGAAATAATCATTTGCCACATATACTGTGCTACTGATGTCCTTTTTAGAGAGTCCTTGCCTGTGCCATTGTTTTGAAGTTTCGTCCCTTTGGTGGTTTCTCTCTAGCAGTTTCAGAGTGCTAGGTCTTACACTATAGTCTGTGACTCATTTTTAAATGATTTTTGAACACAGATTGTGTGTGTGTGTGTGTGTGTGTGTGTGTGTGTGTGTGTGTATAAAATTTTGAGGGCCAAGAGATGGTTTAAGTCAATGGTTCTCACGTTGTGGTGACCCCCCAACCATAACACTACTTCTTTTGCTATAACTTTGGTGCTGTTATGAATTGTTATGTAAATATCTGATGTGCATCCCTTGTGAAAGAGTCATTTGATAGGGGGTTTCGACCCACAGATTGAAAACAGCTGGTTTAAATGGTTACTGAGAACTTGCTGATTTTCTAGAGGACACATGTTCTGCTCCACAAGCTTGCCCACCAGGTTCTGGGATCGGGTATACTCTTCCGGACTTGGGAAGAACTGTTCACGTATAGTACACATTCACGTGTATCAGTGGATCTCAACCTGAGAGTCCTATGTGAGCTATCCTGCGTATCAGATACTTACATTACCATTCAGAACAGTAGCAAAATTACACTTTTGAAGTAGCAACCTAATAATTGCCCTGTTAGTATTCAGTTGTCGTTTTTAAAACCCAGCTATTTTACTGTGTAGCATAGTGTCTTGAACTCACTTTGTAACTCAGGTGAACCTCTGGTTCATGATCTTTCTACCTTAATGTTGGGATTAATAAGTATCTATGGCTTGTATGACTTCTAAGAACCACACCATCCACGAAATTTGCAGTTGGGTCTGCTCTTGGCTTCCTTATCTGACTTGATTTAAAAGAACACAGGTACCACTAAATAATTTAGTTAGGTGTTGGTTTGAGATAGGGGGTATTGGTATTTGTCCCATTCCAGGAAATTTGAACTTCTTCAGAGATAGTAAGGGTGAAGTAAATGGAACCCAAGGATGGATAGGGCTTTGACCTATAACAGGGTTTTGGCCCTGCCCAGCTTTCTGCCAGGTCTTAGGCCAAAGATAGAGGCAGCAGATAAGGAGGTTATTTGTAACTTGGGGCTGTGAAGTTGGTGGTGCTTATACAAGTGGACTCCTGATAAAAAGCCATTTTCCTTGCTGTTTTTCAGGTAGCTCTGTAAAAATGCCATCCCTCATCATCTACGATATCATGAATGAATTAGAGGGAAGAACATTTTCTCCACAGGACCTCGATGATGGTAGGTGCAGAAGTTGTTTGTGTTTCCCCCCACCTAATGAGGGATGGTTTGCCTGAATGCCATTAGAGGCCTTGTGTTGAGCAATATTTATTTAGCTAAGTAACAATATTTGGATTAAACATTCTGAAAAAGCCAAGAATGTTAATAGTATATTAGTGTTATTGATATGAAAATGTTACATCCACACCAACCAAACCTCTTGTGAACTTTGGTTTTCAGATAAATTTTTTCAGTCGGCCATGACTGTGGTAAGTGCCCCTTTATTGCTTCATTTATCCTGCTCCAAGAGCTCCTCTCTGTTCCTTGTTATGCCTGTAACTGCGCTTCTGTGTGTCTCCTCTACTCATGTCTTGCTTCTAATCCTTTGTTTCTCTACAGTCTATATCCTGTCTCTATTATGTGTTGCCTTTTTTATGTCTGTTTTGATTAAGTTTTCAGAATATTTTTCCCCATTAGCTTTGTAAAGTGATGGAAATAGATTATTGTTTGTTTTTATTTTATCATCATCACAGGAGAAATTTCATGTTTTCAGGATGAGTAGAGAGCATCCTGTTTGTGGAGGATAATTGTGTGGCAGCCTAGTGTCTGTCCTCTGGGCTTTTCCTCTGAGAGTTCATATGGCCATTCAGAAGCAGCCCCTTTGCTAGTGTGTTGTTTTACAGGAGAGTTGAATGGTGGCATTTCAAGGCTGGTTCTTGAAGCTGTCTCATGGTGATTTTAATAGTACAGGAGTAGAATTGCTAATAGAAACTTTTGTCGTAAATTTCATAAACCTAGGCTTTACCCACCAATTCCTTCTTAATTCTTTGCTGTCTATCAATAATTGGATCTAGTGTTAAGTATTTATATAAACAAATAACATACTCTTTTACTCTATTGAGCCATTGGCTTATATGACTGTCTGGATAATACTATTTGCAAATTTTCAGTGTTCTTCTCTCAGAGATTTAGAGCTTGCTTACCAAGTACATGGTCTTTTAAACACGGGGGACAACCGGAAACTGATCGGACATGATCATCAACATAAGATGTATTAGTAAGTATGTTATTTAATATTTTAAAAGATTTATTATATGTGTGCTTGTCTGTGTGTGTGTATGCACCCAACTGTGCATGCATGCGAAAGCCAGAAGAGGGTACCAGGAATTCTCCATCATTCTCTGCCTGTTCCTCTAAGGCAGGATCTATTCCTGAACTGGAGGCTTGTGTCTCAGCTAGTCTGGAAGCCCAGCCCAGCAAGCCTCCTGTGTCTGCCTGCTTTGGAGTTGCTTCTAAGCACTTGCTAGGAATGCCTAGTTTGTTACATAGTTGTCAGGATCCAAACTCTAGTTCTCATGATTTTGGACCAAGGGCTCTTAGCTCTTGAGTCATCTTTCTAGCTCCCTCCATTCAGTTTAATTGCTAGATTCTGCAGTGGGAGGATCTTAAAGACTGTATATCTCAGCTCTAGTTTTAGGTGACGTACCCATTAATTTCATAATACTTGTATTGAACACTTGGAGGTGAAAGCAGTGGGGCTGAGGAGATGGCTCCATGGTAAAGTGGGAGCATAAGTTCTTAGGTTTGGGTCTCCAGCCCCCACTGGTGGCATGTGTCTTCCCACGATGAAGCAGAAAGTAGAAATAGGCAGATCTGTTGAAGACCAGCTCCGACAATGTTCAGCGATCCAAGGAAGGGATATGTAAAGCAGCAAGCTCCAACAACTTCACACACACACACACACACACACACACACACACACACACACACACACGGTGGGTAAAGCAAGCTCCAATAACTTTATGCATGTAAGTGGTTGGAGCCTGACTCCATCCACCCATTGTGTGAATATGTGTGTATATATTTATGTATGTGTAAAGTTGTTGGAGCTTGTTTCGTTCACAAGGTGTGTGAGCATATGCTTGCTTTACATCATCGCCAACTCCCATCCCCTCCTTGGACCTCTGAACACATTGTTGGAGCTGGTTTTTAACATAGATCCCAGGGGCTCAATGACCATTCAGGGTGGACACAACAGTGGACGGTTCAGCGAGATGATGGAGAGGCAGTTGAGGACATCTGAGACACAACCCCCTCTCCTACGTGCACCTAGATAGACAGGCACACGTGTGCACATATACACAAAGAAAAATTAAAAGTAGCAGTAATATTATGACTTCCTTGGTCAATCATTGACCAGTCTGACTTGAAATTATATATATTTTTTATTGTGTGCACATGCCACAGCAATGGGGAGGGAAGGGTGCCAGAGGAGAACTTTGTGTAGTAAGTTCTTTCCTGCTTTTATTGCATATGTTCCAGGGATGGTACTCAGGTTGCCAAGCTTATGTGGTAAAGTACCTTTATCCATCTCACTGACCTAAAGTTGTAAATTTTAAAATTTTTATGATTTAATACATTAATAATTCTACTGAAATTTCACTAATCATTAATCATACCTTATTGATACACATAGACTTTAAACACTTTTTCTCTCCACAGTTCGAAGTTTTTCAGTTTGATTTGTTCACTGGAACAAATTGATGTCACCTTGAAGTGGTATAAGGACCTAGTACCTTCAGTAAGAGACTTTATTACTCATCTTTTGTCTTTGTAGATGAATATGTGAGAGAATGTCTTTCTGATGGGTGCTATAAAGTCATGTTTGTATTTCTCTCCATCAGGTGTTCCTTCCCCACTCCCAAATATTCATAGGTCTTCTTCAAGCATTGGATGTGGCCAATCGGCTAGAAATGGTTCCTCAGATTTGGAAAGGTTGGTGACAGTTTTGTGCCAGTGGTATCTTACTTCAGTGACTGATGGCTAACACGTTTACATCTTTAAGACTGAAAGCCTCCATTCTTAACAGAAGTTAATGCATTTGTTAAGCTCAGACTTCAAGGCCATTGCTCATATTGTATTGACGAGTACACATGTGGAAAATAAGATCCTTCTGATATCCGTGCCTGAGAAATTAGTGCCAAAGTCTAGCTCTGTGTCTCACCCAAGCATTGTCCATAGGCTGTTTTACACGTTGACTACAGACAGTTCTGACTGGCATTTGGCAACAGGTCTCACTGTGTAGCTCTGATTGTCCTGGTACTCATTTTGTAAACGAGCCTCTGCCTCCCAGAGTGGTGGGATTAAGGTTTTCTTTAATTATAATAAGTCTAATTCTAATCCAACCAGAAGATAAAAGTCAGTAATGGGTAAAAGTTCACCAGATGTTTTGCATTTGGGTTATCACTGTTACTTTATCTTCTTTAAAGACTGTAAAGAATACGGCCATACTTTCCGAGATGCTCTAAGAGAAGAAGTCTTGATGCTCATGGCAAGGGATAAACACCCGCCAGAGGTAAGTAGATGTGTACTGACCTAAGTATTTGCTAATGCTTCTATCCTCTTAAGATCCTGGTGGGATGTTCCACTTTATAAATGTAGGTTTAGGTTAAACACATATTTCCGTTAGCAGAATACCTGTCTTAGTGGTATTCCTCTAGTCTGAAGTGGGCACCAGGAAAAGGGTTGTGATAATGAGTGCCAGGTTATTTTTATAGTAATTATTCTATGAGCTGAAGAGATGACATCTAGGAAAAGCACTTGCAACTTCTTGTTCCTCTTCCAAAGTACCCTGGTGAGTTTCCCAGTATGTCTGTGCCTCCACTTCCAGGGAAACTGGCCTCGGCAGGCATCAGACACACATACAAGCACACATACACATCAGGAAAAATACCCATACATATAAAATAAACTTGTCTTTATTTATTAGAATTATTGTCATTGTTATTATTTATTATTATTATTGCTACCTAGAAAGATATGTCAGAGATGTGTTGGTGGATAAAGGTGCTTTCTGCCAAGTCTGATGACCTAAGTTCTTTTCCTGGGTCCTTCCTGGAAGGAGAGAGCCAATTCCCCATGAGTTGTCCTCTGACTTCTATACATGGGCTCTGGCAGACTTGTGTGCACATGTGTGTACACAGTCAATGGATAAATTAAGACAAAACCTTTTAAAGGAAAGTCATGGTAGATTTCAAACATGTAGTTAATTGCACTATCCCAGGACAGATCACGGCTTCTTTTTACCATATTTCTTGTTTGCTGTGCATGCGGTAGTTCTTTAGTTCTTGATTTTAAATTCTTGTCAGACCAACTAAACAGTTCTGCTGACTCATAGAGCCTCTCAGCTTCAGGTTGCATTTGCTGACTGTGCTGCTGATATCAAATCCACATATGAAAACCAGGATGCCCGCCAGACTGCTCTTGATTGGCCAGCCAACCCTTTACAATATATAGCTGTCCTTTTTTTAAGAGGTGGCAGAACTCAGGAAGCCTGGTGAGTATACGTTTCTAAGTCTAAATTTTAACAGTAATTCTTAGAGCTGAAACATTTACTTGGGTTGATAGGTGGATATTCTCTGCAAACCTTTTTTGTGGACACTTGTAAATACCAGTTAGACAAGAAATTTGCTAAGACCAGTGTGTGTGATGTACTAGAGAGGAGGGTACTAAGGTGTGATGAGAGTTCTCTTTATTCCATACCTTTTGGCTTTCTGTGTCTTACTGGGCAAGAAACTCAGCCTTATTCTTCTGCTCCTGTGGTGGTTCTGAGTTGTAAGAGAAGCACACCTTTGGAAATGCTCTCTCTAGTAATTGAATACAAGTCTCTGCAAGTGTCCTCATCCCCATCCCTAACCTGAAATGTGGCCTGAGGACACTTAGACTTCTGGCAGCTGGTATTTCCAGAAACAAGGCTGTGTTTGGTTTGTGCACTATTCTGCTTCTGTGTGTTTTACCAGCATATACTAAATCTAGTCTTTATTAGTGGAAGCCTTAGGCTTATTCATTTTTCCAAAATTAGAGACATCAAGATTTTCTTGTTCAAATTCTCCCTCCCTCCCTGTGTGTGTGTGGGGTACATGAATATATTGGACATTCATTGCCAGTTCAAATATGCCTGCCAGTTCTCCAAAAAAGATGTTTCAAACTTGTCTTTGGCTTGTAGCTCACTTAAATGGGACCTGTTAGCACCTGTGTTGTCAAAAACAAAACAAGGCATTTCCATGGTCAGGCGGCTGAACACACTATGAACCAGGCTGTGATGATTGGCGCAGGGGTACGGACCTCAGCTGAGTCATGGGAGCTGAGTGTATGTGTTTGCCTCTGTCTTGCATGTGGCAGGCTGTTGGCATTCACATACATGAGACTGTTGCCTTAATCTGAGCCTGTTCTTCATAATGGAGATTTAGAGCAGATAGGCTTTAAGGGGGAGGGAGTAGGCTAAGCCCATGCCACTACCTCTTCTAACCTGCAGTGTAGAGGAGATTCCCTCCCTGGAGGATATAACTAGCACTTCTAAATTGGCTGCATCTCAGATTTATCTGTTGACTCTGTGCACCCAGATTGGGAACTAGTGGAGTCCAGGGGAATTCAGAAAGTTTGGATAGTAGACTTGCAGGTCTTCTGAACCTGAGAAAAGGATAGCTTGCTTTGTCTAGTTGCCACTTGTTTTTCTGTCAGCAGTCTTCTGTTCTCGTCTTTCACAGGAAAATGTTGACACTCTTCAAAAAGCATAATAGGATTCCCAGGTAAGTTGAGACTCGGGGGCCTCACTTGGTACAGGCTTGAATTAGTCACATGGGCTTTGACTCTCAGGTGGATAGTTGGAATTTCTTCACATGCCTAAGCTACTGCATTCAAGGGCTCTTGGGTTAGACAGGCAAGCAGTTTATCTCCTACCATTCAGGGCATCCTAAGCAGGCCGTTCCTCTGTTCGGTGATCATTTTGTGATGGGGGTGGTATATAGAATGTTATCCTCTATCTGCTGCCCAAAGTTAGTGAGAATTTGACTAATAGGATATATTCTGAGTTTTGCCTATAAATATTTGACTAAAAGTTAATTAAGTTGGATGCACTGGAGAAGTGTCTCACTTCGCTTGCTTTTCCCTAAAGTTTAGTTCTCAGCACCCACATGGAGCTCACAATCATTTCTAACTCCCATTCCAGGGGACTGACACTGGCCTCTATGGGCATATCACACATATGGTGCACCTACATACATGAAGACATTTGAATATATAAGTCTGCAGTAGAAAAAAATGTGAGTTGGGGACTGTTCAGTTTGCTTTCTTTGACACAGGAATGAATTGCTGGAAGAGTTTATGGACACAGCCAAAGCATCCAGTAGCACTGCTCTGGCCATTGAGGTGGTAAAGCTGGCCAGTGCCTTCAGCTTGCCTGTCAGTGAGAGTCTTGCCCAACGAGTAATGATGGATTTCACAGTTGACCCAGAACAAAGGTAAGTGTCTTATCTCCTCTTCTGGTGCTTATAGCACTCTCTCCTGCTTCCCTCACAAGCCAGGGTTTGGTGATGTAAGTGGCTGTTTCCTCTGTTATAGGCTTCATCATAAACAGTTGGCTGTTGGAACTTTATCTGTTCTCATAATGCTTCAGTGCAGTTTGGGGGATCCTTTTTCTGCTTTCAGAACTGCTATGACTATGTATGATCAGAGATGCCAAACACTCCTGACCCTGTGGAGCTGAAGTGTGATGTCATTTCTCTTCCTTACAGAGAAGCCCTGGGGAACCTCACTGCACTGAACAGTAGCGATGGAGAAAGCAGCAGTGACAGTGACAGTGACATCAATGAAGACAAATGAAAGGGAGAGGTGACTCACAATAGCTCCTGGAATGTTAGCAGTGGTAAAATAAACAGATACAGGGCTGGGGTCTAATAGGAAGAAACCCTGTGGTGCTGTACTGGCCTAAACACAAGACTCTGGGATTCATCTGCACTACCATAAAGTTGCATATCTGGCCAGTTTTTCCCAAGACAGCAACAAGCACTGTTCAGTCTGACTTTTGGAGGAGAAGAAATCCCACATAAATACAGTGTCTGTAGATCTCATTTCTACTATGCCCATGATGTTAGAACCCACAGGCCTTTGCTGCCTACCTGCTCTGTCATGTGTGGTCCTTTGGCCTAGAAACAAGAGTTTAAACTGGTTTTCACGGTGATGCGTAATTACTGTTGAGTTTGTGTCCCAGTTTGGGGAGTACTTAAAAAGATGGGTGGATGGTCTTAGAACTGATTAAATCAGAAGCAAGCTACTGGTTTAGGCTGCCCAAATGGTAAAATCACTAAATAAAGCAATTGAGTTTTTAAAAATCTAATATATGATTCTTTATGAGTGTGTACATATTCATATGGAGGCCAGAGGACAATGGCTATTTCTTCAGACAGGCCTTCTCACTGAGCCTGGAGACTGCAGGTTCAGTTAGACTGGTTAGGCAGCTCTGGGGATCCATCTTAACTTTCATACATAAACAGTTGAGGGATCTGAACTGAGGTCCTCCTACCCAAGTACTTTATTAAGGAAACTATCTCCCTAGTCCCAGACTTTTGTCATCTTCTAACTAAAATACCCACTAGTTTTAGGGATGAATTGTACAGCTCTTGAAATAGAAACTCAAGAATGGTTAAGGGTTAAGAGTGGTACAGCTCTTGCCTAAGCACGTGAGGTCCTCCATTTCCTCCCCATTGCCACAATGGGTCTGTGTGGGCACTTTATAAGTAGGTATTTAAAGAGATCTAGAGGGCTAGTAATGACAGAAGAACATGAAATGTCACGACAGTGTATTGCTGCTGAGCAACTTGGTCTGTTTCTTGTAAATGATTGGAAGCCGAGTTATAAATTTGAGATTGGCACGAGTGCTTCTGTCACCAATCCATACATTCCTCCCAGGTTTTACCTTGAGGAGCAGTTTTCTCTGCCCATTGGCATCTGTACCTGTGGGTGGCAATGCCCTTGACATTGTGGCATTTCTGGTATGTCTCTTCCCATCCAGGACTTAACTGAACACTGAGCACTTAGTAATCCACTTGATACATGTAACTTAACATCTTAGCAAACCATTACTGAGTCATGTACTCAACTGAGAATGATTAAGGCCTACCTATATAATAATGTCTGCTGTTTGTATCATCTCCAGTATTAATAAATCACACATTTTGTGCCAAATTTACTGTCTCAGCTATGTGAGTTTTATCTTTGTCTCAATTCTATGTAGTTTTTATTGCTTCATTGGTTTCCATTCCTTGTTCATCAGATTGCACAAATTCTTACAGAACTCTTAATGTTAGCCATTTCTCAGTGTATGACTCTTTGAAGTGATCTACAGACAACCCACCACTTCTATGCCCACACTACTCTAGCACCACATTCCTCAATGATACTTTCTAAATTAAATGGGGCCTCTTATTTTTGTCTATTTTTAGGCTTAGACATTCCCACTGAACCCCATGCTGGCTGGGACGGGCAAGCCACCTGCCTCAGCATCCTGAATGAGAAAGAATATAGCTGTGTGACACCGTACCCAGCTTTTGTATCATGCTTATATGGGAAGATTTACTTGTAATTTGAAACAGGGTTTCTCTGTGTAGACTAGGTTAACCTTGAATTTACAGAGATCTGGATTCAAGGTGTATGCCACCACCTGGTTCAATTCACACATTTTAAAACAAGATGATTTGGGATAGAAATTTTGGTGTTACAATTCACATCCAATAGAATCAGAATCAAAGGTTCGGTTTTTCTTTAGACATTCTTAGTATGTACCCTTGAACTCAGATCCACCTGCTTCTGCCTCCTTCAATCCTGGGATTAAAGGCACAAACTACTACACTTAGCTCAGAATTGAGGTTTGAAAAGCCTTGGAAAATGAGCGAATATGCTGCTTCAAAGAGGTGTCAGCAGTGACATGCAAGCAACTATATTAAAAAGCAGCAGGCTTTAGAAGACTAGGGGCTCTAGTAAAGGAACTCATTGGTACAATACACCAGGTATGCATGAGATCATGTTTAATTCCCCAGCAGTGTAAAGCACATTGGGACAGGATCTATCTGGCCAGCCTGTACCAGGAACTAGAGAAACCACGGGAGAAAGGACTCCCATGGGAGTGGGAAGGCAAGAACTGTGTCCGCAGACCATAGGAGCCACAAGAGGGCACGTGATCCCTTGGAGGGATAAGCTACAGGTAACCTGTACTTAGTCTTGCTAGAGGACCAAGCACTCAGACCTGCTAAGTCATCTCTAGTCCCTTAGTATGGACTTTAAAAGCTACCAAGACCCCACTGGTCTTAAAATCTTGTGTGGAGCCAGGTGGTAGTGGTGCCACTTTTAATTCCGGCAGAGGCAGAAGCAGGCATATCTCTGACCGACTGGAACACAAAAGAACTGTCTCAAAAAAACAAAACAAAAAAATTCTTTTAACCATACTTGCTATAAAACCACTACATTTAGAATGAGGTCCAGAGGAAATAGATTCAAGATTGTTCTGTCTGTGGTTTTGTGGTCTTCTGTAACTGCCCTTCCTTCCCTTTTTTGTTATTTCTTTTGGAAAGTGTTTTTCTTTAAAACCCTGGGATTGAAACCTCTGAATGGGGAAAAGAGTACCAAAATTTCTTAAAACAGATTAAGATCCAAACCTACTGCCTAAAACTGTGATCACATACACAACTGCTATGTGTACCAGATAGTGAAAGCAGCACTACTGTTAGAAACTCTGATCGGGATAATGCAGACCATCTGTGTGTGGGTACAGTGCCGGCTTTATACAATGGCTGCCTTTAAAGGTGAAGTGTGGTTTTACCAGAGAAAAGGCATACTGACTTGGTAGTCATGTGTAGAGCATGGGTAAAACCCACCAGACTCAGTACTACACACCTGGCCCTGACCTGGACTTTTCCAAGGATTCAGAACTCAGCACACTCTAATATTAATACTCTTGATGCCTCGTAGCTGCCCAAAGGAAAGGTTATTTACTCCTAAGGACCTCAACCCTCTACAAATGGGATGTACTCTCATAGCAGTGGCCTCTCTACTAGATACTGCTTTATAACCATTCAGAGCTCATTAAACGTTACCTTCTCCCTGCCTCTTACAGGCCTCAAACTGCAAGAAGCCTAGACCACTGAACCCCATGAAGATAGGCTTCCTGCCAGTCAAGCCTGTTTATTGGCCTTTTATGTTAATGGAGATGACCTGTTCTTCTGCACTGAGTTCAAGCAAGTTACTTTGAAACTGGTAGGATTACTCATTTGAGATTTGCAGGCTGCTTTTATCCAGAACCTGTTGAGAGAACAAAGGACGTTAAGTTAATTCAGTGTACTGTATTAAAAGAGCGCTAAAGATTCTACTGCAGTTCAATTATTGATTTGGGAACTCAAAAAAAAATCACTGAAGCAGAGTTCCAGGACAGCCAGGGCTACACCGAGAACCTTCTTAGAAAAAAAATCACTGAGGCAAAAGCCAGCATTTTGTTTAGAAGCACGACGTTGGTTTTCATCTGCTGGCTTTTCCCCCACCTTGGAAAAAGATCAAGTCTGGTCTAAAGGATTTCTGATTTCCCTGTTGCCAGCTCCATAGCTAGGATCAGTCATCCCCACCACACCCAGTTTGAATACTCCCACAGCAGTGAGGTGAGTGGACCAAGGTGATGGCTTAGCTTCGTGTCTGTCATTTCCAGCAGTGGTATGCTTTCATTTGCATCTTAAAGGAGATGCTTCATGAAGCTGATGTGAGCCTTGCAGCTTTGAGTAAGAACTCAAAACTCTCCTTTTTCACTTTAGCAGTTACTGAGAACATCTGAACAAGTCATGAGCAAGGACAAAGACCAGGCTAAGCAGGAATTTCCTTCCTTTTTCAATATAATAGAGGTACTCTGTGAAAGCCACTGTCTTATTTACCAAAATCTGAAAGCCAGAGGCTAGGGAGATAGCTCAGGCTGTGAAGTGCAGCATCAGACCTGGAGCTCATCCCTAGAGCCCACAAGTACCCCTCCCCCAAAAAAAGTCTGACTCAATAGCATATGCTTCAAACACTGGTCATCCAACCTAGCCTACCTGATGAGTTTCAGGTCAGTAAAGACTGTCTCAAAAATCAAGTGGAGGACATGTACACACAGAAAAAAATCTGAAGTCTTCATGACTTTGATACAGAACTAAAATAAACTATTGTTTTTGGTGAGCTTAAAGAATCACAACATTTATGCCCCGCCTCCCCCACAGGTGTGTTGACACAGAATCTATGATGTACCCAGTCTGGCCTGACTTGATTATAAGCATGAACCACAATGAAGTAGTCACATGCGAGAAAGCTTTTCAGGGTTCCAAGAGAAATTGGATTTCTTTACAATTGAGTATATTCTTGTGATTAGAACAGAAACTACACTCAGTTTACATGGCAAAGGTATTACAAATTAATGTACTTCTGAGATTTTATACTATCCTTAAAGAAGGGAGTAGGGAGGTGGATACTCCATTATCTTCAAGTAAATTCTTTACAGCCCCACCGCAGGTAGGTGCCCGCCCACCATGCTTCTATCTTGAGAAATAGGGCAATCCACATGCAGGTGCTCCAAATGGAGATAGAGCTTGAGCAGTAGCCCAGGGTGAACACTGTCTACCAAACCAAAGGACAAGGCTAGAGTGGTGCAAAGCCCTGGGTATTACCCCATACTGAGAGGCTGCAGGTATGCAATTATAGAAATACAATACAGCCGGGCGGTGGTGGCGCACGCCTTTCATCCCAGCACTTGGGAGGCAGAGGCAGGCGGATTTCTGAGTTCGAGGCCAGCCTGGTCTACAGAGTGAGTTCCAGGACAGCCAGGGCTACACAGAGAAACCCTGTCTCGAAAAAACCAAAAACCAAAAACCAAAATCCAAAAACCAAAAAAAAAAAAAAAAAAAAAAAAAAAAAGAAATACAATACAGAAACTGCATTCCTGCTTTGTGGGTATGTTGCTCAACCAGAAAGTCCTTCATCTTACAAACACCTCAAAAAAAAAAAAAAAAAAAAAAAAAAAAAAAAAAAAAAAAAGTAAAAACTGACAAGATTTTGTAGTGATGGTAGTCTTCAGAGTGTAAGAATTAAGTCAAAAGTATGAATTTGTTACTGTTTCTGCATTATGGCAGATCTGACAAACTGGGATCCACCAGCAGTCTGGATGAAACAGCAAACATACTCAGCCCTTTTTCGATTCCAGGCTCATTACCTCCAGGCACTGGGAAGCAGCCCCACAGCAGGAATGGAGAGCAGTGGCTCTAGAACTCTGAGTGGAGGCACAGATGCATGTGTGCTGGACCCCACTACAGTGAGCAGCCTTTCCTGGGGGAGGCTATCAGAACAGTGTGGGATGCAGATACGTCCTGTGCTGCTCAATCACAGTGCTAGACTCTCAACTATAAACACACTGGCATTTGGCTTCTTCATCACTCCTGACGGTGACTGTCAGGAGGGGATCCATTCACCCAAACACTCAAAGGCAAAGCAGCAGGCCCTGGACTTCAGGTTACCCAGCTCACAGCCCCCACGCTGTGGCCACGAGTTCTAGCACTGATGCTGCTTCTCAAGGAAGCTTTCTGCTCATACAACAAACTGGAAATGGCAGTTTTGAAAAGGGATAGAGTACTCAGTTTTCATTGCGTTGCTTTATTCAGTTTGCTCCAAGGGCAGAATCAATTGTAGGGATCACAAACATTATTTTGAATGGCTCACAAGCCTGATCAATAAAACCTAAAAAACAGCAGTGTTACACAAGTTGCAAATAAAGCCTCCTGGAGTTCATTGGCATGATAGCAGTGTAAGGACGGTAAATGCAACAGGTGTTAACTCTCACACAGGACTTGGAACCTGCTCACTTCTGGACAATTCTGGGACCCTTGTTGCAAACCCTGCAGAAACCAATGCCGACTTTCTTGGACATGAAATATGACATTACACAGCTCTTCCTAGGCCTTACTCTTGCTGCACTTGAGTGGTTCCTATTCCTACGGCGCTGGCGTATGCAGTCAGGATCTCCACTATCTGCTTAGTCTCTAGGGTCACTCGGGCCTCCTTCAGCCAGTCCTGCGCCACTCTTCTGGACTCCCCTGTTAGCTGATTGACAAACTTTGCTGCCAGCTCCAGGTCACCATGCTCAATACAATAGGAGGCATACGAGAGCAATTTAAATGTATTTGTATCTTCAGGGTAGAGCTCTGCTGGAGGCTTCTGTTGCTTAGGCGGGAACAAGAGTAGGGACTGTAAGTAGGAAAGGAAGTATTGGTACAGGCTATTTCTGGTTTCATCAATCATCGCTACCCTTCCAGCTAGTTTTTGAACAGCATAGAAACGGGCTCTTAGGGTCTCTTCACTATATACCCCCCGGGTCAGGGACTCTGGAGGAATGGCTGCAGTTAAAGCCTGGGTAAATTCATTATCAGAACAGTTGACTCTGATGGCCTCAACTGCACTCCCCAGTGGAATGGTAGGCATTTCTGCAGATGAAGTCTTCATGCTGTACTTTAATGCCTCCACTGAAAGCCAGAGCTGGTGGGCTTTTCTGGCTTCTTCTTCAGCAACTGCATGACCTACATTAATAATAATAATAATATAAATGAAATGAAATAAAGCAAAGAAAGATACCTCACTATCTTCCTCAAACACACACACCAGATGCACCTTCAATACTCTATCTATATCCAACAAGTATTGTTAACTTGGCCAGAGCCGGCCTTTCCACAAGGTATGAGAGATGACACTGTTTGATGAGGACCTGATTCTACTAACACTAAAAAACTGGGAGATTGCAAGTACACACCACAGCCAAGAACCCTTCCCTTCCTGTGAGATCCAGAAGAATGCATGGCCAAAGAGGATGCAGATGTCATTCACACTCTCGAATTTTCTTTTTTGTTTGGCAAGAGGGTCTCACTATGTAGCCCTGGCTATGTAGACCAGGCTATACCTATATGTGCCTAAGATACCTCTGAGTTAGGATTAAAAGGCACTACACATAGCGCTTTCTAATTCAGGCATGTTTATATTTAGTGTTTGGAGGCGGGGCAGTCACATGACATGGTTGCTCTAAGCAGCCCTGGCTCACTCTATGACCAGGCTGATCTAGAACTCAAAAGAGATCTGCCTGCTTCTGCCTCCTGAGTGCTGGGATTATAGCCATGTGATACCACTGCCCAGCTGTAGGTCAAGAATTTTAAGGCCATCAGAAATTTGTCAAAGAAAAAAACAAACCACAAAGATTTCAGATAAAACTCAATAAACTGGGAGTTAGAAAGAGGACGCAGTGATTGAGAGCACTGGCTGCTCCTCCAAAGGATCCAGGTTCATCCCCTAGTACCCACAAGGTGGCTCACAACTGTCTGTGACTCGAGTGCCAGGGGATACACCACCCTCTACTGGAGTCCTTGAACTGATACGTGGTGTACCTACATACATGCAGGCAACATACCTACATTATGTAAAAAGTAAAATGTTTGAAAGCATTTTAACAAAAGATATAACAAACTAAACTAGACTTTGATATTCAGTAAGTATTGTGCTTACTTTTATTGTCATATGACAATATAAAGAAAAAAACCCTTATTACTGTGCCTGTTGTGAAATGTGTCACTTATTACAATTGAGTTTTTTGGATCCTCTTTTTTCCAGTTTCTTCTCAGAAATCTATACTTGTCCAGTCTGGGACCAAGTCTTCAAGAACTGAGTATCATCACACAGTGGAGTGGCTACATGCCCCTATGATTGACAGGAAAGTATCCTGAGAAACTGTACAGGGTCGGACCATAATATACGAAAGGGAGCTCACTCTCAACAGCCTGCTCAATTCCTCTCAACCTGGCGTATGCAGTATTTATGTCCAGAGTAAAGCTGTCCATTTGTTCTTGACTGCGACGACGAAACTCTAATTCTTGCTCAGACAGCTTCTCAGACAGGCCCTGAAATAAAACATAGACAGTGTACAGAAAGCTAATGTTATCACCATGCTTGCCACTAAACTAGATACCAGTCTTCCAGAAACTACTAACTCTGAAGTAAAAAAGCCTTTAGCATCTCAAATTATAACTAGGTGTAGTGGCACACGTTTATTAATTCTAGCACTCAAGAGGCAGAGGCAAGTGAGTTCCAGGCCAGCCAGGGCTACACAGGGAGAACCAATCTAATACAAATAAAAATTTCAAAAGAGCTGCTTGTACGGGGCTGGAGAGATGGCTCTGTGGTGGAGAACACTTGAATCCCCAGTAGTCACACTGCAGCTTAAAATCATCCTAACTCTAGTTCCAGGGGATGAGCCTCTTCTAGCCTCTGTAGGCACTAGGTAAGCACATAGTACCCATATCCATATGCAGTAAGCATTTTTATATAGAAAATCAAAATCTTTTAGAAATGAGACATTTTTGTACTGCAACCCAGACATACTATTAGATCTGTATATCTGATCATGAACACAAGCATGCCTGATGTAAAAAGAACTGGTTCTGTAATTTATAACTAACAAAAAGCCTATTCCACCAAAGCTAGGTAACACTTCATTCTTATCTTCAGAGTGCACATGAAGTTGAGAAAGGCTAAGGGTGTGGAGCAGCTGTACACAACATGCCCTGGGCTCTGTGCCCAGCTGCTACCCAAAAATGAGGAGAAAGGAGAGGAGAGCTCTTGATGCCAGTGGGGAAGGGGAGGAAGGAGCTGAAGCTCACCACAGGTCCTCACCTGTTCAAATTCATACTTCAGTTCCTGCTCCTGCACCTTGAGGACATCTCGTAAGTGATCAGTGTGGGCGGCTGCCTGCCGTCGAAGTTGGGTCCGCATCTCATTCTCCATGGCATCCCTGACTTCCTCTACCTGTGAAACCAAACACAGTAACGGGTAGTTCTCAAATTTTCATACGTACACTTAGGGAAAGATTAGTAAGACAACAGTAGCAGCAGTTGTAATGCAAACTCCATTAATGATAGGTATGTGTAAACGATTATCTAATTTTTAAAAAGAGCCACAAAGCCAAACATCCAAAAGCAACTGAAACAAGGTCACATAACTACACCAAAAATCCTATTTCAAACATGGGGTCTCTCTGGCCATCATGCTGCCATGTGGCCCTCAACACAGAAACAAACACCATTATTTGCTGAATCACACATTCCACAAGAAGTACTTTATTCCAAAACTTAGAGCAAAGAAACCTAGTTCTACGCACTAGGTGCAAATCTAGTTTAACCATAACTGCTCATGTTCATGTCTCCACCTTTTTATATGATGACAATGCCAACTTTGAGAAACCAATGTGAAATCAGCACCCAAAAGGTCTGCTGGAACACATTTCTTTGAAACCAGCAGCTTATTTTCACGTGAATTTATGTTTAACATGGGCCAATCAAAACAAGTTAGGAAATGCTCCATCCTGCTTTACTCATGGGTAATTAACCATGGGTTACACTAGACATCAACATAAATCATCGTGAACACAAAACTCATCCTTTCTCAGAATTAGCACAATGAGACAATGCACCCAATTAAGCAGTGTGTAAACATTTAAGACCAGCCTGTGCCAGACAGAACCTGTTGCCTGCTTGGATACCTGACTGCTCAGACAATGCACACACAGACACTTGCGGTTGGGACACTTGTTTCTGAGTGTGAATGTGAGCAGGATGCCCACTCTGAAGTCCTAACTCCCACTCAACCTCCTCTGCCCACTCTCACTAAAAACAGCAACACAGAAGAAACTGACCCACACATGCTGCTTGAAACTAAAGGACAGGAGGGGCGCGGCTGAGACAGTGACTTCCAAATAGAAGGACAGGAGGGGCGCGGCTGAGACAGTGACTTCCAAATGTAGAACTAAGGTTTAAGGAGAAGAACCAGAATGATGGGAGCACACAGCACAAATGTCCCAGTGAAAAAGACAAAGACACTGCAGAGAAGAAAACCCAAAACAAAAGCTAAACAAGATTCAAGATAATAAATGTACTTACAGAAGGCAAGTATGTCATTAAGAGTCTTTGGATGTTGTTTAAGAATTTGAAACTTAGCCGGGCGGTGGTGGCGCACGCCTTTCATCCCAGCACTTGGGAGGCAGAGGCAGGCGGATTTCTGAGTTCGAGGCCAGCCTGGTCTATAGAGTGAGTTCCAGGATAGGCAGGACTACACAGAGAAACCCTGTCTCGAAAACAAACCAAAAAAAAAAAAAAAAAAAAAAAAAAGAACTTGAAACTTTTGGGCTTATACTGTAAACCCAGAACTCAGGATAGGATAGCACATAGCTGTGAGTTCCTATCAGCCATGGCTAAGTAACAAGATCCCATTTTTAAATAAATAAAAGTAGAGGGAACTGCTGTGAGTTCTAAGCCAGCCTGGTTACACAGCAAGAAGCTGAGAAATTATTAGGACAATATCTTGAACTAAGGCAGGAAAAGAAAAAACAAACAAAAAAAAAAAGTCAGATTTACTACAGATGCAGACTGAACATGAGAGTTGATGAGAAGATGGAGTGGCGAGTTCCTGAGTCGCTGAGTGCATGTCTGATACATAACATGGCCACCAAAAAAAAAAAAAAAAAAAAAGGTGAATGGAGGTATTTCTTCCCCTTTAAATAATCACACCTTCAACTTCCAGAGGTCCTGAGTTCAATACCCAGCAGACCTTCTATAATGAGATCTGGTGCCCTCTTCTGGTCTGCAGGCATACATGCAGACAGAGCACTGAATACATAATAAATAAATAAATCTTTAAAAATGGGAAAAAAAAAAAAAAAGCCTAAGCCCCACTCCAATGACGGCTTGGCACAAACCACATCTTCTACTAGGTGGTGATGGGACAAACCAGGTTAACTTCAAGTGTCAGGTCACTCTCTTCTCCACTACCTTTCTGTCCTGCTCAGCCTGAATTTCACTTCTGTGGTGCTCCAGTGCTTTTGCCACTGCAGAGTCAAAGGTCCGCTTTTCTTCTAGCTTTTGCCTTTCCAGGGCTAGCTCGATGTGCTGCTTCTCTGCGGCTTTCTGCTGTGCTAGCTCTCTGTTGAGCTGATCAATGCGACGATGGGCATGAGCAATGAGCGAGTTCAGGTCATCGGTAGAGAGTTTGCCAGCTAAACAGATAACATCGAAGCATTAGTGATGCCACTGAAAATACAAAGCAGAAAGAAGCTAACACAAACTTCAAACCCTCCAGTTCAAGTAGAAACAACTACTGTCCAGCAGCTAAAGCACTGTCAATTCTAAGCAAAGTAACGGGTGGGTCCTATTAATAATAGTGATAAAGCAATAGGCTCGAGGCAGCACCACGGCCCCTTTCCAAGAACTCAGTGTCATCTGAGCTCACCACACCCTCTCCACATCAGTGTCATCTGAGCTCACCACACCCTGGCTTCCTAATTCACTAACTTCACTTCTAAAGAGACAGCTGCAGACACAGTCACTACTAAACGTCATTTTATGTAGAACTATAATTAGCCCTAACAAATATTCAGAAGGAAACCAACTCCCACAAGTTCTCTGAGGCACAAGTACACTGACAGACACATACTCCCTCCCCCTCCCCCAACACACACACACACACACACACACACACACACACACACACACACACGTAAATATGTGTAAGAAAAGAGTCTGCAAAGCTGAGAAATGGCTCAAAGGTTAAGGAGAACACTGGCTGCTGTTTCATAGGAACTAGGTTTGACTACCAGCACCCACAGGGAAGTTCACTGTAACTCCAGTTACAGGGCATGTTAAGGCATATCTCTGGACTCCACAGGTACCAGGTATGTAAGTGGTGTAGAGAAAACACTCAAGACACATAAAATGATCCTAAAAATTATTTAAAAAAATAATAAAAGGATTGCTTTCTACTAAAACTCAAGAGTCTCTTAGTTATGTTCCTTTGGAAAAAAATTATTTTTATTTTCTGTGTATGGGTATTTTGCCTGCATGTATGTCTATGTATCACATGTGTGTCTAAGAGGCCAGAAGAGGGCACCAGATCCCTTGAAACTGGAGTTACAAATGGTTGTAAGCCTCCGAGTGGGTGCTGAGAAATGAGCCTAGGTGCTCTGGAAGAGCAACCAGTGCTCTTAACGACTGAGCTGTTATCTCTCCATCTGTTTGTTCCTTTCCGTGACTGCACACTACCTAGAATAGCAATCTGTGGTCAGTGATACCCAACGGGATCACTGGTGCTCCTTTTTAATAGTCATGCCAAACACTCAGTTACACATACACACACTCACTCAGTGCGGTTTGTTGGTTTGTTTGTTTTAGAAGGGGAGGTAATTTCACACTCCACAGTATTCCAGCATTTATTAGAGGGTAGGAATGAAGGCTCCTGCCATAAAATACAAAATACAGGCAATTCTATAAGATAAATGATCAATTCATCAAAAAGCAACCACTGAGACTCACTGAATAATTTCAATGTGTAGGACATCTATGAAAACTGGTTTGAATTAAATACCATAAGTAAAAATACTGTAAGTAAAAAGTCTTAAGCACTGCATATTTAACAGCATTAGAGAATTATGAAAACTTAAGTATAATAATAGTATTCTGATTGTCTTTTTAAAAAGCACTCAAAATATTTAAAAGGAAAAAGATATATTTGGATTCTGCTTTGACATGAAGGCTATGAATAGCTGAGACAAAACTGAACATTGGTTTGATAACTGATAAAATTAGGTGAAACATCCATGGGAGTTTTTTTTTTTTTTTTTTTTTTTTAAATGTTTGACACTCTATGAAATAACAAGAAAAACAAAAAGACATATATCTTTGTTTTACTTTACACACACACACACATGCATGCAAGCACACGCACATACACACCTCACATTTAAAGCCTTACACTTTAACACAATTGTTCTTGATTATCTATGGATGACAATTGAGAATTATCACACATTCAGTTCTATTTGCTATAATTTAGATGGCTGACACAGGCTCACAGGTTCACACACACACACACACACACACACGCACGCACACACGCGCGTGCGCGCACACACACACACACAGAAAGAGTTCACTATTTCAACACCCGAAAAAAATGCCACTAAACATAAAATATACATAATTACTCACCTAGGTCAGAAATACCTACAAAGAAAGAGAAGAATAGTTTGAAAAAAGAAGGCACGCACTTTGGTTAGTCATCATTAAATAGCACATCCACAAGGATCAAGAAAAGAGGTTACTAGAAAGCAGAATATTTATTTCCTATATTTACAGAATCAGAGACAGCATTCCTAAGGTAGATTGCAATATTTCAAGAGAAGAAGAGACTCACTGACATTAAGGATTGTTCTAGTTAGAAGGGATTTGTCATTGGTTAATCAGCACATCGGACTAAAGACTTTACTAGGAGACACAATTCTTTGATTATTGTCAGCTGAACTCATTTAACAGAAAATTTCTCCATCCTAGTACTAGGTTCCAGTGGCAGGCCACTTCCAACTGTCAAATACTTGTGGAATTAGCATTTTTCTTTAGAAGCAATTTTGGAACAGAGTCTTTTCAGAATCTGTTATTTTTCCTATTTTCTCCTGAAAGCTGATGTTACAGAAGTGTATCACAATAAGCTTCTGAAATAAACATTACAGTGAACTTTACATTAAATTTACATTTAACCTGTGCAAAATTAAACCAAGAACTCTGGCTGTTGAAGTTTAAATAATGTTCTTTATCATGATTACAAACGCTAATGAACCCGTGACAAGAGAGGAGACGGCTGCCAGCCTGTGACTTGCTTCTCTCTTTTTCCCCTTGGCAATTCTGGAGCTAGAACATAAGCTGTCTCCAACAAAATTTTACACTTTAATTTTGAAACAGATCTATACTGTAGCCCAGGAATTTGCAGTCCTCTTGCCTCAGCCTCTTCAAATACATGAGAGTATAGGCCTGCACAGCCAGAGCTGTCTTTAGTATAAAGCTTGTTAAGAACCTCTTGGTTTAAATTCAAAGGATTCTTCATTAAAAGGATCTGTTTCTGGGTCAAAGGAAAAGCAAAGTTGAGAGGACGTAAAAGATGACTGTATCTGGGCACATGAATACAACAGTGTGAGCTATAGTGCACAAGCAATAAAGGAGACATGATTATGGGCTCTTGAGTTATCAGTCCCAAGCACTTTTCAAAAATACTGTTTACTTTTATGTATAACATGTGTGTGCTTGCATGAGTTTATGAGCATATGTGCATGTAAGTGCCGGCAGAAGCCAGAAGAGGGCGTCAGAGCCCCTGAAAGTGGAGTTGCACATGTCAGCTACTATGTGAGTGCTGGGAACCAAACCTTGGCCCTCACAAAGAGCAGTAAGTATTCTTAAGTACTGAACTATCTCTCCAGACCCCAAGCTCACTATTATACTTGACATAAAGTTATATCCTTAAATAACAGTTTAGTTTACAGGTTCTTAAAACTTCACAATAGCACCAGCCTATTCTGTATTTTTTAATTTTTTTAAAAAAGTATGACATATATTTATTTATTGGATTGGGTGCACCATGGCAACTGTGTGGAGGTCAGAGAACAATTTTTGAGAATCAGTTCTCTCCTTCCTCCATGTGGGTCCTGAGGACAGAACACAGGTCACCGTTTGGCAGCAGGCGTCCACACTACCAAGTCTTCCTTTTGGAGAGAGACAATCCCAGGTTACTTGCACCGATACACATAAGGCACATTTGACTATTTCAAAGTTTTCTTTTTGTTCTTTTTGGTGCTGGGGACTGAACTCAGGGCTTGTACACACCAGCCACGTGCTCTACACTGAGCAACCCCTTCTAGCCTAATCCTCTTGCCACCTTTTCTTATTTTATTTTTGAGTCAGTGTCTTACTATACAGCTCTGGCTGTCCTAGAACTTGAGATGTAAACCAAGCTGGCCTCAAGCTCACAGAGAACCATGTCCCCTCTGCTTCACAAACTGCAGGATTAAAGGCATGTGCTACCACAGCAGGCCCTTTTTACCTTTTTTTAATGCTGAAGCTCCAACCCTGGCCTCATGAATGCTAGATAGTCTTCAACCACTAAATTACACCCCTAGCTCTCAAATTCTGTGCTCTTACTACAACAGTGCATTAATGTACACTGGGAGTTCCTTAAGCAAATACAAGGAACTGAAATGCTGGGTTAGGAGTATACACACCTTCAAACCAATGACTAAACAAGCGGTCCCTGGTATCTTCCTGTTCATATCAATGTTCTGGGTACACACACTAGATGGCGTCTATCACTTCACCCTCAGATGACTGTAGTAGCATCTTAACTTTATGCTCTTGAGAAAAGGTCTCACTATGTAGTCCTAGCTGTCTTAGAACTCACTATGTGGCCCAGACTAACTTCAAACCAGGCTGGATTCTCCTGTTGCTGCCTCCGAAGTACTAAGACTAAGGTATACACAATCACACCTGGCTCTGTAACCACCTTTTATCTGCCCTTGGGCATCATATCACTTCTTTTATTCAATTTCACAATCTCACAAGAATGGGTTTTCCACTAGTGTGCACAGAGCAGTGAATGCCTGTAATTACCAGTACTTGGGAGGCTGAAACAGGACAGTAATGAACCTAATAACAGCCTGGAAGAACCGGGATCGCTAACAGAATTCTCAAGTGTGCCTTAACTAATCCATTCAAAGATTTTTAAATACTAAATGATTTGAGTAAGTACATAAACATACATATCTTAATAGAGTTAATGTTAAAACATCACTTTAAATCACTCGGATTCCATGTTTAATTTTTGAGTAGCAAATCAGAATCAAATCTTGAATCATAGAACTAAACACTAGTGGAAACTTCTGCTCACCATGATTGGAGCTACAGGAGTAATGCCAGTATCCTATCTGCTGTGGCTGTGACAGAGAAAACAACAGCCTATACACTGAGTAAGACATGCTAGAAGCACTGGGATTGAAAGACTGGAGTTGAGGCACGTTTAGATTAGTTGATTAGATGCTAAAAGGTAGAAAGAAAATGGCAATCAGTTGTACTTACTCATTCCTTTCCACCCAGGAGTGATGTCTGGAGTGATACTGTCCAGCTCTTTCCTAAAGTCATCCCTTGCTTGGACCACAAGATCATGATACTGAGACACCACCTTAGCCTCTGACTGAGCAGCTTGGACCTAAGCAGATACAAAGGGTCTCTGGATAAATGAAACAAAAAAACACCATCTACACTCTAAAAAAAAACAGTCTAGTTGAGGGCGGGGATGTTACAAACAACACACAGAAACCTGAGGATCAGAAAATACAAACTAACTTGTCTTTTCTTTAATACAATTTATTTTGTGAAAGCATGTGTGTTACACTTGTGCGTGTGTCTGTCTGTCTGTCTGTGTATTCATGCACCACAGTACATGAGTAGACATCAGAGGGTATCTTGAGAGAATCAGTCTCTCCTTCCACTAATTGAGCCCCCAAAATCCAATTCAGATCGTCATACTCAGAGGCAGGTGCCCTTATGCTGCCACCAGCCATCTGACACAAATTTTAAAAGTCGTTTAAAATGATACTTTTAAGATTTATTTATTTTAATGTATATGATGTATATGAGTGTTCTATTTGTATTATGTCTGCATTACAGAAGAAGGTATCACATTCTATTATAGATGATTGAGAACCACCATGTATTTGCTGGGAACTGAACTCAGGACCTCTGTTAAGTGCTCTTAAGTGCTGAGCCATCTCTCTAGCCCCATACTTTTATAATAAATACTTTAAAATAAAAAACTTAAAGATATAGTAAGAATCATTATTTTCCTGAATTCTTAAAAATGCTTTAACAGATACTTTAAAATATAAAACATTACAAAGACTTCAAAACCATACCTTTTTGACAACGTTATCCAGATCAACTATCATGCCGTGAAGTCTCCCCTCTGCAGCAGTTATATGAGGGGTGGCTCCAGCAACCTCTCTTTTCTTTGCATCTTCAATTATAGTTTTCATCTTCTCTAACTCTTCTCTGTGGAAAAAAAAAAAAAAAAAGAACTATTAAGGCTCTGTATGATTGTTACTAACTATCTTAAAGAGTTTTGAAGTGAGTTTAACACAGGAATGTCTTCAGGCCATGGGACATGAGCAATTCGGCCTTTGGAACAAGAAACCTCTATCAGTTTCGGTGTCTGAATTTAGCTGTTTTCTGTCAGCTTGACCCAAGCTAGAGTTACTAGGAATGAACCTCAAATGAGAACATTATCACATCTGACCGGTCTGTAGTCAAGTCTGGGAGCATTTTCTTGATTGAAGAGTGATGTTGAAGAGCTTGGCCCACTGTGGGTGGGGTGCCATCCCTGTGGGTGGGGTGCCATCCCTGTGGGTGGAGTGCCATCCCTGTGGGTGGAGTGCCATCCCTGTGGGTGGGCTGCCATCCCACTGTGTGTTGGGTGCCATCCCTGGGCAGGTGGCCCTGGGTTATTAAGAAACCAGGCTAAACAAGCCATGGGGAACAACAGTAAGCAGAATTCCCTGTGGCCTCTGCTTCAGTTCTGTCTCCAAGCTCCTGCTGTGACTTCCCTCAATGATGGGCTGTGACTGAGCTGTGTGAGACAAATAAGCCCCTTCCTCCCTAAGCTGCTTTTGGTCATAGCCTTGATGACCAAACTAAGATGCTAGTTTGTATGTTGACACAGGAAGCAAACTAAGATACTAGGTTTTGCCAATTTGTAGGAAAAAAAGATCATGGCGGCGCACACCTTTAATCCCCAGCACTTGGGAGGCAGAGGCAGGAGGATTTCTGAGTTCGAGGCCAGCCTGGTCTACTGAGTGAGTTCCAGGACAGCCAGGGCTACACAGAGAAACCCTGTCTCGAAAAAAACCAAAAAAAAAAAAAGATCAAAGTAGCAGACAGTTCAATAAATTAACTGCTTCTGTAGTGCTGGCAAATTGTTATGACATACATTCTGAATTCTGCTATTACTACACTGAGAATCCTCATTAAAATCTAGAAATTAGAACAAAACTGTAATAACTGTGTAGACATATCTAAGCAAAAATCCATTGCAAACTTGAATTTTATATGAGTTCTTTATATAAATTTCTACTCATTTATTTTAGCTTACTTGGATTCATACAGTTCATTCACTTAAATCTTCCTGGGGCCAGTTCAGAACAGACATTGGTGGTGAAGTGAGGGAATGGTTTCTCTGCTTTTTTTTCATTCATAAAGAAAGCACAGAGAAAGTCCAGCCCAAAAAAAGCCTCCAGGACAGGCCCTAATTACTTGCTGAAGTCCATGAGTAATTACTTGGCTTTGAGCAGGGCATCAGCAGCTTCATCTACTGCCTTTCTTCGCTCCTTCAACGCACCCTCCACTCTTCGCCACTGGGCTGACTTCTTCTCACCTGCAATCTAAACAAAATTTTAAATTATGTAAATATAATTAATTGCTCTCATTGTCATACAACAGCAGGTCAAGATTAATGCAGAATTCTGTGACATTAAATTCAGTGAGAAAATTATACTCACGTCCAGCCAACCCGCTCTTTATAGGGCATTCTAAGATAAGACAACACAACTGACTTCAGGACTCTCTTTCAGCACCTATTTTCCAGGCAACATTCCCACCAACATCTAACATAGTCTTCATTTTAAGGGCATATCAATTACCAATGGAGAACTTAAAAGCCAAAATGCTCTTAAGATAGAGATAGCTTTTATTGCACTTGACCACTGTGGCAATCTAATAAGCTTCTTAGAATCAATTTTTAAATCCTTAACTCCAAAACATTACAAAGAAATTCCTTTACATTACAACACACTGAAAAAATATATAAGATTATATAAAATAGTAACTAAGGTCTAATGGTAAGATTAATAAACACCCCCAATTTAATACTGATGAGCATAAACATTTCAAATGATACCCAAGTACTACGAGGCAACATGGAAAAAAATGAACCTTGCCTTATACTATAGAATTCTTCATAACTAAGAATCATAAGACATAAACATAAATGACAAAGATGTATCTTCCTTGTTGAAAGCAATTCAGGCTTACAGAGGTCCAGAGAGAAAGAGCCTCGCAACAGGTACAGTTAGGTCAAGTGCAGCATTTCCCAGAACTACTCTGATACAAGTAACCTGGGGACCAGAAGGACGATTTAGCAAATAAAAGAGGTTGTCACACAACCTGACAACCTGAATTTTATCCCTGAAATCTATACAAATAAGCTAGACACAGTGAAATGCATCTTGTAACACCAGCATTCCTACACAGAGACAGGAGGCAGAAACAGAAGAATCATCTGACAGCTAATGGAGCCCTAGCCTAGAGAAGATACTGACAAGAACCACAGAGATATTGGCTCAATAAAGTAGAAGGAAGAAATTGACTCCTGAAAGTTGTCTTCTGACCTCCATACATGCACCATGACATTCACCCAGTGCATCCCTGACACCAAGGACGTTGCGGTCGTCCCACACCCACAGAACGAGCATGACCAACATCTGACTGCTTTCCCATTTTGCTGACTAAACTATGATAGCTACACTTTCCCCCCCATGAACATCAAACTTTTTAAATTATCTTTTATTTATTTATTATTTCTTTATTTTTGGCTTTATTGATATGGTTTCTATGTGTAACAGCCCTGACTAATCTGGAAATCACTTTGTAGACCAGATTGGCCTCAAATTCAGAGATTTAGCCTGCCTCTGCCTGGAATTAAAGGTCTGTGCCACCATGACCAGCCACTTTTTAAGCACTCAAGTATGTATGTATTTATGTATTTGTTTATTTATTTATTTTAGCTTATTTATGTATTTGAGTACTGTATTTGCACGTACACCTGCATATCAGAAGAAGGTATCAGATCCTATTATAGATGGCTATATTAACCTACCTGTATTTGCTAGGAATTGAACTCAGAACCTCTAGAAGAGCAGACAAGTGCTCTTAAAGTCATACCCAACTCTCTGGTGGATTAAGGACACATAATTCATTATGTGTGATCCTGGACCATGATAATAGTTGGCAAACTCACTTTCTGATCACCCTGAGCTTCAGCCTTAATGTTAAAGTTCACATGCTTACTCTACTTTAGTCTAAATAATTTGGTACTGAAATATGTTTTCATATACTGAAACTCAAAGGTAACTGTAAAGAAAATTTGCTGAGTCCAGTAATAATTCAGAATCAGAATTATTATTATTATTTTGTTTGTTTGTTTGTTTGTTTTTTCAAGACAGGGTTTCTCTGTGTAGCCCTGGCTGTCCTGGAACTCACTCTGTAGACCAGGCTAGCCTCAAACTCAGAAATCCGCCTGCCTCTGCCTCCCAAGTGCTGGGATTAAAGGTGTGCACCACTAACACCCGGCCAAAATTATTATTTTTAAGTGATTAATAGAAGTTACTAACATAAATATTAAAATATGTTATCTGTGCTTTATAAGAAGTTTTATTACTACTTAAAATTTCACATCATTCTAAAATGTATAAAGTTTAAAATGTAAAGAAATGCTAGGTTGGGCCAGGTGATGATGGCGCACACCTTAAATCTCAGCGCTTGGGAGGCAGAGGCAGGGAGACTTCAAGGTGGTCTGATTATAGGGTGAGTTCAGGGACAGGCAGAGCTAAATAGAGAAACTCTTTCTCAAAAAATAGCAATAAAGATAAATAAATTAATTAATTAACTATATTTTTTAAAGGTAACAAAAAAACATATGGAAGGAGTAGTAAGAAAAAGCAAATCTTAACTATCTCTCAAGCCAGGTGAGATTGTGGGCACCGAGTAATCTTACCACTTTTCAAGTAGAGATAGAAGCAAGTTCATCTTTAGCTACAGTGAGTTCATTACCAGCCTGTGATATATAAGACTGTATCTCAAGCAAAACAATAAAATTAAATAAAAGTAATTTATTTAAAATAAATGAAAATACTGTTTAAAATTTGAAAATAGCGGGGACTGGAGAGATGGCTCAGCAGTTAAGAGCACCGACTGCTCTTTCAGAGGTCCTGAGTTCAACTCCCAGCAACCACATGGTGGCTCACAATCATCTGTAATGGGATCCAATGCCCTCTTCTGGTGTGTGTCTGAAGACAACTACAGTGTACTCATATAGATAAAATAAACAAATGTGGCTCACTCTTTAAACATTAAAAAATTACATTAATATATTTTACTGATGACATCACTAACAAGTCTTATGTATCAGCTACATAGTAAATTTAGTATCAGTCTGAATTACATGAGACCCTGTTTCAAAAAATAAACCCCTGAATTCTCACACTGTTACCAGTGTTGTGGTTCATTTAAAACATATCTGAAGGTTTTTCTCAGCTAGCACACCCCTGTGATATCCCTACTTAGGAGACTTATGCAAGAAGATCACTGCAAGTCACTGCCAATCTGGCCTCCTTAATGCAGGCTAGTCTGAAATACACAGTGAGAAGAGTCTGACTTAAAGATATAGAAGGAAAAAGGAAAGAAAATCATCACAGACTGTCTTTACTCTGTGAGAAAGCCCATCACACAGAAGCAACCAGTCTATTTCACAGGTCAATCTTTCCTTGGCGCACCTCAGAATTGTCCATGGCTGTTTTTAGTATGCTGGAGTGTGCCTTGACAGCCTGAACTGCAGCATTCTGAGCTGTAATAGTCTGCAGAGTGACAGATGCAGTCTGGTTCAGAGCGTCTTCTAAACTCTTCGCTAAAGCTGAAAAAAGAAAGAACAATTAAAAACAAATCCTCCTTACAAAAGACTTTAAACTTCTATCCTTCTCCTTTAAGTATTCTAGCACACTTTACTCATAAGAACATCAAACAAAATAAACCATACACAGGACCCAATTTTAGGAAAGCATAATTCTCTTAAAAGTACGAGAGCGGATGTATGAGTGCGGACTTAGTTACAGAAATGGCTCAGAGCACTTTCTGCTTCTGTAGAAGACAAGGGCTTTGGTTCCGAGCACTCACATGGCAGCTCAGAACTCCGTCTAACTCTACTTCCAGTTTAACCTCCTCTTCTGGCCTCCACAGGCACCAGGCACAACACAGACATACATGCAGGGAAGCACTCACACAGATTAAAAAAATCAATACATCTTTAGGAAAAGAAGTACAGATGGCAGATCTCTTAGAGTTTACTGTGTGATTTTCACTTTTATAAATGTCTGAATTTTCCAAATTAAAGGTTTAGGGGAAAAAAATCTTAAGCTAACAAATCAAACAGAGAAAGTTCAGAACGTTCTGAAGAGTATACATGTAGCATAATCATTAGCTTTTTCATTTTATAAAAATCATAGACTCACCAGAAAAAAAAAAAAGTGCCTTCTCAGCAAAAGGAAAACCTGTAACAACTCATACGTCCAACATACAAGGAAATAACAAATCAAAGAGAAAGAAAACATGCCAACAAAAAAGTGCAAGAAAAGCTGTGTGTGTGGTGGTGCTTGTTTGTAACCCCAGCACTCAAGAGACAGAGGCCGGAGGATAACCACACTTTATACAGCAAATCCTTATCTCATGCAAAGCGGACGAGATGGCTCAGCAGGTAAAGAAAGGCACTTGCTGGCAAGCCTAACAGCATGAGTTCAATCCCTGGAACACACATGGTGCAAATAAAGAACCAACTCCCAGGCTGTCTCTGATTTCCACATACGCTTGCCATGGCACCTGTGGCCTGACACATGCAAATATATGTGTACTAAATAAATATTAAGTAAATAAATGCAATTTGTAAAAAGACTCTCTCCAAAACAAAGAAGCAACATCAACCAAGTAACAACAACACACAAAAACAAAAAACAACAACAACAAAAAAAAACGAAAAACACACACACACAAAAAAAACAAAAAAACAAAAAGAGGCTTAGAATAAACAGTTTCCCCACAAAAGCACACAAGAAATAAACACCAAATGTTAAAAGCTGCACTCTTCTCCTAAAAAAAAAAAAAAAAAAAAAAAAAAATCAAGGGTGGGAATGTGCATACAAATAAGTAAAGAAAGCCAATAATGAAAAAAGTACCAAGAAAGTGAGCTCAAACTGCAGCTTAATCTAAAGAGCATGGCATCAAGAAAGTAAGAGAGAAGAGCAAAAATGTAGTACCTGGCTCTTGGGCTAGGCTTGTTTTGTTTTTTTTTGTTTTTCGAGACAGGGTTTCTCTGTATAGCCCGGCAGTCCTGGAACTCTGGAACTCACTCTGTAGACCAGGCTGGCCTCGAACTCAGAAATCCACCTGCCTCTGCCTCCCAAGTGCTGGGATTAAAGGTGTTCACCACACCCCCCCCTGCAGAAATTTGCATTTCTTATCTCTCAGGCTAATTGGCTTTGGGCTAGGCTTTTTTAATGTGGGCATCCAAGACCAGAGAGCAGTGGACCATATAGAAACAAGACTGTCACCTGCAAAGTTACCCTCTTTAGACATCTATCGTCTATGTTCTAATCCATGATTAAAAAAAAAAAAGTACACAGGCATACATAGTTCTAAGGTTTAAAAAAAAATTAAGAGGCAAAAGCCAAGATGCTAATTTTTTTCAGTTTACCTAAACTAAGTCAAGAAAATTTAGACCAACCTCAAAGAGACCAGCTAAAGCAGCAGTCTCTGAATCTCCAATTTATAACTTAAATCTAGGCACTAATATGACAGAAGAATGAAAAGTGAGTAGAGAACATGAATCTACATGTAATCTTACACCTGAGAAGACTGAGCCAGGACTGTGAGGTCAAGGTCATCCTGAGCTATAGTGCTAACAGTAAGGTCAAAGACAGCCTGAGCTACACAGGGCAAAACATATCAGAGACAGATGGAGTGATGGAGGGAGGGAGGGAGGGAGGAGGGAGGGAGGGAAGAAAGGAAGGAGGGAAGAATATTAACATTACTGACAAATGAGAAATTGCAAAACATTTCACTAAGAATTTTTTACTTATTCAACGTTTTCAACTAGCTATATAATAAGGCCAAGAATGAAAGAGAACACACACAATTAAAACAACTCAAGTCCAATAGGGCTTCCGCTAATGCCCTAGACCTAAGGCTCCTTCTCTATCCACTCTCTCCTAACAGCAGCTCCTTAGTACAGGGCACAGCAGATAAGGTGCCAAGGAAACAGAGCCAGATGCAGCAGCAGTACAAACAAGTGATGTGGCCAGGGAGAAAATTCACAATAGCTGCTAGAGAATTTGAAAGTAACTTCCTGTTCAGCAAAAAGCTCTTCACATCCCATTATTTCCAAAGTCACTAACACACATCACACAATGCAATAAACAACAGCCTGCATCTCCTGTACACGAGGAGTATCTATGTAATAGCAGACTGGGGAAGTGGCTCTGTGAGCAAAATGCTGCTCAAGCATAAGGACCTGAGTTCAGATCCCACCATCTACATAAAAGCTGGGCATTGCAGCAAGTACATCTATAACCACAGTGCAGGGATAGAGAATCAGGCAGATCCCAAGGGGCCCACTGGCTTATCAGTCTAGCCCAGGTGTTCTCAACCTTCCTAAAGCTGCAGCCCTTACTACAGTTCTCCACTAGTAACCCCCAACCATAACTGTAGTTTTGCTACCGCTATGAATCAGAATGTAAATATGTGATATGCACATGTTCTATGGCGATCCCCAAAGGGGTCATGACCTTGAGAACTAGTCTAGCAGAGACAGCAAGCTTAAGGTTCAATGAGCAATCTTGTCTCAAAAAATTAGGTGAATAGCAATACAAGAAAGTATCTAAAAAATCAATTTCTGAGTTCTAGACACTCAGAGGTGAGTGAACCTACACACACACACACACACACACACACACACACACACACACACACACAGAACTGATACTTAAGAGGACATACCCTTGTTTTGCTGAAGACTAGCAACATTAGAACACCCTTTCCTATACATGTGTATATAACCATTAAAGGCTGAAATAATCCATTTCTGTTTCCTGGAGCTGTAAGATAGCTTCACCTAGAATAAAATGAATTTGGAGTGCTCACCAACACACTGTCAGAAGAGCCTGTACCTGGGCCAGAGCAGTCTAGGTGGGAAGAGCACAGTTGGTGACGTGGTGGTGGGAACTAAGCAGTGACATAGGGAAACCAAAGAAACCCCAACAGCTACTGGACCCCAAGCTGAGCTAACAGATGAAGAGACACTGAGGAGGACTTGATTTACATACACTCCATCTCAACTTGTTCTTGCTTTTCCTGTTGTGCTAGGCGAGCTGCAACTTCTTCTGGTGGTCGCTCCCTTACAGAAGACGAGAATGCTTCCTCTTGCAGCAAAAGTGAACAAGAGGAAAGCAAATTTCAACAGATTTTTAACAGCTAACAGAGAGACAAAGAAAGCAGTAACATCAACAAAAAGTGGTGAAGACTCTTAACTCATGGATTCCAAAGAAAATAAGGGATTCACTCTTAACATATGGGTCAATTTGAACTTAGAAGTTAAAGTCTTCCTAGGCTAGTCTGAAGGCTGGAAACCAGTCTAGGTACACATTTCCAGTTATCTATGGGCTGCCTAGGCAATACAGTTCTGTGAGCAAAACATCTATAGTGTAATATAAATAATTAAACTACCTGTGATTTCAGATGTAGATTTTCCTTCATTAGTGTTGGGACATTCGGTTTTTATAGTGTCCTCATGCTGAACCGCAGGGGCCGGGACCGAAAGTGTGTCACCTGCTGCAGAAATAATGTGAGCTGCCCCTGTAGATGCTATAAATACATGTTATGCGTGGCACTCATACTGCTGTTACCCATACAAAGGAAACTACCCCTGAGTACGTCACACTGCACTACTTAAACATACAAATACTTGTACTGCCCTGTGTTTGAGTAATAAGCAGAAACAGAAAATTGACAAATGTTGACATAAAGTCTTCTCAGTGTCTACAGACACTTTAGTCCCTCTTACCTCAAGAAAGCCTTCTAGTAACAGTGCTAACTCTAAGCACAAAAGTGAACATCAGTAACACATCAAAAAGGACAGGGGAATAAAAAGGAGTCTGTGTCAAGGAGGGGAGACGAGAATGCGATTTGACAGAGGGTCTCGAACCATTCTGAAGAGCAGCAGAGATGAAGAAAGGCATGAAAGATGTGGAAAAAGATGACAGTTCCAAACAGAGAAGAGCACGTTCAGAGCGAAGATAAGTGTATGAAGAAAAGGATTCAGTTAAAAAATCAGTTCAGAAATGATAATTTTAAGATTAATTTATGAACAAAAATGTTGATGGAAGAGGAAAAACAATTTTAGAGATGAAATGAGTAGGAAAACAGGAAAATGAGACAAATTTTGTTTTAAGAATTAAAGTTCTCATTCAAAAGATATCTCTTAACATATACACAGGATAAAAGGCTGAGTATCAGATAAAGGAAAAAATGATTAAAGTTAACTGCTAATCAAAGTTCAATACTATGTCCACTCAACCACTGAAACCCACAGGGGGAAAACAGATGACTTCCCAGTGAAGGAGACATGCTCCCCTAACTTTAAATACACAGACATTAAGGCGATTCCTCCCACTGTACCTTCCAAAGAGTGGCTCTAACAAGTACCTGCTGAAGCTGGAGTGTCCTCCTTCTTTTTCTGGGTCTGTGCCACGGGCAGTTTGGAGTCTTTCATCACCTCTGATACACTGGAGATTTTTAGTGGACCAGACTGAATCTTGGAAATGGAAATGTTTAAAATTTAGGATATAATGTTGTCTTTAAAAGGGAACATATAGCTGGGCGGTGGTGGCGCACGCCTTTCATCCCAGCACTTGGGAGGCAGAGGCAGGCAGATTTCTGAGTTCGAAGCCAGCCTGGTCTACAGAGTGAGTTCCAGGACAGCCAGGACTACACAGAGAAACCCTGTCTCAAAAAAAAGGCAACATAATAGTAATATTCTTTTTTAAAGGCCAGGTTATCAACATTTTGCAAAATACTCATAGAAAGAATTGTCATTACTACATTACTACAAAAAACATTCTAAAAACTTAATTTCAATGGACTAAGCCATGTTTTAGCACTACCAAAGGCTTCTTCAGGAAAGATAATAGAGCATGTGATATATTATCATCCCTTTCGATGTCATTCCTCTTACATAACTAACACTGAGAAGGCTATTTCCACCTAGATTTTTTTAATAAAATTATAATTTTTTTAATAAAATTATAGTTTTCTGTGAGCACTCAGGTAGGAACAAATGACTGATGACAGGACTGGAGTAAAACTGGACATTTGTTTGTTGTTTTTTTTTTATTGCAATTACACATGAAGAAACATGACAAGTTTGCAAGCAGTAACTGCTTTTCTTTCCCAATTAAAGCCAGACTAACTTAAGGTCCTACTGTTCATTAATGAAACTGTGAGATTTGCTGGGGAAAATGAATAATGAAAAGTGTTGTTCACCACTCTTGTTGTCCCCTTTTTATTAATGGCCAGAGCAGGCAGGCAGTAGGTCACACGGTCCTAGATGATTAAACAAAAACGTTTAAAACTTTGTCACAGAAACTAGAAAAATAGCCATTTTCTTTGAATTAGGCTGCTTTCTTAAAAAATTGAACATTATTATGTCTTTGGGTGTTGTGCCTGCATATGTTTTTATCTTGCATGTGTACTTGGTACCCAGGGAAGTCAAAAGAGGGCATCAGATCCCCTGGAATGGGAGTTACAGATGATTATAAGCCACCACATGAGTGCTGGGAGTCAAACCCTAGTATCCTCTGGATTGTGTAGTCTTGGCTGTCCTGGAACTCACTCTGTAGACCAGGCTGGCCTCGAACTCAGAAATCCACCTGCCTCTGCCTCCCAAGTGCTGGGATTAAAGGCGTGCGCCACCACCGCCCGGCTGCCTCCAGTGCTCTTAATCACTGAGCCGTCTCTTCAGCCATGGCCTGTTTTACTTTTTGGAACAGGATCTAACTCTGTAACTCAAGCGGGCCTTAAACTCCAATGCTTCTACAGTAGCCTTCTAAATGTTGGGACTGCAGGTATGATCCATACTGCTACTTCTGAATTTATGAAACCCATGTTCACTGTTTAACAAGCACATATCGAAATCATCAGTGGTTACAATGGGCCCTTTCTCTTCTAGCTCGTAGGCCATCATTGGGAAAACTCTAAAATCTATCCTTCCACCCTAGCATAAACTGAGGAACATACACAATTTTCCACTTATTTAAAATACAAATTAGCGTACAACCCGTTATATGTACAAATTAACATGTAAAATGTTGTTTTCCCCTTTTCTTGTCAGGAATTAAACCCAGAGCCTCATGCATGCTGGGGCAAGCTCCATCTCCAGGCCAGAGTTTATACATACATACATACATACATACATACATACATACATACATACATACATACACGTTTTTTAAGAGACATTAGCCTATATTTGCACATAGGTTCCAGTAACTCACACTCTCAAAGCAAGCACGTTTATGATGAATTTCCAAATTCAGATCCTCAATTTCCTCTTACATAACTAACACTGAGAAGGATTTCATTCCTACGTCAAATCTTTTTTACGAACATAGTATCAGAATAAAATCAGTATCTGGAAAAAGCAAGCGCCCTCTCACCTCTACCATAACACTTTTCTGAAATGCTGTTGGCTAGTCTTCTAAATCGTTAATTTTTAAAATTATCATACCTGGTTCTTTACTCTGTTTTTTAAACAAATCTTTAACAAATGTCATAAAGCTACAGATTTACATGAAATATGATTTGGTCATAAGGTGGGAAAAGCAAGAGAGAGACTGCTTAGAGTAGTAAATATCAAACAACTACTGGGGTGCTGTCCACACATCACAGCAAGAAGGGAATCAGTGCCAGGCACTGGGGTGCTGTCCACACACCACGGCAAGAAGGGAATCAGTGCCAGGCACTGGGGTGCTCACCTTTAATCCCAGAACTTGGGAGGCAGAGGCAGGCGGAAATGGATCTCTGAGTTTGAAACTAGCCTGGTCAACAAAATGAATGTCAGGACAGCCAGGGCTACACAAAGAAATCTTGTTCCTCCACCCTCCCTGTATCTATGGGAAATAACAACTCTGAGAATGACTAAGAATAAATGCCTAGGCCTTAAGCCAGGGCTTGTTCCCCACTAGCTCCTAACTTAATTAACCCATTTATTCTGCTCTGTAAGTGCCACATGGCTGGTTTCCACTCCTCAGTTTCATGCATGTCTCCTCAGAGGAAATTCAGGGACAATCTCTTCTTGTTCCTGACTCCATCCCAAAGTTCTCTCCCTACAGGAACACCTGTCTCCTATTCCCTGCCTTAGTTAATAGGCCATCAGCTTTTTATTGGCAGGTGATGCTTCTATACAGTACACAAGAGATTCTCTCTATTCTCCCCCTACCCCCGCCAAAAAAAAAAAGAAATAAGGAAAAAAGGAACCAATGGCCAACTTCTAGACTGACATTTAACCTTTCCATATTCAATCAGTATTCTTTATTTTAACATTTATTAATGGGATGGAGAAGCACACACCACGGCAGTCATGTAGTGGTAAGACAACTTTCAAGACTCAGCTCTCTGCTTCCAATGTGTGATTATCAGTCTTGATGGCAAGACTTTACCTACTGAACCATCTTGCCAGTCCACCGACAATCCTTACAGTCTCATTTTGCTTTGCTTTTCTTTTTTGGTTTCTCAAGACAAGGTTTCTCTGTGTAGCCCTGACTGTCCTGGAACTCAATCTGTAGGCCAAACTGGCCTCAAATTCAGAGATACACCTGCCTCTGCCTATGGAGTGCTAGGATTGAAGATGTGCGCCACCATCTCATTTTACATTTGTTTAAGAAATAAAAATGTTGGGCTAGAGAGAAGACTCAGCAGTTTAGACCACTGGCTGCTCTTCCAGAGGAGCCGGGTTCAATTCCTAGCACCCACAAAGCAACTCACGACTGCTTGTTTACTCCAGTTCAAGGTGACAGTTCACAGAAAAAGAGGCAAAACACCAATGTATATAAAATAAAAATAAATAAAATTAAAAAGTTTTTTAAAAAATTAAAAATGTTTAAAAGTTCCAGGCAAACAGTGTCATGAAAGGACAGCAATGCTTTGCTTCATTTACTTCAGAAGACTCTACACTGACCTGAACAAAATCTCTGTTCTTTCAGGAGAAATCTGGGGGTGAAAACTGAAGGCAGGAAAGGCCAGTTGCATGGAAAACACAATGGCCTTAGTTCAGAAGACAACTGGTATACAAAATGATTCAGGCCAAGGTAGATAGAGCAAAACAGAGCTAATAAATAAAAGCCATAATGAAGAATCTAGCAGCTCTAACCCAGCAACCTGGTAGCCACTACTATAGGGAGCCAAGAGCTCAGTGGCAGGGCCCCAATCTCTAGCACCAGTTGGGGTGGGGAAGGGAAGCAAATCACAAAGCATGTAGGTTTTGAGACGGTTCAGTACAGGAACACTATGCTATTCAAGTGGACAACAGTCTGCAAAGCAACTGAGGTGTAGTGAGTACAAACAAAAGCCAATCAGAGATAAAGAATTCATTCACAAAAACTGACCCTGTGACTGTGACTAGGTTGAACAAGAAATGAACAGTACTCTCAGCTTCTCAGCCAGGAACCCTGCTCCTAGAGGTGCTTCCAGCTATCTCCCCCAGATCGTATGGCTTAAAACTGACCAAGGATTTTAGACGAAGCTATGTGATTCTGTGATTACAGCTGTAGTGTAACTGTCTCCTTTAACCAATGCAGACCTTTTAAAGGTCTAAGAAATAATGAAATAGAAGACCAGTCACGAACAGTTGGTTATAATGAAAAAAACAGGTAACACTTTCAATTTTATACCAATAGAACTGATAGAATTGGTTTCTGCCAAGCTAGATTCTGGACGTCAGATACCCACAGCTTGAGAAGGAACACCTGATCAGGAACATGCAGCCTCAAAGCATAAAGAAATATCTAGAGCAAAAGGCCAAAAAGCCCATGTTCTTTTGTATGTCTCCTGTGTCTATATCTGTATGTAAAAAAGTTACTGTGTTTGAATTAAGAAATATTTAAGATTGCGGATTAGAAACTAAGAACACTGGCTGCTCTTCTAGAGGATCAGGGATTGAATCCTAGCACTCACAATGGTGGATCACAACTGTTTGTAACTCCAGTTCCCGGGAATCTGATATCCTTTGCTGGTCTCCACAGTCACGAGCATAGATGTAATACACAAACATACATACAGGCCAAAACACCAATATACATAAAATAAAGTATTTTTTAAAGGGGGCTGGAGAGACGGCTCAATGATTAAGAGCACTAGAGGCTTTTCCAGAGGACCTAAGTTCAATTCCCAGCACTCACGTAGTGACTTATAACCACCTATAATTCTAATTCCAGTAGATGTAACGCCTTTCTTTTAAAGATGAGCTTAAAAGTTTTAAGCTAAGGCTGACAAGGGTGAAAAGCCATCGTTGTATAAGCTTGCAACCTGAGCTTGATCCCTGGATCCCATGGCAGAACAACACACTCTGGAAAATTTACACTCACCTCCACACTGCTGTCTGTCTATCTGTCTGTCTGTCTCATACACACAGTAATAATAGATATATTAAACTAATAAATTATGTTAGAAGTTTAAGCTAGTGATGTGTGTACAAAGTGAATGCGCACAATGCTCCAGGAACGCTGGCAGACATTGCTGTCAGCCAAACGTAGAGAGCTAGATTCCATGACTTTATCTTCTGTCTAGGGGCTACAAGTAGCTACAACAATAGGTTCCATCCTGACCACTCTACATCATATTCTTAGTTCACTAAGTCAGGCATAAACCCACACTGCGCCTCAGGCCACAGGCCAACCAATTACCTCCGTCCAACATGCCTCTTTTATCTACCCTTGTGCAGTATGGGTGGTTTTAATGTGGTAATTAAGAGCATTTATGAAACTTCCACAGGCTGAAATTCTACTTAAAAAGATTACTGTTCGTTCAAGTTGAAGAGAAGCAACAAACATACATGTGGCAAGTTGCAGTGAGTTACACACAAATAATACTATCCAGATGAAAAAAGCTCGCTTTTTGAAAGTATCTCATACTCAGGTATAATGGTACATTCCTGTGATCCCCAAAAGTAGGAGGTGAAGCCAGAGAATCAGGAGTTCAAGCCCAGTCTGGGCTACATAAAACTGCTTTAAAAATAAGTAGTTGAGTGAAAGCATTCTATAACATAAAATACTGTTTAAAAGTCTTACTGGTTTCGCCGAGGAGTGGTGGCCTTTAATCCCAGCACTTGGGAGGCAGAGGCAGGCGGATTTCTGAGTTCGAGGCCAGCCTGGTCTACAGAGTGAGTTCCAGGACAGCCAAGGTTATACAGAGAAATCCTGTCTCAAAAACAAAAAACAAAAAACAAAGTCTTACCGGTTTCTTTGGCAATGGAACAGTACTAGGTGCAGAGCCAAGAACCATCCCAAAGAGTTTGTCTGAGTAAGGTATGGTTTTCTCTACACTTTCCCGGAAATGGGAATCCCATTTGGCATACAGGATAGTGCCACCAATCCCTCCACCAACGAACAAAAGGCCAGCTCCAGCAATTTTACCAGCAGTCACCCTAGAAGAAGGAAATATTGAAAATATGAACTTTCTTATGTTCTCTTGTGCTTTCCTACTAAGTCTTATAACCTTCCACTTCCACTTCTCTCCATGGACTGAGACCGCAGCAGCTGAGAGTGACACCACAGCTGCAAACCACTTTTTCTTGATCATTCTTAACATGTCTGCAATATGAATAACAGTATTTACAGACAGATAACAAAAATTTTAAAAGATTACAGTAGAAAAAATGAAGCAGTCTCTCATTTGACCCTTAAAACGATATATTTGCAATTTTGAGATTTCCTCTGAAGTCCCACAAATCACTGACTTTCAAAGCTCCTCTATAAGCTTTTCTGTAAGAAAAATAAAGTAAATCCTTTACAAAAAAGAAAGCTAATTCTAACATTCTAAAGCCTGAGGCAGGAAAACTGCTCTGAGATTGAAGCCAGCATGGGCTACAAAGCAGGACTTGACATTAAATTAAATTTAAATTTGAAAATTACTGAGCTGGAGATGTAGGTCAGGGCCTGCTCAGCATGTCCCAGTTGGAAAAGGAAGACAGTAAGACATCAACAGAAGTAACAAGCACTTTTTAAACTTACACCATTATAGTAGGGACCTAAGTGAACGCCTACAGAACAGAAGCACTTGAAGAGGACTCTGCTCTGTGCCACCAGTTACCAAAGAACCGAAAGGAGCATCATTACTAATGCTTCACCCAAACTAATGTGACAGAAGGGACGCCTCAGGTCTCAGAGCAAAGCTTCCCTGCAGTACAGTCCTTCTCTCTTACTGGGAAGTGGGGAAGATTTGCTCCAACAACCGCAGAAGCCATAGATAGAAGCAAATGCTGTACTTTTTTCTAGACATATGTATCTATGACAACAATTTATAAACTGAACACAGTAAGAGAGCAATAATAATGAAATAGGACAATTTTAACAATATTTTACAATAAAGGTTATGTGAATGTGGTTTTGCTCAAAAATATATTATTGATGATGCCCAGCACTCAGGAGGTAGAGGTAGGCAGATCTCTTTTGAGTTTGAGGCCAGACTGATCTACACACTGAGCTCCAGGACAGCTGGGTCGTATCGAGAAACTCTGTCTCAAAAAAAAAAAAAAATAATAATAATAATAATTAAAACATAAATGAAACATCTTACTGAACTACACTCAGCCTTCCTCTGATGACCATGGGTGTTATCAGAATACTGTTATCTTAGTAAGTTAGTTTATGCAGCCATGTCCATATTCAAAGCAAACACACACACATGCACGTGCACACCTCTATAGTTAGCACACAGTAAGAGGTGGGTTCCAAGGAGACAAGCCACATACCCAGAACTGCTTGAAGTGGAGTATCTGCGGCATGGTCGCAGTGGACGGAGGACAAACTTCCCACACAGACAGCTCTAAAGGAGGAGAAGACATCACATCAGTACAGTAAAGGAATTTGGAAGTACAATGGCTCATACTTGTAACCTCGGCACTCTCCAGGCTAGGAAAGATCACAGACTACAGGCCAGTCTAAGATACAAAGTCAGACCACCTCAAAATGCAAAACAGTTAAATAAATCTCAGAGGTTTTTGAATTGAAAATACAGATAAAAAATACTTTTCTTAAAAGTGTATTCAAACAAAAATTAGTTTACTTTTAGAAATCAACCTACCACAAAATATTTTTTTTATTCTTTTTTTTGTTTTGTTTTTCGAGACAGGGTTTCTTTGTGTAGCCCTGGCTGTCCTGGAACTCACTCTGTAGTCCAGGCTGGCCTCGAACTCAGAAATCTGCCTGGCTCTGCCTCCCAAGTGCTGGGATGAAAGGCATGCGCCACCACTGCTCAGTACTTTTCTGAATGTTTAAAAACAGTTCTGCACCAGCACTTAGAAGGCTGAAGCAGAAGGACTGCTACAAGTTCCAGGCCAGCCTGGGACCTGCGGTAAGACCCTGTCTCAAAAAACAAAAGCAAAACAAACCAGAAACCTCAAAAACAGTAATGAAGAAAAACTATTCTTAAACATTTTTGTGCTGTTGAATTTTTTTAATTTTCTTCATGTTTAAATTACATTTATTTATTGTTTATATGCACACACACTCAGATATACATGTGTGCACTCAAGAACACACACACACACACACACACTCCACTCCATATGTAGAGGTTGGAGGACAACTTGTGGGAGCCATTTCTCTACTTATACTATGTGAGACCTGAGGATCAAAACTCACCAGACTTGCATCACAAGCTTCTTGTCCAGGACCATATGGCTGGCCCTAGTTGGTTTTGTTGCCATTGTTTTGTGAGTCAGGGTCTCACATAGCCCAGACTAACAATGAACCATTGATCTTTCTGCCTCCAGCTCCCGAGTGCTAGGATCACACACAAGCAATTTTTAACTTGAAAAGAGAATCAGAATGACTCATTGTCAATTTTAAGTTCATATATGTTACTTATTTCTTGAATGTCACTGGGATTTTCCATAAGCTTCCTTAACTGGAGGAAATAGGTCACTGGGAGCATGACCCTGTGCTATGTCTTGTCAAAGTCCTATCATGGAATCCTTTCTCTGCTTCTAGTGCACCATGAGGTAAGAATTTCCTATCACATGACTGTACCCATTCCTAAGATGTTTCATTTCACCATAGACCTAAGAACCACAGGCTATCTATGGATTGAGTTTTCTCTGAAACAGTAAACCAAATACATCTTTCCTCCCTTAAGTTGTTTTCCTTGGATATCTAGTCACAGCAACACAAACACCTAACTAGCAATACAAGTTAAAAAACAAAAAACAAACAATACCCCAGACTGAATTTAAACAACAAAAAAAGAAAGAACATGTGAAAAAGGTGATGGATGCCCCAAGAAAAAAGGAGCCAGGCATAACTAGGACTTAGGTGCAAGCAGTCCCCGTTTTCTAGAGAAGGAACAACAGAAGATGTAAAAAACAAGACTCCAAAGGGGAGAGCAGAAATTCCTAAGCAGCAGAGATGAACTGTAATCAAGGAATCAGCCATATCCAGCTAGATTCTGATCTCTTCTGGAACTGACTGTGCCTGCTGTGTTCCTCTAGCTGTCGGCTTTTTTGAAACAAACGATCCACAGAAATTATCCAGTGCCTGTCACCCCAGTAGATGCTGATATAGAACAGGAAGCAGATGACTTTAGTATTCTGGTTTCCAGAACAAAACTGGAGGAGGTTAAGAACCTTAAGGTTATATCAAAGATATCTTATCCATTTTAAAATACAGTTAAAATGATAAGATCCTGGTCCTAGTAGAATAAAATTTTTGTAGTGTCTTATTGAGAGCTGCAATGGGAAGGGAATATCAGTTGCTCTAGCCTCTACCCCCACAAAAATTAGGGCTGAGTGCATTACACAATATTGACTGTACATGTGTAAGTGGGGGAGAGATTAGTTGTTCTAGCCTCCACCTTCACAAAAAAAAAAAAAAAAAAGAAAGAAAGAAAGAAAGAAAAATAGAGCTGAGTGCATTTTGCAGTACTGACTGTAACAACGCAGACATGCCAAATGCTCTTCAGAAATATACTGTTACCTATGAAACATGATATTGTATGATTTCCTTTATGGGGACTATCCAGAATAGACAAATTCACAGGAATAGTAAACAGTGGCTGTCAGGTGTAGGTAAGAGGGGATGGGGTAAGGGAAGGTGCAAGGGCAGGCTTGGTTAATAATTCACTAACAGAGGGCAGTGAAAGTGATGCTGTGTGCCTTCTCAAACTACAGCATAAATGGACTTGGCTTTGGCCTGACTCTGTTCTCAGAACCTGCTGCTAAGCTGTTGAGGAAATCCCAAAACACAGAGATGCCATAAGCAGGAATTCCAAGGCAGCAGTCTCTGCTGAGCTGGCATTAGCAGCCAAGGACGAGAGTAAGGGATACTGGGAACTGACTAGTCCTAGGCATTGCCTTAAGGATCAATGCACAACAATTGCCCAGATGATCCCAGGAAAGACCTAGAACAGAAGCAATGAACAATGCTGCTATTTCCCAGACACAGAAGGACTTGTTACATAGCTGTAGTTAAGCAAAATGTATTTAAAAAATTTTTTTTTTCGATTTTTAAAATTTTTATAATTTATTCAATTTGGTTTATATGTATTTTTATCAGTATGTATGTATGTATGTATGTATGTATGTATGTATGTATGTATGTATGCATGCCATGTGCATGCTTAGTGCCCATACAGAGCAGAAGGAGGCATCAGATCTCTTGGAGCTGGAGTTATGGATAGCTGTGAGCCACCTTGTGGGTGCTAGGAATTGAGCCCAAGTCCTCACAAGAGCAACCAACCACTCAGTCATCTCTCCAGCCCAACCAAAATACATTTTCCTTACACTTATTTATATGTATGTATAAGCACGTGCACAAGCCACAACAACTATATGGAGGTCAGAACAACTAACTAGAGTTGCTTCCCTCCTCCCACGTGGTTCCCTGGACTGAACTTAGGCCATCAAGTTTAGCAGCAGGTGCTTTTACCTGCTCCAAAACAGTATTGTTTGAAATTCAAGGATCTAAACACATTTGAAAGGTTTAAACCAGCTGTAATTGCCTTGTAAAAAAAAAAAACAAAAACAAAAACAAAACAAAAAACAAACAAACAAACAAAACCTCATACTGTCCTGTGCTTGACTTCCTAAGTTGTAAGTGTTTGTCTAAGTCTGCCTCTCTGACCATCTGCAAATGCCTACTAGCAGGTCTGATTTCTGTGTCTGGTAAAGTGCACTAAGTAGTCACCACCTGAACCACTTACTTGTATGCAGTCTATTAACAAGGCTCAATAATTACCATCACCACCACCGAGTTCTAGTAATCACAGAAGGCTTTCATCAACCCAAAAGGAAACCTAGACTCTATTAAGCATCACACATTCCTCCTGCCACTTTCCCCTCTTCTCTAACATCTGGCAGCCTTTTGTTTCATAAATGTCTATTCTGGATAATCCCTGGAAAGGAAATCATACAATATACTGTCTTCTGTTCCAAGATTTCCAAATTGTTTTCCAAAGCACATTTATACTTCCACCCAATTTGTGTTCCCACCAACATTCCATTATTATAATGAAAAATCACAAGAGTAGGTAAGTGAGTACCTCATTTAGCTTTGACTTGAAACTCCTGGGATCAATAATGCTGAGCAATTTTCCATGTGTTTCATATACTGGCTTTGCATAAATGGCTACTCATGTCCTATACCATGTTTGTTTGTTTGTTTGTTTGTTTTCCAAGACAGGGTTTTTCTGTGTAGCCTTGGATGTTCTGGAACTCACTGTGTGGACCAGACCTCCAACTCAGAGATCTGCTTGCAGTGCCACCAGAGTGCTGGGATTAAAGGTGTGTGCTACCATCACCAGGCTCCTACAAAGTTTTTGAGTTATCTTCTTGTTACATTATAAGAGTTCTTTGCATTTTCTGCATACTAGAATTTTATCATATAGTTAAAATAGTCCCTCACTTATTCCTTCTTGAGTATCCTTTTATCTTAGTAATGTTTCTATTGCTATAATGACATACCATGACCACAACAACTTACTTACAGAACAAAGTTATTCGGGACTTACAGTTTCAGAGGGTGCATCCAAGACCTTCATCGTAGGAAGCATGGCAGCATGCAGGAAGGCATGGTGTAATAGCTGACATCTTACATCTTGGTCAACAAACACTAGGCAGAGAAAACTAACTGAACAGCCTGAGCTTTTGAAACGTCGAAGCCTATTCCTAGTGACACACCTCCTCCAAGAAGGCTATGCCTCTTAATCCTTCCCAAACAGTCCCAGCAATTGGGAACTAAATATTCAAATATATGTCTATGGTGGCAGGGGACATTCTCATTTAAACCACCACATCTTTGATGTAAAAATTTTCAATTTGATGAAATCAAAGTTGTTTTTTCCCCTCTCATTTTTTGTTTTGTTTTGTTTTTTTGTTTTTTGAGACAAGGTCTCATGTAACTCAGGCTGGTCTCAAACTGCCTATGTAGCCTAGGATGACCCAGACAACACTGGTTGTTTTCATTTGCTTTCCATTGCTGTGATAAAACACCATGGTCAAAAACAACTTAGAAAGGAAAGGTTTTATTTGCCTTTCCTGTCCCTAGCACAATCATAGTCAATCATTGTGGGCAGTCAGGACAAGAACTCAAACAGTAGCAGAGGCAGAAACCATGGAGGAATGGTGCTTACTGGCTTGTTCCCCATAATGTTCTCAACTTGAATCCCTCTATCACCCAGGACCACCTGCCCAGTGGCCTGAACCCTCCCACATCAATCATATCAATCATTAAGAAAATATATTGCAGGACAATTGAGAAGCAATTACTCAATTGAGATTCCCTCTTCACAGATGTGTCTAGGTTTGTGTCAACCTGCACATTGCTGTTGTCTGTGATGTCCATGTGTATGTACACAGGTTCATCCGTCTGTCTCCTCTTCCCCTGCAATAAGATTATGGGTACATACTACTGTGGCTAGCTCTTTATGTGTGCTCTTCATGCTTGGTACCTGAACCCAGGTCCTAATGCTGGTGTGCAAGCACTTTACCAGCTGAGTCATCTCCACAGCCCAATCCTGAACTCTTGATCTCCCTGTCTCTACCTCCTCAATGCTAGGTCCTATAGATACCCACCACCATGCCCAGCTCCTATAGATACCCACCA
>JANHMN010000008.1:9895767-9919261 GCA_030674055.1 Rhabdomys pumilio | reverse complement strand
TCCTATAGATACCCACCACCATGCCCAGCTCCTATAGATACCCACCACCATGCCCAGCTCCTATAGATACCCACCACCATGCCCAGCTCCTATAGATACCCACCACCATGCCCAGCTTCCAAAGTACTTTTGTTGCTTATGCATTTGGTGTCGTATCTACCTAAGTCATTAACAAATACAAGGTTTGCCTCCAGTTTGCTCTCTTAAGCTGTGTCTTTAATATTATACAACCCAAACCTTCTATTTTGGCACACGAAATATTGACAACTTCTTAATTTTAGGATTCTACTTTATTAACAACCTATGATATAGGAAGGACAGTAATTTGTCTTGATACATAACCTTGTAATAAATGTCATAAGGTTAGCACTGACACTTCTAACCTACGGAAACATAACTTCCACAAACAAAAGAGAAGAAAAATATGTAATTCCCATGTAATGTTCTTCCACACATCAACTCCTCAGCTTTACCAAATTAATGAGAATATATTAAAAACCATCATGTAGTGGAATAGCCTGAAAACAAACAAGCACTTTAGAAAAATCACCGCTGAATCCTATACCAGGGTTCTAGATTCCACAATAAATTTTGCTGGCCAGTGAAATTAACAATATTAACTATTTTTGCATTTAAAATACAAATTTATATGCAACAATTTAAGTTTTCCTACAGTTAAAATATCTTGCAAGAGCCAGGAATGGTGCACGCAACTGTAATCCCAGCATGTAGAAGGCAGAGGCAGCAGAATTGGGAGTTCAAGCTCATCCTCAGCTACACTGACCAGTCTAGATGACAGGAATCTGTCTGAAAAAGCCAAGAAGGCAGGATGGCTCTGCAGGTTAAAGTGGTCTGACAACAACCTCAGTTTGGTATAAGGAAAGAACAATTCTCGGGTTGGGGATTTAGCTCAGTGGTAGAGCGCTTGCCTAGCAAGCGCAAGGCCCTGGGTTCGATCCTCAGCTCTGGGGAAAAAAAAAAAAAAAAAGAAAGAAACAATTTTCACAAGCTGCCCTCTGACCTCAACATGTGTGCTATGGCATGTGCTCACCCACATACATACACAAAATAAAAAATAAAAATGTAATGGCTGAAGACATACTTAGTGGGTAAGAAAATCTGCTTTTCCAGAGGACATGGTGATTCACAACCATCTCTAACTCTAACCCCAAGAGATCTGAGTCAAACAGTGCATCCATGTAGTAAACAGACATTCGTGCAAGTCAAAACACTCATACATATAAAATTAAGGGAAATGTTTTAAATTTAATTTTTAAAAATGAGGAAGGGGGCTGGAGAAATCACTTAGTTAAGAGCACTTGTTGCTCTTGCGATGGATCCAAGGTTCAATTTCCAGCACTCACATAGCCGTTCACAACCACGTACAACTCCAGTTCCAGGGGATTCAACGCCCTCTTCTGAATTCCACAGGCACCAAGCACACACATGGCACACATACATATATGCAGGAAAAACACTCACACACAAAATAAAATAAAATAAAATAAAATAAAATAAAATAAACAAGTCTAATTTAAAAAAAATGAGGAGGTAGAAAAGGGGGAGGGGATGACAATCATATTGTCAGGCATATTTCTATAATCCTAGCCTATATTTCAAAGAAAATACCAGCCTAGCCAGAGCTACCAGGTGAGATCCTGCCTTTTTTAACAAAAAAAAAAGAAAAAGGAAGAATTCTTTACTAAACTAAAAAATATCATCCAACAAAAGTAAAGCACATTGGAAAAAATAATAAAATAATCTAAGACAAAAAATGCTTTTTTTGGTTATGGAAATCGTATGTACCTTTGTTTCCTTGGAGGTATCCACCACTTCTGGCTTTTAGAATCTTTCTGCTTCTTCTACTAAGAACTCTTGAGACTTGAGGGGAGGGGTTTGACAGACGTCCTATTTAGGGCAGAGTGACCCAAGATCTCTGACTTAATGCACACAGTATAACCAAAACCAAAATCTGACCCTTTCTAAGTTCTTTCACACATGTAGAATACCTTTTACATCTTCTCACTCAGGTGCACTACATTATGTGTGTGTGTGTTTATAAAAATGATCTGAAGCCCCTGGCCTCAACATCATTGAACTTTTTACATGTATCTTTTTTAATTTTTTTTTTTCTTTTTTAGTAATGTGTTTTAGGTCTCTTGATCTTTCCCATGTGTTTTTCTTTACCATTTCTTTATTCTTTTTGTCCTTCTACTGTATGACCAGGCCCAGCATTTTAGAGGTGACCTTTAGGTTTGGAGATAGGAAAAAGAAGAATCGAGAACAGGATGAGCAGAAGCAAGAAGCGGGCCGCACAGACCCCCTGACCTACCTCACAGCGTGTGTAGTTAATCTACCTCGTAACAGATAAACGCAGCCTGGGTCTTAAACATGCTGGCTTGGTTCACTATCAAGAACAGTAAGTAGTCTTTCTTCTTTTCCTTAAAGACTTATTTTTATGTGTATGGAGTTTTGCCTGCATGTGTATCTGTGCACTATGTACAAGCACTGCTCTCAGAAGCCAGAACCCACGCACAATGCTGCTAAAGTGGCCAAGAACCTGAGATAGGTCATGATTCCAGGGGAGAACCTACTGTTATTCTGCTAAAGAAGCATAGCAATTAAATGACTCCCAATGACAATGACCCAATGACCCATAAACCAGAGCATCACTCAATCCTTATCAGAGAAGATTCTTCTTGCCATAAATTGTAACTAACAAAGAGATCCACAACTGGACAATGCGCAGTAAGTGAGAGATCTTGGATCACTCTGCCCTAAATAGAACATCTATATCAAACCCTTCCCTTCAAACCTCAGAGTTCTTTGCAGAAGAAGCAGAAAGATTTTTTTTTTTCAGAGCTGAGGACCCAACCCAGGGCCTTGTGCTTGCTAGGCAAGCACTCTACCACTGAGCTAAATCCCCAACCCCGAAGCAGAAAGATTTAAAAGCCAGAAATGGTGGATAACTCCAAGGAAACAGCCTCTTCAAGACACAAGACTGTTTGACACTTGGTCTGTTGCTATGTATTGTAATGCTAAATTCTGTATCCCAAGGTCTAATTGCCTCAAGACACCATCTTGAGAGCATAGGAGTGTTGGAATAGGAGTGGCCCAGGTGGAACATGGCAAGTTATATCGTGGGGTTATTGACAGGGAAATAGACAAAACAGCACAGAAGGTTGATATCTGCCCGGCTCTAGTGTTTTTCAGGCTTATTATAAATATAAAGGTTTTGTGTCTTTTACTTGGGAACTAAATGAGCTAAGTAAGCTAGGATAGAAAACCTCCCAAATAGTATTTACTGCAACACAAGATGTACAGTTTTATGAGACACAGAGACTGTGACAACACCCACAGGACCTGAACACGCTTAAACTAGACAAAATCCCAGCACTGAGAAGGAGACACAAAGTCTCAACCCTAACCAAGAAGCTATTTGTAAATGATACTTCCTAGGGAAAGGAAAATTTTGTTTTCTCCAATTGAATGAATATATCAACTACACTCCAGGGCAGTCCCATGCCCAGGAGTAATTAGCCAATATAAAATGGATTCTATATTTGTTGGTGGGTCAGAGGATTTTTGTTTTGTTATTTTTGACTTCTTTCCCTTTATGTTTTTTGTTTTGTTCTTTTTAAAGTTTGTCTTTTTTTGTTGTTGTTTTCCTGGGAGACAGAGAGAACATGAAGTTGGGTGGAGAAGTGCTGAGGGAAAAGAAAATATAATCAAAATAGACTGCATGAATAAACATTTTAAGTAAATTTCTTTAAAGTAACTGAAAAAAACTGTTGAAGTATTATACTTACAAATAGAACTAGGATATTTTAATTTTTTCTTTGTTTTTATTTATGTGTGAGTGTTTTGTCAACATGTCTTCTGTGCACCATGTATATGCAGCACATGAAGCCAGAGAAGGAATCAGATCATTGGGAACTGGAGTTAGAGTTGTCTGCCACATGAGTGCTGGGAACGGAATCCATTTTCTCTGGAAGAAAAAAGCAGCCAGTACTCTAAACCTGAGTATCTCTGCAGCTCCTTCCCCTCTTCTTTTAAGGTAGAAGCAAAGAAAGCTTATATGACCAATTCTCAATATTTTGGCCTAGATCAAATAAGCACAATGTGTGCAAATGACTATTCCAAGTATTATGTAGGGGAGATGTAGTTGAGTAAGATTAACATTAAAATGGTGATCTTTTTAAGTAGACTGCCCTCTGTAACATAAGTGAACTTCAGCCAAACAGCTGAAGGCCTGACTAGAATAAAAAGGACTTCTCTAGCATAGTGCCTAGAGAAGAAATTCATAGCTCATTCAAGCGTGTCACATTTACTGACCACCTATTAGGAGCCAGGAACTGTCACTACTGGAAATATAGCAGCAGATAACACAAACACAGGCTAGTTGTGGAGTTTCAGGACTTTTGGGGACAGAAGCATGCAATTCATAGCCCTGGCTGACCCAAACTGAAACTATAGAGAGACATGGCTCGAGCCCTCTGCCTGTGGAGTGGTGGGATTGCAGGTATGCAACACCACACTTAACTTGGAACTTACACTTTAAATACAGGAAACATATAAGAAATACACATGTCAGGTAGTATAAGATGCACAAACGTATACATGTAAAGTGAGAGTGATGTATATAGAAAAGAGTGGTCCCGAGTCCACTTTCGAAAAGAAAGGCCACTCTGAAAGGAAGGGGGATTAAGAAAGACCCTGCATAAAGGGATGAGCAAAGACCTGTGAAGAAGTCAGAGAAAACAAAAATAAAACAAAAAGACCATCAGTGACGGTCTTGCTGGAGGTACTACTGTAAAAGACAGTGAGGGAGGCAGAATAGAAGACAAGATGTGTAAAGGGCCTGGTGAGTGTGGAAAGAGCCTAGACTTTATTCTGAACATGAGGGAATGTCAATGAAGAGCATGATGTTACATGTTTGCTTTTAAAAGTCCTTACTAGCCAGTAAAGAACTTACTTGAAGAGAAAGAGAAAAATGCAAAAAGACATGAAAGCAGATGAAATTTACCAAACATAAAATCATTTGGTAAGTTGATAAAAAACAAATTTGAATGTAGAAACACAAATGCAAAACTGAGAGGGGGAAGAGAAGGGGAGAAAGGGACAAAGAGACACAAGGGGAAGGAAGGGGAAAAGGGGAGAAAGGGAGAGAAAGCAGGGGAGAAAGGGAGAGAGTGTGAGAACACAAACACGAGAACGTATCTCAGGAAAACAGCCACAGAAGATTCACCACCTGGACTGGGCATGAAACTGAGGAGATGTAACCAGCCAGGTGGAAGACATAGAATAGTATAAACAAGATAAATGAGATACTAACTAGACAGGGAACAAGCCTTGCTTAAGGCCTAATAAATAATAAGCCTCCCCAGTCCTTATTCAGAAACAGGGTCACAAGTGGAAAAGTCCAAACACTTAACATTTAATGTTCTTCCAGAGGACCTGAGTTCAGTATCAGTGTCCGGGAGTCTACAATCACCGATTAACCTTAGCACTGAGGAATACAATACCCTCTTCTGGCCTCCATAGATGTGCACGTGTGTTGTCTGTCTCTCTCTCTGTCTCTCTCTCTGTCTCTCTCTCTGTCTCTCTCTCTGTCTCTGTCTCTCTCTCTCTCTCTCTCTCTCTCTCTCTCTCACATACACACTCACACACAAAGCAGCAATATCAAATGCTATAGAATGAATGAAGAGGTAATGAAAATAAACCTATGAATTTTTTGACAGTGATTTCAGGGAACTTAAAAATGTTTGAGAGCTAGAATACCACTCATGTTTTAGTCCCTAATTGAGCTCCCCAAAGAGAAATCTGAATTAGGAAAGTTAGTCAAGTAGGGCTCGTCTAGTAATAAAAAAATCAATGACAGATGAGAGGTTGAAGTCAAAGACAGAAACACATGGTAATACCAAATGTGTTATGGTCTGTGTTTGGTGTTGCCTTTAAGTGCCTTGTGGCAAGAAATTGTTAGCAGGTTCTAAAAGCTGAGAGCAACCACCCTCAAGACACAGGGGAGAGCAAGGAGTTTAGCACAACACCTAAAGGGGTTGAATTTAGCTAATTATGAATTCGGAGGAAGTAAAAAGTACTATTTACAAATGAGAATCAAAGTATAACTAGTACTTCTCAACAAAGTCTTGTATGACTCTGAGCCAAGACTCCATAACACTAATGCCCAGACTACTACAAAAACTGGAAGATAACCAATGAGGGTTGTTACAGGCTGCTTAATGTGTGCTGCTGAATAAACACCAATAGAAAACTAATACGGGGCGTGATCACTTCCCTGTGCAAGAGGCTGAAGGACAAAAAGTAAAAGAAAACTGCTTAACTTCAATCATCTCAGGACGACCCTGTCTAGGGATTTTATCCAATTACTGCTCAAGTTGCAGCATGTTGCTCCTAACCTTTCATCAAAGTATTAATTTTCTAAAAATTCTGAGTAATGGAAACGGGGTTTTTATTTTCAACTGTAAAAAGTTATACTGACAGTTGTGAAAAATTAAACAGAGGCAAAACAGGGTGCCTAAGATACCTGAATGTCAGACACAGTTCCAGTGCTTAGAGACACTGATCCCCAAACTAATCTTAGAAATGAGCACAAGGTCATGACTTCTGTCCTTCAGCACTATAAGTTTAAGCTCGAGAAATAAAAAATTCTTTTGCCTCTTACTGTAGTGTAAGAATAGCTCAAAGGTGCTCTCGACTACTAAAACAAAAGGAACCCAACTCAGATTAAGTGCAACTTTGACCCCTAGGCTCTTCACCAGTCCAGGAACCTGCTTATTAAAGATGCAACAAGCCCTCAGAAGCAATCCCTGCTGGGAATTGTAGTTCTCCCACCCCGATCTTCACGATTGGAAACCTATCACGTGCCCAACCGGCGGCCCAGACGCCAGCAGCCAGGATTGGTCCGAGACTGAAGTAACAAGGTACTGATTGGATACCAGGTCCCTGAAGCCACGCCTCAGCAGCAAACCCGCCTCCCCGCGCTCCACACCCTAGCCCGCTTCTTCAGGAATAACCCTCTAGTCATTCCAGCCCAGCGACCGCCCTAGGGGGCTGCCTCAGTTTCCCGCTCTAGGGCTCTAGGAGCTCTTTTGCCTGGGGAGTGCGCATCATGGATGCCTCTCACGTTGTCCGTTGGCAGTCTGCAGTCAGCGTGACCACGCGCCCTCTTGGAGAGACCCCACGCTCACCTGGGCCGCGACGGTCACACCGGATAACTGACAGGCCCGCAGCATCTCTGCCGAAGTGACGGCGCTGCTGGTGTACGCGGGAACGACCGCGGCCGCACGAGAGGAGGGCGTGCGTGCTCGTGTGCGTGCCCGCGTCTGTACAGTCTGCGTCCGGCGCACCGGAAGGGCCGCCGGCACCACTGCGCACGCGCCGCCTCCTCCCCTGGTCCAGCCGAGGAGGCTCTCTGAGGGTAGAACTCACCCCGGCTGCGAAAAGGGGAACAAGCGGTGATTGGCGACTAGGAGGCGGAAGAGCAGGTTCTCCTTCCGGGTCGCGCTCGGGCGCTAGTTCGTCGCTGATGTCTGGGGTTACTCGGTGGATAGCCAGTAGAGTGGTGTGTAAAGTTCGACTGTGACTCTTAGAATTAAAGCGTTGGTGAATTAAATTAAAATTAGACTCTTAGAATTAAAGGGTTGTGGAGGTGGCTCCGGTAGGGACGCCTTCTCCTAATCCTGACGACCTGAGTTCCATCTTTGCGACCCATATGATGGCAATCGAATCGATTCCCATTAGTTGTCCAGTGACTTCTTTATGGAGCTGAGGCACACATATGCCCACAAGTTTTTTTCAAAGGGTTGCAGAGTAGGTGAGTGAGTGCTGGAGGCATCATGAAGGCATAATGTGTTTCCGGTGTCTTTAAATATTAAAGGATGGATAGGAACCCAAATTTTAAGTTCAGGTTGTTATTTAAATCACACCGCTTTTTCTGCCACTTTTATTTTACAGACATGAATTAGGTCGCAGTTTTGGGGATGGGTTGGAAGACTTCCAAGCGTTCTGAGTTTAGCAATGTGATAAAAAAAAAAAATGGCTATTGTTAATATTCTATGTAAACTCCAGTATGATTATGTGGTTATCTGTAACATAAAAGTTAATTTTCAAAATCTGTTGGGGGCCTGGTTTAGTGTCACACGCCTTTAATTCCAGCACTAGAGAGACAGAGGCAGGCAGATCTCTGAGTTAAAGAAAAGCTTGGTCTACGAGTTCCAGGACAACCAGATGAATATACTGAGACCCTGTCTTGAAAACCAGAAAACAACAACAAATCTGTTTGCAAAATACTTGCAAGTCATAAGTAGGTGATTTACGATCCGATACAGATCGGCTGCACTTTTATTTTCAGTTATAAAATAAATGAAGTCCAGTGTTGTCCACATTGTAAATGACAGCTCTTAGGAGGCTGATGCAGGGTTGGGTTACATAAATCTCAAACAAAAGACAATGATTTGAAATGTATCTAAAATGTGTTTACGGTCTATTTGATCTATGTTCTATACTTTTTAAGCTTTTCAAGGCACTTCAGTAATGTACTTGTCGATCTTTATCATGTCATCAGTTAACAGCCTTGAGTCCTCCCATTTTCTTCGTAAATTCAGCAGCCCAGCTCCAGCCCTGTTCACTGCTGCTCTAGTCTGTGCCAGGGTGATAACTTCTCTCCCGCTGGTGACCAGGCCTGCTTTTGTTCCTTGTGTTCTGCACTTCAGACTACTGACAGTCTCCTTGGCTTTAAGATCTCATTCTTAGCGACTGGAGAGATGGTTCGATGTACTGTTCTTGTAGAGGACCCAAATTCAGTTCCCAGCCCCAATATCAGGCAGCTCAGAACTGTTCATAAATTACCAGAGAAACTAACACCTCAGCCCTCCAGGTACAGACACATACACATGATTTTAAAAAATAAATCTTTAAAAAAAAATCTAATTTTGTATTTAACTGTGTCATTGATCATTGGAGTGATGGCATAATCAGTAAAGTTCCTGCTCTCAGACTTGACCTCAGTGTGAATCTATATCACCTATGGAAAAGCTGTCCTTTACTGGGCATCTGTGGGGGGGGGGGGTATGCTCATGCATGTAATTTTAGAAATCTTGGGGGTTTTTTGTTTTGTTTTAGTTGTTTAAAAGGCTGGATCTGGGTTTAGGTGTGTGAAGACATGGTTTACCAGTTAAAAGCATGTGCTGCTCTTACAGGGCGTCTAAGTTTGGTTCCCAGCACCTACCTCAGGCAGCTCATAATCTCTTTTAACCCAAGTCTCAGGAGATTCTGGGGTACCTGCACAAATGTGTTGCATATATACTTGTGCAGGCACAATTTTTAATTTTTAAAACATCTTTTTGGGTCTGGAGAGATTGATTAGTGGTTAAGAGCAATTGCTACTCTTTCAGTGACCAGGGTTGAGTGTCCTATGTACAGCACCATCACAATCACCCCATACACAATGGCTTGCAAACATCTGGAACTCCAGGCCCAGATGATCCAGTGCCCTCTTTTGGCCTCTGTGGTCACTGCATGCAGATGGTGCAGACAGATGTGCAGGCAAAATGCACATTCAAAAAATTAAATCTTGCCAGGCGGTGGTGGCACACGCCTTTCATCCCAGCACTTGGGAGGCAGAGGCAGGCGGATTTCTGAGTTCGAGGCCAGCCTGGTCTACAGAGTGAGTGCCAGGACAGCCAAAAAGATGGATGTGATGGCACTTGGCTTCCTCCCCCCAATCCCCAACAGGAAGCTGTGATCAGAGTCGGGAACAGCACTCGGCCTGCAGCTGGGCTTGCCCTGTGAAAACAGAAGGGGGAACAGGTGATCCTGGAACACAGCTGCCTAATAGTTTTTCAGGCGGAAGCATCGAACTGAGGGCTCGGGACCAGGTAATTATTTGATTTAAAGAGGAGATATATAACCTTTTGATACTTGAAGGTGGGAAACACAATGTCCTTTGGGCTTTATGTGATGAATGGTTTGCCAAGGATTGACTCAGGGGAAATTGTCACTGGCTCTAGAGTAGAGAGTATAGTGTACAAGTGGAAGCTGCTCTGGAGTACAGAGCCAAACAGATAGATGGTATAAATAAAAACTGTTCTAGCCAGAGGGCCGAACAGAAAGATAGTGTAAATCAGGTGTGTTAAGACGATATAAAGTTATATTGCCTCACAGGAGACTCGGGTTCTGTCTAACGTGGGCACCCACGGGAATTCTGGGTTCATTTCCTGCTTGGCAAAATAGGGAAAGCTTAAGAATAGGCACACAATAATTAGTAGGGGGTTTTGTGGTTATTTGTTTGTTTTTGAGACAGAATTTCTCTGTGTACCTCTAGCTATCCTGGAATTCACTCTGTAGACCAGGCTAGCCTAAAACTCAGAGATCAGCCTGTCTCTGCCCTCTGCCTCCCTAGTGCTGAGATCAAAGGTGTGTGATTCAGCTACCACCACCACCAGGCTCAGTTAGTAGTTTTAAAAGAGCCTTTATGAATATCTCAATGAGCTTTTATCATATATGGATGGTTTTGGATTCCAAATGGCCACCGTAGTGGGAGGCTAACATGACAACATCCCAGGCTCACTACCCAATGACACAGCCCATGTCTCAGAGAAGCAAGTCCTGAGGGTTTTTCAAATGTGATTGAGGTAACCCATGGGGAGTCCTGGGACTCATAGAGAGGAGCTCATAAACTGAAAATTATTGTTGAAATGGTAAAGTATTATTTGCCTTTTTATTCTGATAATCACATAGTTGTACAGAGAGTACTTGATTTATTAATATCACAAGAAATTGAGTGTAGAAGCAAATTGCATAACTCAGGGATTTTTTAGGTTTTTGATGATTTTGTTTTGTTTTGTTTGTTTTAATAAATAAGGTCTCACACTTGCCCAGACAGGCCTTTAACTAGAGGCAAGTTGTCTTGCCTCAAGTTCTCCAAAACTGGGATCACAGGCATGAATCACCATGTGTCAATGGGCTTTTTTGTGTATTTTTTTATGTTGGACCTTAGATTTCTCACAGTTATTAGTTTTGTTTAACATTAGTGGATTTATCATTGTTATTTTAATCATGTGTGGTAAGCAGAATAACCAGGCCCTCAAGATGTCTACTTTCTTCTAATCTCTTTGGATATGGTACCTTATAAGAAAAAAAAATGTAGATATAAGAGTCTGTTGATCCTACTATCAGGAGGCAGAAGCAAAAAGATCTCTAAGTTCAAGGACAGCCCAGTCTACACAGATTGTTTCAGGCTGGCTAGGGCTACAGAGTGAGACCATGTCAACAAAAAACAAACAAACAAAATCCAGAATTTTTGTAGTTCAGTTATTGAGGGCACTCTTAGCATGTAGGAGTTATGAGTTCAATTCACAGTACTAAATATAAACTATTTTTGAGATGAAAAAACCATTTTTTTATTATTTTGGTAGGCCAAGTATGATTATAATATTGAAGGAGGATGGGTGGAATGAGACACTGTCTTTGAAAATACAAAACTAGGGGCTGGAGAGATGGCTCAATGGTGAAGAGCACTTGCTGCTCTTCCAGAGGTCCTGAGTTCAATTCTCAGAAACCACATGAGGACTTACAACCACACATGGTGACTCACAACCACCTAAGGGGATTCCTGCTTCTAGCCTGTGGATGTATATGCAGCAGAGCACTACAAATAAAAAATAAATAAATACAAAAGTATTCGTGAGCCAAGGATTGCAGACATTTTCAAGAAACTGGGAAATAGGCAAGAGAAAGGACTTCTCGTCCAGAGCTTCCAGAAGGATCACAGCCTTAGTACAAGTTGATTTTTAGTCCGTGGGATTTATCTTAGCTCTCTGGCCTACAGAACTCTGATAGTAAATTCATGGCATGTAAGTCACTGAGTTTGATACTTTTTGTAGCAGCAATAGAAAAATGGCAGAACTGTTTTTAATTTTTCCAATTTTAAGTTCTAGTATAACAAATGCCAGTAGATATAATCCATACAAGTTAAAGCTCTTTGCAGTTTTCAATAATATTCTGAGGTCTTCAAGCCTCAACCTGCTATGGAGCTGTTACCCTAGGTGTAGCCACCACTTCTAGTTCCTCTTAAGTGTAAGAGTCCTGAGCCAAAAATTGAACAGCCACTCTATAAATGAGTTCTTTGGGGTGCTTGCTTTTCTTGTTATTTTGTACCTTTTTCTTCTCTTTTCACTTTTTGTTTGTTTGTTTGTTTGTTTGTTTTTTCCCTGACAGGGTTTCTCTGTGTAGCCCTGGCTGTCCTGGAACTCACTCTGTAGACCAGGCTGGCCTCGAACTCAGAAATCCGCCTGCCTCTGCCTCCCAAGTGCTGGGATTAAAGGCGTGTGTCACCACCGTCCGGCGCTTTTTTATTTTCTTTTGAAGAGTCTTTACACAATCCATGCTGGCTCAGCAGCAGAGCCTGTAATCCTTACTATCATATATATACTGGCAGTGAGATCACTTTGAGTACAGGAGTCCCAAGTCATCCTCGAGATTTTAGCAGACCTTGTCTCAAAAATGGGGAAGTTTAGCTGGGGTTTGGGATGGGGTGTAGCTCTCACTTTTAATCCCCGCAGCGGATCTCTGTGAGTTAGAGGCCAGTCTGGTCTAAAGAGCTAGTTCCAGGTCAACCAGGACTACATACACAAACGGAAAAAAAAAAAAAAAAAACCAAAACCTGTCTCAAACAAAACAAAACAAAACAAAAGCAATCAAAAGTTTAGACAGAACCAAATCTTGCAAGTTTTCTCTAACCACCATAAGCACGCAGTGTCATGCGCGAACCCAAACATAAACGCAAAATAAGTAAGAAGACGGTAGTTTAGGGCAGAACTCAGTATAAGGCGACAATCCAAAGAGCTTAACCTTGGCAATATCTGTTCCTTTAACCCCGCCCCCTCTACATTTCTTAGCCTTTTGCTTTGTTACTTTTGAGACCACTGCGGCCACCGTAGGCAGAGTGCAAGATGGCGGCTTCCATCTTCACGGGCGCCGTGAGAGCTGCCTCAGGTCAGTCTTCTATTGACGGCTTCACTGAGAACCGGCGCGGGAGGGAGTGGGCGTTTAGTTTGCAAGTTAATGGGGAAAGAAAAACAAGGTGACTTGAAGTCGAAGGTTTGCTGCGCGATACCTTGCACAGTGTAGTGTCCGTGACCCGCGTTCACTGGATCCACCCTGCCCTAGGAAGCATACTCGAGACTGAGGTAGAGGAGACGAGGTTGATGACACCCAAGTTTCCATTTTTTTTCTGATTTAGAGGTTCAACCGCCTCTCGCGACCTTGACCTTGAGAGTCATAATTTCTCTGAAATTTTTGATTCTATAGCAGTAAAATGGGGCTTCCTTCCACCTGCGGATTAAACAAACTTGTAAAACATCAACTGTGTGGTACCCTTGAGAACCGTGTGTAATTATCAAGAGACTGGCCTAATTCGTTTTTAACTACACTCCTCTGATGGTGGCGGCGGTATTTAGGGGTGAAGGCAGAACCAGGTAGGAAATTTAAATTACTCAAGTGTGTTAGGGATGATCAGTAAGTTACAATATAAAATTTCCAGGTATTAGGTCTTTAAAATGGAATTTTGTGAGTTATGAAATATGTATAATAAAAAGTTCATATAAGGGACATACGTGTAACTAACACCAGTTCAAGACAAGCCCCTTTCCACCCTGTGCATTGCCCCAGTCATTACTCATTCTACCCACAGCCACTTAAGCAACTATACCTTCACCTCTGAATAGCATATTTTGTCTAGTTTTGAACTTTACATTAATTTATATATAGTGTGTTTAGTATAATGTCTGGTTTTCATTTATTCATAGTGGTGTGTGTGCGTTTGTGTGAAACTTTTTGATTTCTGACTGCTTTTTTTTTTCTTTTTTTAAAGATTTAGTTAGTTAGTTTTTTTGAGTACACTGTCGCTCTTTTCAGACACACACTAGAAGAGGGCATTGGATCCCATTCCAGTTGGTTGTGAGCCACCATGTGGTTGCTGGGAATTGAACTCAGGACCTCTGGAAGCAGTCACTGCTCTTAACCACTGAGCCATCTCTCCACCACCACCCAACACTCCTTTTTTTTTTTCTTTTTATGAGACAGTTTGGTCTTAAACTCTCAGTCTTCCTTAGCTTCCACAGGCTGAGATTTTAGGTATTTGGACTCCCAAACCTGCCTTTCTTCAGCACATCTTTATCTGCTGTTAGCATTGTTTTAATGTTTTCTTCAAGCTAAGCTCTCTTAATCATTTTAGTGTTTCATCTCGTGTAGTCCTCTCCATAATTAGCTAATTAAAGGTTGAGGAAATGACTATAGAGAGGTTAGTAAGTTGCTCCTGTTCACACCACTAGTTAAGTAGGAGTGAAAATAGCACTAGTGTGGTTCAAACCCTGTCACTTATTCACCACATTGCCCCATTTGTTTTGTGAAATCAGTGCAGAAGACAGTGGAACCCTGGTCTAAGTCTTGCATGAGGTTAGATAGACTCGACTTGGTAGCGTTTTTTGTTGTTGCTTTGAGAAAAGGTCTCACTATTTGGCCCAGGTTAACTGGGAACATGCTGTGTTAATAGTCATGTTGCCCTTGCACTTGGGATTCTCTTGCCCTTGTCTCTGGAGTGCTGGGATTGCAGGCATAGGACTCTACATCCAGATCAAATTGTTGCCGGTGTCTGGTTTTTTTTGAGATAGTATCTCCTGTAGCTCAGACTGGACTTGAACTCTGGTCTCCTGTTTTAGCCTCCTGCACACTGGACTTACTGGTGTATCACCACCATGCCAGGCTTGGCCTTTACTTTTTTTTAAAGCTAACTTCATTTCAAGTACAATTTTGTATATTTGTGTTTGTGGCCATGTTCGTGTGTGTGGGCATATACACGTGTGTGTGCATGCAGGCACATGTCTGAGATTGCTCTCAGGAGTGATCCATCTTGGTTTTTGAGCCTGGGTTTCTCTCTGGGATTTGGCACTCACCAATTAGGCTAGGCTGGCTGGGCCACAAGCCCCCGGAATCACCTGCCTCTTCCTCTGCAGTGTTGGAATTACAAGTGTGCTCAGCTTTTTACATGAATGCCGGGCGCCAGACTCAGGCACAGGAAGCACTTGAATACCCAAGTCATTTCCCTACCTCTGAAATACCACTTTTGTGCATCTAGTTTAGTGACAAAATCATCACCAAATTCCAGTCATAGGTCCTTCCATCATTTCAACATTTTTAGTATGTATGTTCTTGAGTCTCACACTAGAGCTGGTTAGAAAGTGCTAGAGAAGTAAACTGGTTGATTCTGATTTGCTCAGTGTTCTTAGGGAAAGGATTGATAAAGAGGACAGCCTTCAGTTCATGTATCTCTGCCTTCTCAGCTCCACCTTCTGGCTACCCAGCTTCATTCACTGCCTGTTTCCAGGCATTTCTATTATAGTTAGGAAGCCATGCACAGCCTCTGGCAGACCAGATTCTGCCGTTCCCATAGCTGTATTTGTTTTGGCACCAAGGGATTTGCTGATATTCTTTGTCCTACCCAAAGTGGGCTCTCCTCCTTGGAGGGTCTGTTTATGTTCTTGTTTTGCTTTCACTTTATTTTGTGTGTGCACATTATGTGGGAGTGTGCATGCTGACACACGTGCATGTGGAGGCTTGAGGTTGGCACTGAGTGTCTTGTGTTGGCTCTCTCTAGGAAGCAACTGTCTCTACCTTTTTTACCTTGATACTGCAGTGGCACCATGTCCAGCCTTCACTTGAGTACCGGGGCTCCTAACTCAAGTTCTTATGCTTCTATAGCAAGCAGTTTACCCACTAAGCCATCACCTAGCCCTTTAAAAAAAAGACTTATGCCGGGTGGTGGTGGCGCACGCCTTTAATTAATCCCAGCACTTGGGAGGCAGAGGCAGAGGCAGGCGGATCTCTGAGTTCGAGGCCAGCCTGGTCTACAGAGTGAGTTCCAGGACAGCCAGGACTACACAGAGAAACCCTGTCTCAAAAAACCTAAAAACAAAAAACAAAAAAAAAAAAACTTATTTTTATTATTTTAAATTGTGTGTGTGTGTGTGTGTGCGTTGGCAGCTCCCTTGGAGGAGGGTTACAGGTAGTTGTGAACCACATGATGAGAACCTGGCAACAAGGTCCTCTGCAAGAGCAGATTTGCTTTAACCACTGAGCAAGCTCTCCAGCCCTTTGTTGATTTTGTTTGTGTTTTCATTTTGTTTTTCTGAGGCAGTGTCTTATGTAGCTTAGGCTGACCTCGAACTTGCTCTGTAGTAGAGGATACCCTTGAAATCCTGGTTTTCCCACTCTACTTTTCAAATGCTGAGATTACAGGATGCATCACTATGTCCAGCAGGTTAGTTCACTATCAGGATAACGGAAGCACCTACTCTGTCTTCTTCATCAGTCTTCTCTCCACTCTGTCCTTCCAGCTTTCTGTCTCTGACCTTTCATTGTACTGAATCTGGAGAGGCTGTCTCCCCATGGTATACAATTGGTGGAGGACAGTTAATCTTACACATAACTTGTTCCTCACTTCTGGTCAGAGTGTACAAATATCGACTGGGTTATATGATGGCTTCAGGATTCTAATTTTTCTAAAAACCATTGAGTATATAATAATCATTTATTTCATATGTAAGTTATAGGTCGATGAAACTGGTAAAAAGCTTCCTCTGTGACTGTGGCATTGGGAACCTGCTGTTAGGTCTACTTCTGTTTCCATGCATTATAATGGATGGGTATATGTGTTAGTATATGTGTTAGTATATGTGTTAGTATATGTGTTAGTGTATGCAGTACATGTACTTCTCTCTGTCTCTGCAGGAGTTTTACGTCCCTTGAACGTCTTGGCATCTTCAACCTATTGGAACTGTGCCAGGAATGCCTGTCTTAATTCTGCACTGTACAACATTCATTTTAGACATGTCCAGACATCAGTTGTTTCCTCTGCTCCAAGACTTGTCACATCTGTTGGGCAGTTGGCATATGGGCATACTGCAGCAGTCCTTAATAGGTAAAGTACATTACAATGACATATTTAAACAATATTTACACAAAATTGTCTAAAATAGCTATGCCTGAGCTAGGTGTGTAACTCTGTGGTAGAGTACTTGCCCCTAGATCTGTGAAGACATTTCAGAGGTAGATAATCTTTCCCTACTTGCGGTTTATGGTATACACTTTGCCTGACTGAGGAGGAGAGTATGATTGGCATCTTAGATGCTTGCAACAGGACTACACAGAGCGCCTCCTTCCCACCTTGCTATGTAGCCTTAGCTTGTAATCACCCGCCTGCCTTAGTCTCCTGAGTGCTAGGATTACAGGCGTGCACCCACCTTGCATTTTACATTTTACAGCACAGAGGAAGTAACCTAAGGTCTATTTGAGCTAGCCTAGTGTATTACTAGTGATGTCTGCCGCCACCCTGGCCTCCTCTCTGATGTTGTTTATACTGTTTCCAGAAAATGTCAGGCAAACCAGAGATCAAATGAGATGTTCAGCTTATGTGGCTCGGCTGTGTGGGAGTCAGTCAGTCAGTCAGTCAGCAGATGATCAGTTAAGCACCCTTAGGTACCCACCATGGTACTTGCAGAAAGTACACAAACATAAGCTGAAGTCCTCAAGGAGTTTATACCCAGGTAGGCAGGTAAATAAGAAACTATGTGATTAAAATACTGTGGATACATTCTCTCTTAGTGGTGAGTGAGTGGGTTTTATTTTGGGTGTTAGGGAATTGACCCTAGAGTCTTGTATGTGCTAAACACTGGTTCTACCTCTCCCTGTGGGTGCAGATTTTAGAAGGCTTGAAGTTAGAAAGGTTGCCATTGTCGACATTAACAGTGTGTTGACAGTCAGTTCCTTGCCCTTCACTCAGTGTGTTCACTACATTTTACAACTGTATTTTAGAGTGGCCGCACTGGTTCCCAGTGTCCTGAAGCCGCCGGTCAGAGCTCTGACATACTGCAGCACACGCAAAGGCAAGAGAAAGACGGTGAAGTCGGTTGTGCATCGCTTCCTCAGACTGCACTCTGGCCTTTGGCTAAGGAGAAAGGTGAGTCTTTGTGCTGCGTGAGCCTAACCATGACGTGCTTTCATCTTACTGGTAGCTCTTGTGTGTCATGCTGAGGTGCCTGCCGCTTTTCAGCACATCTGTCCGTCTTTGTGCAGAGAAAGGGTGTGAGTGAGTACAGCACTGTTCAGAGGGGCAAATGCAGTCGCTGTGGGAAGGGCTGAGAGGGTTTTCCTCCATCTTAGAAAAATTGGTAGATAAATGTGTATTAGAACTCAGCTCATAGCTGCAGTGTGGTACGCTGAGATATGTCAGTGAAGAGCTTTGGACCCATTGACTTGACTCCTTAACAAGAACCTCATTTTCTAAGCTCTTTCCACGCATGCGAGTGGAGCTGCTGCTGACGTCAGAGGCATCAGGTCCTCCTGCAGGTAGAGCTGCAGGCGCTCGTGAGCTGTCCACCATGGGTGCTGGTCCTCTAGAAGAGCATGTGTGCCCTGAGCCATCTCTCAGTCCCTTAAGTTTCTGAGAAAAGGTTTTCTCACTGGGGCTCCCCAATTTTTCTAGCCTGCCTGACCAGTAAGCTCTGGGATCCATTTGTCTTTCTGCTCACTAGCAGGGTTATAGATGTTCACTGCCATGTCCAGCTTTCCCATAGGTTCTGGGTTCCAAACTCAGGGCCTCCTGGTTGCATTACAAGTACTTTGCCCACTGAGCCATCTCCACAGCCCATTTTTGGTTTTTGTTTTTTTTTTTCCAGACAGGCTCTTGCTCTGTATGCTGAGCTGGTCCTCAGATGCAACTAGCTCATTCATTTATTTCTGATTTTTAAAAGGAAGATTTGTTTGTTTGAGACAAGTTTTACTATGTAGTCCTGGCTAGACTGGAACTTCCTATATAGACCAGGATGGCCCTGAACTCAGCAGAGGTCAGTCTGCCTAAGATTTATTTTATTTGCAATAATTTGTATGTGTGGGTCTGTGCATGTGAGTGATGTACCCGTGGAGGCCAGAGGCATTGGGTCCTGGAGGGCTGGAATTATGGGTAGTTGTAAGCTACCTGCATTGCTGCTAGAATTGAATTCAGGTCCTCTGAAGAGTGGTGCATGCTTTTATCTGCTGAGCCTGGCTCTCAGCTTCCAATTCTCCTGCCTCAGTCTACTGAGTGCTCGAATTACATGTGTGTACCCCATGTCTAGCTTGTGATTTTAATTTAATCTTTCCAAAGCATTAAATTATTAATACTTCTTCTTCACATGCTTTTTTACCTACTACTTATTGTAAAGAGAAACCACCCAGTCCCTGTAGAGGTCTGGCTTTGCTCCTTGGGCCTATCCATCATACGTTATGGAGTATCTGCTGTTGCCTTTGCAGATTTTTAAAATGTTTTTGGAACATTGTCTCATAGGCTGGCTATAAGAAAAAATTATGGAAAAAGTCAACTGCAAGAAAGAAGCGCTTGAGGGAATTTGTGTTCTGCAATAAGACCCAGAGTAAACTTCTAGATAAAATGACGACGTCTTTCTGGAAGAGGCGCAACTGGTACGCTGGCGATCCTTACCAGATGTACCATGACCGAACAAACCTGCGAGCATAGTTCAGAGCTGTCATGGTTCCCGGCTATGGAATGTGTATCTCTGTGTATGTGATGTCCTTGCAAAAGTGAGTGTGCATTAAACTGTAAACTGTACCAACCAGCTGATGGGCAAGCGTGGGTCACCACCATTGTGCATTAAGTTGAATTTATTGTGCATTATTTCAAAATACTGGTAATGGCTTTCCTTATTCTTGGAATCTTGGGTGAGGAAAAACACAAAAAAACACTTAACAGTGGGCCTTTGTGTGGGATCAAAATTATATCCAGGGCATTTTTGATGCTAAACAGACATCCTACATGCCTGTTCCAATATGATGCATGATGTATTTCAAAAATAAGTACCTTGGAACTCAGGAACCTCCTCACAGTCTCCTACCTGAAGCAAGGGAAGGGCAGAACTGGATGAAGCAGGAGATGGTGGAACTTTATGCCTCGACTCCACTGTGTGTGTGTGTGTGTATGTGTATGTGTGTATGTCTGTAAAAGAGAATGAGAGAATGTGGGGGTGGGGGGACCTACCCACCATCACTCTGCTTAATCTCGGCTTTTGTTAAGTAAAGTTTCTATCCCTCAGACTCTCTTCAGCTTGAACCTTTGGGGTTGCCTGTAACATTACAACCCTCAACTCTTGTCATGTTTCTTCTTAGTTGTAGGGAACTCTAAGTGGGCCATCCTACCTTTTCCTCGTAAGTCCTAATCCATGCCATCATGCAATGTAGAGCTTTTCTGCTTGTGGCTCCAGACCCCACCCTGGCTGTCTGAGTTGTATCAGCAGGTTCATGCGGAGTAAAAAGGCAGTTGTGAGCTGCTCTGCTTAGAGGTTCACAGGGTAACCCTGCACTTTCACCTGTGTCCTGGTTCTTTGTATTTATGACAGCGATCACGAATTTTACTGTAACAGGATACTTTTCATAAAAGTAAATCACCTTTTCAGATCCCCTTCTTGAAACACACGGCTATACAATAAACTCTTTTTGCCCAATTTTTCTTTTCAACTTTACTTTTTATTTTCGTGTATGAGTATTTTGTCTGCATGTGTGTGTATGCCCTCGGAGGCCAGAGGAAAGTTGTTGGCTCTACTGGCATTGGAATTACAGATGGTTGTGAGCTACCATGTTGGTGCTGGGAATTGATCCTGGGTCCTCTGCAAGAACAGCCAGTTCTTAAATGCTGAACTGTCTCTTCAGGCCTGTGACCAACTTTTCAAAGACACTATATTTTTTAAAAGTTTATCCGCTTAAGATTTCTTATTTTCATTTATAAAGATGAGCTTTTTTTCCCAGAATTCTCTAAAACACAGGGTGGAAACTAAACATGTCATTTAATGAGACTGACGCAACAATATCATTCATTTTAGAAACGAGAGGGGCTGGGCCTGTTAGCACTTAGATGGAGAATGATGTGAGAGTTACTTACACATTGTTTACTTAGAGAGATGGGACAGATGCTGCAGCCCAAGAGAGCGACTCTCAGCTCTCCCATCAGAATTATCTGGAAGCATTTCCAAACAAAGCAGCTTTCCTAGTTGAAAACTTTCATTAAATAGAATTATGAATGAATTACTGTTTGAAATCCGTTGATGGCCGGGCAGTGGTGGCGCATGCCTTTAGTCCCAGCACTTGGGAAGCAGAGGCAGGTGGATTTCTGAGTTCGAGGCCAGCCTGGTCTACAGAATGAGTTCCAGGACAGCCAGGGCTACACAGAGAAACCCTGTCTCGAAAAACAACAACAACAAAAAAAGAAATCCGTTGATGATAACATGAAATTCCACCATTTAGTAGAATAAGGTAATCAATTGATGTTTCCATGGCAAACCAGTCCAGGACTTTGAGGGCTAGTCACTGAAGCCAGCTCTTGTGTTCATTAAATGGAGAGGGATGTAGAATGTGAAAGCAGAAGGCCACGGATGTGTGTGTGTTTGTGTGGGACCAGGTAATAAAGAGACCAGGCGTGTGACTTGAGCACCTCACTCACAAGTGACTCTGCTCTGGTGGCTCTTGCTGTGCTCCCTGCTGAGGTGGCAGAAGCTGAGTGCTGGGGGAGGCACTTGCGTGCCCTCACCTGCACAGCTCCTGCTTCCAGCACATCTGTGGCCCTGGGAAGAGCTGCTGCTGCAGAGACTGAGAAGGAAGACACTGCGCAGCCTTAGTCTTTTCTAGAGTCCACGTGGATGGTTCAGGTCTCTGTTACACGGCCTCAGAGCCTTGGCCATGGACAGGCTAGGCAGAGAAGGACAGCAGCCACAGGCTGAAGTAGAAGGGCTGCAGGCCCACTGTGGTGGAAAGGGAACTTCATACATACAGCTTTTGTTTGTGGGTGGGAGGCCTTTCAGCAGAGCTGAGTTTTTAGTGTGACAGTAAAGCAGTTTGCACTAGGGCCTGCCTAAATGATGTTCAAGTGTATGCATAATTGTTTATTTACATGTAATTTATTAAACACTTGTCATATTTCAGCAAATCTGCAAAACTCTGCTGGACCTCATGCCAACCTTATACAATCTTATACAAGAGCTATCATTTATCCCTGATATAAATTGAAAGCACTAAAGCTTACAGTGGCTTAAATAAATAACTCTAAAATATAGCTAATGCATCCCAAACCCCCTAACTCTTTGGAATCTTGTGTACTTCCTTTGATTTTCTAACAATATAGGATACTCATACCTTAATGAACAAACGACTGTGATCTGACACTGGTAGTAAATACTTCTACCAGTTCAACTCCGAGTGTATGACTTTGCTCTCTACCTGTCAACTGTGTCGTGCGTGGCCCTGGCTCAGTAAATGAGGGAATGAGCGAATGGGTTTCTAGTCTCTCTTCCCAGCTCTTCTCCCTGTTCTCTGCCCTCTGAATCTTCTGCTTTGCTTTCTAGTCTGCACTGTAAAAACAAAGAGAACAGACTGCGGTCAACCAGTGTTTGAAGGTCCTGTGACCTCCCCGTGAGGCGGAGGTGAGCCTGCTATTTTACTGTTTGTTGGTTGGTTTTTGAGATAGTCTTGATTAGCCCTGCTGGCCTCAACTTGATGTGTAACTGAGGATGACCTTGGACTTCTGATCCTCTTTGTCCCTACCTCTCTGGATTCTGGGATGGATGGATAAAAGTCATGTTACATTACATCCTGTTTCTGCAGTGCTGGAGAAAGAACCTCGTGCATTCTGTGTGAGCACTCTGTGACAGCTATTGCTCTGGTGCCTTATGCTCATAGTTTCAAGGCAAGCGGTGCAGAGTGTTAGGGCATTTTTACCATCCACAGTGGCTCTGCACGTGCGCAAGCCTGCTCTAACCTGCAGAGATAATCCCCCATCTGCAAGTGGAGAAAAACTCAAGATGGAAACCACCACCCAGAGTTCTGCTCACACACATAAAACTGCCTGCCAGTGAACTACTCCTATCCTCACAGGTTCCCAGTTTCCACTGATCTTTGAAACAGTAGATCGGTTTGGCAGATACTAACACTTTGAGGTTAATATCTGCCTCGTCAGCTGAGTTCGTGAGACATGCATCAGTGATGTTTTCCTCTCAGGCATCCTAAATAGCAGGCATGGGTCAAATTTCTAGGCCGGGGAGTGTAAGCACTTGGTTTCTAATCCTTGTTACCTCCCACATTTAAAATCTTTAACTTATTTATACTTAGAATTTTTACTTTGGCTCTGTATTTTTGAGATGAGGGTCTTATATGTTCCAGGCCTGCCTTGATCTCTGTATAGCTGAAATTCCCTTGAACTTCTGATTCTCCTGCTTCTACGTCCTGAATGCTAGGATTGCAGGTTGTGTCCCACCGTATCTGGTTTATAAGGTACTAGGGGAAGGCATTCTGCCAACTGAGGTATATCCCTAGACTGCTTCTACATTTTGTGTGTGTGTGTGTGTGTGTGTGTGTGTGTGTGTGTGTGTGTGTGTGT
>JANHMN010000008.1:9875435-9895757 GCA_030674055.1 Rhabdomys pumilio | reverse complement strand
TGTGTGTGTGTGTGTGTGTGTGTGTGTGTGTGTGTGTGTGTGTGTGTATTACATTTTATATATTTAATTTTGGGGGATGGGGGTGGGAGAGATGTACATGGAGATAAAAGACAATTTGCAGGAGTGTCTTCTTTCCTTCTGCCATGAGTCCCAGGGATTAAAATCAAGTCATCAGGCTTTTTAACAAGTACTTTGACTCCTTAAGCTATCTTACCAGCCCTACCCACATTTTTAAAAAGTGTTTTGGGATTGCTGAGATGGTACCGTGGTTCAGAGTGCTAAGAGGAGCCCAGGTTGGTTCCTAGCACCCACATTTGGTGGTTTATAATCACTTGTAATTTCAAGTCCAGTGAATCTGATGCCCTCTACTGGCCTCCTCAGGTACCTGCACTCATGCATACAGGTGCACACATATACATAATTTGCTGAGAGCCAGGCTAATCCACGGTTTTCTCAGAGGCCTTGATGAAAGGACAAAAGGAACCTAGTTCTTTGTCCTTGCCAAGGGTAGATTTGGCAAGGTCTGGTCTGAAGCTGGAGTCAAGGCCTTGAAGGACGGAGTTAAGGTTTTGGTTCCTGGAAACTTGACTTTTTCTCTTAAAAAAGACAAGTTATCAGTCTCAAAACTGATGTGTGCTCTGTTTATGATGCACTTGAGATAGCATTGCCTGGTCAGCTTCCTGATGACTTAATGTCATTGTATGCGCTTTCTGCTGACCCTTCCCCTCCCTAAACTACATATAAGATGCTGTACTTCACTGGGTAGAGGTGACACATGCCTTTAATTCCAGCACTCAGGAAGCAGAGGCAGAGGGATCTCTGAGTTCAAGGCCAGCCTGGTCTACATAGCAAGTTCCAGGACAGCCAGGGCTACATAGAGAAAAAACAACAACAACAACAAACCAAACAAACAAACAAAGAACAAAAACAAACAAAGATGCTGTACTCTTTTTTTTTTTTTTTTTTTTTTTTTTTTTTTGGTTTTTCAAGACAGGGTTTCTCTGTGCAGTCCTGGCTGTCCTGAACTCACTCTGTAGACCAGGCTGACCTCGAACTCAGAAATCCGCCTGCCTCTGCCTCCCAAGTGCTGGGATTAAAGGCGTGTGCCACCACCGCCCAGCGATGCTGTACTTCTTAACAAACTTGTCTGGGATAAGATATAGCTTTCCTATCTTCTATATCTTTTCATCTCCTGGCAGTCCCCCTTAGGACCACTGAGGAATGACTTGCTGGCCTAGGTCAATAATTGTTTAAAAACCACCAAAATAATAAATCTTTTTAAAAAAGTACTTTTTTTTCTCATAAGCCCAACATTACACTTTTTTTTTTAAAAGAAAAATGTTAAGACTTTATTCAAGATGTTTATCAGGCATTATAACAAAAGAGCAGAGCTTCAGCCTTTGGAATACTGCAACTCACATCCCTTAGATACAGTCCAGTGTACTATTAATTATACTCATTCTAGAGAGACTTCAGAAGGAGACTAGAGGAAATGCACACAGTCACAGTCCAGAACATCGGCTCTTTGAGCGTACACTGTCAGGATCAAGCACATCTTCCAGCATGTCTAATACTTCAAATACTGTGCAAGGTGAAGAACCGGGGCGGCTACGTGATGGCTGTGATTGACAAGCACTCTTAATACAAACACATGGACAGTTTACCACAGAGAACATACGTATCAAAGCCAGCAAAGTGAGCAAGCTATTCACACACAGTCAGGAGGCGTTATGACTAAATCTCCAGTGGATGAGCGTGGGACCGCACCTCACCTCTTCAGAAATGGGGCATGTGCTCCGTGGAGAGTAACTCAAAGCTGAGGCAAGTAGACTTTCGAGCTAGCAATTTGTAAACAGCCTGTGTCTTAAGTCAGTAAACTAGAAACATTCATTTGTGTAGACAGAGCACCACACCTCTGCATGTTCAGGGTCATTCATATCATGTCAGTCTACATACAAACCCACAGCTTGTCAGGAAAGTAAACAGTTCTCCAGAAAGAAGACAGCTGTGTTTGGCTGTACAGTGAGTGTCTATAAGAGAGGAAACGACTTCTTATCAACACTTGAAGGAAAAATAGTACATTTACAATAAGACAACGATTTAGATACCTTAATATTTTAAATCTTGAGCAAGAAGTAATACAGCATGTCTGAGAGGAGCGCTTCAAACTGGGTTTTGGCATGGCTGAGTCCAAACTCGAGAGCCTACATGTGTTATGACTTCTTATTGCAAAACGATGAGAATATTCTAGGACTTAAACTCTGTCCCTAAAGCTGTTTATTATTTCAGAGGAGGGGTGCTGCAAAGCTCCTGCTTTCAGGCTTTCCTGCACCTGCTTCTCTTCATCCAGATATACCCCACTGACACGTACGTGTTAAAGGTGTCATTTCTCCTGTCTGGAGCTGTTGGGTGAGTTTGAAGAAGACAGATGCTTTTCTTAATCGGTTCAGATGGGTATGGGGCATAGGCAGACTATTTACCCTCAGTCATTAGCTCTTGGGGTAGTTCCCGGGGGTTAGTTCTAAAATACAAAATCACCTTTGGAAAATTCCATTAGGTGTATCTGGCAGCAATGAACTCCAACTGAAACCCTTCGTGAAATGGCCAAGGCCCAGCCAATGTAACAGTCTCCCAGTGTGTGTTTGCATAGCTCGGTACCAGAAGGGTTTGTAATTGAGCCTGTTTGCAGTCAGTTGACAGTTCTATGTGGTATACAACACTATTCCTCTAGCCTTCGGGGCATAGCTGTGAACAAACATAATCTGAATAGGAGTAACTGAGTTGTGACCGCTGCATGCATTACATGGAAAGAAAACACCAACTCTATGCACAAATAGACTAGCCCTACAATTTGGCTCAGCTATCAGGAGGAGAGAGCAGCTCCCTTAGAACGCAATGTTATCTAAGTCAGAGAACTGTCAAAATTCTCAGTGCAGTCCTGGCCTGTATAAAACATCCATGAAGACACGGAGTGAGCATGAGTGTCAGTGCATTCTATTCAAATTCCACACAAGCCAGAAGGCAACAAGAGCCACAGCTGCCTGTGGCTTAGCCTCAGTCATCCCTAGACCCTGCCTTCCGGCGGGCATTTGAGATTTGAGTGTTTCATGTTTTGAGCATATCTGTAATAAATAAAACCTAGTTCTAGGCTTTTCTCTTTGCTTAGTGTACTCTAAAGCAAGGTGCTCAGATGTAGGCTCCTTCTCCTGGAGAAATGAGCCACAGCACTGGTCCCTGAAGGAGAAACACTCTCGCCAAGCGCTTCTGCGATACTTGCAGTTCTGCCAGCAGCTGAGTCTCTATCCCCCCAATGGCTGTGCTCAGGGTGAGCCTGCTTGCCCGAATCAGTACCAGTGCTCCCTGAAGGGCTTGGAAGCTTCTGCTCTTGAACCCAAAGGGCAGGAATGGTGAGATTAGGTACAGCACAACAAACCTGGGACAGCCAGGGCCCCAGATCTGAAGAAGCCGTACTCTTCCTTGACGCCTACCAACCTTCTTCCCCGTTGCTGGGACATTGTACCCCTCCTGCCTCAGCTCTGCCTACTAACCACACAGCCACTGGAAGCGCATGGCTGTCTTCCTGGTCTTCCTGCAGAAGGGATGCCCTACTGACACTGGCTTTGTAAGCAGGTTGGAGACATTGCCTAGACAATATTTGTCTATGTTTTTGTTTTTGCAGCTCTCTCACCAGAACTTCTGGCAGCCCTTGCGAGTTCATTACATTAAGCCCAAAGCTGTAAATATATACACCATAGTCCAATGTATTAGTACCAAGAACAACAAAAGGGTTTTTAAAAAAAGATCACTTCGTTTGCATTTACAGGACTAAAAACTATGCAACAAATAAATTACAAATGTACATCTCAGCAGCATCATGGGAAGAGTGCTTATACATCTAAAAACACTGTGGCCACAATGACAATCCAATTGTGGAAAATTCCTAACCCCAGAAGAGGTAAAGGTCACCCTCCTCCACCACCTTTTCCCTTTAGCCTCTCCCCAGCAGGAACAAGAAGGAAAGAGAACAGAAAATTCTTAAAGGCAGAAGAGGGGAGTGAGTAAAGGCCATGTCTTGGGGCTGCACACTCAAAGCACACCCAGCCTGCGGATTTCCATGTACTAGCAACTAGCTCTTTAAGGCAGAGGAGAGACAGACATCTGTGGATCCGGTGCTGTTGGCTCATCTCACGTGGTTTCAGTGGCCGAGGATGAGGTACTTTTCTTCCTGAAGCGGGAACGAAGGGTTCTAGGCGGTGCCTGATAGAGAAAGCAGAGAGAGGACGTCCTCCATGGGGCTTGAGGGTAGACTCTTGGGGAACAGCGTGGGGCACTGTGTGACGTGAGGCTGAGCCCCTAGGAAGGCCACCACACCTTCCTGAGTCTGAAGGGAAGGGCTTGCAGGAGGGCATGTCTTCCTTGTTTCAATGAGTTGAACAAGGGACAGCTCCAGCCCTTTGCTGATTTTTATATTTCCTTTGGGAACTGTTTTCTGGTGTGTGCTTCAAACTTTGAGTCTCCGTTCTGGATATGAAACATTTTACTCTCCAGCAAGCCACACCTGGAAGGCCAACACTACCTCATCTCCCTGAAGATGACTGTGGAGACCTTTTCTCTCAGAAGAGGCACAGGCCACAGGAGGCATTACAATAGAAACGAAAGAAAAAGACTTCCTGATCCCAATCCACTGTCCACAGACCCAAGCTTTCCTGTGAGGACAGAGGACTTTCCACTATTCTTTCACACTGCTGTCCCCTCTGACTGGAAGCTGTATTCTTGTATATTTCTAGTCCCCTTGAGCACCAGTTTCAAAGTCACTTATCTAGGAGACCCCGTGACTCTGGCCTCTGCCTGACCACACACAGCCACCTTTGTCTCTCATAGTAGTTTGGCTAGTGTTGTTTATTCATTTGAGACAAGGTTATTCTAAGTAGCTCAGGGTGACCATGAAATCATTTGTAACCCAGGCTAGCCTCAAACTTGTGGTGATCCTCCTGCTTCAGCCTTCCAAGTGTAGTGTTGACATTAAAGATGTGCTCCACACAGGGCTGAGTGTTTGTTTCCCTCCCATCCTGGAGCATTGATCCCAGGGTTCACAGATTGCTGAACAAGTACCCTACCCACAAGATATACACCTCCAGCTCCTTTTCCTCATAGTGCTTTGCATGTGCGCCGCAGCAGAGGACTTTGTATCCAAGGCCAGGGTATGGAATATCTCCCTGCACTGCCCACCAGACTGAACTTCTGAGGCCTGTCTCGCCTCCACCACCATCTGCTGGTGACTGACGGCTCCGTGCTCCCCAGATGACTCAGGCCATTGCCTCACTGCGAGGGATCCTCACTTCTAGGTGTTGCCCGAAACCATGGCAAGACAATCTCCCCTTTTAGGCACCTGCCTCTTAGCCATTACAGTAAGCAGGGGAGCTGTGTACAGAGCTTTAAAAGCACAGCTAGGTGTAGTGATACACATCTGTGATCCCAGTATTCAGGAGGTAGAGGCAGGAGCATGAGGTGTTCATGGCCAGCCTCTACTACAGAGAAAGATGGAGGCCAGATTGGGCTATAGAATGAGACCCTGTCTCAAAAACAGCAATAACAAAACCCCAAACAAACAAAAACCAACAACAATCCCTTGGGTTCTGGCATATTTAGAGATTTAGAGTGAACTCTCCCCATCATGAGGTTTCCCAGATCCTGAGGCCAGATAGGACTCATCCAGTACCTAGAACTGACTGGTACCACACTGACTGGTTGGAGACAGCACGGTGGTAGAATGTTTGCCCAGCATATATGGGTGGCCCTGGTTTGATCCCCAGCACTGGAGAAGGGAGGGGGAAAGAATATATGAGAGAATATGAAATGATCCATCTTGTCCAGGAATGTGAGGAACCCCTACATCTGAGGTGGCTGTAGCTTCCATGTCAGAGAGAGCAGGAATGCTGGAACTCCAGGCTTATGAAGGGGAGAGAATAGGAATGCTGGGACTCCAGGCTTAGGAAGGGGAGAGAATAGGAATGCTGGGACTCCAGGCTTAGGAAGGGGAGTCTTTCTGAGCATCCCATCCAGTTCTCACCGGGGCCTCCAATTCTGTGTGTGACAGGAATCATGACTTTTTCACAATGGACCCTTAGGCCAGAATGTTCAGTAGATAAAGAATGAGAAAGGAACTGAGTGGCTTTTCCCTGAGCCTGTGACTAATAACTCTCCACCTGTGTCACAGAACACAGCCTACGAGTCACAGGCATGGTCCTGCTGCTGCCAAAACCCTGACTATATCCACAATTGCTCACAGTGCTAAGTATATTGTTTTCTGATAACTTTAAAGAACTGGAGCTGGGGAAATAACTCACTTACTGTCCTGGACTCCATGGGTGGCTGTACACACACACACACAAATTTTGGCAGGTAGCTGGTGGTTTGTCCTACCTGTTTGATGGAGGGAATACTCAGAGTGTGGGATATCACGTGGTGCCTTTCTCAGGACCCCCAGATCTCTAGTGCAAACATGCTCTAGCCCACACCCGCAGACACCATGTACCTCCAAGGGCAACTCGGTCCTCCTCGGTGCCTTATACTTGTATATGAACTCCAACAGGTCCTCCTCCTCCTCGTCAGAAAACGCCAGTGGGTTTTGGACCTGGTGGGGCTCCCATGACTTCATACCACCCTCATTCACATCTCCCTCAACCACTTAATGTCCATCTAACAAAGGAGACAAAGGATAGTGAGAAGGAGTCAGTGTGGAAGGGAGCAAGGATGGGCAGGAAGGGTGGTTAGGTACACAGCACAACAAACCTGTTAGGACAGTCAAGGTCCCAGATCTGAAGAAGCCCTACTGTCACTAGGGGGACTCAGGAAAGTGAAGGTGTAAGGGGATCAACTGTAGGCTCAGAAGCCTTTGAACAGCTCCCAGGAGGACGGGAGAAGACACTTCCTTGACTCTGAGACTTGCCATGCCCTAATCTTAGACCTGTGAGTGGACACCGGAAGAGTGCCCAGGAAAGAGCCTTCTCTGAAGACAAGAGCTGTGCCTCTGAGGAATGATGCTTTCTAACTTGTACACACAGGTGATGTTGACAGTGCAGTACCCTTGTCTATATGCAGCACCAGGCATTCTGTAAGAGACCTTCAGCTGAGCTATGCAGATATTTCATTTCAAAATTCCTGGTGCTAGATAGCAGAGGACCCTCATATAGATGCAAAATCTGAACGTATCCCCCACCCCACCCCGATGTGACAGCAAAATTCCTACTTCAGTCTAACTTGAATGAGCTATAAGCAAAGCTCCAGAATTAAGTTGGCCCATTGAATGCAGCCATGTTACTGAGCCAGAATGTCCTAGCTGAGGCAGTATGGAAATTACTGTCTGCCATACCCAGTTTATCTGGCTTCCATGGACACAGGGTTCTATTCTTGGTTTGTTATCTTCATCCAGAACATCATTCTATTCTTGGTATGTTGTCTTCATCCAGAATTACAGAAGGTAGAGCTAGAGGGCCCACAACTCATCCAGTTCCACCACTCTGCGGTCTACAGACAGAAACCTGAGCTCTTGTTGGGGATACTCTGCTACTGCTTCTAAAATCCTATCCAGTCACAGAACTGGCTCCAGTCTATCACCAGAGGGCTGGTTGCTGTGTAACAGCAGCCAGTATGGAATAAACCAACGGCTGCAACTAAGAGCTTTTCCAGTTTCCACTGCTGTGCTCCATATTAGCCAGTAGGGGGCAGCATGAGTACACAGCTGCTGTCAGCATGCCATGTAGGGCTGAGCCGTGGGTGGAGAGCCAACTGCTCAGGCTGTGCCTTGTCAGGGCCTGACATCATAAATTTGCCTTGGATTTTTTTTTTCTTTCTTCATTTTGTGCTTCTTTCAGTCTGTTTACTCCAAATATAGTTGCTTTCTTGTCCTTTCCTGCCTAAATCAAATCAGCTTGTTGGACTTGAGAACAGTAGCCCCACCTTTCTTGAACACTCTGGTCTTCCGAAGCTGCCTTACCCTGAGCCCTGAAAAATTCTTAGCATCTATACCCTGCATATGGCATATCCTGCCATATGTCCTGGTTCTCTTGTTGGCCACACTGTCTCAGCAGAAAACGTCCTGAGTTGTGGGGTTGTGGCTACTCATCCCTCGTACTCTGAGTGAGGAAGGACTGGATGTTCAGCTGGTACTGCTAGTCTAATAAGCTAAACGGAAGCCTGCTGCCATCGTAGACAGTTCAACTCTGCTCCACACCAGAGTATGGCACTTGCTAACCAGGACATTCCTCTGGACACAGATTCCTCCTGTTTGGGAAGAAGAAGGTCCAGGCCTAGTTAGGACCCAAGGCTCCCAGGCCAAAGTAAAAATGCAGAAGCATCCTGGCTCGTTCCACCCAGCAAAAAACTGCATCTTCAGGATAGAGTTGGAGTTCATCCTGGCTGAGTTTAGACCTCTGAACAGGTGTGTGCTGTTTCCCTTAAACAAAGAGTTTTCCCCTTCCAGTTGTTATGGGCGGCATGATAACCCTGAGACACAGCAGGATCCTTGGGTATATAATCTCTCGGTCTGCCCACCAGAATGTTCTGAGGCTGAGCTTCCAAACCACACACTAACCAGGACAACAATAAGCCCTTCATAGGTGGGCATGCATGCCAGTGATCCTAACGCTGGGAAGTGGAGGCAGAAAAACTTCTCTGAGTTAGCCTGGGCCACATAGTGAGTTCCAGGCCAGTCTGGGCTCCAGTGTGGAGACCCTGTCTCAGACGCAAAAGCAAAATAAAACAAAGAAAGAAACAAAACTCAGTGCCCATCTTAGTACTGAAGCTCTTAACAGGGCTTTGTGCACGCTCTCCACTGCAACCTTGAACAAGAAGTGTATTTTGAAAAGAAGTAATCCAGTGACTCCCAGGAGTGGAGATCATTCCAGATATCTAAGCCTGACCTGGTCTGGGCAGAGGCTGGGAGCAAAGGAGGCCAGTGTGGGTGGCTGGGGACAGAAATAGCTTCAGATGGAAACAGCACATAACCTCGCCTAAAAACCAGCCCAGCTGTTCGTCTGTCAAGTGTGTTGTTGGTATTTACTACTTTATTTTTACTTCTCTGAATGCTGGAAATCAGATACAGGCCATTGCACATGCTGGGCAGATGTTCGACCACTAAGCCGAGTCCCTAGTCCCTTGTTTGTATAGTCTGCTTCACTCTTGGGACAGAAAATAAACATGGACAGCTACACTTATGAGTGTCTGTGCACTGTGAATGCTGGTTAACTGTATTTCCCTCTTCAGTGGGTGTGAGGAATGACCAGGCAGCATGCATTTACAATTTTCTCCTGACCCTATCTGCCTTCCTTCTCACTTCCCACTCTCATCTTCTTACTTTGATTCACTGTTTCACACACACACACACACACACACACACACACATGCACACGCACATGCACACTCACATACATAACATATATATGTATACATACATACATACACACATACATACACATATATACATACATACACACATACTTTTTGGAACAAGCAGCAGAGTAAATAAGAAGTATGTCACATTGGATTTGTCCACATTGAGGGGTGACACCAATCTGAGAATCAAAGACAGTGAGAGGGCAGGACACTACAGAGTGTACCTGTAGATCTGCATAGACTGGTGACCTAATACGTCCTCTGCCTTAACAGTGGCTAAGACTCCACGACACCAAGGACTTGTGTACGAATGTGCTCTCCCATAACAGTCTTCCCAATCCCTCAGCAAGGGCACCCCAGGCCTGGAGCTCACTGGGCTGTCATGGTTTGGTGAAGGTTGGTGGTTTCTACTTAAAGACAGGGGTCCCTGTTGTCTTCCACAAGAGGGCACCTTTATGTGTTAGTGTCAACTCAGCACTGGAGGATGGATAGGAGGGGCTGGGTAGTCTCAGTCCTTTAAAGACCTGAACAGATCTGCCAGCTTCAGGCGCTGAGCCACCCACCCACAGTGCAGCACGACACCCAGGTTAGCATCCATCCCACACCACACACATTAGTGATGCAAGGCTGCTGAAAGGACATGCCTGTCTGAACACTTACATCCAGGATCCCAGCAGTCACCAAAGAGAAAAGAAAGAACACCCTGTTAGAGAAGGGGCTTTGGAATGAAACCCACATGGACTTAAATTTATGCCCTGCATACTTGACTTTAAAAGGGGCCTGATACACCTCTCTGACTGATGACAGGCAGCTCAGGGAGGAAGAGAGAAAAAAAGGGAGGAAAAGTGGTGGACAGGAAGCATCTACAAAGAGACAGAAATATGCAGGAAACAGCAGGGAGCTGACTGACAATCAGAATGGAGCAGGGAGGTGGAGAGAGAATGCTCTAGTGTCAGGGGGGCACAGATTAGAATAGGCTCTCACTAACAACTGCTGCTTGCTGGGCTCTGAGCTCTAGTGCCATGGCTGTCACTGCCCTGAAAGGTGACTTTCAGCCCCAAACTCCCAATTTCCCTTTCTCCACTGTCTGAATTAAGACCTGGATTTGCATATCCTTTAGAAAGTCCAGTCTCTAAGGATGACTAGAACCTTCCCATGGTTCTGGACTGAACATCATTCCACAGGACATAATTTCAGGGGATCACCCAACATCCCCAGGAATCCTCTCAAGTGGTGTTGAAGCCTGAGATCAGCTTCCAGCCCCAGGTGTAAGCCAAGTACATCACAGGTTCATCGACCAGTACTTCCCAGTAGAGTGCTCTTCACTGGCAGAGAGCTGGAGGGACCACAGGATCATCTAACCCATCCCTCCCACCTTAAAGAAGGGAGAAGGAGGCCCAGAGAGTGGAGAGTTGTCCCTAAGGACATAGAGGGTCCCACTGTGGAGGAATCATGGGTTGGGCCCTTGTAAGGAGCTCTAGGGAGCAGGAAGAAGATTCCAGACTAGTGGATGACAGCAGACCCTAGGAGAGTATGGCCTGCAAAATCCAGGGCTTGGGTCAAAGCTGCCAGGCCTAGACTCCAAGCTGAGCCATCCCCACTGGATGCTTCCATCTATTTGCTACTAATTGTTCTACTCCCAAACTGCCATCCACTCCTAGCCCCGCTGCAGTGGTCTGCAGAATGTGCAGATCTAATTGTCTGGGACACAGACTCAGACTATAAAACCACTGGTGTCCTCATAGGTGAAGGTATCTTAGAGGCAGGGGGAAGAGTGACTCAGAAAGAATGGGGCATTAACCAACCCGGTCCCCAGGTGAGTGATACTATCCTGGATCATGGCACTTACAAGTCAACATGTAGAATGGGGGACAGGAATGTCCATGGCCATCTGGGGACAATGAAGAATTATTTCCCAGAAACTAGGAAGTCTACCAGGCCTATGTACCAGTGTCTAGCAATGGGAGTCCTCAGCTTACAAGATGGACTGGGAGGCCCTAGTTGGACATGGGCTGCCAAAGACTGGTTGAGCCAAATGCTGCTCTCCCACTGTGTCCCCGCTTAGTGCTCCTGTCTGTCACTTGTCTTGGACTTATGGCTTTCAAAACCCAATATCCTCCTTAGCTCCTGATGCTCCTAGTTAAGCCCAGGCAAAGTGGAGGCACATCTTGTAAGAGCATAACAGGCCCCAGAGAGCCACAGCTCCACCAGCCGTGTCTCACACAGAGCAGCAGCAGCATCAAGGGGTCCTGTCAGGAAGTGGGAGATGCAGAATCCTGGGTTCATCTGGCTGTCACAGCCTTTAAAAATAGTAGCCATGGGACAGAGAGATGGCTCAGGGAGTAGAGGTACCTCCTGCCACGCCTGATGATCTGAGTTTGGTCCCTAAAACTCACGGTGTGGGAAGCGAGAACCAACTCTCCCAAGTTGTTCTCTGACTTCCACACAGAGGCCACGGCACACACATGATCTCCTATAGCCCCTCATACACAAATAAAGAATATAATTAAATAACAGTCATCCTTCAAAAGCCCCTTTTAACTGCCATTTCCATTATAATGCAGGGAGGAGAACAGGGACCTTTATTTTTATTTTATGGTGAAAAAAAAAAAAAGGCTCAGAGCAGTTAGGAGACTCACACAAAGTTGCACAGCTAGTAAGTGGCAAGCCAGAGTTCTTTTAGTAGGGCCAGAATCCCCTAAAAACTCAGGGCTTCCTCTCTTCAGAGGATCATGGTAAGTCCCTCTGTCCTCAGGACCCATTACACTGGGTGTGCACCACTATATGTTGGCTTAAAGATTCACACATACGTCTCTAACATTCCTTCTAAGAGGCTGGATAATTCTCTCATGGAACACAGGTTTGGCAGGTGACTCACAGCCATCAAGCAAGCTGAGCCCTAACTTGACATCAAAGGCAAAGTCATTAAAGGTCATGATGGCTTCTTCCTGCCTGGCCTCTCTACCTTGAACCATTCACTCTGAGCCAAGCCACTGGCCATGTTTCAGTAATCCCCAAGAGCTTGTGATAGGCCCAGATGGTAAGGAACTCCAGGCAGTAGCCCCTGGAGCCATCTTGCAGGGGTGGATCTGCTGTGTCTCAGTCACATCTTCAGGTGACGGAGCCCAGCCAGCATACTGACTGCAGCTTCTAAAGAAGTTTGGCCACAGAAATGTAAGACAGTATTTTTGCTTCCCCTAAGGGTCTTGTCCCACATCTGACCCATCCAGCTGAAAGGGAGCCCTAAGGTCAGGGTCCAGCGCTTGGTTAGCGACCTCTGAAGCAAGCTGAATTCAGCAGGCTGCAGGCAGGCTGGCTGCTACTCACCTTTCCGGGTCCTGCAGGTGGAGCAGCAGGTACACACTGTGGGAATCGATTGGGTGGGGGCGCTGTCAGAGATAGCCCCCACCCAACAGGAACCAGGCCCCAGCCACCAGGGAGGCCCCAGGGGAGTGTACAAATCCCAGAAGAGGGAGGTCTTTATAGACAGTACAGAGTGGAAAGGGATCACCTCTGATTCAGCTTCCTCTAGGGTCAGGCCCAGATTCCTGTAGCTCTGAGGAGGTGAGAGCTGTTTAAGTTTCTCCTGAATATCTATCCTTTCTCCAGACCTCTCCTAGACCTTTTGATTCAGAGTCATCCAGGAAACCTCTGTAGACTATAGCAGATACTCACTAAATCCATGCTGACCCAGTGACTCTGAAGCTATAAAAGTCTCTCAACTTGGGCTGGAGAGATGGCGCAGTGGTTAAGAGCACTGACTGCTCTTCCAGAGGTCCTGAGTTCAATTCCTGGCAACTACATGGTGGCTTACAACCATCTGTAATGGGATCTGATGCCCTCTTCTTTCACACCAGGCCATATTTTTACTTTATATAAATGATTGCATAAGAATCCATTGTGGTTTGTTGCATTTCCATGTGGCCTCAAGCTTTTAAGAACTACAGTGTCCCTTGAGTCTGGGCCTTCCAGTTGCTACCACCTGCAGCCAGACCTTTACCTGTTCCCTCTCCTGAGTTGTCTCAACTCCTACCACCTGTTTGAAGTCTGAAAATGATCTTTATTTTTGTCTCTCTCATTCTCCTCACAATCCTAGACACAAGATGATTAGGACCCGATGGAACCTTTCCTTCAGAGAAAGCTGAAGGGACGGGGACCTGCTTCCTGCACAAGGTCAAATACTCTGCTGTGACTTAGGCATCGTTATGAGAAAAGTTCTGAGGCTGGTGGTGCACAGAACCGAGGAGAGGAAGTGGGCTCACAGGAATGAACAGGAGCACATGTGGCAGCTGCCTTGTGGTGTCGGGCCAGCTTCCCTGTATAACGTTTTCTGTATCCCGTGGGCTCAGTGTCCTCACCAGGATGCACTCCTGTGTTTGTGTACTTGGTCTCCCAGCCAGTGGGGCCATTTTGGAAGGCTGTGGAACCTTTTAGGGGTGGAACTTTGTAAGAGGAAAGATTCACAAGGGGCGGCCTTAAGTTTTGATAGCCAGACCCTACTTTCAGTTTTCCTGTTTCTTGACTTCTGACCCAATGTGCCACAGTCTCACACTCATGCTGCCAGGCCTTCCGGGCCGAGATGATCTGCACCCTCACTGTGAGTGAAAATAAACTTATGCCCCAGTCAGTTGCTGCTTGTCAGTTATTTGGTCACAGCAATGAGAAAAACAGCATAGTGAGGCCCAATTTGCACCCCTAATCCGGGGCTCCTTACTTCATTTTCCTCCCCTGGTATTGGATCCCATGCTGTAGGCAGGGTTGGGAAGGACAGACAGCCCCAGCTCCAACATGGACATGGGTACTTCTGCCCCACTCCCAGGACCTGATCTGCATCTCATCTTTCTGTCTGAAGTAACTTTTGATTTAGGCCCAGAGCAGCAGGGGAGAGTGCTACCTTCCCTGGCCTCCCCACTATGGGCCAGCACCTCCCTCTCTGAAGGGAGGTCTCAGGGTGGCAAAGAATCTCACCACCTCTGCCAGCACCAAAACAAACCACCCCAAACCTTCTTCTGTCTATTGCTTGGCTGGAATTGTTTCAGGCCTTGGAGGCATCCACATCATCTCTGAGAGCCCGCCAAGCTCCTCATTTCATTCTGAGCCCTGACCTGAAAAGTCTAACAAGAGAAGGTCTGGGCAGAAGGCCCAGATTCTGGTTCTGTGTGGCCTTGGCTGAGTGCATGACCTCTCTGTTCCTGCTGCCTCTACTTGGTTCTCTCCTCTAGGACAAAAATAGACTCTTAAAGAGAAAGGGCAACAGGACTATCTGGGTTCACTTTCCAGCCAAAGCAGGACTCCCCGCCTGCCCTCTCAACTTTGGTGTGGGCTGTTCCAAAGTCAGGGCTCACAGAGAAGTCCAGGTGTCTCCTGAACCCTTTCGGGATTGGAAAGCACTTTCTTGGATGAGATGGAGACATACTAGGGTTTATAACAATGGTTGCTTACTACCTACTGGCACCAGGCATGGACTGCACTCTGACTTTGCTTATTCCGATTGAATCCTCATAGCCAACGCTCCTCCTCTCCAGTCCTGCCCTGCTTCTAGGGTGAAAACATCTTCCATTAAAAATATATGGACTTCAACCCTAGGGATGGTGCACGGTCCTGAGAGGGGAGGAAGCTGAGGGATACCAAGCAATGTTGATGGTACTGAGTATCTGGGCCTGAGTATGTTATCATGTCCACACCAAGTGCAAGCCCTCAGAATCAGGTAGGGTCTGTCCGGATCTGGGACTCAGAGCCCAAGTGCCGTTAGAGGTGCCTCTTACAGTACTCAGTAAGGGTCCAAGTGCCCTGGAGGTCCTGGTTTGCATGTTTTAGGGCAGGACAGACATTGGATACATAACTAATATTCCAAAACAGCTCAAGTCCTCCTAGTTCTTTTTAACAAGGAGGACAAAGGTAGTGACTTGTCACTTCCACACATCCTACTGTCCACCATTTTCTATCAACAGCTCTGCTCTATTCCTGAGTAACTGTCATCTTCTAAGAATCCATCTTGGAAACGGATATTGCCCGGTCACTGACCCCCAGAAGCTCCAAGTCCACACGGATAGATCAGATACTGGATTCATACCCTGACCTACACAGCTGGGTCTCATGCAAACCCACTGGGACCTCTAGAGACAGGACCAAGATAACACACATTAAGCAGAGTTAAGCCCCATCTGGGCAGTCTCATGCCAAGTGCTTAGCCATGAGAAGTAGATTTCCAGTCACTGAAAGGACTTGGCCTCCTCAGGAACTTCAGGCCTAGTGTGGTCCTTGGTAAGATGTGGGCATGCTTAGTGAGTAGGTGGTCAGAGATGAACTGGAGACAGCGAAGAGGGAGGAGAGGAAATACTCAGGGAGTAGGGAGGCCCACGGTGTCACCAGGCCTGGGGAGTGGGAGAAGGGGTCATGACACCTGAGTGTGGGGCTAGAGAGAATAGAACACTCCCAAGGCCCAGACTTGTTCCTGCTTCAGACTTGACCCAGGTACTAGCACCCAACACCCTGATTTCTCAGACAATGATGAAGGAGGAGTAACTATCTGATGCTAATGACCTAACCAGCACAAGGCATAGTCCCCAGGCCAGCTTCCTGAACCCATGTGCTGTGCTGCTCATCCAGCCTGGGATGGTCTAACAAATGACTCTGTTGGTGACAGATCTGTGGGGCAAGGGACACCTTGCGTGCCATCCAGTACTATGCCTCTTAAAAAGGGACAGGGAGTGACCTACCTGAGCTGCTGGCACTCTCAGAAGCACTCCTGGACATCTTGGGCTGGCCATGTTTGCTGCTGGACCGCCCAGTCCCTGGTGGAGGAGGGCCTGAGGGAGCAGGGGCACCATCACCCCTGATGGTGGTGAGGTCTTGCATGCTGAAGCTCCGTAGTCTCTCTGACAAGGCACCCTGTCCCTGGACACAACACAGGAGAGCACATGTCAGAGGCCTGGCCACAAGCTTATGGACCATGGTGGGAACAGACATGAGACGTGACAAAGGTTGAGAGACCCTGCTCTGTGAGTAGACAAGACAGAAACAAGCCCTGGTTTACCTCTGTTGAGGGTCCCTGGTATACTTGTTGGCAGGTGACTTAGATTCCAGGGCCACCTCTGGGGCTCAGTTATCGCTCCCTCTCCTTTTCAGAGAACCCCCAAAGGAAATCTGTAGCTAGGATGACTATCGTCTTCAGCTCCCCCAACCTCCATTTTGTTGTCTGAGATAGGGTCTCATGTGTTTGGAGAGGCTGGCCCCAAAATTATCAATATTGGAATATACCTGTTAGGAGATCCTGAACGGATCGTCTTGCCTCTCCTTCCCAAATGCTAGGATTGCGGGCAAGGGGCACACATCTGGTTTATATACAAAAGGGCTCAAACTCAGGATTTTATGTATGTTAGGCAGGTACTCTGCCACCTCAGCGACATCCCCAGCCACTGCAGAACCTACTCTACAGAAATAGCTGGAGGCCTCAGCTTCCCACCAGTAGAAGTAAATATGTGGCCACATTGTTCTCAGTTCTCGAAATCTGCTTATAAAATCCAAACCTAATATTCTATGCACCCAGCCCTTCTTCCTAACGCTATAAAAGGCAGATGGTATTGTTTTAATGAATGACAGCAGTAGTTTAAAAAAAAATTGCTGTGCAGTTGAGGTGGTTAACAAAGCACACTTACTCATATTGGCACATGAAACACCCACTGGCGCACGAATACCCAAAAGGTAATGAATCAGGAAAGAAGAAATAACAAAAAACCCTCTGCTGTCGACATAACCACTTCATATGCTGGAGGAGCTGTGGAGTGAATCTCAGTGTGAATGTATTCTTTTGTTTAGGAAAGCAAGATCGATGTGTTATGTGGTTGGAAACGCAAATCTTCCCTCCACTACCTGGTCCCGAGTGACAGGTCTGTGTGGGCAGAATCAAGGTGAAGGCAGAGGCTGGGTGTTGCTGCAGGTGTGCAGGTGTGTCTCAGGGTAGGAGAGACACTCATTAAACCTTGTTCTTTAGAATTGACATTATCTTATTTTGTATAGTTTTATTTTCTAACTTATTATATGAGATTCTCATACATGCATTTAATGTGTTTTGATCAAATTCATGGAAGTCCCACTCTTGCCAAGGAACTATTAGCCAGTGATGGCTGCAGGTTGGGGTGAGGGTTTGGGGGAGTCAGGAACTATTGGCAACTGATGGTTGCAGGCAGGAGTGGGGGAGTCAGTTAATTTTTAAAATTATTTGTGTGTGTGTGTGTGTGTGTTTGTGTGTGTGTGTTGGCTGAGCCAGAAGTATCAGATCCCTGCAGCTGCAGTTACAGGCAACTGTGAGTTGCTGGACACGGATGCTGAGAACCAAATGCAGGTCCTCTGGAAGAGCAGCAAATACTCTTAACCACTGAGCCATCTCTCCAGCCAGTTTTCTACAGGAACGAGGCCCCTGATAGGTGGTTTTCTATGTTCTAGTAGATGGTCCTATACCCATGCACTAAGCAGACTGAGTGGGTTAAAAACAAACAAACAAACAAACAGTACATGAAGTTTGGAAAGACTTGTTTGGGACAGGGCACGTGAGAGTGGGATAGGAGGCTGCTGAGAGACTGGTGTTACTGAGAATAGTGTTGGGATTTGGAGCAAGCAGCTGCCAGGCAATGAACTTGGGTATGCTCTAAATACGGGGGACCCAGTGGGAACCAGAAGATATGGGACACCAAGGTGACAATGCATCTTATTTTCACAGTGAAGAGAAGAGTGGTGCCTAGTGGTCCAGGGACTGTGGATAACAAGGTAGGCAGACACGACAGCACCAGAAAATCAGTGCATGGCGGATCCAGTGGTTCTGGCAGCTGCAGCAGGAAAGCGAGCAGGGGCCGAACGCACTGGGCAGAGGCTTGTGCCATCCAGAGCGGGGCTGGAACCAGCCTTTTCACTTTATCCAGTAATAAAAGAATGATCCACACGGATAAACAAAGCACAGGAACTTGCTAAAACGGAAGGTCTGAGTGTGACAGGGAACAAAAGCAGGCAAGGGCATAAAAATAAGTAAGCAGGCTGTGTTCATGTATTTAGGAATGTCTATACACACAGTAATAATAATAATTCAAAAGAGGCCATACATTTAAAAGAGTGGATAGGGATACATGGGAGAGGTTGGAAGGAGAACAGGAAAGGAGGGAGATGATCTAATTACATTATAATCTCAGAAAATTATGACAATGATAAGAACAAATAAATCATAAGCAACCACCACAAAAGCAGTGAGCTAGGGAGGCAAGCAGAAAGGGGCTAGCATAAGGTTACATGCTACACTGAAAAGAGGAACTGGCTGATTCTTAACCTACCAGAGATACAAAAACCATGTCTCAAGGAAACTAACAACAATGACACTAAGGGCATGGTAGCTCACATCTGGAATCTGAGCATTTGAGAGTTGAGGCGGGAAAACTGTCACAATTTGAGGCTATTCCCAGTAGCATAGTTCTAGGCCAGCCTGGGCTACAGAGTGACCCTTATTCCCCCAAAGCTAGCAACAAACATAAATCACAAACAGGAAATGATTTAAACAACCAAATATATACAGTTAGAACCATCAATCTATAAAAATGTAAAGTTTTCTGTCCTTAGGATAGCCACTGTGTAGAGCAAGCCAGAGTCAGGTATTTCAGAAGGCCAGCTAAGGGCCTGGAGAGATGGCTCCGTGGCTAAGAGAGCTTGCTTCTCTCCAAGAGGAGCTGAGTTCAGTTCCCAGCACTCATGTCAGGAACCTCACAGTTGCCTGTAACTCCACCTCCAGGAGAATACAACACTTCCGGCCTCCAACACTTTAACACAAATGTGCACACGCCCCCCCCCCCCCCAACAAACACCACCTGTGCACACATACACACATAATTAAACAAAATAAATCTTTAAAAACCTAAGTTTTTATTTTATTTTTTAAGCCAACTAAATGATGACTGCTGCTGCTGACAGGGTGGGGTTCATGACCCCAAGCCCAAATAACCAGCCAGGGACCGACTCCATCAGCATCTTCCAGATCTTGTAAATTGCTCTGCAATGGACCTGAGGGAAAACAGCAGTTGGCAGGACATGCCCATGTCCTCACTTTCACTCAGAGAAGCCCAGCCAGGGCAGCTCCAATATCGCCAGCATCAGGAAGATTTCGAGTGTCAAGGGTTAGGAAAGAGGAGATAAAGTTGGCTCAGCACCAAGCTAGTCCTGTGCTGGAGGGAACTGCAGAAGCATGGAAACAAGAGCCCTGGAAACAAATCGGAACAGCTGGAGACGGCTGAAACCAACAGGCCTCTCGTTTAAAACCCCTCAGCCAGGCTCAGGCTCTATTCAACCTCATTCTTATTCGCCTTCCTGGAGCCCTACTTGAGCTGTGCTTGGGAGAACCCCCATCTTGATATCTGGGAGCTGTCATCTTCTGGAACATCTTCTGGCTGCCACATTGGGTTCCTTACTTGGGAAAATAATTCTGGCTTTGTATTTTGGAAAAAGCATAATAGTCCAGCAGTGGTTGCACATGCCTTCGTTCCAGCACTTGAGAGGCAGAAGCAGGTGGATCTCTGAGTTCCTGGTCTACACAGTGAGTTCCAGGACAGCCAGGGCAACACAGAGAAACCCTGTCTCAAAAAACAATGCCAGGCTAAAATATATTCTGTGACCACCATTCAAAATCTTTTGAAGCTCCCCGCCTCCCTCTGTTTCTCTCCAGGATTTCACTGTTATAGCCCTGGCTGGCCTGGAACTTACTATGTAGACCAGTCTGGACTCGAACTCACAAAGGTCTACTTGTGTCTGTTTCCTGAGTGCTGGTATTAATACCTGGCTATTCTTTTTCTTTTGAATATGTACACATATGGATTGTATGCAGGTGTAGTGGGACATGTGTATATTTTGTGTGTGTGTGTGTGTGTGTGTGTGTGTGTGTGTGTGTGTGTGTGT
>JANHMN010000008.1:9860353-9875425 GCA_030674055.1 Rhabdomys pumilio | reverse complement strand
TGTGTGTGTGTGTGTGTGTGTGTGTGTGTGTGTGTGTGTGTGTGTGTGTAGGTCAGAAGACCTTAGCCTGTGCTTCTGTTCTATCTATCTATCTATCTATCTATCTATCTATCTATCTATCTATCTATCTATCTATCCACTTATCTATCTACTTCTACAGAGCTCTGAGTAGACTAGGTTGGCCTTAAACGACTAGGTTGGCAGCAATCCACTTACCTCTGCCTCCCAAGTGGGATCAAAGGCATGCACTACCACGCCAGATTCTGTGCTCCTTTTAATTCTGTGCACAAAGGTGTTTTTTGTTTGTTTGTTTGTTTGTTTGTTTGTTTTAAATATATCAGTCTAGTAGTGTTTTAAATAAGAAGTGGTAAACTTTCTAAGTGGAAGGCACTGTGTCCCCATTTCATTAGCAATGTCTCTTTTCTTAGTGGCCCTTGAGAAAATGACTTCTAGACAATGAAAACTCTCTGAGACATGCTCTCAGTGGCGTCCATCCTGCCCGTTTTCCATGCAACTGTACTCAACACTGTACTCAACTATAGCTTCCTTTCCTATCGCAGGCCTGCATCCACCCACCTTTCTACTTGACACACAGTAGGTGTCAAGGCAGAAAGAATGAGCATATGCACATCCATCGTGTTGCTGCCCAGTGAAGTGGCTACAGGAGGCTACCCCACTCCACTCCCATACATCAGCCAGGGGCCCAGACCTGAGGTGGGGGGTCTATTGAACACGGCTTGTGATGTGTCCACAAGTTGGGGCATAGTGACAGGTGGCACACCCATGAAACAAAGTATTCCAGAGGAGACCTCCTCTGGGAGAACATGGGTGTGTAAATATGTAAACTAACTGGAAAGGGGGTTTTTGTTTTGTGTTTTTTTGAGGTAGGGTTTCATTGTGTACCTCAGGCTGACCTAGAAAACTCTATGTAGACCAGGTTAGCCTTGAACTCAAAGGTCTGCCTGCCTATGCTTCTCAAGTGCTGGGATTAAAGGCATATACCACTGTACCTGGTTGCTTTGATTTTTTTAGACACGGTTTATATATCCAAGACTAGCTAAATTCTAACTTGCTAAGTAGCCAAGGATAGACCTCAAACTTCTCATCTTCCTGCCTCCACCTCCCAACCATGAGGATTTCAGGTATGCAAGACCACACTCAATTTATGTGGTGCTAGGGATTTGAACCCAAGGCTTTGTGGATGCTGGGCAAGCATTCTACCCAGTCCTACCCCAGCCTAAGAAAAGCACATTTGCTGGGCAGGTTTTAGTATTTTTCTACCACTAAGCATTACCAACTGGTTTTGATGGCTAAGGAGGTTCAGCTATCCGTTGTCAATGCCCAAGACTGTTTTTGTTCAATGAAAGCATGTCTCAAGTGACAGGCTTTACTGAGTGACAGGGCTAGGGGACCTCACTCTCCTTTGTCCTTTTGCATCTTACACAGGAGGCGGTACAACTAAATCTCCAGTGATACCCAGCAGTCTCCAGAGGTAACCCTGAGATACCCAGCAGTCTCCAGAGGTAACCTGAGGCCTCCTCTGTGAATACAGGACTTCTGTGACAGTGACAAATGTCTCCAAACCCAAAACAATTTGGGAAGTCTATGTTTTATATTGTTTTATTAATATTAATTAATAAAATGTCAATAGTAAATAGTAATATTCAGCTATTTTATTTTACATGTATGAGCGTTTTGCCTGCATGTATGTATGCGTGTGTACTGCATACATGTCTGGTGGCTGTGGAGGTCAGAAGTAGGCTTTGGATCCCCTGGAACTGGAGTTACAGATGTTTGTAAGCCACTATATAGATGCTAGTAACTGAACCTGGCTCTCAACCACTGAGCCATGTCTCTAGCTCCTATGTTTGACTTTGGAGACAGAGACTCATATAGTCCAGGCTAGCTGCTTGCTCACTATCTAGTCAAGGTGACCTTGAGCTCCTGATCTTCCTGCCACCACTTTCAAGGACAGGATTACAGTTGTGCACCACCATGACCCATGGGTATATATATATTTGCCTAAAATCAAAATAGAACTGAGAGATAAGATAGATAATCCCAGAAATGCAACAATTTAAGGCCCAGTACAGGTTCTGGAGGGACCCCTCCAAGTCATAGGGGAAAGCACACAGGGGTGCAAAGTTTAGCTCCCTTCCTTCCCCAGGTACGCAGTGCCCACTGTGGATGACAGTGAAGGTGGAAGTGAAGGTTTTAGTGAGTCAGGCAATTGACAACAAAGACCCCAGCATAGCCATATTTCCCAGGCTAACTCAAGAAGAGTTAGTGCTTCCTGCTACACCTCACATCACACCCAGCCAGCTGACAGCTTCCCCAGATGTCTGCACTCCACAGCAGGGCCCAGCAGCCCCACCTCAGCATGCTACAGATATTGGGCTTTATTTAGGACAAAAAAAAAAAAATGGATTAACAAAACAGGAAGAGATGAGGGTTTCTACCATGAGATTGTCAGTACAAATTCAATTCATTCCCCAGGCATTAAACAAAGAGGGTGAGGACTGAGTAAGTTAGTCACATTGTTAGATGCTGCCAGACGAGCACACTAAAAGGCTCTGGTATGACAAGGTGCAGCCAGCCTGTGTGTCTGGCATGGAGTCACACACGTCACACACAGGTGTCAGGACAGCAAGACACCTGCCTCTGATCCAGACCAGAGGCTGGTGGGCAGAGATGGCTGAGGGGCCTCTCTACCTGACTGGATCGGTTTGGAGTTAGTCACACCTCTCAACGGGGTTACCTGCCCTTCTCTGAGGTCCAAGGAGGAGACAAAATGAAAGATTCGAGCCACCTGATAAAGGGTAAAAAGGGGACAAAAAAAAAAAGCCATGGGCACAGGCCACCAAGATACTGAAGAGAGCCACGTGGCCCCCATTTCCCTCCCTCCCTTGTTCGCTTGCTCACTTGCTCAGCACACGCATTTCTCTGTTCAAACACAACACGCACTGACAGGAAGCTGACAAAGCCCCACGAGGTCCTGAAGAGGATGGAACAGGTATCAGTGTGAAGTTCGAGGTCCTGAAGAGGACCATATACGTGTCAGTGTGAAGTGGCTCCTGCTTCCAAGAACTTCAATCGGGCCAGGGCATTGAGACAGAAATTCATACAAGAGGACAAATGACCAAGTTGACAAAACGTGCACCGTTCTGGGTGGGACAGCATGGTTGGCCTGAGTCTCAGCAGAGGCCTCTCACAGGAGCTCACAGTTGTGCAACGTGAGGGCTGAGGCGCCGGAAGTGAAGGGTAGGGGACAGAACTCAGTTCTCTACAGAAGGTTTTGGAGGAGTGAGTGAAAGAAAAGAAAAGAATGTTAGGATAGTGAGAACCTTCTAGAAACTGTTTGTGGCTTGTGCTGAAAACTAGCCCCAATATTCCAATATCTTTCTTTCCTGTCTTTTTGCATTTTGCAGTGGGGGACAGCAATATCTGGGATAAAGGTCTGTTTCCTAACCTTTTTGGGAAGTGTTCTTAATGAGAAATAACTGTCAGAAGCAAACTGCCTAGTGAGTCAGATCTCTGTATCAGGCATCCGGATCATCTGAATCAAGCATCTCCAGGAAACAGGGGTTCAGGACCTTCCGAACACTGAGCTGTCAGGATAATTGTCTCAGTCTGAAGCCCTGCCTACTCCATGTGTTCTTCAGAGATATCTCTTCAGCCTTCTTCCACATTTCTGAACTCTCGGGCACCCAGGTAATAAGTTACCATCATTTCTGATGCTTTGCCCCTTTCCACTTCTTTCTCAAACCCTAACCTTTCAGCATCCCTTCCTTCTTTCCCCTCATCTGCCGTTCTAACATGGACTGTTGCAGTAGCTATGCAAGTGGCTGTTCCTTTTCTCTTCCTGCCTCATCTTTATCTCTCCATCCCTTCTTATATTTTTGGTTGTGAGCCTAGCCTTTAACGGCTGAGCCATCTCTCCAGCCCTTTCTATCCCTTCTTGCATTACACCTATACAACATCTTCTTATTATCCTAGAAATAGAAACTCTGAGTCCTATTTTTTTTAAAGGTCAGATTGGCTGGGAATAAAACAAAGGAATGAGAAAACATAATTTGATTTCCCAGTGAACGATGCCCATCTATTCAGAGAGCAGGCTGTTGTCAAAGCTTGACTGCCCCCTTGTGGCCACTGGATACAATTGCAGGCAAAGTTGTCAGTTTACAGCAGCAAGACTGGATGCAGTTTGTGGTGTCAAAAGTGGGCTGGCACAAAGGAGAGAATGAGGAAACAGGAGCTGCTGCGTGGGTGCTGCTATAGGCAAGAGATTCCAGCTCTGCTTCTTGGGAGCCTCATAAACTCAGCTCCAAAGAACTTGGGGAAAGAGAGGAGTGTCCCATCAAAGCTAGAGTAGCTACAGGTGAAAACAATACCAGGGAACACCTAAGAACATTCACAGAGGGCTTGAGGCAGCTGCTCAGTAGAAATCCCCTCCATGATGCCAGCCAATGGCCAACTAAGGAACTCAACTCCAGGGTTCTTAATTTCAATTAATATATATTGAAACCGTCTTATGTGGCAAGTGGCTATCATATGAGACAAAATAATATGATAGGAGGAATAAAGAAGGGTGTATATTTCACATTATCTAAGGTTTTTTATTCCTTTTATTCAATACAGGGTCTCTATGTGTCTCTGGAGCTTGCTGTGTAGGCCAGGGTAGGATTGGACTCACAGAGATCTTCTGTACCCCAAGCGCTAGGATTAAAGGTGTGGGCTACCAAGACCAGCAGCACATCAATTAGCTTTAATGAGTAATACAAGTAAAACCACTGCAAAACGAAGCAGCTTGGGCTACTTAAATATTTCCTGAGATTTTATTTATTTTTAATCTATATTTATGAGTGTCTGAATGTATGTCTGTGTATCATGCCTGTGTCATGCCTGCAGAGTCAGAAGAAGACGTCAGATCTCCTAGGAGATATAGATGGTTGTGAGATGCTACATGGGTGCTGGGAAGTGACCCTGGGTCCTCTGGAAGAACAGCCAGTGCTCTGAACAGCTGAGCCATCTCTCCATCCCCTTCTGGTTATCTTCTAATGCAGAAATGAAGAGAAAGAAGGCTCATCCCCTTGACTCAAGACACTAGCAACCTAGGGGCAGAAGAGAAGGCTCAGCAGTTAAGTGGCACATACTGTTCTTGCAGTGGATCTGAGTTCAGTTACCAGCACTCACAGACGGCTCACAACCTCCTGGGACTTCAGCTCTAGGGGAACCCTACAGCTCCGGCCTTCCTGGGCAATAGCATTCATGTGCAAGTACCTACATACAGACACAATTTAAAATAAAAATGTTTTTAAGTAAAGAAGTTAATAATCTAATACAGAACATGGGTTCTGTAGAAAGGCACACGTAAGCACATGAGTGCAAATTAATCAAAGAGTATAACTCTTATTTGCATCATCTTTCTTCAAAGGCTGACTTTAATAATAGGTTTGGTACAATTAGGACTGTGCCCAGGGCAAATCTCCAGGGGAACTAAAGAAATATTGTCTGCCTCTTCCTTCCTTCCTTCCTTCCTTCCTTCCTTCCTTCCTTCCTTCCTTCTTTCCCTCCCTCCTTCCCTCCCTCCCTCCCTCCCTCCCTCCCCCTTTTTTCTTGACAAGGTTTCTCCTTGTAGCCCTAGCTGTCCTGGAACTCACTTTGTAGACCAGCTTATCTTTGAACTCAGGGATCTACCTGCCTCTGTCTTCTGAGTGCTGGGATCAAAGACATGCATTTTTCAAGATAAGCAGTGAGTTAAAGGAAAAGTTGGCTTAGCAAGCTAAGAACAGACAGGCAGAATGGACCTCGTAGGGGAGCCAGGTTTCAAAGGCAGTGAGCTGGCAGGGGCCGCGCGGTTGCAGAACTTTTGCTCAGTTCATTCTCACTGGGGCCCTTGAGTGTGAGGATGGGATCTTCTGGACAAACGAATTTCAAGAGTATTATTTTTGAAAAAGGAAATCACTAATTCTAGTCTTTAAAAGACTTGGGACTGTCTTCCTCCTGTGAGAAATCATGAAGCCAACAAAGTCACCAGGACACAGATAGAGAATGCATCACTTCCTGGGAACAGAAGTTGAAGCCTTCGAGAAAATGGTTTGGACAGGGGTAAACTGCCCTGGGAAGAAAGTACCCCAGGGCTGAATTTTTTGTTTCAGTTTTTCTAGTTTTAAGATAAAAAAATAATAGCACTAACAAGAAATTATGTTTTCATAATGATATAGTTTAGAAGTTCAAGACATTTTTTATTTCTTTATTTTGTATGTATGTGTGTGTGTGCATGTTTGTGTGTGTGTATGTGTGTGTGTGTGCGTGCACACGCGTGGGCACGTGTGAGCATGTGCACGCTCATGCAGAGGTCAGAGGTCAACTTTGTAAAAATTTATTTATTCATGTGTTTTATGTGTATGAATGCTCTGTCTTCATGCACACTAGAAGAGAAAATGAGATCCCATTAGAGATGGTCGTGAGCTCCTATGTGTTTGCTGGGTATTGAACTCAGGACCTCTGGAAGAGCAGTCAAGTGCAAGTGTTTTTAACTACTGAGCCACCTCTCCAGTCTGAGAGGGCAACTTTCACCAGTTGGTTCTTTCTTTTTACTATGTGTGTTCTGGGATAAAACTCAGCTCAGCAGCAGAAGCCTGGACCCACTGAGCCATCTCACTGGGCTGGACCCACTGAGCCATCTCACTGGGCTGAGCTTATAAAGACTTTCATACTTCATGAAGACAAAAACATCCTCCACAGGCATTAATTTTTTTAGGGAAGATGCTCACAGCTCAATATTATTTTTATTTTAAAAATTTTATTTGTATGGATGATTTGCCTACACGTATGTCTGTGTACCATGAGTGTGTAGGGCCCCTGAGGCCAGAAGAGGGTGCTGTATCCCTTGGGACTGGAGTAATAGGCACTTACAAGCTGTTTTATGTGTGCTGGGAACTGCATCTGGGTCCTCTGGAAGAGATGCTCTTAACCACTAAGCCATAATGTGGTCGAAATATCTTTCACTCTCCCATTGATAGCTCTGTAGCATCCAGGGAGCCATGGAAAGATGGTCAAAAGAACTCTAGAGGGAGGGAGGACTGGCTCCTCGGTCACATAAGCTGGCAGAAGAATTGGCAGTCCCACTCACTGGCACAAACTCATGTTGTACACACCTCTACACAAACACACACACACATACTTACACAAACACACACAGACACACACACACATACTTACACAAACATACACACACACAGCTCTTCTTTTCAAGGTTAATGTTCTAAGATATTATGTTTGCATCATAGGAAAAATACAGGAATAAGCTGTTTTAACCTCACCCATGTTTTCTACTCTGGACGGGACTTCAGGCAGTGACTTATCCAAAGGTGCACATTTAAAATCATCTGGGGAACGTATTAAGAGTTGAGACCCACAGGCCCGCTCTGCTGCCTGAGGTTCTGACTCAGCAGTACTAAAATCCAAAACTCAAAGCCTCCAAGATGGTTCAGGCATGAAAGCCAGATTTGGACCCACTGGTGAATCAGCCTCTGATATTGCTGGGTGCCGTCTATGGTTGCTATGGAAACCACGCTGCAGACTTGGGCCTGACTGGATTTTGGGGTTTTATTATTATTATTTTAAAGCACATATTGTTTCAAAAAAATCGAGGGCATTATTTTTAGAGGAGAAGATATATTCTCTCTTCCTAGACATTTATATTTAGTAAGGGAAAGCAAGGCTCCCACAAAGCAGACATTTTCTCATTTAAAAACATTAGACAGAAAGTGAAAGTCCTTTCCCACATAAGCCTAAAGGAACTGACAAGAAACTATTTCCTGAGGCAAGCTTCAGACCATCTGGAGCATCCTCCGGTTTTTAGCTGAGGTGAGACGCCTTGCTAGGGGAGTCTAGGGCCCGTGGGCCTTCTTGGCAGTGGAGTGAGGGGATGAGTAACCAGGACGGCATTGAGGCTCCGGAGGCCCCAGCTTGAAGCCGACCTGGAAGAGGGTGAGCCTCTGGAAGCTACTGATGCCTTGGGACTGAGGAGCTGGGTGTCCAGTCCTGACAAACAGCACATGGACTCTGACTGCAGGGAGACTAAGTGGTGGCCTCGAGCATCAGACCTTGGCAGAGAAGACGCAGGAGAGAGGGATCAAGAGACAGATTCTGTCACTTTGTGTTACAGAGTTGGCTCGATGACTTTAGGGCTTGGCAGACTGTTCTCTTTTCTTTCCTTTAAAAATTCCAACCCAAGAGGCTTGCATCACAAATGGAAGGTTCCCGGGACTCACTACTGTTTGTAACCCTGATAGATTTCTACCTGTCCAGTTTGGGTTTAGATGGTTCTACTGATGCACCCTGGGAAACAAAGATGTCTCCTCCCTCCCCCTTTCTGTATTTACTTCTCTCATACTTCAGTTTCAGGTAGATTAGAGTGTTTCCCCCACCCCCAAGATTAATTTTATTTTTAATTATGTGCACATCTGTATGAGGATCTGTGCACATGAGTGCAGGTACACACTGAGGACCAAAGAAGGCATCTTGGAGCTGAAGATACAGGCAGTTGTGAGCCACCTGACTGTGGTGGGGACCAAATGAGTCCTCTGCAAGAGCAGCATGTGCTCCTAGCTGCTGAGCCGTGTCTCCAGCCCAGGCTGAAGGTTTTTAACCTACAATCCACAAGGAGTTTCACAGGCTCCGGGAAAGTCTTGCTATCACACATATCATGTATGATACGTACATTTGCACATATACGAAGGAGACTACAATGTTCTGGAGGCAAACGTCACCATCTTTCCCCATCGTACCTTTAAAGGGACTTTCAAAGATAAATATAAAGAGTTGCCAGTTGGCCTTTATCCTTTCCTGTACAACCTACACAGGTGACAGCCAGAGGCAGCTCGTGGGACTGGGATGTCCACCAGCTGTGGTAGCAGGACCCCGAGGTACTGTACCTTGGAGGCAGCCATCACAGCTGCTGTCGCCGCCACATTCAGTCCCCGCTTCCCAAAGTGCACAAGGGCGTCATAGCTTCGATCTTTTGCTTGGACCAGGCAGTCATCAATTTCCTGTCAGAGAAGAAGCAGAGGCACACTGAGCTGGCAAGTTCAAATACATCTCTTCTCCTCCTCTCTTCCCAAGTGCTGGATTTGGCAGCTTGCCTGATGGCTGACTCACTAGCCTGAAACATCATAGACATTTTAAATATATGTTCGTAGATAGGAGGGTGGAGAAAGATGGGTTAGATACTGCCAAGTGCAAAAGGGACTTCTGAATAAGTAAGCACACAATAACTCACTGACCTAAGTAAGGCCTGGGTTATCTCTAAAGTTCCTCTAAGTCCTAGGGATGCAGACAATCCTGCCTTTCCCTGAGAAGCTGCTCCACAAGACAGGCAGCATCCAGCGTGATGGAATACCATGAACAAAGCTTCCAACTCAGACCTCAGCTAATTGGTGACAAAACTTGGGGGTTTATTTGTTTGGGTTTATTCTATTTTTTTTTTAAGATTTATTTTATGCGTAATAGGGTTTTGCCTGCATGTATGTACGTGCACCATGTGCGTGCAGTGCCTGCGGGTGTCAAAGAGGGCAACCGATTCCCTGGAACTACAGTTACAGATGGTTGTGAGCCACCTCTGAGTGCTAGAAACAGAGCCCAGGTCCTCTGGAAGAGCAGCCAGTGCTCTAAACTGCTGAGCCATCTTGTGGGTTGTCCTGATGGTGTTTGTATTCTGAAGTTAATTCTACAGGTTATCTCTTGTAAACCTTCTCCCCTTTTAAGTGGTCAATAAAGATTAGAGCCTATGATTGGGTAGTGGAGGGGAAAGGTGAGACGAGAGAGAGGTCTTTGAGAGTGGGGGCAAGTAGAGAGGGGAAGGAGAGAGGGCAGAGGAAGAGGAGGAAGAGGAGGAAGAGGAAGCCATGACGAGCAGAACCACCAAGAGAAACCACAAAGAGCAAGGGATCTTATAGCTGGGGAATAAGTGAGTAAAATGTTAGATCTGTCCAATCTAGGTTTATAGCTTATATTTATAATAACTGGATTGCATGTGTTTTATACAGGCTTAATGGGGTTGGAAATTCCAGCAATACATCTCTCCAGAGCCTCTTAACAGTTTTCTCTTCTAGAAACAGGCAGTAATGATAGTGCTTTGCTTGTGGTGCATGACAAGGGTTGACAAGGCGAGCAACTTGTACCACACATGAGAGCCTTCATCATCTTCATCTTCAAGATGTGATGGAAACCTTGCAATCAGTCCTCTCATTCTGTTATCCTGAGATACTGCCCCACGTGTCCAATGATAGGAGGAATTGGGTACAGAAAGAATTATTTTGGTGGAGAAGAGACATAATTTTAACAGATGCTGAAATAAAACAGTCTTCCAGTGTCGCACAGCTAGGGAAAAGCAAGGTGGAAAACAGCACCCAGGTCTCCTGACCAAAGCCAAGTGCAATATTGCCAATTTAGCTTGGTTCTGGATCAACTCTACTGAATTCTGTTTATTTGTTTGGCACCTTTCGTTGTTCTGAGAAAGTGTGTGTATGGCAGCCACAGTGGTTCATCTTAAGTTCAGTAAGATATGTGGCCTCAGTCTTGTTTGAAGCTCTGCTCCATAGTGAGCTTCCTTAGCTTTGAGGTGGGGGTGAGGGTCAGGGTGAGGGTTGGGGCTCAGGCAGCCCCAGCTGCTATCCCTTTTCACAGCCTCCCCAGGGGGGCCCAAGCCCTGTGATCCAGCAGACTAAGAAGTGATTCTTGGCAGGTCTTAAGAGACACCACGATCCCTCCAATGGACAGGATACCACTTCAAGGAAGACAACATTTGGGGAGAAGGAACCGAGAGAGGGATTTGGTAAGCAAGTGAAGAGGTATCTAGATCTCTAACCCCACCTTTCTGAGATGGGAGGGTCTGTGGGCTTGCTTCCAAAGGGGCTGTTCAGGGCTGGCCACAGCTGCCCAATTGCTCTCTTCCCATAGCCTTCCCATACAGGAAGGAAGTCCAAGGCATTGAACTTCAGAAAGTGCATATGCTAGTGTACCAGCGGGAGCTAACTGCAGGACTCCGTGTTTGTTCATTTCTCAGTGCTGTGAGAGACTCCTGACACACTCCAGGAAAGTGGGTCCCCCCCACTTGGTGGTTTGTGATGGTATGGTATAGTCCGCCATGGCGAGCAAGATAAGGTGGTGGGAGCTGCTCAAAGTCACAGTGGTAGGGACGTGTGACTGCTGTTTCTTGTACGGCACAACCAGGAAACAGAGGTCTCAGTGTACTAGGACCAGAGGCAGCTATGGATTGAATTCCTGCCCCATAACCCACATTTGCCCCTTAGGCCCCATGTTCAAAAGATTTCACCACCTCCCAACACAGCACGGCGAGCTCTTCAAACCCAAGAGACTGTGTGTGGGGTCATATTCAAAACGTAACAGGTACCTATTTTGTAATAAAGAATTCTACTACACAATTAGGTTAAAAAATAATGTAATTAGTGAATTATACACGTTAGAATCATTTAGCCCAGTGATCCTACTCTCGGGAATTCATTAAGACAAAAGAAGGATCTGAATGAACCCCAAGTGTGGTAGTGCTCTGTGCAGAACTACTTATTATGAGAGGAACATGGAATAATCTCAGTATTAATAGAAGGACACAGTCCTGTCACTATGGGTCATTAGATCATGCAGATATCTATTACAGGCACTGTTTATGATCTCAAAATACAAATAACTTTTTGCTAGGAGGTTCGCTCCTATTCATTTATGTAGTATGTATGCTGTATGCACATGTCTGTGGGGCGTGTGTGCACTCACGCATGCACACTGGGTGTCTCCCTCTATTGCTCTCTACTAAAATAAATAGTTTAACTTTACAGTTATTTAGTGGCACATGTGTGTATGTGTGTATGGGGGGAGTATACAGGCCACGGTACATGGATACCAGCTGCAAGAGTTGGTTTTCTTTCTCTCCCACCTGGGTTCTGGGACTCAAACTCAGATTGCCAAGTTTGGTGGCTTGCATATGTATCCTATGCACGTTTTAACGTTTTAACTGGCCTTCTACCTTAGCTTTTGAGACAAGATTTCTCACTGAACCCAGAGCTCACCACTTTGGCTAGAGTAGCGGACATTGAGCTCCTGGCATCTGTTTGTGTCTCCCACTCCTCCCCTCTCTCCAGCTCGCCTGTCTCCGTGCTGCTGGGGATATGAACAGAGGTCCTCATGCCTGCACAACACAGAGCCATCTTCTTGAATGCAGAGATTTTATTTATATTAAGAATGCATTTATTTACTTAGAGACAGGATTTCAAGTAACTCAGGCTGGCCTAGAAGACACTATGCAGGTTAGGATGGCCTTTGAACTTCTGCCTCCACCTTTAAGTGCTGGGATTGTGCCACTATGCCTGGTTTTAAACAGTACTGGATGTTAAACCTTGGGCTTTGCACATGCTAGGAATGCATTCCACTAGCTGAGCTACCTTACCAGCCCTCTGTGTTAAGTTTTTGTTTATGGGCTCTTCTTTTATTTATTTTATATATCTGAGTGCTCTGTCTCATACCAGAAGAAGGAATCAGACCCCATTACAGATGGCTGTGAGCCACCATGTGGTTGCTGAGATGGCTGTGAGCCACCATGTGGTTGCTGAGAATTGAACTCACGACCTCTGGAAGGACAGCCAGTGCTCTTAACCACTGAGCCATCTCTTAAGTCCAAGAGCAACTCGTCTTATGCTGGCTGCACTAGTCTTGAAGTCCTTATCTCTGTAAATTTTCCTCTCTTGGTCTTACAAAGGTCTGGGGCTGCATGAGTGTGTACCACTGTTCCCAGCTTAAATTTGACAACTATTGAAAAAAGCGTCTATGTAAAGTGGTAAACAGTACATGCCAAGATCGTATCTGCAGAATGACAGGGGCTAAGTGTGATTTTTTAAAAAAGATTGTTTTGATAGTTAATTTATTTTTTGAGACAAGGACCTGAATGATTCTGGATGACTCAGTATTTAGACCATTCTTGCTGGCCTTTGACTTGTGTCAGGAAATCCATCTGCTTCCCCTTCTGAGTGTTGGAACTGGAGATTTGTAATCTTTGGGGAGTTAAATTATTAATCTTTTCCTCTTTTTTTCAGTTTGTAGAAAGTTTTATCAATAATGACAAATAGCATTTTTATATAATTTTATATAATTTTTTTGAGATAGGGTCTTGTTTTGTGGCTCAAACCTGTAATCTTCTTGCTTTAGCTTTTTGAGAGATAGGATTACAGGTGTGAGCCACTTTGTTCAGCCAATATATCTAAATATATGAAGGTACACACTTTTTTCCCCCTAAGACAGTTCTGGCTGTCCTGATGTGTGTGTGTGTGATGTGTGTGTGTGATGTGTGTGTGGTGTGTGGTGTGTGTGTGTGTGTGTGTGTGTGTGTGTGTGTGTGTGAGATCATTCTATAGATCAGGCTGGCCTTGAACTCAGAGTTCTGCCTGCCTCTGCCCCCCCCCTCCCCCAGTGCTGGGATTCAAGGCATGTGCCACCACTGCCTGGCTAAATATACACTTTAAAAAAAAAAACCTGAAGAGATAACTTTAATGTTTCCTTGTCAACAATATTGTCATCGTTGTATTAAGAATTCGATCTGTGGGCTGGGGACATGGAACATTTGCCTAGCATTCATGAGTCCCTGGGCTCAATCTTTAGCACCACAATAAGGAAGAAATGTTAATAACTTTGTGTGTGTGTGATGTGTGTGTGTATTCACGTGTTTTTCTGTGTGTGTGTGTGTGCATGTACATGACATGAGTGTAGAAGCCATACCTCCATTTCTCCACCTTCTTTCTTTATAAGACAGAGTCTTCACTGAACTTGGAGTTCACTGATGTGGTGTGCCTATCTGTACAGGGAGTTCTAGGGGCTGCCTATCTCCATCCCTCCCCTACCCACCAGCTCTGGGGTTACAGGCACTCACTGCCAACTCTGTCCATGTGGGTGTTCAGGGTCAGAACTCAGGCCCTCACACACACAGCAGACACTTTACTGATGGAGCCATCTCTCCAGCCTCATCGTTACTGATTTTATAGCTTTATTTCTTTTAATCTTTTGATGACGGAATTCATCTGTCAGTTTTAATAGTCTTTTTGTGGAATCCTTAGGTTTTTTTCCACATTTAAAATCAGATCATATGTAATCAGGAGTGATACTTGTATGAGTGAAATATTTATCTTGCCTGACTGCTATAGAGAGACTTTCCAATACTATGTTGAGTAAGTGGTGAAGGCAGACACGCTTGGTCTATCGGAGACACAAAGGCAATGCTGAAAGCTTCTTCCACTCCGCGGTGGCTTGTCACACATGGTTTTTCCCATGTTGATGTTTATTCCTTGAACTTTGCCATGAATGTGAACTCTTTATTTTTAGATTTATTTATTTTCTTTTCATGTGTCTGAGTGTTTTGCCTGCATGTATGTTTAAATACTATGTATATTTGTGAGGTGCTTGCAGAGGTCAGAAAAGGATCTAGGATTCCCTGGAGATGGAATTACAGATAACTGTAAGCTACTGCTTGAGTGACCGGAAGAACCCCAGGTCCTCTGCAAGAGCAAGCAGTGCTCTTAACTGCTGAGCCATCCCTCAGCCCAAGAAATACTGAATTCTATCAGATGCTCTTTCCTGCATGTATTGAGAAGACTATGCAGATTTTGAACCAATCAGATATTGCTGTACTATTCATGATACTAAGATATGGAATCCAGACGCTCATCAGTGGGTGAATGTGGAAATATGGCATATATGCATAATGGAAAATTACTCATTTGACTCAAAATAAGAAAGAATGATAACCTTTCTAAGCAAAATGGACCAAAATGGAGCACACTGGGTACTGTGAAATAAGTACAAATACCATGTTTTCTTTCCTATGTAGGTGTTCAAATAGTCTAGACACAGAGTTGAAGAGGAGAGGGAGCAGGGGCATAGGAAGTCAGACAGTGCTACAGACAGAAGAAATGAGTGCTAGTGTTCTCAAGCACTGCAGGATAACAGGGGCTCACAGAGGTGGGGAGAGAGGGAGGGGGAGGGGGAGGGGGAGGGAGAGGGAGAGGG
>JANHMN010000008.1:9837811-9850311 GCA_030674055.1 Rhabdomys pumilio | reverse complement strand
GAGAACTGTGAAGATGGAACTGCCTGGGAAAGGGGTAAACAGAAGGGATGGGGATGGAGGCAGAGAACTGGAGATCTCTTAATCCCTTCTCTGCAGAGCTGAAGCCTCCAGAAGGACCCTCACTTCCCACCCATAAACACCTAGATGCCACCAACTAAGAGGGCCAAACAAGGGGACAGGTGAGGCCTCCACTTGACAAGCAGGGAAGGTGGGGGTTCTACCCATCCTGCGCGAACACTCCAGACATACCAGGTGCCAGATACATTCCCAATATAGACAGGGTTTTGCTCATGACCTTCTCCTCCTGGTGTTTTGTCCCTAAATACGTACCTTACATGGCAAAGGGATTTACAGATATAATGAAGGTTGCTGGCAGCTGACTTTAAGATGAGGAGATATCTGGGTTTTTGGGGTGAGCCTATCTAATTACATGTTACAGAGCAAACACAGATCTTCTGTTAGAAGTAGAAGATAGAATCTGAAGCCTGAGAAGATCAAGATGCCACTGTGAACTTGAAGAAGAAGGGAGGGGTACACGTTAAGAAAACGGAGCCCATGGTCCTGCAAGCAACAACCTGAAAGACTGAGAAGCTGGAATCAACCCAGAGCCTTCATACCAAGCCCCGCCTGCCCCACACCGTGACCCTGAACTTGTGAGGGTCTAAGCAGGGAACTCAGCTCAGCACACCCCAGCTTCTAGCTTGTAGAAGTGGCAGAAAGAGAACCATGAGTTCCTTTGAGGGATGGGAGCTGTGATAATTTGTCATGTTAGCAGAAGCAAACCTATATGCCTTACAGAATAAAAATCAAATTGACAGGGCTAGGTGTGATGGGAACACCTTTAACCCCAGCACTCAGGAGGCGGGGGCAGGTGGGTCTCTGTGAGTTAGCTCAAGGCCATCCTGGTCTACAGAGTGAGTTCCAGGACAGCCAAGGCTACATAATAAGACTCTGTCTCAAAAAAGCTGAAAAAAATCACATTGACTCAAAAACATATATTGGTTGAGAACATACCAGGTAGGAAACTAAAACTGTACCATGGTCAGTGGGTAGTCCAGCAACTTGACAGGAGCAAAGTCACCATTAGTCAGGATTTCCACCCAGCAAAAGTAGCAAGTTTAGCATGTCGATATGCCAGGAGAGAGCTCCTGAGACTAACACTGCAGTTCCCCTGTAATCATGAGCAGGAGTAAGGCCAGCAGGACAGAACACAGCACTAGACAGAGGGAGCCTTAAGGATCCATGACTGGATGACTCAAGGAGTAGGGCACACTATTTAATGGATTATCCACTCTTTGCTTCCACAGGACCCTGCATTGTCATCTCTACAGGTGACACAGAGGCTGCTTGTATAAACTGCACACAACGGTCTGATGCCTTGTGACAGCTTCCGTGTTCTGAGGAAGATAAGGGATGTCATAGCAAGGTCTGCGTCTACTCACGGAGGTCCAGTCCATCCAGTGTCACAGTGTGAAACAAGACTACAGGGTGCAAGCACACTGAGCCATCAATCCAGATTCCAGCTATGACTGAGACATGGCTCAGAAGAAAGACTGGATAGCTATGTTCGAAAATAATTAAGGTCATTGACCCAAAATGGATTCAAAGATGTACTGTCCAGGTCTGACTTTGGGCCTATGATGCTATGGGGGTTAAGTATATAAGTTCAAACTGGCCCTTTTAGAGTCAAAAATATCTGTCAATTTCCTTAAATATGAACAGGAGACTATTATTATTCACTGTCTTTGAGAGAAAGCTGTATTTCAATAATGTTTTTAATGGCACCATTACTAGAATAGCTATATTAATTTCTTTTGGGGTAGAGAATTAAGACAAAGTTTCACGTAGCTTAGGCTAGTCTTGTACTTACTAGGTGGCCAAAACCGATCTTGAACTCCTCATCCTGCCTCTGCCTCCCAAGTGTTGAGACTAAAGATGTGTGTCTAGCAAGTGTATTGTTTATAAGTGAAAGAAGCCAAACAACTTAATGTCCATCCAAAGGCCATTAATTGGGACTGAGGAGATGGCTCAGTAGTTAAGAGTGCATACTGCTCTTTCAGAGGACCTGAATGTGGTTCCCAGGACCCTGGCTAGGCCACTCTCGACCACCTGGGGATCTGATGTCCACTCTGGCCTCCACAGGAACCCACGTGCATATGCACATACCCACTCCCCAGAGACCTACACACAATTACAAATAAAATAGGTCTCTAAACTTTTTTAAAAAGGACATTAATTAAATAAGTTACACTTCATCTAGACCATGAAATACTATGTGACCACTGAAAAACAAGTAGAAACATTTATGTTCATATGAAAGCATTCTAAAATGAATTCAAGAAGCAAATAGAATATGCCTCACATTATTACTTAAAAAAGGAGAAAATGAAAAATATAAGCACCACACACCTGTAATTCCAGCTCTTAGGAACCTGAGAGGGAGGGTTTGAGTGGTAAAGACCAGTCTAGGCTTCATTGAGATGTCTCAGAAAAAATAAATTTACCACAAAAAAAGAAAACCATGGGGGATGACTCGGTGAAAAGGGCTTGCCATACAAGGCTGGGGACCCAAGCTGATCCCCAGAACACACGTAAGACTGGGAGGAGATAAGTGACCCCACAAAGCCATTCTCTAACTTCCATGTGTGTACCATGGGATGCTTGTGCTCATGCGTACCACATATGCATCACACACACACACACACACACACACACACACACACACACAGAATAATACATTTTAAAATAAAAATGTCTGTATAAGTGTGTGTGTTAACATACCAGCATATTTTAGTTTTGTTTTGGTTTTTTTTTGAGACAGGGTCTGTCTATGTAGTCCTGCCTGTCCTGGAACCCAGGATAGCTTCGAACTCACAAAGATCTGCCTGCCTCTGCCTCAAGAGTACTGCAGTTAAAGGTGTGTGCCACCATGCCTGGCACCCACAAATGTTTTAAGAGGACAGACAAGTGTGAATAGTGGTTATGGGAAGAGCACATGGGTTAGGAGGGAAATGTGGCATTTTAACTGCTTGCTTATTTTGTCTTGTAGTGCTGGACCGAGCTACTCCTGAGCTACAGGATCCGCCCCTTTCACTACATACTTCCATATACCGTTTCTTTCCTTCTTTGACATGTGGGTACGTTACCAACTCCATATGTGGAAGAACTCTGCTTGTGCACTCTATGCTACTTTCCGAGTGCCTTGTACCACACGGGCTCCTAGCGATCTCATTAGAGACTTGATTAACATTATGGAGCAGTTGATTAAAAGCGCTCTGATTAACATCCCAACATTGGTCCTGCTCCTGTGATCAAAGGTTGTGACCCTTCCCCACCTGTAGTGGGGTATCTTCCCACTGCATTTGCATAAAGCTCAGCGATTGGGCTGTATAAGAGGTAGAGTGAGGAGTCGGAAGGAGAAGGAAGAGGAGGAGCTAAGAGAGAGAGGACAGGGAGAGGGGAAAACGTCGGTGGATGTACGTGTGTCTCCAGCAGTCTACGGTAACTGTAATATCTTGGTTAGGTATTGGGTAACACCTCTAATTGTGTGGGCTTCTTGTTATTTGAGCATTACCAAATATATAAAGCTATTGGATAATCTTTAAACATTAGAGTCTCATTTCTACCGGGTACCACGTGGATGGTGGGATGGTTTGGGCTCAGCCCAACCTTTTGGAGACAGCGTGGAAGATTGGTGGAGCCATCTCCCACGCTGGTGTCTTGTGGGTGCAGGGCTGGTGTTTCTGGCTGGCCATTTTTAGCTGTGGCATGCCCATGGCCTCTGGCTGCTTCCAGCTGTGGAGCGCTTGGCTTCAGGCTGTAGAGCATGGTGGCCTCAGCTAAGCAGAGCCATTGCTGCTTAGATAGTCAGCCCAAGAAAACACCGCTCTAAATATTAACCGCAACACCTGCCTCCCCCCATCACCAGGCAGAGCTGCCCTTTGAAATATCCCAGTCCCTGGAGCACTTACCAGCAAAGGAAGATGTCTGTGAACGTCTCTGCTGTGGTGAAGAGGGCAAATATGATCCAGTACATCATCCATTTGACCTGTTGAAAGGAAGGCAGAGTTGGTAGACAGGGTCGTGGCTTCCCAGCGCCAAGGCAGTGGACACTGAGGTGGCCCCAGGCAGTGCCACCTGCGCCTGTCATACTTCCCTAACTCAGGGGCAGTTCTGCTCCACCACACCTTGATGCTGAGAGCAAATGGGCTGGTCTATAATCAGAGCAAGATTGTTCAAGACAGGAGAACCTCAGAGAAGAAGGGAAGCCAAGAAGAAGAAAACTAAAATGGACACTATAAGCTGTCTTCAAAGTCTTGGCCAGAATCCCAGTGCTCAAGTTTCTGAGGCTGGAGGATCATGAGGTTGAGGTCAACCTGGACTACAGAGCAAGAATCTTTCACAAAAATAACAAAGCTCTTGGCTGGACCTTGAACTGCAAAGAACCAAAGTAAGATTTTCAAACAGGGACTTCAATATGTATATAAATGAAACATTTTTAAAAAAGGTTAAGTATTAGGAAAACTTGGAAAAGACTGGGTGTCCTATGGATGCCATAGTTTCAAATTATCCTGGTTCTTCAGGTACCCTTCACAGGTCAGAGAGAACCAACCTCTCAGAGAAGGTAAGAACATGAATAATCTTTACCCTGGGAGGCACACCTGAACTTTCACTTACTCCTGCCCAAAGACTCCGAGATTTAATCTTAGTGAACATGTTAAATTATATTTAATTAATAGTACTCAATTACACTAATAAGTAATTAATTAGTGAAATATTAATTGCAACAGTTTCAGTCTTGAGAAAGGGTCTTACTCGGTATTAGAGGTTTCCTGGGGACAGTGACCACTACATAGCCAATAGGAATTAACAGAGTTATTGAGGACACTCAGACAGGAAGGTCAGCAACTGTAATTTCGTGCATCCTTAAAAAGGAATTCTTCCCAGCGGAGTCAGAGGTAGAGGTGCCTGTGCCCATGGAAGACTGCTCAGAGATGCGAAACCACTGGCTCCAAAGAATGAGGAAGGGGTATGTGCTGGCGAGCAGCTGCCACTAGGAGCCACAAACCAGGCAAAGAGACTCCCCTCCAGAGACTCCAAAGAGAAATAGCCCTGCCTGTGACTCCAGCACTGGAATCTAATAATGTATGTTATTTTATGCTGGGAAGTTCATGTTCACTGTAACTTGTTACAGTGACAATAAGCTAATCCAATACTTGTATGAAATTTAAAATAATTACAAAAGAATATAAAAATGAGAGTGTAGCCACAGGGAGTTACTCTGCATTATAAATATTAGTAGACACCAGGGAGTTATTGTTACAGTCTTCACATTTTGCATTATTCTGGACTAAAGAGATATCTCAGCCATTGAGAGTACTGGCTGCTCGTCCAGAGGTTCAATTCCCAGCAACCACATGGTGACTCACAACTTTCTATAACTCCAGTCCCAGGGGATTTGATGCTCTTTTCTGGCCACTCAGGGCACTGCAAGCACATGGTGCACTTATGGACATGCAGGCAAAACATCCATACCCATAAAATAGAGTGAAATAAAATAAAATAGCATTATTTAATAACCTATGTTTTTGTATATATTTTATAAATTAGAGATAATATAAAATATAATCTTAGGTGTAACCAATTTAAAAATAACAAATAAATAAACAGATAAGTATTTTTAAAAGCTAGTTCAAGAGACCATTGACTCATCTCGGAGAGAATGATATGAAGCAGATCTCAGGGAGTGGCTGTAGAGAAGGATAGGAGATCTGGGTTGGGAGATGACAATGGTCCTAAGATGAAGGGGCACAGTCACCAACCGGGTGTGAGAATTAATGGACCTGGATAGTGAAGGAGAGGCTGATTTCCAGGAAAGTCCCAGGTTGTCTCCTGCACAAATGGGGTTTTGAGGTGCCATAGCTGAGAATCACATGGAAGAGAGTCTTCATCAAGAAATTCAAGAGATCGAAATAGAATAGATTTCAGGGGTGCACTGGGGGTGGGTGGGGTTGGAAACAGGAGGGATCAGGTGTTGGGAGAGCAGAAAATATTGAGAGAAATGACTGGATTTGGGGACATTTCGGTGGTAAGGTGGAAACATAGTGCAGTGGAAACTCCATGGACTCTCCAAGAGTAATCCTTGCAAAGACTCCTAGGAATGAAGGACAGGAGGCCATTTTCTGAAACCAGGCAAGGCCTCAAGTGGAGGGCTTGGGACACCAACCTAGCCACAAAACCTTCAACCTATAGCTTGTCCTGCCTCAAGTGGAGGGACTGGGACACCAACCTAGCCACAAAATCTTCGACTTATAGCTTGTCCTCCCTGCAGAGTGTTCTGGGACCAGAGCCTAGCAAAACTAACATCAAAGAGACCAGAGAGAGTTCACCCAGCAACTGATGGGAGCTGATGCAGAATCCCACAGCCAAACATCAGGCAGAGCTCAGGAAGCCCTGCAGAGGAGCAAGAGGAAGGATGGGAGGGACCAGATGGGTCAGGGACACACAGCCCACAGAATCAACTGACTGGGACTCGGTGGGAATTTAAGAGAGCAGGAAACCTGTATGGGTCTGACCTAGGTCCTCTACTTATGTGATGGAGGAGCAGCTTTGTGTTTCTTGAGGGACTCCCAACAACAGGAGCAGGGGCTGTTCCTGACTCTTTTGTTACTTGTGAAGCTCTTTTCCTCCTGCTGGGTTGCCTTGTCCAGTCTTGATGTTACATGCCGGATCTTACTGTAGCTGGGTCTTACTATAGCTGGGTCTTATTGTAGCTTGTTATGCAGTGTTTGGTTGATGTCCCTGGGAGGCCTGGTCTTTTCTGAGGGGAGGTGGAAGGGGGTGGATCTTGGAGAGAGGGGAGGTAAGGGAAGGAGAAACCGCAGTCAGGATATAATATGTGAGAGATGAATAAAAAAGAAAGAAAGAAAAGTAATTCCCTAGATCAAATTGGCCTGTGGCATGCCTATGAGAGACTGTCTTGATTGTTAATTAATATAGAAGGGCCAGCCCACTGTGGGCGGCACCAATCCCTGGGCAGGTGGACTGGACTGTATAAGGAAGTTAGCTAATCATGAGCCCACTGAGCCATCAACACAGCACTCTCCATGGTTCTGCTATACCTCCTTGGCTGTGAGTGAATTTCTTTGTTAGAGGCACTGCAGTATGACTAGCAAGCAGCCTGCCTTTAAGATCCTGCTTGAGTTTCTGCCCTTGCTTCTCGGTGATGGATAGGCATCTCGAAGTGTAAGCCAAACTCCTTCCTCCCCAAAGCAAAGTGTTTTCTTTTTTCTAAAGTTTTAAGATTTCTTTTTATTTTGTAATTCCTATCTCCCTGTCCGTCCCCCACCCTCTTGTTCACTCTATCACATGCACTGTGTGTGTGTGTGTGTGTGTGTGTGTGTGTGTAACAATGTGTGTTCAGGTGCCTTTGGAGAGCAGAAAAGGGCATCAGATGCCCTAGAACTGAAATAACAGTTGTTGCGAGGCACTCAACCCAGGTGCTGGGAACTGAACCCAGGTCTTCTGGAAAAACAGTAAGTGCTCTTAACCACTGAACCATCTCTCCAGCCCCTAGTCAGAGCATTTCATCACAGCAGCAGAAATAAAATCAAACAGACTACAAGAAGAAAACATGTGAACAGTGTTGAATGTATGTGTGATATGGCACTGAACATGCTAGAGAGAGTGCTTTGAGAGTACCGTGACATTGAACATATGTGACTGTGTGTGTGTGTGTGTGTGTGTGTGTGTGTGTGAGAGAGAGAGAGAGAGAGAGTGAGAGAGAGAGAGAGTGTGTGTGTGTGTTGTGTGGGAAACTGGAAGAAAGGGGGATGGGCTTTGGTTGTAGTTGATCAGGAGGTGTTCATCACAAAGACTTTTTGGGAAATCCATGAAAATAATGACTTTCAAGCTAGCTCTGAATTAATTAATTCATACTTTTAAAAGAGTTTACTTTCCTTTTTCTGTGTGCATGTGCACACATGGGCCCATTGTGTGATATGTATGTGCGTTAGAGTGGATTTGTGTATGCAGGTGCCTGAGGAGGTCAAAAGAGGGTGGAAGGTCCTTTAAGGTGGAGTTACAGGTGCCTTCTAAAATGGGTGCTGGGATCTGAACCTTGGTCCTCTGTAAGAGCAGCAAGTACCCTTAACCGGTGAGCCACCTCTCCAGTCCTTGATATTTTTTACCTACCCCATAGGATGACCAGGGATAAAGCTGGGAGCACTCAACATTAATAATTGTAATCCTCTAAAGAGTGAGTCCTCCCTACCCCAAACTTGGCAATCAGCATCTTCTAAGTAAGAGGAAGAGGGACTGTCACCACCCTGGTGTTCAGAAGATGACCTGAGGCTCTTGGAGGTTTAAGCCACTTGTCTAGCATGTAAATGACACCAATAGATTTTCAGAGCTAGGACTTGGCAATTCAGCCCCTTTATGACCACACCCACATCCTTCGTACTTTGACCAGGCTAGTGCCCTACCAAAAAAAGAAAAGGATATTCCTGTCTCATTCTTCACTCAGCATGTCTTGGTCAATGAAGAGGCTTAATAGGGGGAACCTTGGGATCACCAGGAATGCTGCTGGTGGCACCCAAATCACCCAACAGTAATTTTTGAAATTCTCCAACCAGTGAGTCCTTCTGACCCCATTGCCACGGGCTCAGCTCTCTGCCAAGTGCCACAGAGAGATGATTACAAATACCTCCACCCTCAAAGAGCTTACACATCAACCAGGCTTAACTGGTGTTGGAAGACAGACTGGAAGGGGGTCAGAACCAGTAAGTCAGGGAATAACCTAGGTCAGCTGGCTTCTCAAACCCATGTACTCTCTCTCAGTGCCGAAGGTGGTCTGTGGTCTGCAGTTCCCCAGGTGAGGAAACAGAGCTTCGAGAGATGAAGTCACCCATGGCACCAGGCCCCTAGTCCCAGATTGAAGTCACCCATAGCACCCTGCCCCTAGTCCCAGATTGAAGTCACCCATGGCACCGAGCCTCTAGTCCCAGATTAAAGTCACCCATGGCACCTAGCCTCTAGTCTCAGATTGAAGTCACCCCATGGTACCCAGCCCCTCATCCCAGACTGAAGTCACCCTTGGCGCCCGGCCTCTAGTACCAGATTCAGGTTCCCTCATACTTCTTGGCTTTCTTCACTTCAGTACTTAGGGTCTAGACAGGGGACAGCTTTGGATGGGGACAGGACTTCTGGGAAGTCACATGAGAAGGGTGATAAGTTCCCTCCCACCACAGACCCACACTAAGGGATATGTCCCTCCACCATTTACACTCAGCCACCCGTCCCCAGTGAGAGGCTTCACTTACATATTCTTTAATGTCCTTGGACTTCACAGCCTTGTATGAATAATATGCAGGATAAAGGGTGCCAAATATAAGCCTGCAGACAGGAGACAGAGAAAAAAGAGAGATGTGATTTTCACCCGTCCTGTGTGATGGAAATCATGCATCATCCGTTCCAGAGGACCATTCTTCAAGGGAAATGAATCCCCTGAAGATTTCCTGTTCACTGCTACATCGTTCTTAGAAACACCTCCTCCTGAGACAGCCACCCACACACTTCCTTCTGTCTTGGCTTAAGCAACATGGAAGGTTGACCAGGAGTCATGGAGGTCAAAATGGGAGGAGACAGCCCAGCTGAGCAGCCAAGGCTCTGTGGAAGGACGACTTCCTCTCCTGATGCAGACCCTCAGCTGCAGTTCAAGCCTAGAACCATCGGATTTGACCTCAGCATCTTGGCGCCATCATAAGCTTTCATGATCACAAATCTCATCAGGTTCACCTCACCATCAGCACACCTCCACGCTGCCTTCACTTCTCAACACTCTTTAGATGGAAGTAAACACTATACCCATTGGCTAATCATATTTCAGCTCTCACTAGGGTTAGTGAGTAGTTAACTCTCAGGCCTGAATCTGAGATCCACATGCAGGGGAAGCTCTACCTGCCCCTGTTCTCCATACCTCTCCTTTGTCAATGCTGCTTTCTTCTGGAATCTTCTCTCTCTGTCTTTTTTTTTTTTAAATTAATACCTGCTCATCCATCAGATCCCAACTCCCACATGATTCCCTGGACACCCCTCCGACTTCCCAGACTAGCTCAACCCTCCCTAATAAACTTTCTCAGCATCATGTATATATTATCAGGGTATTCTTTTACTTGGAGCTTTGATAGCCATCTCACCAGTGAACTATAAATGGCCCAAAGATTAAGTACACTTTCTGATGGAGAGGGGGCACGGGGCCTCATTATTTGGTCCAGGCAGACCTCAACCTGAAGATCTATCTCCTTAGCTCAGCCTCTTGAGCAATGAGGTTGCAGGCATGTGACTCTATGCATGAGAACGGGTGTTTTTACAATTTATTTATTTGTGTATGTATTCAAACTGGCACTATGGCACACAAAGTCAGAGAATAACTCATGGAGTCATCATTTCTTCCACAATGTGAGTGCCAGGGATTGAACTCAGGTCATCAGGCTTGGCAGCAAGTACCTTTACACACTGAGCCATTCCACCAGCCCAATATATGTTTATATTTTTGAGACAGGATCTCACTTTGTAGCTCTGATTGGCCTATGTACACCAGGATGGCCTCAAACCCACAGAGTTCTGACTGCTAATGCCTCCTGAATTCTGGGATTCATTGTGGCACCACCACACACAGCCTAATAGGTATTTTTAAATGAACAAACAGAATGTCAGACCTAGAAGGGCTTTATACTTTTGCTCAAATGACAAAGCCATTTGCAACTGTCACCTCAGTGCAAACTGACTGGGTACAAGAGCTACACAGACTCAGATTTTAAAGGAGCTGGCAACCTCAGACAGAAGTTGGGGATCCATTCTAGTTAGAAAAGATACCATGCTGAGAGTATCCAGTTAATACCCTATACATTTAGAGTCACATAGAGAAGAGATGCAATTAACCAAGTAGGGGACAGCTTTACCAGGAGCAGTGTGGCCAGGGACACCAATGTCTACGGAAAATAACAGAATCAGGTCAGTTCTGACACAGTAGAAAGGTGTGTGTGTGTGTGTGTGTGTGTGTGTGTGTACACAAATGCTTGCTTCAAGTACTTTACAAGCCTTATATATCTTAGACTTCTCTGGCCAAAGAACTCCCCTCATGCACATAGGGCCCCAGTTCTCAGAGGCTGGCCATTTGCTTGCCCAAGATCTCATAATCATTAAGGAAGGGATAAAGCAAGGGCTGGATCCAGATAGTCTGGCTTCTTCCAAGCCTGATTTTCTGTCACCATTGGCTGAGATGAGAGGCATAAGATTCCAGATAAGCAAGAAAAGGGGATGAAAGTAGGCTGGAAGGGAGAGGAAGAGTAAAGATGGCAATGGGAGTGAGGAGATTTAAGAAGACAATGCTGGGCATGGAGATGCTGCTGAGCATTGTGGAATTGTGGGTCCCCCACCCCCCACCCCCGCTGCTGCTGCTGCTGCTGCTGCTGCTGCTGCGGCTGCGGCTGCGGCTGCGGCTGCCGCAACTGTGCCGGTGGGTGCTGGGCTGTAGGGAAGTGCTAAGGCACTGCTCAGGGGTGGGAAAGCACAGTCTGAGCGCAGCTGGAGCTGGCTCGGGGGTCACTGGGCCTGCGAAGAGGCTGGGGCCATGGAGAAGTTCCCAGGCTTTTGGACATGCAGGCACTGCTGGAAGTTGAGGAAGAGCTGGAAATGAAATCTGGGCCTTGGGCCCTCGGGCTGGATCTAGCCCAGGGACAGGGTGGGGGGAAAGGAGGGAGCTCCAGCTGGTCCCACAGGGATTGTCCTTGGCTTGATGGTCGCAGACTTGGTGGAGATTATGGCTGGGAGCACAGAGAGGCCTTCTATAGGGGACTAGATGGTGGTTCTATAGGCACAGGCCTTCTCCATGGCTCCCCATGGCAGATCTCAGATGAAAAGAGCCAGTCCACAGTTTTAAGGCATTTATTGTCATGGTGGAAAGTGGATGTGTAAAACCATAACCCACTTCTCAGGGTGGGCCTGAGATGAAATATCTTTTGTAGGGAAGAATATCTGGGAAGGAAAGCTCATTGGCTAAGCCCTCCAGGACTCTAGGTACCTCATTAGAATGGAGGTCTCTGTCTTGAGCCTATGTGACCACAGGTCACGTCTCTTTTCTTATTGTCTTGGTCTAAGATGTTAGGAATGACTCATCTACAAGTGGGGGGCTTAGGGCATTGCCCTTATGTGACTGATGGCCACAAATCTATGGAGAGCTGCAGCTAGTGACAGGGACCTGGTGCCTGGGAGCAGGTGAAGCTCCTACCGTCCCTTCAGGGTCTCTGGGGCTTCTAGTCTTACTTATCTTAATTGGGGATTAGGCTACCTTTCATGGTTCACTTCCCCATAGAGCGTGGTGATGATACTGGGCATGGTGCTGATGCTGGGCATGGTGCTGATGCTGGGCATGGAGCTGATGCTGGGCGTGGTGCTGATGCTGGGCATGGAGCTGATGTTAGGCATGGTGCTGATGTTAG
>JANHMN010000008.1:9820363-9831462 GCA_030674055.1 Rhabdomys pumilio | reverse complement strand
ACACACACACACACACACACACACACACACACACACACACACACACATTTAAATTGGATTATGGAAATGTTCCCAAACCAATTTAGGATAACAGAAGACCCAGAAGTCTGATGTAAGTAGGAAACCCACAGTTGTGTAAATTCTTAATTAGCGCACTGTTAAACTCTGATCCAACCCACACAGCTCCTGCTCAAGCTTCTGAATCTTTTTTTTTTTTCGTTTTTGTTTTGAAATCTAAATCACAGGGAGTTCTATTCTTATGACCCTTACTTGTTTCTGTGTAGAAAGATGCTAGGCTTGGACATCAAACCTGAGTTTGAATGCAGCTCCACCAGTCACTAGCTATGAGACTGGAAACAAGTCTCTTAAATTTTGCATCCGTTTCCTTGACTACAGTGGTCAAGAACAACGACCTACAAGAGCCGCTGTAAGCTAAAGGAGGAGGCTGTAGGAAAAGATTTAATATCCCAAATAAATCGCACACGGCTCACAGTTGCTGGTTTCTTTCTCTACTATTTCCTCTCAGAAATAATAACTTCAAATGCCAGTTCTTTTAACCACAAACCTTTTCATTCAACAATCAAATACTTACTGAGAATGGTGCAGTGGGTAAAAGTACTTGTCAGACACCTTGAGCTCCATCCCTGGAACCCACATACAATGCTGGGTATGGTGGTGTGCGTGCACAATGCCAGCACTCCTCCTGAGAGATGAGCCAGAAGCACAACGGCCAGGTAGCCAATAGTGCACAGGGCAGGAAGGAGAGAACTGACTTTGAAAAGTTATCTTCCAACCTTAACATAAGCACTATGACATGCACATTCTACATGTGTGAGATACACACACATACACACACACACACACACACACACACACACACACACACGTACACGCACACATACCTGTACAAATACATACATAATGCTTTAAAAAATAAAAATAAAAACAAGCAAGCACTGTGTGCCCTGGGTCTCTTGGTAGGGAAAACAACCAGCAAACAGATAATTATATAAATATCTGATTAACAAAAGTCAGCATGATGAGTTCTAACAGTCTTGTTTCTGTTTGTGTTGATTTTTGGACAGGGTCTCATGCTGCAGTCCAGACCGGTCTGGATCTCATCATGTAGCCCATGGTGGCTGTGAATTCACAGCAGTGCTCCTATCTTGGCCACTTGAGTGCTGGGATTACCCACAGGAGTCACCACACACTCCTGGGTCTATTTTGAAGAAAAGAACACATTCTTTTTGAGTAACAGCTCTGTGGCTACCTACATCCCAGCCCACTTTTCTTCTCTGATCTGAGAGTCAGAGATAACTCCTGGTTGGGAGGAAAGGGGTCTTCTGCTAAAAGGATCATGGTTCTTCACTCCAGAAGACCTCTTCTAAAGGCCTGGACTAGTTATACGTTTGTGGAAAGGGAAGAACTGATCAGATCCATTTCTGTGTCATTAAAGAAGGGAAGGGAGAAAGTTCAGGGAGCTCCCTAAACTGGACTTGCGAGCTTCAAGCCAGCAGATATTTGTGGGGCTTCCTGGGAATTTATCTGCTCTACTAGTGGTCTTCATAGCATAAGCATGACACCCAGCAGGTACTCAGGTCTAACCACCTTTGAAGTCTGTACCATATGCACAAGCCGGTCTGAAGGACTGACTTTAAAGGACAGCCATGGACAACAAACCTTACGGATGTTCACCACAGGTGATACAACGATACTCACAACAGTCGTGCAAAGGGGCTACTAACACAGAAGGCAACTAAGGCTTCAGTAGGTTATTCATCACTCACATATTCATCCATCAGACAAGTCAGAAATCACTCTGTCATGGTCAACACAAGGTCATTCAGATGCCAAGTGGGTGAGCTGGCTTCAAACAATCTGTCTGACTTCAAAATGTTCTTCCCAATTCCGTTTGATACTTCAAAAAGAGTGGAGTCTCAGGCTAGGGAGCAGTGAGGCAAACCTACCCATCTAAAGAACTAGAGTAATGGGCCCAAGTCCGTCTCCATCCCTAGGTGCTTAGTTCTCTGAGTGCTCAGCTTTCCCCCACCTTGACACTACCAGAGCTGAGCATGGAGGGGCAACATGCAATATGGATGAAATACAATCATACCAGGCACCATGGAAGAAGCCGACTCAGAAGACCACATGGTGTAGGTCAATTTCTATAATTTGTGTGTTTATACTGAAAAAGGCAAAGGCACAGAGATGGAAATCAAACAGTGTGCCAAAGACTGGGAATGGACTGGGCTGAAGTTGTCTTTTGGAAGTCAAATGCCTTTATATTGTATGGCAACTAAAAGACTGTATGCATTTGTCAAAGCTCATGGAACTGTACAGTGAAATTTAAAAAAATAAAATTCATTTCACTACCCACAAATTACTCCCCATCTTTCAAAAGGTAAAAGAATGAGGATAAGCAGGAAACTTCAGCTCCAGGTGCCTCAGCAGCACAGAGTCCAGGAGGGGTCCCAGCAGTATATTCACCAAAATGTTTCTGACATGGGGAGGGGAAGGTAGCTCAGTGGTAGAGCACCTGCTTACCATGAGGGAAGCTCTAGGTTCAGTATCTAGTACTGCCACTGAACAAAGAAAAACAAACAAACAGCAAATGTTATTGCCTTAAAAAACTCCACTTTATGCCTGGATCAGTGGTTAAGAACATTTACCACTCTTCCAAAGGACCTGAATTTGGTTCTTAGAATCTGTGTGGTGGCTCATAACTGTCTGCCTCCAGCTCTAGGGGAGACAGCCTTCTTCTGGCCTCTTTGGGTACCACACATATGTAGCATCACACACACACACACACACACACACACACACACACACACACACACACAGAGAGAGTCACACACATGTACATTGAAAAGAAAAAAAATTCAAACCCCAAAAAATCTAACTCATGAAGCCCTGAGTGTAAATAGACTAAGAAAGAATAAAGTGTATCTTCCCAAGGAGTCAGATTCAAGTGGGATCTTGCAGAAGGGCAGAGAGGTGACCAGGGTGGAACCACTGTGGAAGACAGCAGAGGCTCTCCTCAGGAACTCTCAGCACATGACCACTAGGAATTGGTTGTAAACCTGTAGTAACAATTGTAAGCCTGTGGTAAGCATTCACTCGCCAGCCAGCACACGTCTCCTGCCCTGTGCTCTTCCACCATACCGAGTCATTCTAAGGCAGACAGAAGGGGAGGTGAACATTCTGAATGCAAGTAAGCAACATAAGAAATGTTTGGCATTCTTCTGGCTCCAGCAGGGCAGGGACCCCTCTGCCCCAGGTAGGAAACTCTTTTGTCCTATGAACCTAGAGTGATCAAGTTTTATGCTGACAATGCAGCTTCCCTTGCAGCAGAGTTTCATACCATCAATCAGACACATCTGCCCATGTATGACATCCAGGCCCTTCCATCTCCTCGCTCATATACAGGGACCACATCCCTTATGCAGATGAGCCTATGGCAAAATGTGAGAATATTACTAAGTGAGGTAAGTCTGATGGGTTCTGTTGCTGAATTCCTCATGGGTTAACATCTGCTAACTGGACATGTGGTACACATCTGTAATTCCACGGCTCAGGCAGCTGAGGCAGGAGGACTATGAGTTGGAGGTCAGGCTGAGATACACAGCAAGATTTCCTCTCGTCATCATCGTCATTGCCATCACCATCACCATCATCATCATCATCCAAGTTAACAAAGTAGCAGGCAGCTGAGCCACCAAAAGTAGTTCTCACAGAGATATTTACACACCTGTGCTCACAGCAACACAATTCACAACAGCCAAGACATGAAAGCAATACAAACGCCGGTCAATGAATAAATGAATAAGCAAACTTTAGACTATGTATGGAAGGCATTCATGTATTCAGCCTGAAAGGGGAAGAAAGTTTAGACACAAACTACAACCAAGAGGACATTACACTAAGTGAAATGAGCCAATCAGGAAAGGTGGATTCCCAGTGAGTCCACTTACAAGACTTAATCAAAACAGTCTACTGCTTAATTCACAGAAAGCAAACGGCAAACAAAACACAAACAATACGCACAGTGGGAGATGATTGTTAAGTACGGAGAGGTTTTCGATGTCCAGCCTCACAAGGGGCGAAGTTCTGCTGAGTGGTTGTACGTGTGTCCCATTAGGGAAATGACATTTGAGTACAAGCTCAGAGGCAACGCACACATTTCTAAGTGGCTCTGGTTTTTCAGAAGGAAAAACGCCTGTATCACGTTCCATTTGGAAGTTACCCAGCAAACAGACTTCTGTTGGGACTCAGGGTGTGGCTTAGCGGCACAATACGTGCTTGGCATGCTCAAGACCCTGGGCTCAATGTCTAGTGCAAAACAAAAAAGCAGAAAAAGAGATGGGGGAGGCATGTTTCAATTAGAAAAAAGTGTTTTCGAGATAGGATCTCTTGTATTCTAGGCTGGTTGGACTCCAACTCATTATGTAGCCAAGAATGGCCTTGAATTTCTGATCCTCCTGCCCACCTCCCAGGTGTTCAGGTATTTACTGACACAGGATTATGTGCTTCTGGGGACTGAACCCAGGGCCTTGAACATTCTAGGCAAGGACTCTACAAACCAAGTTGTACCCCCAGCCCAACATGTTCCTACTGTCATCTATTTATTTGATGTTTTTAAAATTATACATAATCATATATATATACACACAAATATATATAATCACATATATATGTAATCATATATACACACATACAATATATATTTATATATTATATATATTTGTGTGTGTGCATGAGAGAGAGAGAGAGAGAGAGAGAGAGAGAGAGAGAGAAAGAGAGAGAGAGAGAGAGAGAGAGAGAGGAGAGAGAGAGAGATTTGGGGCAGGGACATGCATGCTGCAGTGCACACATAGATATCAGAGGGCAACATTTGGGAGTCTGTTCTCTCCTTCCACTGTGGGTCCCTTGGATCAAACCCAAACCACAAGGCTTGCAGGGCACACACTTTACCCACTGAACCATCCTGCTGACTCTCTCTCTTTCTCTCCCCCTCCTTTCCTCCTTCCCTCTCTCTCTCCCCACCCCTCTCTCTAAAATGAAACGGTGGGTTTCTTAAGTGATGAAAGGTACTTGGGAAAAAAGTAAAACATCCAAGAACATAGGCGTGGCTTCTCAAAGGAGGACCACCACTGTGTTTCTCTTTTATATGAAGGGCAGCCAACAAAGCTCTGCTATCACCTAACCTGGGATGGAGGAAGAACTAAGGGAAGTGAGTTATGTACAGGCTGGAAACTGCATCTCACCTGCTCCTGGGAGGACAAAGATCCTGTGAAAGAGGGATGCTCGGCTCACGTCCAGAATGTCGCTCTCGTATACCACAAACCCCCGTGAGAAGAAAACCAGCTGGAAAACTGCCAGCTCCCTTCAGCAAACAAAACTGAAAATCTGAGGTGACCTCCCAGCACGTCTTAGTTATGAGCAAGTGCAGAAGAGCGAGCAAGCAAACACTGCCACAGGTCAAGGCTAAGAATCCTGTGTGCTCTAGGTTGGGGAGTCTCAGCCAGCAGGGCCAGTGGGATGAGAACGTGCCACAGGCGACTCCTGCAGGTGATGAAGGCCTCTGGAGGGCTGCTGGAGCAAGAGGGCCTCCTCATGCAGGCTTGCTTCATAAGGGACCCAGAGCTATCAGAGATGTTATCTGGTATGTTAGTATCTGGCTATCAGAGACATTATGCTTTAGAGACCTATTTATTTATTTATTTACTTACTTATTTATTTATTTATTTAGGTTTTTTTCGAGACAGGGTTTCTCTGTGTAGTCCTGGCTGTCCTGGAACTCACTCTGTAGACCAGGCTGGCCTCGAACTCAGAAATCCGCCTGCCTCTGCCTCCCAAGTGCTGGGATTAAAGGCGTGCGCCACCACCGCCCGGCTGAGACCAATTTATTTTTAAGATTCATTTTTATCATTTATGTGTGTCTATGTGTAAGTATGTGCAGGTGCCATGGAGGCTAGAAGGTGTCACATCCCCTGGAGCTGGAGGTACATGTGATTGTGAACCATCAGACATGGATGCTGGGAATTCAACTCCAGTCCTTTGGAAGAGCATCAAATGCTTTTAACTCTAGACCGTCTCTCCAGCTCAAAATAGCAAATCTTTACAGGAAAATACTGCTTCCTGCTGAGATGGTTTCACTATAAACAACGGGCAGCTTGCTTTGCTTAGAAAATAAAGCCATTCCTTCAAGTACCACAGGTGAGACTTGTTCTTAAACAGCTCTACCACTTGTTTTGTAAAGAATAGATGCAGTTAGGTCACTACAAAGGAGAGAAAAGTTCAAGTTGTATTACAACTTAGGTTCTACCCATGAGATATTGTATCCCTCCCCCGTGTGTGTGTGTGTGTGTGTGTGTGTGTGTGTGTGTGTGTGTGTAAGTATTCCAAAATCTGAAATAAAAGTGCTAACTCTAAAGCATTTCTGGTCCCCTAAGGATACTGCATCTATGTGCCCACAGTGCTGTGTCACTGGTGAGTCCACAGTGATCAGAGGACGGTACCATACTGGGTACTGACTAGTGTGTCCTCCATCTCAGGCATGCATGCCCTCACGTTCATGTGATGGGCAATGCCTTTGTTCTGTAAGGTTCTGTCTTCCCTGAAGAAAATCAATGAGCAGGACTGAGCCACAGCTGCTCTGCATCCTCAGTTAGTGGGATGATGGTGGCAGGCACCCAAACAATGATGAGGCCAAGCAAAGCCTCTGTAGGGTACCAATAGATTCATGGGTAGTCGAACTTTGCTATGACATATTCCCGGAAGTTGCAGGCTTAAAATATTTTTTCCCCTGTATCTCTTTGTTCTAGCAGATGGAAATCCGGGACAGCAAGGCAGAGTGCTGACACAGCTTTCCTCTGCATGGTGGAAAACAAAGAGTTGATCCCAGAGGCAAACAGGAAAGGAAGGCGTGTTTTATCTCTGTGGCTAGGCAGAGGCTGAGGAAGAAAGGCAGGATAATGAGAAAGGACACATTTCTCTTTGCTGTTGTTAATTTTTGAGCCAGTGTCTCTCATATCCTGGCATTTGCTATGTAGACTAGGCTGGCCTATGTCCCTCAATACAAGAGTGTCAATCAAGCTAGTGCGCGTGCCCCTCCAATATAGCACACTCAGATAACCCAAGTATATGCTGTAAAGGCCACAGTCCAGGGCCACATTAACTCTTGGCCACAGGTACCCTGAAAGTCACCTAGCCCAACCCAGCAGCCGCTCAGGTCCCTCTAGGATGCCATTCCATTCTTAACTTTTTAAACACATGCACTCACAGGAACCTGCAGTGACCCAAGGCAGGCTGGCCCACAGGGGCCACTCTAAGGAGAGGTTTTGCTTTGGGGTCTTCGGTGGTCCTGGGTATTGGACCTAAAACCTCATATACATTAGCAAGCATCCTGTCACTGAGTTGCATCCTCCTTCCCTCTTTCACTTTTTTTGTATCACTAAAGTTGTCCAGGGCGGCCTTAGCAGAGGAGCTATTTGTTGTCCTAAATCTGTTGCCTGGGAACCTCCACTCCTTGGTCCAGTCCAAATTCTACCTCTTGATCCAGACACATCTACTTGCTCTGTTATTCCAGAGGACATCTGAGAGCATCAAAGTCAGGAAATGTGGGACATCTCTAAAGTGTTCTCTCTGAAGCTCCACCCTGAGGGGCCGCTGCCAGGGCAGCTCTATAGATCACAGCAACATCTCAGCTAGCCAGGAGTCTAGGACACAGTCCACCTTCCTCTGGAGCAGATGATGAAATGGGCTTGCTTCCAGCTCCTGCCAGAGCAAGCAGCCCCTTGAGTGCTGGACAGGATATGGGCTTTAAAGAGAAGCATTCTTTCCTTATTCCTACCAGATATTGGCTTTATGACCTTAAGTTATTAAACTTTTTTGTTTCAATTTCTTCATCCTCAAAATAAAAAAATAAAAAAACTAGTGTACGTGTCCTTCCCAATATAGCATGCTCGGACAACCCAAGTATATGCTGCAAATGCCACACAGTCCAGGGCCACATTAACTCATGGTCACAGGTACCTTGAAAGTCACCTAGCTCACCCCAGCAGGAATTCTCACTTCACCAATTAAATGAAACAAGAGACTTAAAGGAACCATCATAGTGGTACTCTCCAGGTAGGAGTGTCCCATCTCACCATTCTCAGTTAAAATCCCTGCTGGGTGGTGATGGCACACACCTTCAATCCCAGCACTTAGGAGGCAGAGGCAGTTGAATCTCTGTGAGTTTGAGGCCAGCTAGGGCTACACAGAGAAACTCTGCCTCAAAAAAAAAAAAAAAAAAAAAAAAAAAAACCCAAAACCAACCAAACAAAATCCCTAAATTATTTTTTACTTTCATTTATTTATTTTGAATTTGGATTGTTGTTTTGAGAAAAAGCCACACTATAGCCAAAGCTGTTCTAGAACATACTATATAGCTCAGACTGACCTCAAATGAGAGGTGACCGGCTTGCCTCAGCCTAATTCATTTTAAAACTGATTTAAGAGATAATGTGATGTTAATTTTAAGGCATAAATTGAGAGTTGGAGACATGGCCTAGTGGGTAAAATGCTATCACCCATGTAAATACCAGGTGGGTATGATAGCCCATCTATAATCCCAGCAATAGAGAGGCAGAGACCAGGGATCCCCATGGTAAGCTAGACAGACCAGATTGATGAGAGAGACCCTGACTCAGTATGAGGGTAGAGAGTGACTGAGGAAGACATCCAGTGTCAACCCCTGACCTCTGTAGTTGAGCATGCACATACATGCAGGCAAGTGCATGTGTCTACACACATGCACACACACACACACACACACACACACACTCACACACTCACACACACACACTCAATCCCTCTCCACAATTTAGGAAAAACCATCCTCATCTAGAAAGCAACGCTTCACAAATGTCCTTGTCCTTGTACAAGTCAGCCAGAGCAGTTCTAGTCCTGCCACAGATGCGTAGGTCCCAGAGGCTACACGTTCAGTTCTCAGGCAATTGCAGGCAAATGACTCAGCTAAGCTGCCAGGAGATCCTATGCAGATAAATGCATGGCGTGGTTTCCCCACTGGAGACAGCAGCAAATGGTTCAGCCACGTCCCATTTTCCTTCATTCCCAAGAGGTTTCCTAAAACCAGCCTGACTTCCAGAAGCCAGAGATCCAAGCTCCTTATTAACAAATGTGCGACTAATGGAGACTGACTTGGAGTGCAGAGAGAGCTGAGGTCAGGACCAGCTTCCTTCCCTTCCCTGCCTCAGAGACTCCCTCTCCCATAAAAAAGGGCAGCTGGACTGATAAAGCTGGCCTTGTCACTGAAGGCCAAAAACTCCTGGCCTCAGGACTCTAGCATGACAGGTCTTTCTCAAAATAAAGGGTGCACAGAATGTTTCCTCCACATTGAAGCCATGGTCAAGTGGAAGCGGCCAGTGGTGCTATGGTTTTGTTTGGTTTTGGACCATCTCCTCCTACTCACCCCTTGCATTAGGGTTTTACTTTTTTAAATTTAACTTTATTAGAAGTGTGTGTGTGTGTGTGTGTGTGTGTGTGTGTGTGTGTGTATGTGTGTGTGTGTGTGTGTATGTGTGTGTGTGTATGCACGTGCACACATGCTAGGATTAGCACGTGGAGGTCAGAGGATAGCTTTCAGACTCTATTCTCTCCTTCAATGTGACTTTAGGGCATTGAACAGGTCATCAGGCTTGTGCTGAGCCATCTCACCAGCCTGCCCTCATTTCTCCCCCTGAGAATCCACAAACCTAAGCTGGGAGGTGTGGCTCAATGGCAGAACAGTTGCCTAGCCTGGCACGGGCGAAACCGTGGATTCTATCCCCAGTAGTGAAAGAACATGAATGAATGAATGAATGAATGAATGAATGAATGAATGAATGAATGAGACACAAACTCAATCATAAAAAAGACAAACTATATGGTAACCTGCACCTATATTCTGTGCACTTGGAAGGACGAAGCAAGAGAACCACGAATCTGTGCCTCGCCTGAGCTCCGCAGTGAGTTTACCTACCCAGGCCTACAGTGTGGGTGAGGACTGGTCTCAAACAGAAAGCAAACAAGCTGTAGCTGGGAGCAGAGACCGGCACACTCTCCCTGGAGCCAAACTGCTATTGTCTTTCAATCCTTAACAGTGTTACTGTCCTCTGACCGCAATTGTCTTCCTGGGAATTCATCCAAATGAAGAAAAGGCGAAGGCATAAATGCATTCTGTGACACTTTATGTCAAAAGCCAAATATAAGATGAGTGTCAACAATAAAGAGGAAGTGAGCTCCGTACCACAAGAAGTCCCCCACACTCATATAGACCACTTGTGGACAATAAGGAAGTATCGATATCTTATAGAGGTCAAATAATGAAAAACTGGAGACCTCATTTCCCAGCACAGTGACTGACACACAGTGGATCAGGTATGCTGTGGCTGTGAATGGCTGGGGTGAGAGGAAGAGATCAGAGAAACAGTTTATAGCTAAGACTGGAAGGAGCCGGTGAGGTGACGTCTCCTGGTGAGGAAACGAGGAAAGGTCCCATCACACTTGCTCTGTGCTCTCCCAAGACTCATAACTACTCCGGTGTAAAGAAGGACTAGTTCCTGTAAAACCATTAGCAGCCAAGCCCTGGATTAAAGGGCAAGGAAAGACAACAGTATCCCAGTTCCACACAGCACCAGCTCCATGAAAGATGAGCCCACTCTGGCTGAGAGGAAGGAACACAGAGGAACGTCTTCCTGTTGTCTGGAGCCAAGAACACATTCTTTGGCCAAACATGACTGGATTTTCTAGTCTCCTTGGGGATCATAGATCTTCACAGTGGAGGACTTTAACAATCACTCACCCTGCTCCCCATACACACAAAGAGCCGATCTTCTGCACCAACAAGCTCCTCCCCCAAATCAGAATTTCCCCCACTTCATCAGTACACACCCACCCATACATGTGGGACACTCCATCCTTCCTGGAAGCAGCTGCCTCACACTTGTGGGGCTCTGTAAAGGAGTTCATTGAGAAGAGCAAATGGTCCTTCACTAGTGTGTGTGTGTATGTGGTGTGTGGTGTGTGGTGTGTGGTGTGTGGTGTGTGGTGTGTGG
>JANHMN010000008.1:9799788-9820353 GCA_030674055.1 Rhabdomys pumilio | reverse complement strand
GGTGTGTGGTGTGTGGTGTGTGGTGTGTGGTGTGTGGTGTGTGGTGTATGCGCTCTCTCTCTCTCTCTTTCTCTCTCTCTCTCTCTCCCTCTCTGTCTCTCTCTCTCTCTCTCTCTGTGTGTGTGTGTGTGTGTGTGTGTGTGCATGTGTGTGTGTGTGCGTGCGTGCCTGTGTGTATGTGGTGTGTGGTGTATATGGTCTATATATGTGTGTGGTAAGTGTGGTGTATATGTATGTGTGTGTGGTGTATGTGGTCTGTATGTGTGTGTATGTGTGTTGTATATGTGTGTGGTGTTTGGTGTATGTGCTCTCTCTCTCTCTCTCTCTGTGTGTGAGAGAGAAAGATAAATAAAGAGAAGGAGAGAGAGAGAGAGATTTATATATTTATATGGAGGACAGAACTCTTTAGCCCACTCTCCTCCTCAAAATCTTTAGCTGTGAGGAATCAGGCTGCTATGAATACTTGACCAGAGTCCAGTGTTTTTTTTAGAACATATGCTGTCATTTCTCCTGGGTAAACACCTAGGCATAGAATTGATACAGCAGGTGATAAGTATATATTTATTCCCATTCAAAAGCTACCTGGCTATTATTTAGAGTAGCTCAGCTCTTTTCCCTTCCCTTTCCTGTTTACGGCTTTTAAATTGCTCCACATAGAGTGATGGACATTTTCTGGACTCTGGCTTCACTCTGCAGGATCTTGTAACCGGGCACATACCCTTAAACTCTTCACTGTGCCCAAACTGTATCTCCACTGCCTCCTAAATCCCTTTGTAGACCAGTTCAAGCCCCACTGCTTCCATGAGACCATTCCACCACCTCAGGCCAAGAACAAAGACTGCTTTCCCCAAACACAAGCACAGACACATCTGAGTAAGGACAATCAAGTTTTCAGCACTGTACTTAAAAAAGCATAACCCTGAGCCAGTGGAGGGATGGCTCGGTGGTTAATGCTCCTTAGCACCATGTCGATGGCTCACAACTGCTTGTAACCCCAGTTCCAGGGGATAAGATGCCTTCTTCTGGCCTCTGTGGCACCTGCACACATGTGCACATGTATACATACAGAGACAGACACATACAACTAAAAATAAAATAAATTTTAAAATACTTATTTATTTTAATTTTATGCACATGAGTATTTGCCTGCCTAGTGCTCACAAAAATCCAAAAGAGGGTGTCATATCTGTGAAACTGAAGTTACAGGGGTGAGGTATGGTAATGGTGAGCCTTCTCTCTAGCACTTAAAAGAAATGTTAAAAAAAATGTATGATAATAAAAAAAAATCAGCAGAGCCTGATGGTGCTTCCCTCTAATCCCAGCACTTGGGAAATGTGTGTGTGGGGGGGGGGAGGAGGGTAGAAGAAACAGATGTTGAAAGCCAACCTGGGCTATACAGCTAATTCAAGGCTAGCCTGGGCTATAGGAGACCCCGTCTCAGAAAAACTAAGTTTATTCATATCTTTGCCTAGTCTTTATTAATCTGCTCAAAAATGTCAACTAATGGAGGTTTGTGTGAGACAATTACTTTAATCTTATCAAATGAAAAAAGGCTACCTTTTTTTTTTCTCTCTGCAGTATCACTTGATCTACAAAATAGTGGTTGGGGATAGTTTCAAAGAATGATAAGAAAAACATGTGTCTTGATTCTCACTTGTTCATTGGAGGTTAGGATAGAAAGACATGGAGGCTAGGACTGACAGGAGCACTATGAGATTCTGACAGGCCTTTTGTGCTGCTGGTAAGTGGGGGATTTTCTCTCTTCACTGGGAAGAAATCTGATGACGTGCATGAGACTCTCAAGAGTCGCATGTGTTTATCTGCTTATAAAACCTAGTATTAAGAGAAGCCCCAAAGCACAAAGGTGTAGGCAGTGCCAACAACTTAAATGTCTACACACTCGTGTTTAAATCTTACATTTCCTCTATGTTTTTATAATCGGTTTACGCTCTTAGCCACCAAGTCAGATCCACCATTCCCCCTGGAAAGCACAGCAAAGGACCCCTTAATAAAAACGCAGTCCCACAGTTCACTCTCCGGAGTCACACATGATTCTAAGGCTGAGCTCCCTGTATGCCAGGCTTCCCACTGGACCCACACTGGCACCCCTAATCTCTGGGATCTGTAATTTATTCCATATGGCTCATGCACTTTGGTTTCCCTTTGTGTCTCTCCTGACACATCAGGGTTCCTGTACACCAACCTTATCTTGACTTATGGCCATTCTTGTAAGTGTGTCTAAACTTCTGATACTGAGACATAACATTGTCATCTACAAAGTTCATTCTCAAAAAAAAAAAAAAAAAAAAAGAATTTCACAATGTTGAAATAACAAATCTGGCAGATTTGTGTTGTGCTGAATTCATAGCTATCCTGAGGTGTGTGATGTCCATGGCCATGGGTTGGGCATATCTGCCAGAAACCTCAAGACTAAATAAAGGAGAGGAGAGTTCAATGGACAGAAGAGATGAGTCAGCAGTTAAGAGCACTTGCTGCACAATATGGACCGGAATTCAGATCCCAGCACCACGAAATAAGATGTCTAGACACTACATATACATGTGCTTATACTTACATAGACATATATGCACACAAACCATATATAATAAACAAATAAGCCAGGTGTCTAGACACTGCATATACATGTGCTTATACTTACATAGACATATATACACACACAAACCATATATAATAAACAAATAATAGAAAGGTTTTTTTTTTAAAAAAAAAACAAGAATTAAATGCACATGCTTTTCTTAGGAACTTCCACCCACAGGGCAAGCACAGCTCTACACCTGCTTCTCACCGCAGCCCCCTTTTTGACACAGGGCCCCATGTATCCCAGGCTTGTCTTGAACTTGTAATATAGTGCAGAATGACCATGAACTTTGATCCCCCTGCCTCCACACTGTAAGAGCTGGATTACACGCATGCAGCACCTCTTCTGGTTTATGCGCTGTTTGTAATCAAAGCCAGGGCTTTAGTCATGCTCGGCAAACACTCTGCCTATTGAGCCACACTTCCCCCAGCCCCTGCCCCCTCTTAGTCTTTACAGTTCATAGTAACTACTTAGTAACTACTAAGTAACTACTGCTTTAGCCAGGCCCAGTGCCATGGCTTGATACTGTATACTGAGCAGCTTAAACAACAGAAATTCACTTCCTTACAGTTCTGGACACTGGAAGTATTGGGTCATTGGCACTACTGGGTTCTAAAGAATGTTCTTCTGGTTTTCAGATGGTGGAAAGGAGAGGTGGAGGGAAAATCTGCCTAGAGACTCTTGCTATGAGGATACCAATCCCATCATAAAAGGTCCCACCTTCACGATTGTATTTGTGCCTATAAATCTCCCAAGGACTCACCCCAAATACCATCACATTGAAGTCAGAGCTTCAGAATAGGAATTATGGTAGAACACAATTTAGTTCATGGCAACTGGCTACTTCTGAGCCACTTATCTGTTTCCAGGAGAGATGAAGTACAGTTAGCTCAGCTTCAATTAGTCACAGCTAAGTGGAGAGGGCAGGCCATGAAAAACAAACAAGGCTTCCAGGAGCACAGCCTGATTGGCAGGCCTGCCTGTACTGTGTCACACTAATCAAAAGCTATAGGAAATCAACTCACTTGCTCTGTGTCAGTATGTCCTGAAAAAACTACATACATTAAGAGTCATGTCTGTCTTATTTTACATGGCTGCCATTGACTCATTACAGAACAGGGCTCACAAGAGCTGCTCAATTACTCCTTTCGAATTCTGCTTAAACAAATCTGAGATTGCTAGAAGGATGAGGATTTGAATGATAGAGATATAGATAGAGAACACAATCTATACTGTGATAATCAATTTAAACTGTTAAGAACACAACCTAGAATCATCTGGGAAGAGCTTCAATTATGTAGATCAAGTTGGCCTGTGGGCATGTCTGTAGGGGACTGTATTGATATTTAATTGATGAAGAAAGGTAAAGTCTACCATGGGCAGCACTATTCCTTAGGCTGGGCCCTGGACTGTTTAAGGGTAAAGAAAGCCAGCAAAGGAGCAAACAGGCAAGGTGCCATTAGACTACTTTAAGCTTTTGACTGTGTGTGTGATGCTTTAAGTTCCTGTCTTGACTTCCCCCAAATCATGGACTAAAACCTAGAATTAGAAGCCAAATAAACCCTTTCTTCCCTAACTTGCTTTTAGCCAGGGTACCTTATCAAAGCAACAGAAGTGAATTTAGGTTATATCCCAAAGACCAAGATTTAACTTAAGTCAACAGTTCTTTGTGATCCTTCTCAAGTCAGGAAAGCTAACTCCTATCATTGTTTAGAAGCTCCTTTCTTATCTATACCTATGTATGTTCAGTGATTACGCACTAAGAGTATGTAACAGAACAGGAAACAGAAGGCTCCACTATCTGCCTTTAAAGAGCTGAGACGGAGCCCAAGAGGCGGCACATCAACACTGGCCAGGCTTATAAAAAACAAACTAATGAGTTAAATATGAAAATAGATAAAATACTTCAGGAAAGCTATGTAAGGTGTTGTCCAGTAACCAATGCTGGCACTGTGCGCTCTGAGGTCACAGAACAAAGCATCTACATTAGACTACAAATGTGCAGGGTAGAAAAAGTCAGCATTTGAGTTAGACAAGATACAGCCAGTGAAGGAGACGGAGAGACGGTATTCCAGGGGACATAGCGATGACCCAATATGGCACAGAGAGCATGAATTGTATAAGGATGCGATGGCCAGTATAGGTTGTCATGTCGACAGGATCTACAATTACCTAGGAGACAAGCTAGTGAGCATGTATGTGAGGGACTTTCAAGATTAGTTTAACTGTGGCGGAAAGATTCCAAAAATGTGGGTGGCATAATTCCAGGGACAGGGTCTTAGACTGAATAAAAAGGAGAAAGCCAGCCATGTGCGAGCATCCTGTTTTCTGACTGTGGATGCAGTGTAACCTGCTGTCTCAAACTGACACCACCATGGCTTTCCTGTCATGATGCACTGTGCCCTCAAACTGTGAACCAAAATAAACCTTCCTCCCTTAAGGAGCTCTTGTCAGAGAAAAGTAACTAATTCAGATGTCCATCGGAAGAGTGAAAAATGTCATCTGCGATTTGATTCTGGAGGATTCTGAACATTATGCAAAAATTCTAGATCACATGACAATTCCTGGAACCTGCATGGCTCCACAAGGACATATTCTGCTGAGTTATTCTTTGTCCCTTTAGCAACAGGGGGCTAGGAAGCAGCAACAGGTGCTTCAAACTAATGGATGGTACATTGGTTTCTCAGAACTGCCAAGCTAGGTGCCACATTCCTCATCCTCTGTTCATCATCACTGAGTGAAGCAAGATCACACCCTGTCTCAGATGTCCCATGGTATTCCCCTGGTCTCAAATCTGTCCAAATGTCCTTCTCATGAGCACACCAGGTCTTGGATTGTGAACAAACTTAGTCCAGTCAGAACTCACCCCAACTTGAAATACACTTGTAAGACCCCTATTCCAAATAAGGTCACATTCTGAAGCTCTGGAGAGATACGGAGAGAGAGGGACAGCAAACTTGATGTTGATACACTGTTTGGTCTCACTTCTGACCTAGCTCCCCCTGGCTGGCCCCTGCATAAAAGTCTGGCTCCTTCTCTCAAAGTTCCCAATGAATGCCCTCAAATAGCATCATGCCAGTTCTCTACCAGAGGCAGACGAATGTAACTGGCACATTCTCCCGGCTCTCCTTAAGTCCAAACAGCCCAAAGCAAACATGCCTCTCTCCTAGAAAAAGGAATCCCAAAGGCAGTTGGAAGATGACTTACTCCTCTTCCAGGAGGCTGGAGCAGTTTTCGTATCCCACAGTTTGTCTGCATGTCATAGTGCAGATGGGGAGAACACTTTTACTTTATCGTCTCCCTGCACTGTGAATGAGGACTAGGGATACAGAAACATCCAGGCAGTGACCATATGAAGGCTGTGATATTATGCAGATTCACACTAGATTCCTGTCTGGGACATTTATGAGCTAGGCACATTCCTCAACCTTTACGAGCCTCCGGTTGTTCCTCTAGAGCATGTAAATACCGCCTGTCCCATGTGGCTGAAGTGAGACAATGTAAACACACTGCCAATGCAACTGCTGTGTTCATGGTCATACTCATTTTCATTATAGTAACTATATCTAAGTCTGCCTCTAAGCTGAGGAAAAAGGCACCGGTCCTGTGTCCTTCCTGACCTAGCTGCACACTACCCATGACCACTTAGACTGACAAATGTCCATGTAGGTAGAAACCCCAGTGAGCATTTCACTATCCCAGGTTCTTTTTTCCTTGCAAAGTGAATAGCCAACTTTATGGAAGGTTCTGGAAAATGGAGTTAATGAAACAAGAAAGCAAATGGACTAAAGCAGAATGAGATGGAACCCAGACCCAATGTTGCTTGGGTGGCAAAGAACCCAAGACTAGACAGGCTCGAGACCTAGGGGAAAACCAAACACTACTATTCTGCTACAGGAATGTAGCAATAAAGTGACTCCCAACAACATTCTGATATTCTCATAGATCAGTGCCTTGCTCAGCCATCATCAGAGAAGCTTCCTCCTGTAGCAGATGGGAACAAATACAGAGACCTATAGCCAGACAATATGCAGAGAGTTAGAGACCTTGGAATACTCAGCCCTGAAAGGGATGTCTCTACCAAAGTATTCCCCTCAGGGGTCAAGGAACTCTGCAGAAGAAGAGGCAGAAAGAGCCAGAAGGGTTGAGGACACAAAGGAACCAAGGCCTTTTAGACACAAGAGGGCTGGTGCACATACAAATTCAGACAGACTGTGGCAGCATGCACAGGGTCTGCACAGGTCTACACAGGTAAGGACCTAGAACTAAAAGAAATGGGCACACACTCTCACCCCTAATCCAGAAGCTATCTCCAATTCATATCTACTTACAAATAAAAGTTCGTTTTCTCCAAGGGAGTCTCGCTGGGGAAACAAACCACTCTTAATGGCAGCCCGTACCCAGCAGTAGACACCAACACAAAACAAATGCAACAGCATCTTTGGAGTTTCTTTGGCTCATGCTGTTAAGTCAGGGATGTTGTTTTGTTGTTAACTTACAGGTCTTTTGTGTATGTATTATGGATTCTGGTTTTATGTTTTTATGGAATGTCCATGTGCGTGCAAACCCATGTGTGCCTCTGAATCTATCTGCATCACGTGCTTTGTTGTTTTTTTTTTTTTTTTTTTTTTTTTTGGTTTTGGTTTGTTTGTTTGTTTTGTCCTATTTTGATTTATTTGTTTTTGTTTTATCTTATTGTGTTATATTTGATTATTATTATTTAGATGACTGCTTGGTTTTTAAGGAGAGACAGAAAGGGTGTGAATCAGGATGGAGGAGAGGTAAGGGAACTGGGAGTCATAGGAAAGGAGAAACCATAATCAGGACTATATTATGTGACAAAAACTACTTAAAAGATAACAACCCAAAGCCACAACATAAGAGTGTGTGTGTGTGTGTGTGTGTGTGTGTGTGTGTGTGTGTGTGTACACACACAAATATTTGGCTGAAGGTCAAGAGGATAACCTCAAGTATTAGTCCTCAGGTGTCTCTCTTTTTGTTGGAGACAGGGTCTGTCACTGGCCTAGCCTTCACCAAGTAGAATGCTACTGGTTTTGGTAAGATTTATTTTACTTTTATTTGCACATGTGTCTATTTATGGGTACGTATACATAAAATTGTGCCCAGGAGGCCAGGATGGTCAGATCCCCTGGAGCTGCAATTACAGATGGTTGTGAATGGCCAGATGTGGGTGCCGAGAACTGAACTCCTGTCCTCTGCAGGAACAGCACACATTCCTGACCTCTTAACCACTGAGCCATCGCTTCAGCCCCCGTGCTCAGCTTTATATGTGGACTCATGGGGTGGAACTATGGTCCTCACACTTGCAAGGCAAGCTCTTTCCTCACTGAGCCATCTCCCAGCCCAAGAGGTGACTGTCCTCCTTTCTGCTGGTGCTGTTCAGTTCCCTTTCTCTCTCCCTCTCCCTCCTCAGTTTTTCAGGATTCTATTTCTTATGGAGAAATATGTTACCTAGTCCCCAACTCCTTTATTTCTATGAATGTGAGCCTAGGACCCAGACAAGGCAAGCCATTCACTGAAGTGACCAAATGGTTAATCGGCAGAGCCATGACTGAATCAGGCTATGACTATTTTTCTATACAACATGTTTAAACCAGTTTGAGCCATTGTGACCCCACTGGCTAAACACAGTTGTTTTTCTGCTCTTTGCTTCCTGGCCCCAATTGCTCTTGCTCTTGAAATGCAGACCCAAGGGCCAGGCTAGTGATGGAAAAGTGAGGTAGGAGCTGGGACACTTAGCCTGTAGTCACTGCCCTTGGGGAGCTTGTGCCCCAGAGGCAGCCACGCAAAGCCCAGCCAATGCTGCCCTACTGAATCATTCAGAACTTGACTGGTTTCGAGACAGGGTCTCCTGTATCTCAGGCTGGCCTCAATTTTACTATGTAGCCGAGGATGACCTTGAACCACTGACCCTCCCTCCTCCACCTCCCCAGTGCTGGCTGCAGGTGTGAGTCACCATGTCTAGTGTAGGAGATAGAAACGACCAGAAACAGAGCTTTTGCACGTTCTAAATAAGTACTTAACTCTCCAAGCCACATCCCCAACCCAGAGCCTATTTTTGTTCCAATCTGTATTTCGGGAGCTGTATCTCTCAGTCTTAAGTGTTGCTAACAGATTCCAGCTTACAACCCTGTAAGCCCATGAAGCATCTATAAGCTATTTTTCTCTCCAACCAGCTTATCCATGACCCTGAATCCCACAACATATGAGAAGGAAGTTTGGAAACGAAGTCACACATCAATCAAAGACGAACCCACAGTAATTGCTTCTGATTATCTGCTCAGGAAACGTTCCCAAAATTTCCTCCTGGGTTTAAAGCTCCAACTCCAAAGTAACTTCACCCAGCCTGGTGGCAAGCATGCAACAACTGCAGCTGACCCTGCTAGCACAGTCAGGAGCTCAGCTGCCTAGGCATCCATGGCAGCTGGGGATTTGCCAGGCCCTGCAAGGAAACCACCTCTCTACCCAGAGCCTCATTAAGGTGGATGAGTTGGCCTCCAGGGAAGTGCTGAGCCTGCCGTGCCTCTGAGGATACTGCAGGGGATGGGCCGGTCCAGGATGACCTCAGACTTGGGATCCCAGCCTCTCTGAGATGGGTCTGGTTCAGGTAGGCTGAGCAGGCTGGCTAGAGCTGAGCCATTCAGGATAGAAAACCCAGCAAAAGGACTAGCCTGTCACAAAGGAATATAGTCAAGGCCTTGCCAGCAGTTCCTAAGTTTGTCCTCCTGGCCTGTGTGGGTAAACGCCACAGTAACCACTTGCCTGCTTGGTTTTACTTTGGAAGGGGGCCCACAATGTTCTTTCCTCCTCTACCCTGTCCCCTCAACTCCTGTAGCCTCTGTGCTTAGAGAAGCTGACCATATCCTCAGATGTTTGGTGGGTCCTGGCAGTTTTAAGTCACTTGGCATATCCCATTTCTCTGCTGTAGGAATGGTAGAAGGACAGGCTGGTGACCAAAGTAGAAGATGCTTTCTAAAGGGCTTCTGTAGAAGAAGCATCCTGTCTTCTTCCATAGGGAGACTCTCAGGTCTCTCCTAGATATAGATTCCAAAGCCCACTGGCTGCCGTGAGTCATGCCATATTGATATAGGAGCCACCAGGGGCTGAAGAGGAGAGAACAGAGAACCTACTAATTTGGTACCAGTGCTGAGCTGTTGGATCAAGACTCCCTAGAAGCCGATGTTGTCCCAGACGTCTTTGAGCCAGCATTTTATACTTTAAAACAAAAATGGTATCTTCAAACCTCAGACACAAAAAATTAAAAAGGGATGATTTCCAGCAGCATCTGACAGGATATCTTGACTTACTCTAGCATAGAAAACAACTGCAGTAAATCTTCCAGCATCTGTTTAGATTTGGGGATGAAGACCAAGTTTATGCAGAGTGCTCACCCAGTTACATGCCCAGAACCTGTGTGTGTGTGTGTGTGTGTGTGTGTGTGTGTGTACATGCATGTGCACAGTCACCTGGTATATGTGTGTGTAGGTCAATGACAACTCTGAAGAGTCCACCAAGTGGGTTCCAGGGATTGAACTCAGGTCGCCACGCCCTCTACCTGATAAGACATCTTGCCAGCTCTTCTACCTTATTTCCTAAGACAAATCGGAGCTCGTCAATTCAATCACCTCCTCAGTACTGAGGTAAGAGGCAATAAGGATGCTGGGAAGAGAACACAGGTCCTCACGCTTGCTCAGTAAACACCTTACTGCTGAGCTGTCTCTACAGTCCTTAAGGACTTTTCTAATGAGATTAAAGGTGGTATTTATAAACTTCATTTTTTATACTGAATAATAAAACTTATCATAGTTTCCAAATGACCAAAGCATGATGATATCATGTGTGGATAGAAGATACATTTAAAGTGAAGCAGAGATCAACCTTCATTAACAAGGTTTCAGATTTCACACAGCAATCAACTTCTGTATGAAAGAGACTTGAAGAGAGGTACAATGACCTCCTTAACACTTCCTGTAAATGTATTTATTTTATTCCATTAAAATGCATTTATTTTCTCTCTTTCCTCTCTCTCCGAGTGAGTGTTATGTGTGTGCCATGCTACTTGTGTGAAGCCAGAGGACAACTACAGGGAGTTGTTTTTTTCTTCTCCATTCATCATGTGGGTTCCTGGGATCAAACTCAGGTAGCAGCCTTGGCAGCAACTGCTTCTACCTGCTGAGCCACCGAACTTGCCCTTTATTGTTATTTTAAATTAGTTTACAAACACGTTTTAAAGGAAGCTTGGTGGTACACACATGTAATCCCACCACTTAAAGGAGAGAGGCAGGAGGATCAGGAGTTGAAAGATATCCTTAACTACAAAGCAGGTTCGAGGGCGCCTGGGCCAAATGATGCCTTGTCTCAAAAATTCAGACATAAATACATACTCCAAAATGCCTCAGTCTTCATTTTAATGTGGTAAATCCTGAAAGACATAGCTAGCTAATCAAAAGTTTTGGGGAAGAAGGAACATTCTCCTACACCTTTTTTTTTTTTTTTTTTTTTTTTTTTTTTTTTAGTATAAAGAAGCCTGGAGATGAACACATCTAAATGCCACTGGCATAGGACAATAATCCTGTCCTGGAATGACACGCTGACCGGGGATGTCTGCAGCTACTTTCAGATGGTTCCTTGGAAAATAACGTGTATTCCTTTATGCAGAAAGGCATAGTGTTGCTGCTGTATTCAGAATAATACACGGTTGCACTGTTTTTCTGATATTTTTATGAGTTTCAAAGATTGTTTTAGATTTGAAGATGTAATCAGCATAAAGAAATTGCTAAGCAGGCATATTAATGTACAGATGCCTCAGAGGCCAGACACACGGCAACACAAAGCCCTAGGGTAGGTTGCTTTCTAAGGTGTTGAGCTTCAGAGTACAGGCCATCGTGTGTGTCAAGTGCGGGAGATGAGATCTAGGGCTGTGTGTGGAGGTTTGGATCACACGAGTATTAACATACAGATCGCTGAACTCCACCCTAAGATATTTTCACTCAGTATTCTAGGGATGGTGTGCTGAGAATGTTCTGTTCTGATCAATTTCCAGGTAAGGTGATATGGGTCCCCAGAGCACACTTGTATAGGACTGCTTTAAACATCTCTCTCCATGGATTAGGGTTTGCATGCATTACTTTATGTCCCTCCAGAAGATATGCTAAAGTCCTGACCCCCAACATTTTGAATGTGACCTTAGTTGGAAACATAGTAATGGCAATTACAGAGTGTTAAAATTCAATGTGACTGGTGTCCTTTGAAGAAGACAATAGGAGACAGACACATAAGAAGAAGGTCAGGTGGCAACAGAGGCAGAGAAAGACAATGCTCTGACAATCCCCCGGTGTAGGAGTCTCCCCTCCCGAGCCTCCAGCTCCATTGCAGCTGGCCCCACCTGCACTAACTTCAGCTTCCTTGGCCCCAGAATTGAGAGAATAAGTTTCTCTCGAGTTAGGCCATTTAGCTAGTGGTGCTATGTCATGGCAGCCTCGGGGAACTAATACTGACTCCAAAGAACTCCATGATCAAAAACATCAGGATGGCTCAGTTGGTAGAGGAGTCTGCTAACAAACATAACTACTTGAGATCAATCCTGGGAACCCACATGGTGGACGGCAAAAACTAGACTCCTAAAAGTTGTCCTCTAACACCCATATACATATATACATACACATGCTCTCAAAATAAATAAATAAATAAATAAATAAGTAAAGCTATAGTAAAAGATATAAAAGAACTTCTTTGTCAGGAAAAGGGCGACCTAAAGAAAAACATTCCACCCCACATAAAGGTACATTTTTTCCACTGCTTCTTTTTTTTTTTAATTTAAATTTTTATTGGATATTTTATTTACGTTTCAGATGTTATTCCCTTTCCCATTCCCCACCCGCCCAAAAACCCCCTATCCTATTCCCCCTCCTCCTGCTTCTATGAGGATGTGCCCCAGCCATCCCCCCACTCCCACCTCCCTACCCTTGAATTCCCCCACACTGGGCGTCCAGTCTTCATAGGACCAAGGATCTCCTCTCCCACCTATGCCCAACAAAGTCATCCTTGGATATATATATATATATATATATACAGCTGGAGCCATGGGTCCCTCCCTATGAGCTCCCAGGCTGGTGATTTAGACCCTGGAAGTTCTGGTTGGTTGGTATCGTTGCTTTCCCCATGGGGCCACAAACCCTTTCAGTTCTTTCAGTCTTCTCTCTAACTCCTCCATCGGGAGCCCCCCATGATTAGTTCAATGGTTAGCTGTGAGAATCTGCCTCTGTATATGTCAGACTCTGGCAGAGCCTTTCAGGAGACAGCTATATCAGGCTCCTGTCAGCATGTACTTCCTGACATCCACATCAGTGTCTACCTTTGGTGACTGCACATGGGAAAGATACCCAGGTGGAACAGTCTCCAGACGGCCCCTCATGAAGGTACATTCTTTAGCAATGACATTGGGTGAAAAAAAATGTTTCTCCCAAGACTATAAAAGTTTGCTGTCACTAAAGTTTGCACCTAAATTTATGTTACCCAGGTAGTTAAAAATAAAAAGGTTGATGTCGATTGTCTCCTGTTGAGGGGGGTCTAACTTATAATTTGAGAGCTGTTGGTAACCCCGAAGAAAAAAGAGCCACAATTGCACTATTGTGGTTTTCTTGCTGGAACAGTTATTGATCGGAGTCATGCATTACAGTTGGGTAGGACTGACGAGGACTCCTCTCCCTCGGCAGCTTGCATAGCACATTCTGATACTCTGAGAGAATCCACAGGGAGAAGACTTCAAGTCAGTTCCAGCTGGATTCCTCTACATTCCATGTCTATAATGTGTGGCATCTTTAGCAGTAAGCTCTTACTTTCAAGTCCTGGAGTGGGCAACCAAGGGCCACGAGAACACCATTGTTTTGGGGATCTCTTAGACTCCTCTGACTGACAACTTGAAGGGACATTTCCCATGTGTGACACTGAGGTGTTTGTAAGACAGTCTGTGGCTCTTGCGGGGAGCCGATCACTCAAGAATTTACTTTCTAGTGTGCAGTACTGTAAGAGCCCCTGGACACACAGCATGCGTTCCTGCAGAGTTCTAGTGTGCAGTGCTGTAAGAGCCCCTGGACACACAGCATGCGTTCCTGCAGAGTTCACCTCTAATCCAGGCCTCCAAGAATTCCTACGACAAAGTCCTAAGCCACAGGAACTCAGTGAATCAAGCAAACAGATGTGTGTACACAATGCACTTTGATAAAAAAACAATGGGAGAAGAGGCAGGGAAAATGTTCAAAAATAGCATGGGGGCAGTGGGAGGGTGACCCCAGTTTGATGCTCAGAACCACACAATGGTAGGAAAGAACTGACTTCTAAAAGTTGTCTTCTGACCTTCGAGTTGGCTTCCCCTAACCTCCCAAAGATAAACTAATTTAAAATTTAAAAATATCATGGGAGCCAAGCATGATGGTCCACATCTGTAATCCTAGTACTGAGGAGGCTGAAGCAGGAGCATTGACATGAGTTTGATGTCAGCCTAGTCTACAAAATGGAATTCCAGGCCAGCCTTGGCTAAAGTGAATTCTTGCTTCAAAAAACAAGTTTTAGATGCTAGAGCTATCAAAATCAGAATATAAAATAAATATGCCAAACATATTTGAAGGAAGAGCTATCATATCAACAAGTTTTATTGCCAGAACAAAATGGAATTTCTAATATATAATAAAAATGTAAAAATTACACCTAAAATCAAGTATTTAGGAGGTGGGGCAAGAGAATGACTGGGCTCCATATTGAGTTCTACAGCTATATGGTGAGACTTTATCAAATAAATGAAGGAAGGAAGGAAGGAAGGAAGGAAGGAAGGAAGGAAGGAAGGAAGACAAAACCCAACAATGCGGGCTGCTGCGATGGGTGAGCAGATAAAGGTGCTTGCCTCCATGTCCTGCTTGCCCTGTCCTCTATCCCTGGTGGGAGGAAAGAATCGACTCCCAGAGCTGTCCTCTAACCTCCACACAGATGCACACACAAATACATAGGTGTAATTTCAAAAATTAAATGATGGTTTGCTAATAATAGACAACATGAATGAATATATTATATTTTATTTAGTGCCACTAGTGAGACTGTCCTTAGATAGCTAAGTGGCAAAGTGTGCAGATTAATTTTACCATCAAGCCTTCATTGCCTTTCTGTAAGATTGACTTCCTTTTGAACTAGTGAGCAGAAAGGCCAGGAAGGCCACTGGGGCCATGAGCTTTTTCTATGGGAATATTTTAAATGGTTGATTAATCCTTCTCTCCTTCTTGCTTTTCTCTTTTCTCCTTTGTTTCATTGGTTTCTTTCTCTCTTTCTGTCTTTCTTTCTTAAAATAAGGTCTCACTCTTATTTTGAAAGGGTTTTGTTTTATTTTTCATTAATTAATAATTAATTAATTAATTAATTAATTTACCTTACATTCCAATTGCAGCCCCCTCTGTCTTCTCCCAGTACCCCCCTCTTCCTCCTGGGTACCAATTCACCTTATCTGTAGGGACTGGACCTAGGTTCCCTACACACATGGAGCTCGGTCTTCATGTAGATCCCCTAATAATTGGAGCAATTGGGGCTGTCTTTGACTTAGACTCTGTTGCCTGCTATTGGATCTCCACTAACTGGGCTGCCTTGTCTGGCCTCAGTGGAAGAGGATTCACTTAGTTCTGATGTGACTTAAGATCTCACCCTTCAGACAACACTGTCTTGGAATATATTTTGTAGCCAAGGCTAGTCTTGAACTCATGACTCGTCTCCCTGAGTGCTGGAATTACAGATATAAGCACTCTGTCTGGCTTGGTTCAATATCTTTAAAGGAATCTCCACACTCTCATCTTAGGTCAATATTTTTTAGGACTTATTCCTTGGAGTCTTTTTCTAAATGTGTGGTAACTATCAATACTGCCCCTGTGTCCTCTCCATCACATCAGTCTGTGGTAATTATCAATACTGCCCCTGTGTCCGCTCCATCACATCACTCTGTGGTAATTATCAATACTGCCCCTGTGTCCTCTCCGTCACATCACTCTGAGCATTCTCATCAGATCGATGTTGGATGTCCTTACTCCGTCTTCCACACGCCTTCCTTTCTTTCATCTTGTTCCCTTACTAGCTGTATCACAGATGAATTTGTCCTTGTGTGTCTCCTCAGCCGTATCTATTGAGCAGCTGAACACACCTGTTAATTTCTGCTTGGTGCCCAAGTATTTTAAAGTGGTCATTTTAGAAAAGCATACAGCAAGAATAGCATGGGAAAATCCAGAAACATTCCTTCTTAAATCAGAAACAAAGCAAGCATGCCCGCCTTCCCCACTTGTAGTCTCAGGCACTGAGGGACTAACCAATGCTGTGAGGGGAGGGAAAGAAGTCATGACTGGAAAGACAGGCATTGTATTACCCTCAGAAAACATGGATGGGCAAGAACCCTCACGAATCTAGCATTTATCAAAGCTGTAATGCCTAATAGTCACGTTGCAAACTAACAAGGTCTCTAAGACACTAAATACTGGCACGGACAAACACCGAACGTCCGAGATTAAACCAAACAAACGCCTTGCAAGGGATTCACGTACAAATGATGAAATTAGCCAGGCATGGTGAGTCACACCTGTGACTCGGGAAGGAAGCTGAGGCAGGAGCATAATTCCAGGCTGTCAGTTGAAGGGTAACTTTAATTACACAGTGAGTCCCAGGCCAGCTTGGATTATTGTGTGAGAATTTGTTTCAAAAAATAAAGTAAAATGTTATTGAAAGTCATTAAAGATGAACTAAATAGGGGCTGAAGAGGATTGTGAGCTTATGCCAAGGACCAGAGAATGGTCTCCAGCATCCTTGTTAAATGGCACGCAAATTCCTATAACTCTAGCTCCAGGAGATCTAGTGCCCTCTTCTGAACTCTGTGAGCACTCATACTCTGTACAGTACACTATAGTACACTATGCTGCAGCACACTACACCACACTACAGTACAGTACACTACACTACAGTACACTACAGTACAGTACACTACAGTACACTATAGTACACTACACTGCAGCACACTACACCACACTACAGTACAGTACACTACAGTACAGTACACTATACTACAGTACACTACACTACAGTACACTATATTATAGTAAACTACACTACAGTACACTACGGTACCATATACTACACTATAGTACACTATAATACGCTATGGTACAGTACACTACACTACACTATACTACAGCACACTACACAACACCACAGTACACTATACTATACTACACTATATTATAGTACATTGCACTACAGTACACTACGGTACTATATACAACAGTATAGTACACTACTATGCTACACTACACCATAGCACACTATACTACACTACAGTACACTACACTATAGTATACTGTCTTATAGAACACTACACTATAGTATACTACAGTACACTCCACTACACTACAGTATAGTATTCTACAGTATAGTTCACTACACTGCACTACACTACAGTACACTACACTATACTCCAGTACACTGTACTATGCTATACTACACTACAGTACACTATAGTACCTTACAGTACACTATAGTCCACTACACCGCACTATAGTGTAGTATATAGTGCATATAGTATACTACACTACAGTATACTCTCTTTTAAAACAATAAATAATTCTGAGGTAAAAGAAAACCAAAATATCAGCTTTCATTATTCTACACACACACACACACACACACACACACACACACACACAAAGACACACACACACACACACACACACACACTAAGACATTCCTGAAGAAGAGCAAGGTGAAAAACTGTCATGCCAGATCTCAGGCTTTTCATAAGCTTTGGTAATTAAAAGTATGGTGCTGGTGTAAATCTAGACAAAGTACTCACTGATAGAGCAGAGTCCAGAAACACCCACACACTGGGGAAACCAGTTTATGGTAGGCTGGACACTGCACAAGTGCAGAGGAAGGACTATCCTTTAATACATGCTACTGGGCTGGCTGGTGTTCTATATGGGGAAGAAACAGGCACCTGCTTGCTGTGATACATAAACCTAGCTCAGAGTGGATCAGAAGATGACATGTGAATACGAAAATCATAAAACTGTCAGGAACAATGCAGTGGGCTCATGAGTTCAGGGAGAGAAAGCATCATAGGGAACAGCAACACTACAAGTAAGGGGCTGGGGCGTGTCTGGGGCGTGTCTGGGGCGTGTGTGGGGCGTGTCTGGGGTGTGTCTGGGAAGTTAAGAGCACATGCTGCTCTTGCAAAGGACCTGGGTTCAGTTCCCAGAGTCCTCACTGGAGGACTCACATCTGGAAATTCCCATTCCAGGGAATCTTACATCTTCTGACTTTCAAGGGCACCTCTGAGCACATGGTTTCTCTGAGCACCCAGACACATGCACATATACATGGAATAAATAAATATTTAACAATGTTATGAATCAAAAAGTTGATAAATCTATGACATGAATACCAGGAAATTCTGCACATCAAAATATATCACAAAGAAAACAGGAGAACAAGCAAAGATAGAGAGGAGACATTTGTAACACATAAATGCCAGCAGAATTGCATGCAGGACATTTAAAGAACTCCTTCTACATGAAGGGAGAAAGTGAGGGGAAATTGGCCAAATTTGAATAGGCGCTTCACAGGAGAGAGAACGCAAACAGCCAATAAACACACAGTCTTAACGAAGGGTAAGGAAGGCATTCTTGTTAGAACGACTGACCGGCTCAGTCTTGTTTATGAAACATAAAAGGGCGAGAGGCGGAGAGCTTTTGGGGCTGCTTGGCAACAATCTGACATTGGCCAAGGACAAGGAAGTGGGTTTCAGACAGGAATCTGACATTAGGCTAGAACAAAGAAGTAATTTCAGGCAGGAATCTAAATCTTAGGCTAAAACAAAGAAGTATGCTTCAGACATGAAAATGACTTTGGGCTAGGACAGGGAAGTAGGCTCAGATATTTTGGTCATCCTGATAAGCCCTAGAAACCATGATCACAGACTTTGTTTATTGTTTTGCTTGTTCCTTGACTATTTGCATCTATTGTATTTCTTAGTTCCTCAACCTAAAACTGACCTTAATACTTGCATGTAATTAAAATGGTATAAAAGCAAAAAGGAGGAGGGGGATGGGATAGGGGGTTTCTGGGAAGGGAAAATGGGGAAAGGAGATGACATATGAAACGTAAATAAATAAAATATCCAATAAAAAAAGAAAAAAATAACTCAGTCACATTAAGGGTTCAGAGAAATAGAAAACAAAACCATAGCGAGGTTGATAAATGTTCACTTTGCAGTAATGAAGACCAGAGTTCCATGCCCAGAACCCATGTTTAAAAAAGTTAGACATGGTACCACATGCTTGTAAACCCAGTGCTGGAGCTCACAGCACAGCCAGCCTAGCCTGCTTGGCAAACTCTGTGCCAGTGAGAAATCCTGTCTCAAGAAACGGGGGAGTCAGGGCTGAAAAAATGATTAGGCAGTTAAGAGTATCTGCTGGTCTTGCAAAAGGATCCAGGTTAATTCTCCAGCACCAAGGGACCTGGCAAGCTCCTCAGGCACTGGGCACAAACATGGCTTTCAACACATGGACCTTAGGAGACACTAAAGAACCAAACTCCCAACCTTTCTCAAGCCGATCCATTCATTCATCACTTGGCTGACTTACTTACCAATTGGTGTCTATTATTGATCATTTCGTCCATGCTGGGCCCTATGCTGGGTACCACAGACATAAAGATGAATGATTTGTAATTCCATCTTTGAGAAATTGATGGAGTCACTCAGCCAGTGAATGGAAACCGGGGCTTGAATTCAAGTGTCTTGACTGCCTGACTTGGTGTCTTTTCCTTTGTTACCTAAACACTCAGCTGTGGGGCTGGAGAGATGGCTCAGCAGTTAAGAGCACTGGCTGCTCATCTAAAGGTCCTGAGGTTGAGTCCCAGCAACCACGTGGTGGCTCATAGCCATTTGAAATGGAATCTGATTCCCTTTTCTGGTATACATGAAAACAGAGCACTTGAGTTCATAAAATAAATAAATAAATAAATAAATCTTTAAAAACTCCTCAGCTATGCCTTTTAAGAGGTATGTCGTTTTATATATATATTATTTATAATACACACACACACATATATATATTTGTGTGTGTATATGTATATATGTGTGTATATATATATATATATATATATATATATATATATATAATAGTTTTAGAAGCTTTGTTTGTTACTTTTGGTTTTTGAAGCATGGTCTCACTAGTCCAGATTAACATGGAATTTACTATGTAACTCAAGCTGGCTTCAAACACACGGGAATACTCCTGCCTCAGCCTCCTGAGTGATGAGATTACAGTTATGAATGACCCTGCCTGGCTTAGAATTTCTTTTAATTTTATAATTCCTTTTTATTAAAGAAAACTTTTCAACCTCCCCCCCGAACCCCAGTATTTCCAGAAACAGAAAACAAATATTTCATTTTATGTCCAGTCTCACTATTTAGGTTGGCCTGGAACTTGACGTGTAGGCCAGACTGGCCTTAAACTTACAGAGATCAACCTGCCTCTGTCTCCCAGTCCTAGCACTAAAGGTCTGTGCCACGGAGCCTGGATACATTCTTGGCCACTTTAAATAAATCATTAGAGGGGAGGGACCAAAGTGGGAAAGCTGTGGAGAGCTTTCCTGAATCGTTTCTGCTTATTTGTTTTGCATGGTGGTTCTGGAGAACAAACCCATCGCTCACTGCCAGCAAGCCACATCTCATGGTTCAAGTGAACAAGAAGAAGCAGCCTGGGGTACGCTCAGATGCTGCTGGACTTTGCCACCTTCTCAGGAGAGACACATGGACTAGTGGTTCTGTGTCATATGCTTGTGAGAACAAGTCCTAATGTGGTCTGTGTTCCTTCCTCTTTTCTTTCTTTCTTTCTTTCTTTCTTTCTTTCTTTCTTTCTTTCTTT
>JANHMN010000008.1:9774965-9788870 GCA_030674055.1 Rhabdomys pumilio | reverse complement strand
TGTATATGTATATGTATATGTATATGTATATGTATATGTATATGTATGTATATATATATATGTGTGTGTGTGTATATATATATATATATATATATATATATATATATATATATATATGCCTAATATCACTTTAAGTGTCAGGTAGAATCTGTTGTTGACTAAACATTGGTTTCCACCAAACCAAAAGCTACAGACATCTTCAGGTAGCTACTAACACCTGTTTCTCTGATTGATATTTTCATTACATACTTTAAAAATAACTTGATTTATAACTTTGTCTATAACTCTAAAACCTTTATGGAACCATGTTTACATTGGAGTATATCATTCTCTCTCTCTCTCTCTCTCTCTCTCTCTCTCTCTCTCTCTCTCTCTCCATCGTCCTTTTTCCTCACCCCACCTGTTTTGAGCTGCTCATAACAGAACTCGTTACAGTGAAGGCCCTAGGCCATCACTTCCTGGGGGTCCTGCAGATAGGCGATGAGTGCCTCTTTAGTGCCAGCAACAATTTTGTTCTAGCTTTCCTACCTTCTTAATACCTTGAGGGTAGATACGACCTCTGACCTTCATACCTTTGGCTCCAATCCACTGGTTTCAGATCCAATCTCAAATAGCAAGATAGTGGCCTCCGGGAGATTAGTCCTCTCCTTAAAGTCTTCATCTGATTCTGAAACAAGAAAGTACCCCACATCCCTTTCTATGGTTACTGGAGTTTCTCTCAGTGTGTTGTCTTCATAGTGCACTATTCAACTCTTTATGTTTCGCTTTCATAGATGTGGCATCTAGAGGATGCAACCCATGTCTAAAGGTAATCTGAAGCACAGGACACAGCACAGTCCACTATCCGTGATGCTCTTCTGGGCTGTCCATTCTGCAGTTAATGACATCATTCCCATAGCCAGGCATGCCCACTACTGTAAGCTGCATCTTGACACCACCCTCACTCTTCCATTTCCATAAATGAAGTCTCAGTTTGAACAATTCTTTCTATTTCTTCCTGTGGCTCCTTGTGTAGTTCTTCCTGGGTGGAGATCAATGAAATAGGTTCAATTGAATAATTTCCATCTATGTGAACCCCAAGCCTTTCCCCACTGATTTTCAGTGAACTGAAAGGGGCTGTGTTTCAGATCCAACAGAGCCAGGAGCATCTTGATAAATGAACTAAGTTGGTTATTGCTTAGACAGCTTTGGGAGTTTTTCATCTACACTAGTGTGGCTTTTTATTTAGAATCATGCTGCCCCATGGAAAGCCACAGTAGGTGGGGCCTGGTCCAGGGATACAGTGGGTGAAAGGAAAGGAGAAATAGGCTTAACCTTGAACCCTGTCCCTGGCCAGGGTATCTCAGAAACACAGCTGGCCTGCATGGTATATACTCCTGTTTCCAGGATCCTGACTGAGTATCTCAAGAGCTCAGTCAGCTCCTCCTCAGGGTGACCTTACAATCTTCAAAGCCAGTACTCAGCCACTTCTGAGCTCAGAAGACTGCCATTTTGACTCCATCTTTCATAGGCCATGCTTGGTTCCAAGCTTGGAGAAGGAGACCGCCAGATCAAGCAAGCAGCTGTTCACAGGTCGCTAGTATGAACTGCTTCTCTTCATTGGCATCAAGGCTCCTTGGTTCTTAAGACCAGATGAAACAAGCATTTTGGAGTCTCTGCCAAGTATATTAAAGAGTTGGAATACCTACTGTAAAGCATCCTGCAGATAGAGCATTCAATACCATCCCAAATACTCTGTAACTGTCTCCATCATGGGAAGAACAGGTCCATGTAAGATCCTGCATGGACAATGGCCACTAGACACTACCTCCATTTGTGCTGTTCAGAGGCTGTTTCTGAATAGGGAGATGAACACTGGCCAACATTCTTTAATATTCGGCCTGACGTTATGAGCCATGGCTGGTAGTTCCGGTTTCGGAACACCTGTGGATTTGCGTCATGTCACAATGAAGTCCGTACTACACAGGTAGCTGCTGGCATCACAAGCAATGCATTGGAGACGTGATGCTGCTGTAGGGTTCTATGTTTTCCTTGGTTGGTCTATGTCCCCTTATAGAAGCAGCACATGTGTTCATTTATAGTTTTACTGCACCTGTTTTTAGAAAGGATTCAAGTCAGCGGGATAGTCTTTCCACAGACACACTCCAGATTCTTGCAACAGTAGTGCCTGAATCAGGTGGGGCCTTACTTGGGGAGCTGGAAGGACTCAATTAGCAGAAGGAGTGGGACAGAGATGACCTTGCACTGCTGGCAGAGGCAGAGCTGCCATGGTAGCTGTTGGTAGGATTCAGCAGTTAAAGGCAGAGGTTGGTACCAGAGAGCGTTGATCTGACCCTCCTGGCCCATTCTCTATTATGGACTGTCGACAATAGCTTCTTTGGCCTATCTTTAACTTCTTCATCACTGTAGCACCTCTTCTCAGATGACTAGCTGCCATCTCCAGGCTTCTTATACAAGAGTTGGAACCCAACATAGTCACTGTTCTATTGAGGTAAAGAGACACCTCAAGAGAGACCAAGGTAAATTACAGCAGAAAACATTTAACTGGGGGCTTGCTTATAGTTTCAGAGGGTAGAGTGAGAACATTATTATGTGCTTCAGAAAGAAAGTAATAAAAGTACTCACTTAGATTGTGCCTGGCCAGGGCAACGCACTTCAAAACCACAGTGAAATATCCCATCTACGCATGACAGCGGCTTAAACGAGACTGGCAGCAATAAGAACCGTACATGCAAGGAGCGCCTGAAATCCTCACACAGTGCTAATGGCAGTGTGATCATTTGCAAAACAAAGTGCCAGTTTCTTGTTACTTAAAATATGTGCATCAAATGCAGAAATCAGAAGATACACAAAGATGTATGAAAAAGCAATGTATGTTTACTTCACTGCTTAACAGCACACCTCTTGGGCACTTACATAAAAGAAAGACAACCATATGATCATGTAAAGACTTACAGATGAATGCTCTTGGTCGCATTATGTATAGTGACCAAATGGGCTATAGCAGTATGATGGTTTGTTTTCATTGTCAACTTGTCACAATTAAGTCACCTTGGAAGACAGTCTCAGTAAGGAACTGTCTAGACCAGACTGTCCTATGGAAATATCTGTGGGAGGTTTCCTTGATTATATTAATTAACCTAAGAAAATCTATCTTAAAAGTGGGCGGCACCATTCCCTAGGCTTTGATTCTAAATAGTATTTTAAAAAGGAGAAAGTGAACTGAATGCAATCACCGACACAAACATTCTGTCCCTGCTTGATGAGAATGATCCTCAGAGGCTCATCTTTTGGATGCTTGGTCCCCAGTTAGTGCAACTACTTGGGAAGGATGAGGAGGTGTGGCCCTGATGGAGGAGGTATGTTGTTGTAAACAGGCTTTGGAGTTTCAAAAGAGTTGCACCATTTGAATCCCTCTCTGTTTCATGGTTGTTCCTCAAGATGTGAACTCCTAACTACGGCTCCATCACTTTGCCTCCCTGCCTGCTGACATACTCTGCTCCCATGATTGTCATAGATTCACCCCCTGAAACTGTAACCCCCAAATAAACTCTTCTAAAAGTTGCCTTTGTCATAGTGTCTTATCTCAGCAATAGAAAAGTAACTAAGACATGGATGGCTCTTGTGGGTGGATGTGACCAGCTGCTTCAAGTTCCTGCTACCCTGACTTTCCCACAATGATAGACTGTAACCTGAAATTGTGAGCTTAAAAATATAAACAAAGGAACAAGCGAAACCCCATGATTTCTCCCTTTTCTTGCTTCTTTCAGTGTAGTTGATCACAGTAACAGAAATGAAACAAGAGCAGCAAGTGAATGGGTAAAGAGAAAAATGGAATGCTCTTACTGTAAATAGCACTCAGCAACAAAGAGAGTGGATTGTATCAGTTCACTCGACAAAGTGAACAAGCCCCAAGAAGTTTAGAATGAGAAAAAAATAACAAAAGAATACACAGAGTTTGATTCCATTTCCCTAAACATCTGAAAAAGACAAATCTAAGTAGAAGAATGAAAAGCTCATGGGTGTTTTGGGTGGAGAGGGAAACCGAGAAAGGTTACAAGGAAGCTTCCTAAAGTGATGGGAATCTGTCTTCATGTGGTGACAGTTACACGGTATGCATGTCCACTGTTTTACACTATTCTCTTGAAATTGTATGAATATTTTTTGAGACATGGCCTTATGTAACCCAGGCTAACCTCAGACTCTTGGTGTATTCTAGAATGACTTTGAGTTTATGCATCTTTTGAGTTCAAGGATTACAGATGTGAACTACCAGCTCTATTTGATGTGGTACTAGATATCAAACCCAAGGCTTCCTGCATGATCACCAAGCACTGTGCTAACTGAGCTATACCCCCAGACTGTCTGAATTTTATTACCTAAAAATTAAATCTAAAACACCTCTGATTTTTTAAACGTTTGTGTGTGTAGGGGCTGGAGAGACAGCTCAGCAGTCTCTCAGGACACCTCCTGAGAACTGACAAACCTCTGTCTACTAAGTTCCCACACAGCCCTGCATAGATTTTCTTTCTTGTTCTTAAGCTGTGTGCACTGGCTAGTTTTTAGTTAACTTGACTAAAGTCATTAGAGGTGGAGGCAGAAGGATCTCAACTTCAAGGCTAGCCTGAGCTATATAGTAAGTTCAAGGCAAGCCTGGGCTACATATTAAGGTCTTGTTTAAATCAAATTGTGTTCTGATGGACAGCAGATATCTTCCAGTAAGTACATTTAATGCTGCTTCCCCAAGATATACAAAAAGAACCTCCCACCTAGTACTTTTCCTGGCTGTACTTAGGGTCCAAACCTCTTATCTTCTTGGATTCATATACACCTTACACAACCACCTTATATAGAGCCAACACCCTATTTTTCTTCTCTAGAGATTTCATTCATTAACAGGTGCTTTGCAGCACCTTGTATTTAGTTACACCTCTTTCAATTGCAGCAGGCTAGGGAATCCTATCCAGCCTCACTTATTGACCTCTGGCCCTATGGTTGGCATATGGCAGGGGTTCCATACAAGCTTGCTGAATTAATTAATTAATTAATGAAAAGAACCAGCTGGCAGTCTCTCATATCATGCCCTCTTTGCTAGCACTGGGATGCCCTACACATATCAACCCTTTTAACTTCTTTCTTTCTGACATTTGTATCTATATGAAAGATGCCTCAGAAGCCCAGACTGGCATCCCCTAATGTTAGCAGCTCCAGAAGAAGGTAATCTCTCTGTTACTCCAGGTAAATGTATCAAACAAAAGCTACAGGTCTTCTCATACCCAGCCCCACCTCCAGTCCTGTATGTGTGCATATGTGTGTATTTAGAGCCTAAATATCAACCTTAGGAACAGTGTATTATGTGTCATCCTCTAGCCTGGAAGTCACCAAATAAGCTAGATTGCCTGGCCAGCAAACTCTGTGTCTGCCTCTTCAGCCCTGAGATTTCATGCATGTTCACCATTTTGTGACTAAGCTAGCTCAGGTTCCAAAATCCACAGTTTATTAATTAATTTTTCTGAGACTTTTCTTGGATAGTATGAGGGTTTTTTAAAAAATATTCTTTAATTACATTCGTTTATTTGTCCAGGGGAGGGCAGAGGACACAGGTGCACGTGGAGGTAGAGGGAGACTAACACTCAGCTCCTTTCATAGGGATCCTGGAGCTCAAACTCTGGTCCAAGCGTTCACAAGGTGAGCACTTTGCCAAGTGGGCAATCTCTTCCACTTTCCCTTCAGCTTTCTGATCTCCTTCAAGAATGTCTGTGGTCTTGATAATGAACATGTAATTAATATTTTTATCCCATCAAACCACACTGCTGTCCAGAGTGCCCCTTCTTTCCCAAGGGCCCAGGACACTGGTTAGACTTCACGGGCAGGGCCCCACTGAGAAACAGGAAGGAAGTTCTCTTCTGTTCGATGCCATTGTTCAGTGGACTTGGCCGAGTCCCTCTGAATGTCAGCAGTACACTGAGTGTTCAAGCCAAGACTTCCCAGACCAGAGGAAACTTGCTTCAGGCCCCTGATTTCAAGAGACAAAGCCTCAGGTTAGAGCCAGTTGAGATGGCTCAGGGTGAAAAAGCAACGGACTCCTTGTGGAAAGACAACAGATTCCCATGACCACGTGCACATGTATCCTGCCATTCCCCCACAACAAACAAATACATATGACTAAAGAAAACTTTAAACTTTAAACGCTTATGCTGCTTCATTAATTATTCATTAATTATTAATGAGTAGATTTTGGAACCTGAACTAGCTTAGCCATAAACACGTGAATGCTCACAGGGTTGTTGGTAAGATAAATGAAAACTAGTTCAGGTAAAATCAGTGTATCAGCTATGAGGCAGAGAAGACACGAAGGAAATGCTCCAGGAATTTCAGCCCCTGTCCTGTTGCTACTATGTGAAAACAGAAAATTACTTGGTTGAAAACAACTGCAGTGGGGCTGGAGACATGGGCCAGTGGTTGACCGCTAGGTAGCAAGCAAGAGGCCCTGGGTAGTGACGCCCGGAGTAGAGTGGAGAGTGAGGTCTGGAACACCTGTGCAAAGCCTTACAAAATTAACACATGGGAAAACAAGTTGGCAAAGCCAACTCACTGCCTGGTACTTTGCCCCACACCAGGGCAGATACAGAGTCCTCCAGATGTCTGAAGGTGACATATGGCTCTTTATCTTACTGAAGGACCAACACTAGAAGGAGATTTGAGATCTCCACAAGTCATGTAACGCAGAAAGTTGTATGTGGAACTACATGATAGAGCATGTGCAGAAAGCTCACATTATGTAAATGAAATTTAAAAAAACCAAAACCAAAAAGCCTGTGCTAAGGTAACATCAAAGTCCCAACTCTGTGCAGCAGGACCATTGAGCTGGAAGCTCTCTCTGTCCCACCCTGCCTCTTCTCTTGGAAGTGTAGCCTTTCTTAATAAATTCTTTTTCTTTGCTTGTTACTATCTATGTGCGTCTTCCTAAGTCTTTGTTGCGAGGACACAAGAACATGGGACCCCTCCTGAAGTGTCCCTTGAACCCCAATATAAGCTGGCATCACTAGCATCATCCAAAAAATATTCAAGCATCTGATCATTGAACCTAAAGAATCTACTGTCCAGGGCTGAGAATGCTGCTGGTGTGGTGCTTTCCTGGCATGCATGGAGCCCTGGGTTTGACCCCCGGAGCCACATAAACCACATGAAAAGTGGGTGTGGGAGTCTGTGATCCCAGCACTCAGGAGGTGAAAACAAGATGGTCAGAAGTTCAGGTTCATTCTCATCTACATTTTAAGTCTGACTCCCACCCCCAAAAAACCCTCAGAAAATGCAGAAATGTGCAGAATTCTGCACACATACTTTATAAAATAAGCATATAACATTTGTATATAACATGTAAACAAAATCTATATAGAGTACATTCCCATTGTATGTAAACATGTTATATAAACATTATTTATAAATACCCTATGTAAATATATATATATATATATATATATATATATCACATATATGTTTCTATACTCCTATTTATGTACTTTTGTTTTAATAACCAGATGCTATTATTTCAGCAATGTAATCTTTAGTTACATAAACATATTTTTAGCTTTTTAAATTTTGCTTTGTCTTGTTTTGAGAGAGGGATTCACACTGTAGCTGAGGCTGATCTGGAATTCACTATGCAACCCTGGCTGTCCACAAACTCGTGGCAATTACCACATGTCAGCCTTTCAAATATACACCACCATACCTGGCTTAGATTTTCTATTTTAATTGGTTTAGTTTAAATGTTTACTTCAAAGACAAGATCACCATTTACACTTTAAAGTCCCTATTTTATCATGTTTAGTTATGTGTGCCTGCATGTGAGGACAGGTAGCCATAGAGGCCAGAGGCATCAGAGCTCTCTGGAGCTCGAGTTACAGGCAGTTGGGAGCTGCCAGACACACCTGCTGGGAACCAAACTCAGGGGCATGCCCTTCATCTCTGAACTTCTTTCTGTCCCTACCACGAGGACTTTGGAGACAAAAGAGAGATAGGAAAAATTAAGATGACATGGTAAGAGAAAGAAGTCACTCTCTGAAATTTGGGAATCAGAAACTCAACACAACAGAAAAAAACAAGATTGCCAAAAGACATAGTTGTCTTCATAGAGACAAACAGGGATGCTTTGCTCAGGGGTAGAGGTTTGTGGTCTTGTATTTAACTGTTTAATTGTATTAAAACTCCATTTTCATTTCTAAGTAATGAATAAACATCTTATAATTTCATACACAAAAGGAAATGTTTTAGGATAAGGAAAAATAAGTACACAGTAGTTCATTTTTCCTCTCAATCTGAAAGCTTTGCTTAGTCTTTCAATCTTGTCATAAAGTATATCCTTTCAACAATGTAACACAGCAAGCAACAGAATCACACACAGCTGTGTGAAGACACACAAACACAACCTCTCTTAAGAAGCCCACATTCATGTCTGTGGTGTACACTATCTTGGTCGTAAGCGTCTCTCTCCCTCCAAGCCCATGCTTAAATATAAAGTGTATATTGTACACTTGCTCATCTCTACTTAATAAATTCATCAACTTTACTTTACTCTGAGTCTTCTAAAATTCTTTTCTGTGACATAGTCAGGGATCTGACTTCTCCTCAGTGGAAGTCAGGGGGAAACCCCATGGCTACTGGCAGCAATGCCTGGGCCTCCCCGCCTCTGCTGATGCTGGGGCAGCTGTGTGTGTGAAATTTGAAATTTAGTTTTCCATGGTTAGCTTAAAGTTTTATTTTTCTGAATTATATACAGATATAGTAGCAGTAGTAGTTTTTTTTTAAAGTAGTTATTTTAATTTTAGAATTACCTACATTTTCTCTGTAAGCTAGGGTCCAGTAATATGAAAGTTAGCAAGTGAGACTCACAAGCTTAACTAATATTTCTGGAGTTGGCCATACTCACTGGACATGTGTCTTGGGAGGGAGAAGCATCTACACCCGGAACCTGGGCAGTGAGAAAGGCCCCTTTGTCTGTCCTCTCATACTCATTGAAAAGAATTACCACCAGCACAAGCAACCCAAAAACACACCTGGTTGCTGTTTGAGTCCTTCAAAAGTCTGTTGTGGATTCAGAAATTCACTTCCCCATGGAGACTTGCAATGCCCACAGCAGTTAGGTCATGGGCACCAGAAATTTCTGATCAATAGCCACAAGGCAACTGCCTGTTCCAGCCTAGATTCAGGATCTCAGTAACAGGAGCCTGTGGGAGCTGGAGCAAAGGAGACTGTCCTGGGAGGAGTGTTACACACACCTTGCCAACCTCTCAAATTTGTGTAAATATGAATATGCACATTATTCTGGAAAGTTCTCCATGGCCTTCATGGATCACCTGCTGATGTCCTTACAGCCAAAATGTTGATAACATATCTCTCTCTCTCTCTCTCTCTCTCTCTCTCTCTCTCTCTCTCTCTCTCTCTCTCTGTGTGTGTGTGTGTGTGTGTGTGTGTGTGTAATGTGCCTGTGGTGTTTGCATATATGTGCATTTGGGGAAGTGTGGGGAGGGGGTATCTAGGTTCACAAGGCAAGAGGATACCTTAGGAGTTCAGGATTTTTGGCTAGGCTGAATGGCCAGTAAGTCCTAGAAATTCTGTCCTTGTCTCTGTCTCCCACAGTGCTGAAGTTAGAGGTCACATAGAGACATCCAGCTTTTACATGGGCTCTAGGGGATCTGATCTCAGATTCTCATGTCTAAGCAGCACCGAGTTAGTGGAAGATACTGTGTTGGTGGGCCTGTTAGCACACCTTGCTTCTTCTTTCTGGAATGGCTGTCCTTTCTTTTAGAGAGCCTCTCTGGATCTGGCCTCCATTGGTCCTCCTCTGCATCCTCCTAACATCTCCAGTCCCTGTCCCCCTAGAGGATCTGAGGCATCGATGGACCCCTGGGGCAGGAGTAATATGTGTACCACACAGATCATTAAAGCACTAGGTACTTAATTTGTTCAATGAAGCAGTATGGACTGATTAGGCAGGTAGATTGCCAGGAGTTAGAGGCCAGCTTGAGCTACATAGTGAATTCCAGGCCAGTCTGGGATATAGAATGAGACTCTTTCAAAAAAACAAAAACCAACCAACCAAACAACCAACCAAACAAACAAACAAGTTAAACAAAACAGTATTATGTATAAAGAAGGGGTGACTAATTTATTTTGTTGTCCTATGTCCTGGACTAGGTCAGCAAACTGGCTGACATAAGTATGCTGCTTTGGATAATGGACAGAACACTAAAGTGGGAAAATACTTGCAAGAAGCAGAGGCCTCCATTATAAACCTCAAACTTCATGTCATCATGAACACCTGCTGCTTAAAAATCTCCCAAACCAAGACAAACCTTTTTACAACTCAACCAAATGCTCTGTGGCATGGTCTGAATGCTTGTATCTCTAAGGTTCATGTATTGAAGTATAATACTCAAAGTGATGGGCATCCTTCCCTTCTAAGGCAGAGAAAGCTTGGGGGGGGGGGTGTCAGTGCCCTTTAAAAGAAAGCCTAGAGAGATCAGATGCCATTCCTTCTACTAGGATGGGGCACAGTGAGAAGGTTGCATCCGTAGATGGGGAGTGAGAAGGTTGAAATCCTGAGACAAAGGATCTGATGACACTTAGATCGTGGACTTCAAAGCCATTTAAACTGTAAGTAAATCTCTGTTGTTGATGGTACTTTGTTATAGCAGCTGAAGCCGACTAAGGCACACACCTTAAGGAACGTAAGCAGGTTGCCTCTACATCTGGCTTTGGCGAACTTTTAAAACATCCCTAAGTAACAGTCATCATTTTCTCAAACATTATGAGGAGGCACTGAGGACTGTACAAGGATATCTAGAGCCAAGGCCGAGCTTATCGGCCGCACTGTGGAGGTCTACTTTCTTTATTCCACGCCCTGCTCCCCTCCTTTCATCCTTCCAAACCAGCGATACAATTAGATCAGTGTGAACATAGTGTTTGAGCCTAGCAAAGACGCCCCAATTAAAAAAGAAAACGTGTTTTCTAAGTCCAGCCTCAGCCTTGCAATTGGTGTTATCTATCTCTCCTCTGAGAGGCTCAAAAAGTAGCAAGCACGGGCACACAGGACATAAGGGAGATAGATTGAATAACGTCCAAGCAAATCCTATCTACTGGAAACCTCAGATGTAACCTTATTTGGAAATAATTTTGTTGAACTAAAATAGGGTTGTTACTGGGTTAGACTGGGCCCTTCTCCTCCTAAGAGGATAGCTGGAGACAGGCCTCCATGGTGGAGCTCTTACCTAGCAGATGTTAGGGTGCAGGTTCTATCCCTCAGCACTGGAAAGAAGAAGGAGGAATGAGGGAAGAAAAAAGGAAAGGAAAGGGAAACAGGCAAAGTAAGCACAGAAGGAAAGCCCTGGCATGGTGGGGCCGTAGAGTAAAACCATGCAGCTCGGAGCCAAAGCAATTACTAGAAGCAGAGGAGGGGTAAGAGATGGGCCAGCAGCTCTTGTATAAGATGTGTGTTCAGGTCCCAGAACTCAAATCACATGGCTCAATTGCCTATAATCCCTGCTCCGAGGAGAGGCTTCAGCCTCCAGAACTGTGGAGAACTTTTTTGTTGTTGTTGTTGTTTTGTTATTGTTTTTAGTTTTTGATTTTTCAAGACATGGTTTCTCTGTGTAGCCCTGGATGTCCTAAAACTCGCTCTGTAGACCAGGCAGAGGATCTGCCTCTGCCTCCCAAGGGCTGAGAGTAAAGGTTCTTGCCATCACTGTCTTCCCAAACTTCTGTTCTTTAAGCCTCTCTGATTTTGCTTTTTATGGGAGAACGTGTTAGTCTTAAGGTGGGGAGGCCGCCCGCGGCTCCCTCCAGGTTTGGCCTTGGTTCCTCCGTACTATCTGTGGTCCTGGCTTCTGCATCATCTACAAGGCTACATGAGCTACAGGAGCAAAGCGCGAAAACTCTGGTTCTGTAGCCGACAGCCTCAGGAAGCCTCCAGACAAATATGCAATATCCAGGCGAGGCCCAAGATGGGATGCTCCATATCTCTACGGGACACTTGACCCACGTGAGGTAATGTCTGTGAGTGAGAAGAATCTTGGAATAATATGTAAGACGATGCAGGGGCACAACCAGGGAGCAAACAGCCTTTGATGGCTCTGATGCAGTTCGTCTTCTTGTTTCTATTGGTTTGTTTTATAATTTTTATTACATTTTATGTATCTGTGTGTGTGTGCGCGCACACATACATGCATGCATATGTATCGCCTGTAGCCCAGGCTGGCCACAAACTCCTAAGTCACTGAGGATGATCTTAAACTTCTAATTCTCAGGCCTCCACCTCCCAAGTGTTGGGGTTACAGGAGTATGCCACCATATGTAGCTTTTGTGTGGATCGAAACTAGGTAAGTGCCCTCTGACTGAGATCTTTGCCTGTGTTTTTGAAACAAGCTTTCACTATGTAGCCAGGCTGGCCTTAAATTTACTATGTGGCCAAAGCTAGCCTCAAAATTTCAGAATACATGTAATTTATTCAATAAATATATAACATACAAATTAAGTGTATTAAATTAAGTGTATTAAATTAAATTAAGTATATTTAAATAATGTCTAACTATATCATGTATTATAAACATTATTTATAAATATCCAATGTATATATATATATATATATATATATATATATCACATATATAACATACATATTTCTGTGGTACTTATATACTTTACAATACTTTACAATAACTAGGTACTATTACTTCAGCAATGCAATCTTTACTTCATATAGTTTTTTAATTTTTTGTTTTGGGAGAGGGACTCACACTGTAATTGAAGCTCCTCTCTGTAGTAGATGGAAACAAATTAAGAGATTCATAGTCAGACAATATGGGTGAGAGATCTTGGAATACTCATCTCTAAAAGGGATGTCTCCATCAAAGCCTTCCCATCAGGGCTCAGGGAACTCTGCAGAAGAGGAGGCAGAAAAGGATGGTGAACACAAAGGAATCAAGGCCTTCTAGATACGAGAGGACTGGTGAACATACAAACTCTCAGGGAGACTGGCAGCATGCACAGGGCCTGCACCGGTCTGCACAGGGCCTGCACCGGTCTGCACAGACAGGGATCTAGCACTGAAAGAAGTGAGCACACACTTCATCCCTAGCCCAGAAGCTGTCTTCAAACGACAGTCATTTGCAAATGAAAAATTAGTTTTTTCTCAAGTAGTCTCCCTGGGGAAACAAACCGTACTCAGATTGGCCTCAAACTCACTAGGTAGACAAGGATGATCTTGATCTCACCATCCTATCCTGCCTCTACATCTTGACTGCTGGAATCACATGTCTGAGGTTCTAGGAACTGAAACAAAGCTTGGTACTCTACCAAGGATGGTTATATCACCATCCTAGTTTCTTCTTTAGAGACACACATTGCCAATGGAAGTATAGGACTCTGCAGCCAAGAGAAGGGGGCGAGTGGGGGCTGTGGCTTAGAATGGGTGTGCCCTCTGGGGGAGCTGGTGGGAAAGGTCCCTGGAACAACTGCATTTGGAAGAGGAGACTGAGGGAGTTAGGAAGAGCTCAAAGTCTCCAGTGGGTCCTTCTGGAAGGATGAGAGATCAGGGAAGCCCTTAAGATGATAAACCTAGTTTCAAGTCAGACCAGTAGAACAAGGTTCCCACAGGAGGCTGCAGAAAGAATCAGAATTTCAGAACAGGAGGTGAGGGCTGTAGCTCAGACATAGAGTGCTTGCCTAGCAGCAAGATTGCCATGATTCCAAGGCTAACCTGAGCTACATAGTGACATCCTGTCATCATATAGCTCTGGCTACCCTAGAACTTAGACGTAAAAAGAACAGGATAGTCTTGAACTCCATGAAAATCCTCCCGCCTCCGCCTCCGCCTCCGCCTCCGCCTCCGCCTCCGCCTCCGCC
>JANHMN010000008.1:9755288-9774955 GCA_030674055.1 Rhabdomys pumilio | reverse complement strand
CCTCCGCCTCCGCCTCCGCCTCCGCCTCCGCCTCCGCCTCCGCCTCCAGTGTTTCGATTGCAGCTGCATATTATGTGCTACTTAAATGTGTTCTTTCTTTTAAACAGCTTTTCCAAATTTATACAGACGTGTGTGTGTGTCCATGTGGGTATATGTATGCCCTCTGACACCAGAAAAAGACATCAATCAGATCCCCTGGAGCTGGAGTTATAAGCAATTATGAGCCACCCAATGCGCCGAGAACTGGACTCAGGTCCTCTGAAAAAGCAGCAAACAACCATGAGCCATGTCTCTAGCCTCTAAAATGTATTCTTTTTTGTTGTTTTTCAAGGCAGGGTTTCTCTGTGCAGCCCTGGCTGTCCTGGAACTTGCCCTGTAGACCAGGCTGACCTCGAACTCACGAGATCTGCCTGCCTCTGCCTCCCTAGTGCTGGAGTTAAAGGCGTGTGCCACCACCATCCAGCTACCAGTAACTTCCACCAATCCAATTAACTAAAAATGCCATCAGATAGCCTATGTCATCTGAAACCTAAGGCAGCATTTCTCCACTTTGCTGTCACCTGGCCACTTGTGTTCTTCTCATGCGTTTGGTAAATGCTTTGGCTTATGAGTTTCTTTGTTCCATAACTAACAAAAAAATATGTAACTATGTCTGCAGTAGCACATGTCTTTCAGGGCACCATGCATCTGTATTTCTGGGTCACGATCACTCAGATTTGGCTTAAGAATACACTGTCTCTTACACCCTTCGAGGCGAGGGCTGTATTTTGCAGCCATAGCAGCCTTACCAGGAGTTCATGTGCTGATGGAAACTCAGTGGTACCAGGAAAGGAAAAACAAATGGTCCTTGTTAGTTCACAAGCTTGCTAGCCATGCAAGGGACTGGCAACTCCAAGGCTACTGGTTTCCAATGGTGGAACAATGTGCAGAACATGTTGCTTTATAGAGTAGCATCCTGAGATGGAGCAGGGCAGGGAGATAGCAACTGGGAGGAGAGAAGAGATGGTGGAGCAAGACATTGCTGGACTTGTTTCCAGAAAGAGAAAAAAAAAAGATGCAATTCTAAAGGACCTATACTTTACTTCCTAAAGCATATGCCAATAAGGCTCTGAAACCTTAAAACTTACAAGAAATTTCAAGTTAAACTTTCAATTATTTATAACAGCAACATAATGGGGGTGGATAAACAACTCAATTGTTAGCAGCTTGTATTTACAGAGGACCCAAGCTCAGTCCCAGCTCTCACATTGGCTGGCTCACGATCAGCTGCACCTCCAGCTTCGTGGGCTCCAATGCTTCTGGCCTCTGAAGGTACCTGTGCTTTTGTGCTCTCTTTTCCTCCCCTCTTTCCTCCCTCCCCCTTCCCCCTCACACATACATGCTTACGAATAGTAAAAGTAAATCTTCAAAAAAAATTCAGCAACATTCAGCATAGTGTGTTTGGAGCTGGGCCAGACTGCCTTGAGAAGTCAGATGACATCATCCACTGAGTTCTCTGAACTCAGGGATCAGTCGGGGGTCCAAGCAGAAGAGAGACTCCAATAAAGAGATTAATAGAAAGAATTAGCCACAATAGGACTGGGAATAGACCTCCATGTAGAGTGCCTGACAAGCACTATGAGGCTCTTGGTCCAACTTTCAGCATTGCAATAAATAAATACATAAGTAAGTGCATAAATAAAAATAAATCACTAGATAAAGTGTGAATTGGGGTGACAAGGAATTGTAAGTAAGAAGCAAAGGGAGTGCTAAAGAGTGTAGGAATGGCAGATAACCCTGGGCAGCCTTGGCCAATAAGATGGAAGGGTTGCTGAGTTCCATCCTCATCCTGGAAATCTGCGCTTTAGACTGCCAGGGCAAGCTGCTTAGGGGAGGTGTCACTGAAGTCATTTCACTGTAAACTGTCCCTGTGGGATGCCAAGGGAAGCTGGTGAGCTCTGGGTGCAATGGAGCCTGTATGGGAGAAGCAGGAACCTACTGATAAAAGAAATAGTCCGGAACCAAGAAGCACTGTGTTGATTCTCTAGTGCCCCTGCCGACAATACCTTAGTACTACAGGGAAGAGGAACCATTTAAAGGACTTAGGCCAGTTTTCAGAGTATGCAAAGAAGGGGCAAGTTGGGGGCTGAGAAATAATGGCTCAATAAATGGCACACCACAAAATTAGAATGTCCAGGACACACACACACACACACACACACACACACACACACACACACACCTTGTTTCACTTTTCTGTTATTATTACATGTCCAAGAACAACCTAGGGGAAGGAGTTATTCTGGCTTATGATACAAGAGTCCATTGTGGTGGGAGAAGGCACGGCAGCAACCAGGAAAGCACTCGAACAATAGCAGAAAACCGAACAAGTGATCACACTCTTAGACTAACAGTAAGGGAGAGGGATGGATGGAGGGAGGGAGGATGCAGGACAAAACTATAACTCCCCAAAGCCCACCTCCAGTGATGTTCCTCCTGCAAGGCTGCACCTCCAAAAGTTTTATAACATTCTCAAACATTACCACCAACGGGGGACCAGGTGTTAACGTACATGAGCCTATGGGGGCCATTTCTTATTCAAATCAGAACGGCCACAACAGCGTGGGACGCACATTACCTGTAAAAATTTATTCAAACTCATTGCTTTAGTATAGTTTTGGCATGGAGAGACTTGCTTGGTAGGTACTCAGATTTGCATGCATTAGAGACTTCCGAGAAATTCATATTATCTGGCCTAGGATTTCCATTGTTAGGAAGCTAAGATAAATAGATGTGAACCAAATAATTGTTCATTGCCTTTCTTTGTAAGACAGGGGGAAAATGTGAAAGTCTGACACCAGAGGGCTAGTTAAATAAATTATAGTATGTTTACAAGATCCAATGTGTGTGTGGGGAAATGTGTGCACTATGCCTCTGTGTATGTAGAAGCCAGATGAGGACATCAAATGTCCTATTATTCCTTTCAGCCTTATTCCTGTGAGGCATTGAACCTGGAACAAGGCTGGTAGCCAGTACGCACGGGGATGTAATTTGTCTGTGTCCCACAGCCTTGGGGTAATAGAAGGGTGTGAGGCTGGGTTTCTACATGTATGCTGGGATCCAAACTTGGGCTTTTATGTTGTTCGGCAAACACTCTTCACTGTTGAACCATATCTTCAGCCCGTAGAAGATAGAACATTACACGGTTATTCAAGTGACATCCTTAAGTATTGTTTAATGGAATGGGAATATAGTCTAGATATAATGTAAAAGGTTTTAAAAAATGACAAAAATAGTCTATTTGTGACATGTTCCTGTTTTAAAATTTAAAAAGGATCTGCCAGGCAGTGGTGGCATATGCCTTTAATCCCAGCACTGAGAGGCAGAGGAAGGTGGATTTCCGTGAGTTCAAGACCCAGTTGGACTACAAACTGAGTTCCAGGATAGCCAGAGGAACTCTGTCTCAAAAAAGAAGAGTGGAGGATTGGTGGTGGCTCACAACCATAATCTTTTTATTTTTCTAATTTTTTCTTTTTTTTATTGGATATTTTATTTACATTTCAGATGCCAATCCCTTTCCCCATTTCCCCTCCCCAGAAAACCCCTATCCCGTGCCCCTCCCTTTTCCATTTGGCTTTTATACAATTTTTTTAAATGTTAATCAAGGGCTTTGTAAGTATGGTAATGCTTAATCAGAAGTGTAACCTAATACACAACCTAGCTATATAAACTATCTTTGACTAGTGGAGACACGTGAACTTCTGCCTCCATGGCCCCTCTCTCTCTCACTTTTTCTCTCTCATTACTGAGCTTCTCATCTACTTCATCTTCTCCTCTCTTTACTCCATCTTTTCCTCTCGGTGCTCCTTCCCCCTTAGCTCCTCCTACATATTACCCTTCCTATTAAAATAAAGCTTTTCTCTCAGAATACAATTAGAGCATAATTATTCCTATTTGTACCAGTGAGGTACAAGATAGTCTTAATACCCAGTCCATCCTTTTGTTGACTAGCCAGAACCTCTGCCGTCTCTCTTGACTAGAACACTTAGTTTTGAACCTGGCTTTTTCTTGGCTTTAGAATGAATGTCAGCTGAGAACCCTCCACTCAGATCTTTTCTCTCAAGGTAAATAGCCAGGATTGGCTATGAGTCTATAGGTCTTCAATGCCGTCAGAAATCCAGAATGACTAAATTAACTGAAGTTATGGGAAGCATTAAGCATAGTTTCTAAAACTTAGCCAATTTATAGAGACCACTGAACACCTGGACAGCCCCTATACTACCGAACGTTGGAGCATCAAATCTTCAGCCTTCTGGCCCAAATTCATCTGACAGACTTTAGTGCTGCAGAATTATTAAGGACTGGTTACTCTGTCTAGGCAGATATAATCAGTTGACTATTCTGCAAGTGTGTCCTTTTCTGTACAGTAATTTGTCTGTAGATGGAGAGAGGCAATTCTTACCTGGTGGCTGTCTCACCACAACTGGAGTAACTCCAAGGATGCTCAGTTTCTTCATAGAATCTAAGACAGGAAGCTGTCAGGAGCAGACAGGTCTCTAATCAAAATGAACATTAATATAGAAATATTTGTGATGTCAATTCTATGGATTTCTGACGTTTTGAAATCCAACTATCCATGTAAGGTAACCTGGACTGCTGTCTGTTATCTCCTCTCAGCTATTTCTAAATAAAATATAGAAAACACCCTAACAATAAACTCAAAGTCATGAATTTGCTATAGTCCCTTAACTCACAGGCTAATCATCCCAAGTCAGTTAAAAAAGTTAAAGAAGGACTGGGTCTAAGCCTTGTATTTCTAAATGTGTTATAGAGGCACAATGCCCATGAGAGTATCAATATTCATTTCACTTTCATATCAATAAGAAGCTTATACCAATGAAAACCTTAAATTTGAAATCCAAGTGAATTTTGTACCATTTAAGAAATTATAACTTCATCTTGATACTAAATTATACAGATTTCTACCAATAGGTTATGGCTATGCCATAAACCCTAGCTAATCCTCCCTGTTCCAACAAAATCACTACTTTTCCCCAGAGAGACAGCCCCATATTAACCACCTTAGTCCCCAAGCCCGGGGAATAGGGGCGCTGACTCTTCTTTAACTTCTTCAAGCTGATTACTGGTGTTGAGATATTAGAAGAGGGGTGGATGGAAGAGTAAATTGATAAGCTTCTGTCGCTGTGTCTTCACTGCATCCAGATGGAATTCCCAGACACCGGAGGTTTGAATAGGTCTGCTTGTTTTGCTTGATGAGTAGATACACCACGGCTGTGTATTCTGCAATATACAATTCTCTGGACAAGTTTTAGTATCAAGAAAAAAAAAATCTTTTTCCTAGAGGGCTGACATTGTTTTTTAAAGATGTTGGTTCTAACAACTTTTTTCCCCTTTTATGTAGTTGGTTATAATATTTACATTTCAAGTTTTATCCTCTTATCCCATTTCCCCCACCACCCAGGAACCCCTTATCCCATCCCCCTCCTTATATCCCTTCTATGAGGCTGTGCCCACACCTATCCCCCCCACTACTCCCTCCCCACTCTTATATTCCCCCCCACTCAGTGTTCGTCCTTCATGGGACCAAGAATCTCCTCTCCCACCTATGCCCAACAAGGCTGTCCTCCCCTACATATACCGCTAGAGTCATAGGTCCCTCCCTATGTGCTCCCAGGCTGGTGGTTTAGACCCTGGGGGCTTCTGGATTGTTTGGTATTGTTGCTTTCCTCTTGGGGTCACAAACCATTTCTGCTCCTTCAGTCTTCTACGTTCTCCATTGGGAAACCTTTGATCATATCAGTGGTTAGCTGTGAGCAAAGTCCTCTGAATGTGTCAGTCTCTGGCAGATCTCTAAGGAGATAGCTATATCATATTCTTGACAGCATGCATTTCCAGTCATCTACATCAACGTCTAGCTTAGGTGACAGTACATGGAGTGGATGCCCAGGTGGAATGGTGTCCTGATGGCGCCTCCTTCAGTTTCTGTCCCATGTTTTGTTTCCATAATTGCTCCCTTGAGTATTTTTGTTACTGGTTCTAAGTAGAACTGAGGCATCCCCTCTTGGTCTTTCTTCTTCATGAGTTTCATGTGGTCTGTGGGTTGAGTCTTCGCTATTCTAAGTTTTTGGGCTAACATTCGCTTAACAGTGAGTAAATACCATGTGTGTTCTTTTGTGATTGGGTTAACTCATTCAAGATGGTAATTTCTAGATCCATCCATTTGACTATAAATTTCTCGAATTCATTATTTTTAATAGCTGAGTAATACTCCATTGTGTAGATGTACCACATTTTTTTGTATCCATTACTCCGTTGAGGGACATCTTGGTTCTTTCCAGCTTCTGGCTATTATAAATAAGGTTGCTATGAACATAGTGGAGCATATGTCCTTGTTATATGTTGGAGCATCTTCTGGGTATATGCCCAGGAGTGGTATAGCTGGATCCTCAGGTAATGCTATGTCCAGTTTTCTGAGGAACCGCCAGACTGATTTCCAGAGTGGTTGTACCAGCTTGCAATCCCACCAACAGTGGAGGAGTGTTCCTCTTTCTCCGCATCCTCGCCAGCATCTACTATCACCTGAGTTTTTGATCTTAGCCATTCTGACTGGTGTGAGATGGTATCTCAGGGTTGTTTTGATTTGCATTTCCCTGATGACTAAGGATGTTGAGCATTTCTTAAGGTGCTTCTCAGCCATTCGAATTTCCTCTGTTGAGAATTCTTTGTTTAGCTCTGTTCCCCATTTTTTAATAGAGTTATATGGTTTTCTGAAGTATAATTTCTTGAGTTCTTTTTAAATCTTGGATATTAGCCCTCTATCAGATGTGGGATTGGTTAAGATCTTTTCCCAATCTGTTGGTTGCCATTTTGTCTTATTGACAATGTCCTTTGCCTTACAGAAGCTTTGCAATTTTATGAGGTCCCATTTGTCAATTCTTGATCTTAGAGCATACGCCATTGGTGTTCTGTTCAGAAACTTTTCCTCTGTGCCTAGATATTCGAGGGTCTTCCCCACCTTCTCTTCTATTAGTTTCAGTGTATCTGGTTTTAAGTGAAGGTCTTTTATCCACTTGGATTTGAGCTTTGTACAAGGGGATATTAGTGGATCGGTTTGCATTTTTCTACATGTTGACCTCCAGTTGAACCAGCACCATTTGCTGAAAATGCTGTCCTTTTTTCTCTGGATGGTTTTAGCTCCTTTGTCAAAGGTCAAGTGACCATAGGTATGTGGGCTCATTTCTGGGTCTTCCATTCTATTCCATTGATCTTCCTGCCTGTATCTGTACCAATACCATGCAGTTTTTATTACTATTGCCCTGTAGTACAGTTTGAGGTCAGGGATGGTGATTCCCCCAGAAGTTCTTTTGTTGTTGAGAATAGTTCTCGCTATCCTGGGTTTTTTGTTGTTCCAAATAAATCTGCAAATTGCTCTTTCTATCTCTATAAAGAATTGATTTGGAATTTTGATTGGGATTGCATTGAATCTATAGATTGCTTTTGGCAAGATGGCCATTTTTACTAAATTAATCCTGCCAATCCAGGAGCATGGGAGATCTTTCCATCTTCTGAGGTCTTCTTCTATTTCTTTCTTCAGAGACTTGAAGTTCTTGTCATACAGATCTTTCACTTGCTTGGTTAGGTTCACACCAAGATATTTTATATTGTTTGTGACTATTGTGAAGGGTGTCATTTCCCTAATTTCTTTCTCAGCTTGTTTATCATTTGAGTATAGGAAGGCTACTGATTTGTTTGAGTTGATTTTGTATCCAGCCACTTTACTGAAGTTGTTTATCAGGTTTAGGAGTTCTCTGATGGAAATTTTTGGGTCACTTAAGTATACTATCATATCATCTGCAAATAGAGAAATTTTGACTTCTTCTTTTCCTATTTGTATCCCTTTGACTTTCTTTTGTTGTCTAATCACTCTAGCTAGGACTTCCAGTACTATATTGAATAGGTAGGGTGAGAGTGGACAGCCTTGTCTAGTCCCTGATCTTAGTGGGATTGCTTCTAGTTTCTCTCCATTTAGTTTGATGTTGGCTACTGGCTTGCTGTATATTGCTTTTACTATGTTTAGGTATGGACCTTGAATTCCTGCTCTCTCCAGGACTTTTAACATGAAGGGATGTTGAATTTTGTCAAATGCTTTCTCAGCATCCAGTGAGATGATCACGTGGTTTTTTTCTTTGAGTTTATTTATGTAGTTGATTACATTGATGGATTTTCGAATATTGAACCAACCCTGCATTCCTGGGATAAAGCCTACTTGATCATGATGGATGATTGCTTTGATGTATTCTTGGATTCGGTTTGCGAGAATTTTATTGAGTATTTTTGCATCAATATTCATAAGAGAGATTGGTCTGTAGTTCTCTTTCTTTGTTGGGTCTTTGTGAGGCTTTGGTATGAGTGTAATTGTAGCTTCGTAGAATGAATTAGGTATTGTTCCTTCTGTTTCTATTCTGTGGAATAGTTTGAAGAGAATTGGAATTAGGTCTTCCTGGAAGGTCTGGTAGAATTCTGCACTAAAACCATCTGGCCCCGGACTTTTTTTGGTGGGGAGATTTTTGATGACTGCTTCTATTTCTTTAGGGGTTATAGGACTGTTTAGATGGTTTATCTGCTTCTCGTTTAACTTTGGTACCTGGTATCTATCTAGAAAGCTGTCCATTTCATCCAGATTTTCCAATTTTGTTGAGTATAGGCCTTTGTAGTAGGATCTAACGATTTTTTTTAATTTCCTCTGTTTCTGTTGTTATGTCTCCCTTTTCAGTTCTAATTTTATTGATTTGAGTGCTGTCTCTGCACCCTTTGGTTAGTCTGGCTAAGGGTTTGTCTATCTTGTTGATTTTCTCAAAGAATCAGCTCCTGGTTTTGTTGATATTTTGTATAGTTCTTTTTGTTTCAACTTGGTTGATTTCGGCCCTGAGTTTGATTATTTCCTGCCGTCTACTCCTCTTGGGTACATTAGCTTCTTTTTGTTCTAACGCTTTCAGGTGTGCTGTCAAGTTGTTAATGTACGCTCTTTCCATTTTCTTTTTGTGGGCACTTAGAGATATAATTTTTCCTCTCAGTACTGCTTTCATGGAGTCCCACAAATTTTGATATGATGTGTCCTCATTTTCATTTAAATCTAAAAAGTCTTTAATTTCTTTGTTTCTTCCTTGACCAAGTTATCATTGAGTAGAGCATTGTTCAGTTTCCACGTGTATGTGGGCTTTCCGTTGTTTTTGTCAAAGATGAGTCTTAGTCCATGGTGGTCTGATAGGGTACAAGGGATTATTTCAGTCTTTTTGTATCTGTTGAGGCCTGTTTTGTGACCAATTATATGGTCTATTTTGGAGAAGATACCATGAGGTGCTGAGAAAAAGGTATATTCTTTTGTTTTAGGATGAAATGTTCTATAGATGTCAGTTAAGTCCAATTGGTTCATAACTTCTGTTAGTTTCATTGTGTCTCGAATTAGTTTCTGTTTCCATGATCTGTCCATAGCTGAGAGTGGGGTGTTGAAATCTCCCACTATTATTGTGTGGTGTGTAATATTAAGTTTTAGTAAAGTTTCTTTTATGTATGTGGGTGCCCTTGCATTTGGAGCATAGATGTTCAGAATTGCAAGTTCCTCTTGGTACATTTTTCCTCTAATGAATATGAAGTGTCCTTCTTTATCTTTTTTGATTACTATTTGTTGAAAATTGATTTTATTTGATATTAGAATGGCTACTCCAGCTTGTTTCTTGGGACCATTTGCTTGTAAGATTGTATTTCATCCTTTTACTCTGAGGTAGTGTTTGTCTTTTTCACAGAGGTGTGTTTCCTGTATGCAGCAAAATTCTGGGTTGTGTTTATGTATCCAGTCTGTTAGTCTATGTCTTCTTATTGGAGAATTGAGTCCATTGACATTAAGAGATATTAAGGAATAATGAGTGTTGTTTCTTGTTATTTTTTTATTATTGGTGTTGGAGTTATGTTTGTGTAGGGGTCTTCTTTTAGGGTTGTTGGAAGATTACTTTCTTGCTTTTTCTAGGTTGTAGTTTCCCTCCTTGTATTGGAGTTTCCCCCCCCCAATTATCCTTTGAAGTGCTGGATTTGTGTTAAGATATTGTGCAAATTTGATTTTGTCATGGAATATTTTGGTTTCTCCATCAATATTGATTGAAAGTTTTGCTGGGTATAGTAGTCTGGGCTGGCATTTGTGTTCTCTTAGGGTCTGTATGATATCAGTCCAGGATCTTCTGGCTTTTATAGTCTCTGGTGAGAAGTCTGGTGTAATTCTTATAGGTCGTCCTTTATATGTTACTTTACCTTTTTCCCTTACTGCTTTTAGTATTTTTTCTTTGTTTTGTACATTTGATGTTTTGATTATTATATGACGGGAGGTATTTCTCTTCTGGTCTATAATATTTGGAGTTCTGTAGGTTTCTTGTATTCTTATGGACATCTCTTTCTGTAGGTTAGGAAGGTTTTCCTCTATAATTTTGTTGAAGATATTTACTGGTCCTTTAAGTTGGGAGTCTTCCCCCTCATCTATACCTATTATCCTTATGTTTGGCCTTCTCATTGTGTCCTGAATCTCCTGTATGTTTTGGGTTAGTAGCTTTTTGCATTTTGCATTTTTTTGACAGTTGTGTCAATGTTTTCCATGGTATCTTCTGCACATGAGATTCTCTCTTCTATCTCTTGTATTCTGTTGGTGATACTTGTGTCTATGACTCCTGATTTTTTTTTTTTTTTTAGGTTTTCTATCTCCAGGGTAGTCTCCTTTTGTGATTTCTTTATTGTTTCTACTTCCATTTTTAGATCTTGGAAGCTTTTGTTTGATTCCTTCTCCTGTTTGGTTATTTTTTTCTTCCAATTCCCTAAGGGATTTTTGTGTTTCCTCTTTAAGGGCTTTTATCTGTCTGCCTGTGTTCTCCTTAATTTCTTTGAGAGTGTTATTTATGTCCTTCTTAAAGTCCTCTAACTTCATCATGAGAAGAGATTTTAATATTGAATCCTGCTTTTCTGGTGTGATGGGGTGTTCAGGGCTTGCTATGATGGGGGAAACTGGGTTCTGATGTTTCCATGTAACTTTGGATTCTGCTGCTTATGTTCTTGCACTTGCCTTTTGCCATTTGGTTAACTCTAGTGCTCCCTGTACTTTCTGTCTCTGACTGAGGCCTCCCTTTCCAGTTATTTTTTTATTATTTATTTTCCAGTTATGCTTGTTTCTGGTCTCCTCGGGGTTCCAATGTCTCTGTGATCTTCTCCAGCTGCTCTGAATACAATGGTAGCTCTAGGATGACTCAGAATATGGTGTCTCCTAGGTAGCAGTCCAGCTAGGTGTCCACTGTTCTGGGTGTAATGTCTCTTCTAGGATGTCTCAGGCTAATGTGTCCACTGCTCTGAGTGCCGTGGCTCCTCTATTATGTCTCGGAATATGTTGTCTGTCGCTCTGAGTTCCTTTGGTCCTCTGCCACTCTGGGTTCAGTGGATCCTCTACTGCTCTGGGTTCCTTGCACCCTCTAGGGTGGGTCAGGAGGGATCAGATGTCCCCAGAAGCAGACTGGGCGGGTGTCTGCTTCAGGCCTCAGATCCGGGAGAGAGGCGGAAGGACTCACAACCATAATCTTAACACTAAGGAGGTGGTAGCTGGAGGATCAGAGTTCAAGATCATCCTTGGCTACATGGTGAGTTTGAAGCTAGCCTGAGCTTCACAAGACCTATCGCAAATGTAAATAAACACTCTCTGTAGAAAATTGAAAGGGGAAGCTGGAAGCTGGCCAGGCAGGTAAATGATGGAACAAGATATACAAATTGCCTTCTGATTTCCCACATATGCTGTGGCTCTTATGCTCATGTACACACACACACACACACACACACACACACACACAAAGTTAAACAATTGTGTCTAGATATATGCACAAGTGCACTGCCCAAAGAGGACAGAAGATGACATTGGGTCTCAGGATCTGGAGTTAGGGGATCCAGAGCTGCCTGTGGTGGATTCTGGAGAGTGAGTGAACTCAGCTCATTTGAAAGGCAAGTAGGAACTCTTAACTATTGAGCTTCTCTATAGTCTCTTAAAAGTTATCTTAAAAATAAAAAAGTTTAAGAGGGTACATTTATAATAAACAGACATCTATGAAGATGGTATTTATATCTGGATAATAATTTTCTTCTTCACCGTTTTCTGTGTCTCTTAGACTGAGCATATGATATCATTATAATTAAGATAAAATATAGAGTGTATTTGGAGAACTCTGTGCATCTGTGGCACTAACAGGAGGAAAGGCTGACTTCACGATTCCTTCTGGAAGGTTTAATTCATGACTTAGCTTTTCTATAGAAGCATGGACCTCTAACTGGTTATGAACAGCTCACTAGTGTCGGGTCTTCTGTCCCTTCATTCCATCCTCTCATATCTCTAAAATCTTCCCTTCCTTTGTGTCTGCCAGAGAACAAAACATACAGCTGGTGAGAACACCACCTTCATTAAAGCCCATTCCTCCAGGCAGACAACAGAGCTTGCGTGGTTATTTATGGTTTCCCCTTCCTCTGAGTCTCCCACCCTCCCTGCTAGACATCCAAGGTTCATTCTTACCACACGTTCCCTCTGAGTGGCTGCTGAGAGAACATTCCTGTTTGTTCAGATTTTCACTAGCCGGATCAGCTTTCCAGCATCCTGGCTTTTATTATTTTAAACAGGATTTAGTTATGATAAATATATGTATGTTATGTAACAATGTAATCTGACATTCTTATTAAAAAATAAGATATGTGCATCTGTATCTCTTCCAACAGTGTTCTATGAAATTAAAAAGAATTGAATTTTCATAGAAGATTCTTAGTAAGTCACCCTGTGACTAAGCTCTTCCTCTTTCTGAGAGATTGATGGAAGGCCAGAAACTTAGGGCAGATATTTAAGGAAATAGTAGAAGAGAAATAATAATGCACAAGTATTTTAAACTGTTAATTAATGTATGACCCTTTGTGCGTGTGTGTGTGTGTGTGTGCGTGCGGGTATGTAAGCACACACCTATAACACTAGCACTTAGGGAATGGAAGCAGGAAAATCTGGAATTCACGAACAGTTCCAGCAACTTCAAGACCAGCCTCTTGAGAGCTATGATTACAGGCCAATACTACCACATCTGGCTTACATGGTGCTAGGAATTGAACCCAGGGATTCATGCACACAAGGCAAGCACTCTAACCAACCATACACACACACACACACACACACACACACACAAGGATGTGAAAATCCTTTCTGGCCTACAAAGCAGGAAACAGGTGGCGAAGCAAAAGCTTAAGTGTAAACACCCAGATGTAGTATGGTTGGTTAGAGTGCTTGCCTTGTGTGCATGAATCCCTGGGTTCAATTCCTAGCACCATGTAAGCCAGATGTGGTAGTATTGGCCTGTAATCATAGCTCTCAAGAGGCTGGTCTTGAAGTTGCTGGAACTGTTCGTGAATTCCAGATTTTCCTGCTTCCATTCCCTAAGTGCTAGTGTTATAGGTGTGTGCTTACATACCCGTCTTAACCAGAAATTCTACCCAGTAGAGGAAAAATAATATTGTTGTATTCAATTTGCTTAAAACTTGCTAAGAATCCTTGCATGCATGATACTAGTCTGTACTTTCACTGTCTGTGTCTAGTTACTGGATTAATGCTGACCACGTCGTCTGAATTTCAATGTATTTCTCCTGCTCCTGCCTTCTGGAAGTCATAACAGACAATTGGTGTAAATTTTTTCCCCTTAAAGATTTGATGTAATTCACTAATTTGCTTGTCTGTTGCTGTGATAAATACCATGACCAAAGGCACCTTGAGGGAGCAGGGGATTTATTTTGACTTACAGGCTCGTTGAAGAATGACTGGACAAGCGTTTCTAGGCAGGGACCTGGAGGCAGGAATGGCAGTAGAGATGGAGGAGCACTGCCACCTGCCTCACTCACTAGCTCACACTCAGCTACCTTTCTTATACAGCGGAGTAGTTTAATCAACCCACACCTCCTCCCCAGCTCTAGGACTCTGTAAGAGCTCCAGCATCCACCTAGTCCTTTACCCTTTTCCTCTGCCTTTCCCTACTACCACTTTATAATCCTCCAGCCCTCAGGTTATCCCTGACACTGGCCTCTGTTCATCCTCACAAGCAAACTAGCTGTGAGGTTACCAAGCATTTTTTTTTCTTTTTTGCATTCTACGTCTAAGCAGAGGGACCGCCTGCCTCCCCACAGATGATTGCTCTCGCCTACTCCCTTCGCTCGGCATCTTTTTTGATTCTAGACATCATGGAGAATGGTCCAAGAGATGGATTGTTTTTGTAGGGATTGGCTTGCCTCAGAAGCAGCCAACAGGCCACCAGGAGGCAGCATGGTACAAGGAGGCTGGGACTGGGTTTGACTTTGGATTTTGCATCTAAATAACAGGTAATCTTGCCCGTCACCCCTCCAATTCCTTCTTCTGTGAAATTTGGATAATAGTATCTACCTGATGGGATTTTGTGGGAAGCAAAGGAGAGAGACTGTAACACAAAGCACAGCCTCCAGATTAAAGGAGAGGAGGCATGTGGCAGCTTTTCTTACCTTGTGTTGTCTGTGTCCCCTAAGGACTTGATTTGGGACAATTCAACCTTTGAAGATTTTCTATGTTCCCAGAAGGAAGTATTTAATTGTTGTATGGATACGATTGGTCAGGTACATATTCATACTCTTCCAGCCCACTAGAGGAAGAATGCCAAAGTAGGTCTGGCTGTGGGTGTGTAATGTGTGCCTGTGTACAGCTGCATGGCTATACTGAGGATTTCAAGGTAATTAGTCAGTTAAATTTGATCCAGATAATCATCTCTATTAGTTTTTAACTCATTCACAGGTCTTAATTAAACTCTCACTCTCGTCAGTGCAGATGTGATGAAGATTAAATCAATATAAGACATGGCTTCTGCTTACAGGAATTTACCCACCAAGGCTCCGCAGCACAGGTGAGGCACAGAAATGTACTGAAGTGGAAGGAGGAAGAGACTTGGCCTCGAGTTCAACTGGATATGGGGTTTATGTTCTGCTAGAATAACTTCTAAATTATCTCTTAAAAGATTGTCCAGTGCAGACTGGTCATCCTTCAAACTGTTTACATACAAACAACAATAATCAGCAGATCGGCACACACATACATGGGAGTGTATATAACAATAGTAATCAAGGTAAAAGAGGCCGTCAGCCTGAGAGAGGGGAGATAGGAAGGGCTCAAGGAGGTAAGGAGGGAAGTGATGTAGTTCTATTTTCATTTTTCAGATAAAAGAATTTGTTTTACTTTTAACACTCTCTCTCTCTCTCTCACTCTCTCTCTCTCTCTCTCTCTCTCTGTGTGTGTGTGTGTGTGTGTGTGTGTGTGTGTGTGTGTGCGTGTGCGTGCATGTGAGTGCAGTGTCTGCAGATGCCATAAAAGAGCCAAGTCCCCTGGAGCTGGAGTTGCAAGGTTGGAGCTATTAGACTTGGGTAATGGAACCTAACATCATCCTCTGAAGAGCAGTGTGCTCTCTCAAACACTGAGCCATCTCTTCATCTCATTCCTGAACTTTTGCCTTTGCTAGGCTCTACTGTCTACAGCCATACTCGACCACATCTGATCTCATCTCTGGCTAGCTTCATTTTCATAGACTTGCTCCCTTGTGTGGTAGGGACCTGGCAATGGATAGTTCCAGTTTAATATCTATATGGTGTGCCACCAGAGAGACAGCAGGGCTCTTTTCCAAGTTCTGATGAGGAATATCCCACAGAAAAGTTCTGGCCAGTGTTACGGAACTCTTGTCCTCTGGACATGGCCATCAGAGCAGCTGAGTTTGCTCACAGGAGACTCGCAAAGTTGTGCCCAGGACACTGAGAGCTCACGAGGTAGCACATGATGTCTAACCCTTCACCAAGGATATAGAAGAGGAAAACTCTTTGTTGGTGGTGTGGCTACCTGTAAGCTGCCCACACCCCTGCAAGTCACCTCTCACCCATGTTCCCCTAACTAACCCCAGTCATTGGCTCAGAAAGCCAGTCTGGGTGATGTTTCTTGGATCTGCTCTTGCTTCTCTGCCTGGGTTAATGGTTGTCAGATCATGGCTCCCCCAGGAAAACCAATGTAGCAACCACACTGTACTCTGTGCCCATTCCTGGCTGGATCGGCATGCTCTGGGAACTGATGTCCCTCTTGTGTTACTGCCCTATCCCGGTGCCCGGATGAAGCAGATGGAGGAGGGAGCTGGTAGAGGTTGAGGATATAACTAATGACTACATGGAACCAAATTAAACTTTAAAATTATTAGTGAGCAAGTCGGTAGTTTCACAAAATTCTGTTTATATGATATCAGTAATATGTTGTCTTTCCCTAATGAGAACAGTCTGCTTGCATTTTTCTTGTTTTCTTTTGGAGTGTGACCCTGTCTGGCAATGCCTTTTGATAATATAAACAAACCCTATCCAGTTATTTTCCAGAAAATCGCTGTGGTTTTACAGCTGAATGCATGTTTATGACGTGAACAATTGTCTCATTTCCTTGAGGTTAACCTTTAAAAGGGCCATGTTTAGCCATATCACACAGAATTTAGGTCACCTCTGTTGTCTGCTCAATAGTACATAGGGTTTCTTTCATTATCTGACCACAAGTGCCTATAATTGCTGGTATTGATATCTGCTGACTTGGGCATGGAGCTCACTGGCACAGTTTGCCCAGCATGCCTTCAATCTCCAGCACAGGATAGACTAGATTTAGAACTGACATAACAGGAAATCCATTAGTGACACTTTCAAAGGGAGGATTCTGATATCTTAGGATCTGTTCTGATTTTTATAATTTCTTGGGGTAGGATTAGAAAGAACCCAAGACTAAGCAGAGGTCGGGTGGGTACTCAATTCACTGAAGTGATGGTATGACAGGAAAAGAAGTGTTAATATGTTGAAAACTGTGGAGGCAAGTGCTTTTAAAAAGAGGACACAATATGCTTAGGTTCCTGAGAAGGGTAGAGAAACAATTCACAGAGATGGGAGACAATGAGGTAAAAAAAAATGCTGGGGCAAGAAGTTCTAATCCAGACACAGTGAGGATAATATACTGAGATTTGCTATACTATTGAGATAAACAAGCATAGGGAATAGTTTAGCAACTTGGGACACCACTTGGTTTGGCATTTCATCTTCTAAAAATAATGTACTTAGTAGCCTGAGACCTTTGCCTGTGTGTCATACACACACACACACACACACACACACACACACACACCACTCTGAATGTTTCTAAGAAACTGTTTGCAATACAGGACCCACATCTGAATCAAAGTGAATATAACTACCTCTTTGAACAATTGGAATGGTGTCTCCTATTTCCTAATGGCCATTAAATTTAGACAGATTCTACTCAATCACATTCTGCTTATATTCAGGTAGAAGAATGGAAAAGAGTGATCTGGCTTGAACTGGTTTTGGGTGCCTACTCAGTAAGGCGAACTGTGTTCTTAAAGTTAACATTTAGAGACAATCTCTTATTTATAATCTTGGGCCTATGAATAATTTGGCATATATATGATTAAATTCAAATGGATTGTGGAAAGAGACACACACAGTAGAGAAATTATTTTTATAACTAAATTAAAAAAGAATACTCCAGACTAGGCCCATTGGTTACAATCCCCTTGTTCCTCCTGCTTCCAGTTTATTGTGGGATTACGAGCATATACCACCATGCCCAGGCCTAATTCCCTTTATGAAAGAAATACTTGATGATGCCCAACACTGGATATAGATACAAAGGATATAGATACAAGTCAGAGACACTCATGGCCAGTTGCTGATCTGACTCCTGACTGCGTCTGCCTCACGCCCATGGCTTGCTCATGCTCGTTGCCTTGCAGAGGGTTGCCAGAATGAACACCTTGAGCAGAGGTGCTCCCTAGAATCCATCAGAGGCACAAATAAAACCCAAGGGGAGAGGTTGCCTTTGGGGAGGTTTGTTAACTGGGATCACCCAAACCCCTAAAGGGCAGCAGGTAAGCAAGGTATGATTTCTGCCAAATGCTAAGGAAGGGAGCTTCAGATTAGACCTGTACTCTGGAGTTCTTCAGAGTGAAAGAACAATAGTGTATGTGTGTGAGTATTTATATATGTACAGTGTACATTACTCTCATCATGTATAATTGAACAGATATCCTAAATACATGCTTACACATATTTACACATACACATATACATATGGTTCATTCGGTATTTTATAAAGCCAAGAAGTTACACCTCTGTTATCTACAAGTTGGAGAACCAGGGAATCTGGTCTAACTCAGTACAGGACCAAAAGTGTGAACATCTCATAACTCACAGTATAAGTCCTAAGAACTAGTAGACAGGAAAAGTGGAGCTTAATGTGAATCCTGTGGTCCAAAGGCCTGAGACCCAGGCACAGATAAATATCTCAGATTAAGAAGACAAGTCACTAATTCTCTGCCTTTCCATCGGGGCATACAGTAGATTGCCCACCCATGTTGGTGACACAGATCTCCTTGACTTAGTCTACTGACTAAGATGCTAAGCTTCTTCAGAAATCCCAGACACACCTCAAAATTATATTTTATTTGCAAGCCAGGAATACCTGAATCCATTCACTTGACACATAAACCTAGGCACCTGAAGAATCAAGAGTGGGCTAAAGGCTTTGAGGTGTAGGGACACACAGGGCAAGCACTTCCAACCACTCTCCCAGTGGCTGCAGGGCATCCCACCTTTCCTCCTGATACAAGCTGACATACAGGCTCGCCATCTGCACAATCACAGCCAAGCTGAGCACGTTCGAGAGGATGCTCTCGGACAGCATCCTTCTTAGAGTAACGCATGCCGAAGTACAAGTGGAGTATTCTCAGCTATTTGCAATGTTGAGTCACTGGGCTAGGTGGAGGTCTCTTCTCCTTTTAATCCTTTTCTTCTTTATTTTTCTGAAATATTTTCAAAAAAGTTTATCAGTCTTTTATTTATTTTGTGTGTGGGTATGTTCATGCCATGACATGCATGGAAAGGTCATAAGACAATCTGGGAGTTGGTTCTTTCCTTCCGCCATGAGCGTTGAACTTGGGTTATCAGGCTTGTTGGGAGCTGGCACCTTTACACAGAGAACTACTGTACAAAACAAGAGGTTTAATTAGGACATTTCCGTACACATGTATCATTGTACTTTGCTCATATTTGCTTCCTCACTACTATTTCTTGTCCCACCCCTCCCCCATGCGGAGTTCTTTTTGGTAAGTGTACTGTGTGACTTGCCTTGAGACCTGGCAGGAAGACCACTTCTCTAGGCCCCAGAGAAACTTTTTCTGACCACCAAGTGGCCAAGAGGCCTCTTTGGGGACATCTCTCCCCACGACTTGCTATGACCTTTGCCTTACAAGAGTTTACAGGCTAGATTGGCTTGAGCCTCTTTTTAAAAGTCCTGACATTGCCAGATTTGTAGGCTTTTTTCCTACTTGGTATAACCTGTGCCTGATCAAGTAGCCTTGGGAGTAGACAAGAAGTAGTTAATATTCACTGGTAATAAACGAAGAAACAAGGCCACATTCTAAAGATACTTCTCTGAAGTTTCCAGTTCGTTTCTTTTTAAGGGCTGTATGTTTGTGCTGTCGTTAGAGGTTTCTCAAAGGAAGGGGAGGGGAGGGGAGGGGAGG
>JANHMN010000008.1:9718987-9750039 GCA_030674055.1 Rhabdomys pumilio | reverse complement strand
CACACACACACACACACACACACACACACACACACACACACACACACACTACATAAAGCCAAGCTCCAGGAGTAACTTTTAATTTCTTAGTTTCATTTTGATAAAGATCTTAATTTCTTTGATGTCGTATAAAAGACAAATCTTCCTATTTTTGTCAGAAAAGTCACAAACCTGTATAAAATGTGACTTTCTGGTATGAGTTTTTCCTAAAATTTGGGGATAAGGACCTTTGATGTCCACAGCTGTCTCAAGAGATTTGAAAATAGTTTGTTTCAGTTAAAACAGTTGCAAATGTTATTCAAATTTGAAAAACACTGGATTAGAGGCTCCAGAAGGGAGGGAGGTGTTAGACTTGGCATGTACTATATAGAATTTCAGAGAAAACAGAGCTCAATGACAGACTAAACCTATTGATTGATGTTAGTTGTATGTGCCACAGTAGAGAGATAAGTTCACCAAGATGCTAAACCTTCATTTTCCAAAGGAGCAGAGGTTCAGCACTTCTTGGAAAAGACTGACACCAGCTAGCTCACTCTAGTTACTTTACTCAAATATTACACATGGTTAATTGGGACTGGGAAAGTTCCAGCTACCAAAGTTATCTTGCACTTGTGTCCTGTAAGAGCAGACAACTCACATAAATCTCATTCTCTTTTGACCATGGCTAGCCATAATCAAAAGTAAGAATTCCAGGTTTGCCAGGAGTGTCTTAGGACCAAGGTCGGTACAGCTGCAAGTTCTCATGTAGCACCAAGTGCAAATTCTCTAGAGAGACAATATTTCTTCAAGGTTCAAGTAGTCTGAAAACAACTTCTCAGCCTCTACTGATTGACTTAAACATAGTGAAGGGTTCGCTGAAACATTTCATTTGAACCAGTCACAAAGGTTTACCACACACTTCATATAAAGCCAGACATAAAGGCTTTACCATACATATCACTACATAAATTCACTCAATATCCAGTTTGGTCAAGCCTGATTACCCGAGTTCCATCCTCAGGACCCACATGGTGGAAGCAGAAGGCTAACTCCTATAACTCATCTTCTGACAACAGCACACACAAAGTTAAGCACTGTGGCACACATGTACTCCTATAAATAAAATTAGTACATTTGTACACTAAAAAATTAGATTCCTTCAACATCTTTTCACTTACTTATTTGTTTAATTAGCTAACAATTATAGAATACCTAATTTCTTTAGGGCTACAGATACAAGAAAGATTAGACCTTAACCTTAGCTTTGTGGACCCAGGTCTAGTGAGTGCATAGGATGTGAGAGGGAAATAGAGTATGAAAATATAATGGTATATAATACAATGGTGGTGTCTACAGAGTATTGCTGATACATGACAGGACTGAAAATTGGCCTTTCCTTAAGGCGTCATTGGCAGAGCAAAAGATGTGGTTATGGCTAACGAGGGAATCAAGTCCAATCTGGTGCTACAAGCCTGTGACCCAGCTACTTCGAAGGCTGGAGTAGAAAGATCGCAAGTTCAAGGCTTTCCTGGGTAGGGTGGGGTGAGGTTTATACAGTGAGTTTGAGACTAGCCTAGGTAATTGTGTTGGTTAGGGTTTTTGTTGTTGTTGTTGTTGTTGTTAGTTTTGCTTTTTTGGTTTGTTTGGGTTTTGGTTTTTAAATGTTTTGTTGGTTTTTTGTTTGTTTGTGTGTTTGTTTTTTGTCAACTTGAGACAAGCTAGAGTCGGCTGCGGTTTCTGAGATCTTTTCCGTATGGTCTTTCTAGGCTAGTGTAGGGTTCCTCAGAGGATGGTGGATTCAGGGCAGTACCCCACTGAAAACAAAAGTATGACACCTAATCTTGGAAGCTACAGTGTCATTTCTTCATCATTCAAAGCACTCAAGGTCAAAGCAGGTCACTCAGAGAAGTGTTTCCCCTGTTGGAAATATAATTCTTCAGACACTGGCATAAACATTTCTTGGTTTCTAACACGTCCAGTCATGCTGGCAACTAGCATAGTTGTCAGATCAAGATGCCCGGACACAATCTCTCTCCTCCATGGTTTACTCTCTGAATAAAATATGGACTCATGGATGATTCTAAGACTTCTTGTTTACCTTGCTGCTCACACAAGGTAAGCAGTTTTCTGCCTGGCCTTTAAGACTCCTTCTCTGATCTTGCACAGAGGTCAGCAAACCTTTCCTATTAAAGATCAGACAGGAGCTGTGGATGTAGGCATTCTGGATAGTGCTTATTTAGCACTCTGGCTATGCACAAAGCCCTGGGTTTGATGCATAAAAACCAAACACCTGTATTCCTAGCACCCAGGAAGTGCAGGCAGGAAGATCAGAAGTACTGGCTGCACAGTGATTATGCAGTCAGCCTGGGCTACAGGAGATACATCTAAAACAACAGCAAAAGCAGATAGTAAATAGCTTAGGCCCTCACCACACTGCCCAACTTTGCTGTCGCAATATGACTGCAGACATAGGCAGTGTGTGCACGTGTAAGTACAGCCATGTTCCAAAAATCTTTATTTATAGGAATAGAAATTAAAATTTTAGACTTTATTCAAGTCTCATAAAATGGAATCTGTTCTTTGATTTCCCCACCTCAGCCTCAAAAATAAAAGCTATGCTTAGTTTATGACCCACCTAAGACTTCTTGCATGTATACATATATATACATATATATATACACATATACACATATATACAAATCTATATATATATATATTTGTTGTTGTTTTTAAAAACGAAATCCCAAATGTTCAATTTACCAAATGATGATGATGACTCAGGAGCCAGACACTGTGGTGAAAGCCAGCTAGCTCAGAGAGACAGAGGAAGCATATAGTTGACCTTTGTACTTCACTGACATCCCAGAAGGAAAAAGCTCCTCCTCCTCCTCCTCCTCCTCCTCCTCCTCCTCCTCCTCCTCCTCCTCCTCCTCCTCCTCCTCTTCTTCCTCCTTCTCCACACTGTCTTAAACGCCCTTCAACCTAGTGCCTCTCCATTCTACTTCCTCATGTTCACTAACTCTCAACTGGTTACTTGCTCCATCTTTTGACCTCTTGCTGACTTTATTTCATTCTGTTTACAGAAAGCTTGGGTTAAAGGCCTGGGCTAGTGCTGAAGCACACCACTGTCAGAAACAGGTTTTCTAGCTTGAAATCTTGGGGTTCACAATGTGACCAGTTATTGGGCAACCTTGCCCCCTTTGGTCTAAATAAAAGACTCTTCCTCTAACACCAATACACTATATACTATCTGGTAAAAATTATTTTCACGATGCCCATTTGTATTTGGCAACCATGGAGAAGGCACTCTACTATCTATTCTATCTTGGTGAGTCCAAAGTTCTATCCCTAAATCACCTTCTACCATAACTTGAGTTTATCAACCTAAAAACATCTTTTTAGACCTTAAAACATTTTCTTAAATATTAAACAACTTTTTGTTTGTTTGTTTGTTTGTTTGTTTGTTTTGAGACAGGGTTTCTCTGTGTAGCCCTGGCTGTCCTGGAACTCACTCTGTAGACCAGGCTGGCCTCGAATTCAGAAATCCGCCTGCCTCTGCCTCCCAAGTGCTGGGATTAAAGGCGTGCGCCACCAACGCCTGGCAAATATTAAACAATTTAAGCTTAACCGTGAGATTATAATTATCTAGTCTTCCACCCTATCAGAGACCTGAGAAGGATAAATATTACCTGAATAAACAGAAAGTGGAAAGCAAGCACCTTCCAAAACTATAGAAATGACAGAGACTACAGACAGCTGACAGTCACCAAGATTCCTCTGCAATGCTGGAACATCTATCTCTTTGGCCTACTGGACCAGAATATCTGACAGATATTTCTGTAAAACAGAAATTATGAAGGGCTTCTCTACCTTGTCATGACAGAGTTCAGCAGTGGACTTTCTTTGTGTCCTGCTTGTCCATAGCTTGGACAGCATACTGTATGCAGTTGAGACAAGGGCAGTTTCTTGCCCAGTGACAGCTTGCCACATTTAAAACAAACACCATAAGGAGGTTCTTCAGTGCTCATCTTCTTTGAAGTAGAATGGGGTGCTGCCTGGAGTGGACATATCTCATTGTCAAAAAAATCTTCAATTAACAATACAACTTTAAATGTCATATCCTGATCTCTGCTGCTCTTGAAGACTGTCTAACTATGTCAGTATATTTGAATAGGCAAATGATGCTTGTGTCTAGTTACTTTCTTACCTCTTATTAACTTAGAAAATACCTGTGATTAACCAAACAGTACCTAACAAAACCACAAGTTTGATTGGCTATTAACTTGCATTTTTAAATTATCCTAAACAATTTGTAATACTAGCTTTCAAAAGTACTAGAACTTCACATTGCATTTTTAAGAATAACATAGGTACATACAAAGTATGTTAGAACCAAAATATAACCTTAACAAAGTATGTTACAACCAAAATATAACCTTAACATTGTATCTATTTCCAAATATCTATACCAACGTAACCAAATAAACCCTTAATTTTGCCTCAACATACAAAGATCTATAAGAGTATTTCAATAATCTACTTTTTTCCTATTATTCCCATATTATTTCTATATTATTTCTATATTCCTTTATTGTCTAAATAAAAATAACAGATTATTTTTGGGTTTTTGTTTTTGTTTTTGTTTCTCTGTGTAGCCCTGGTTGTCCTGGAACTCACTCTGTAGACCAGGCTGGCCTCGAACTCAGAAATCTACCTGCCTCTGCCTCCCAAGTGCTGGGATTAAAGGCGTGCACCACCACTGCCCGGCAGAAGGACAGATTTTAATAAAGTAAAACTAATTATAATAAAGAAGCTATTCCTGCTAAGCTTTCTACAGTGTCCAGCTTAGGTGTATTTGGCAGTCTTAGGATTAAGTATTTTTTAATTCAAAATTCTGTTGAATGTTTGTGTCAACCTAATATAAACTCAGCAATTTGAATGTCCTGAGCAGCTTGTCGTCTGAAGCTGAACTTTGGGTGGTGTTTTTCAGCTTAGTGGCAATCCTTGCTAGGATCAACCCAAAGGTGTACACTGTGCAGCAGAAGAAGCATGGGTAGTTTTTTTCCAATGGTAGCGTTGCCACAATCCCGGTAGATTCTTCATTGTGGTCCCTATATCTCCTTGGAAACCTACAAGGTTACTGTTGGGAATGGTAGAAAACTTAAACATTTTAAATGCCAAACTCAGCTGATCTCAGAAAGGCTTGAAGACCATAATCTATCAAGTACATTTGACGTGCACAAACTTTGTTCCTAGTTACTTGCTGCAGACTCAGTCCTGAAAACATGTAAGGAAGCTAAATGAAGCGTATTTCCAGAATTAGTTCTCTTTATAACTACTAGTACCACAACAGAAAGTTTATATATATCATACATTTTTAAATATATTTATACCTTATCAAAGTTTTAGAGAGTCAAATGAAAACAGAAGCCTATGAGATCAGTGGCAATAGTTCCTTATTTTTTGTTTTCCTCTGTCCCATACCAGGAGGGTTTCCTGATGCAAGATAAGAGATTTTGGATTTTCCTTTTACAAACATGCATGGGTTTAGAGAAGGAGAGAGCCATGCTCCAACCCCATAGCCCAGCTTTAATTTTTAATTGAATTGGGACCATATAAAAACCATTTGTCTATAGACGGCAGAAGAGACAAGATGGAGGTGGGCAATACCATTTGACCAATTTACTCTTTTTCTTGGAACATATTCTCTTGATGGTCCATCCTTTTTCTTCCGATGTTTCTCACTTGTCTAGTTGTCTCTGTATTCTTTAGTTGGATGCTTTTAGTCTTCTGGAAAGATACCCTGCTCCAACCCTAACTCTGAGGTACAGGCTCCCCTTTTTGGGGGCAGATTATATCTTTCCTAGGGTGAAATGTTTTTTGGCAAAAGAAAAAGCATCATCTTTCTATTGAAAATTTTAAAAATTTTTTGAAATTTGAAACAAAATATACCTTTGTGTGTATATGTGTATTTTTTCCTCCCAAGATTTATGTATATTATTTTAGATCACAAAGGACATCCACTTTGAATTTCAACCTGCCTTTTGCAAGTGGCTTTTAACTTTAAGTCATTTTAATTCTTATATGTCTGCCTCTAACTCCCAAGTGCTGGGATTAAAGGTGTGAAGCACTACCACTTTGCTCACACTAACTCTAGAACTTAGAAACCAACTAATTTATAGAGATCCACCTGTCTCTGCTGAGATTCAAGGCATAGACCTTCCTGCTCAAATATTTTATCTTAGCTCCAAATCATCCTAACTCTTAGAGACTGAGAAAACAAATTTGAACTGTAGTAACCCCTTGAATTGACTTAAAATATTTTAAATCTCTTACCTGTGATTTTAATACTAAATAACAAAAATATCCTTTTTATTTAAGAAGAAAACTCAAAAAGCTAATGTCCAACAAGTTTGTCAGTTAACCACTTTAAAGGTAGGGCAGTTGTTACATTTGAAAGACCAGCATCTGTCGTGTCCTGCTTATGGACAACCTGGACAGTGTGTGACTGTTCTTGGTAATACTATTGAGATCTGCCCCTCACCAGCATAGCCGTAGCCATTTTGTTCCATGCCTGCCAGCTATTTCATATTGTTGCTGTAGTATGCCTGCCAGTTATTGACACAGAAAAATAACTTGACTCAGAGCAAGGTCATGCTGATCACATACCCTGTTATGTTCTGTGTGGGGTTTGTTAATCTTAAGAAATTCCCCAGAGCTTTATATAGGATCTGTCAAGCTAAAGGTCAATATGAACTGTTATGCCTAAAATGGCTTGAGTCAGAGCTGACCACTGGGCAGCACTCCCTGTACCTGAGTATGAGCTTACTTTATGTTTTTTTTTTTTCCTTTATAAGCTGAAATGGAAACTTCTGGTTTCTTTGGAAAGTCAGTTATGTCAAAGAATGGTTTGCTTAAGTAGACACAGGTGAAAGGATGTTTTGCTAAAGCAAAAAACACGTGAAAGGATGAATGATGTTAAGAAAGAATATAAAATTAATTCAACCAACAGTGGACGACACTGGACGGTATTGGTTGCCTTACCATTGTTTACCGGTGATCGTCTGTTGTGACTTCATAGAAAGAAACACACCAGAAAACGTCTGGCAGTATTCTGCCAGCTTCTTGTCACTTCCACAGACTTGGCCAATTGGCAGAGTGATGTCAGCTGATACAGACTCAAGTGGAGCTGTGCTAAGACAGACTCATACGCTAAGGCAAGACCTGAGGAAGGACATGTGATGTTTGGAGGAAGTATAAATAGGACCAACAGTTGCATAGTTAGCTTTGCAATGCTTCTTGATCTTGTGTCTTTGTTTTTTGATGCTCTTCACTTCATTAAGAGAGGCACAGCAGAGAACTTCTCCTGGTGTCTCTGTTGGTCCTGGTCATTCCTGCTGACTAGTGCTGAGGCCAAGGCCTAGCTGTTTCTGCTAGGTCATGCCACTGCTGCTGAGTCATGTTTGCTATCCTGACACTACTGAACTGGACTGCTGGTATATTTGTGAAGTGTTTGCAAGTGGATCAAGCCTATGATGCTGATTCCTGTGAACTGAACTGCTGATTTCCTGACAATGCAGATTGGATTTTCTCCAAAGAACAATTTCTAAACAGATCCACTTCCCCCATATCCTAATAACCTTTCTTCTTCACTACTTCTGGTGGGTGGTAGGCTATGAGGGAGGTTAAACCATTTAAGAACCCTTATTAAATGTAGATTTTGGGAAAAAATCTAAGCCAACAATAAGCTGACAGAGAAAGATGTTCAATGCCAGGGCTCAGCCCTGTCTGAGCTACAGTCCTAATCACTCAGTATTAGTGTGTATATTCACTAAACTACCTTTGTCTGACTGAGATCCCTGTTTGTATGGTTTGTGGGGCTTCTCTTGAACCCCCAAAATACCTTTTAATTTTTTTCAGAAGCATTCTTTATTTTATGGTTTGTTTCTGAGATTGGAGGAATGTGATTCTGTGTTTTCCATTGCTGCAACAAATCACATTTCCTAAATTCATGGCTATATTAGCCACATGTGGCTATAATTTTCCTATTTGTCCTTCTGGCCTTATACACTCGAACCATTTTACACTTTGTTTTTATCTGAGATAAACTTCCAATCCCTAGAAGCTGAATATTTACCTCCTGAAGAAGCTAATCTAGACTTCAAGGTTTTGGTGAGATTATGGTTACTTCTGCTCCTGTGTCTACTAAACATCCAATTTCAATGCCATTTATTTATATTTTTAGCTTTGGTCTCTGATCACTTATAGTAATTTGCCAAAATACTTGTTTTCTGGTCTCTCTTGAAATTTTTGTTTTATCTACTGAAGCTGTTATGTCTTTGATTATATCCAGAGCAGTGTTGTTTTTAATAACAGGCATTAAATCTTTTAATTGCTATGCAGCTGAGTTTCTCCAGTGCTAACAAGCAATGACTAAGTTGATATTTGATATTTGGGCCTGCAGGAGACTCTTTAAGGCATTCATTAGTCCAGTGCTGGCCTTTGCCATACCTTCTGCATACTCCAGAAGACGAAGGCCTTTGTTTTGGATTATTTCTACAAAAAAACATTGTTTCTAGGAATGCTTTGCCTACAATCGCTTTTCAAATGACCTTGCTGACCACAATTAAAACATCTGCCATTTTGTTTTTTCTTAAGACTCTTAGAAATTACTTCTATCAGATTTAGCATCATAAACATGAGATCTAATATCAGCTGTATCTCTAATCCATTTCTCTATTGGTACTGATCTTGCCTTTAAAGGTCTAACCCTGCTTCTATATTCTGAATTAACATTTTCAAAAGCCAAAGATTCAATCAGTAGTCAGAAGATTCTGACTACTGAATCTGATACTATTCTATTTACAGATGAAGTCAATCTTTGAAAAAAAAAATCAGTGAAGGCTTCTTTTGGGACTTGTATAATTTTAGTAAATATCAATGCCTCTAGCCTGATTTCCTTGTTTTATGGCCCTCCCTTCCTTTTTCTACCATGTTTGCCACTGTAACTGAGGACCAGCTTCCAATATTGCTGTTGCCAAATATTTCCAGTCTTGGATGATAATTCTATCCTGAGTTTCCCATCAATTTAATATCTGCTTCATATAGGTGAATACAAACTATAGGAAACAACCACTTCCTTAAATCTCCTCAAATCAAATCTGTCTCTAGGATTCCATTTAATTTCATAGTAACCTTAGGGGTGACTATCATCTACTGGTGGGTCTTGCATAGTAACTGAATAAACTAAGGTTGGTTTTCTAATAATCTTGGGCCCCTTTCAGTTTCATTATGCAGCGGTATGATAGACTCTTGTCTACATTCCTCTGTCTGTATCTGAGTATTTTTTAATTCTCATGTACAGGTCTTTCCAAGGTTTATCTAAATTCCTCCATCTACAGCTGAGCATTTTTCTTAGTTCTTTCTAAGGTTTGTCTAAATTCCTCTATCTGTATCTGACTATTTTTCTTAGACCTTTTTAAGACTTGTCTAAATTCCTCCATCTGTGTCTGAGTATTTTTCTTTTTCTCATTTATAAATCTCTCTAATTTTCCTTCTAAGGCATGTAACTTCTCAATTCACTTCTTCCTTGAGTTGATACAGAATTAGCCATTATTGCCGTTAAGAATAAAGTATAAAATACCAAAATGATAATAATCCTAATCAGTATTGAGGCAATTTCATTTTTGTTATTTAGATTTTAATTTTCTCTTTCTATTTTCAAGACATCTAAAGTAGCACTATACAGGATCCTAAAGTCTTCTATTATGATATTTCTCATTCTTAACTATCTCCTTGAGGATTTTCCAGGTGAATTACCAAATCTGATGACTTCTCTTGTTTATCTGCAGCTGGAGTGATTTCTCTGTCTGAGGGAGGATGAGCCACATTCTACACATGCACACAGTGCTTGCTATAGGGTAGGCCAAGCAAGATGAAAATGGCTGGAGTCTGGGAACTTGGGGCCAACTTGGAAACTATGTTGAGACTCTATCACAGAAATAGAAACAAAGGAAGGAAGTGAGGGAAGGAGGGAGGGAGGGAACTGTCATAATGGTTCAGTGGGGAGAGGGCTCTTGCTGCTAAGCCTGGTGCCTTGAGTTTAATCTCTGAGACCCACAGGATAGTAGAAAAAAAACTAACTCAGGTAAGCTGGTCTCAGTCACACATGCTCCTGGACTCCTGACAAATACACGCAAATAAATACATTTTTAAAGGGGGAAAAGGGAATAAGTACTATGCTATGAGAAGTTTCCTTTCTAAGGTGAAAGGAAAATAAAGTAAAAGAAAGAATTGTGGTTCAAAAACATGAAAAGAATTTAAAACAAAAAACTGGAGGCTTAATACTTCAAGTAGTATATTAGTCATCCAGTTCAAATATAAAATTATTTTCAAAGAAATTTAAACTCAAGGGGCTGGAGATATAGTTCAGTGGGCAAAAGTATCAGCTGTGGTTTTAACCATCCAGAACAATGGTTTTTGGTTTGGTCTTTTTGTTTTGTTTTGTTTTTGTTTGTTTTTGTTCTTTTTTAGAGCCAGGCACATGGCTGTAACCCTGGCTCAGAGGGTAGCAGAGACAGGAAGGTGGCTGGTGTGTGCTAACAGCATAGCTCCAGGTTCAGTGAGAGAATCTGTCTCAAGGGAATAAGGAGCGCAATGATAAAGCAAAACACCTGACATCTGCCTCTGGCCTCAGTGTACAAATGGAAACTCCCATCTACACACAGATGAACACACACACACAAATATAAAATCAAATGAAATATGAAAACAAATATTCCCCCAAAGTACTAAAATAACCTTTAAGAATGTATAACTAGTGCTGGAGTGATTGTTCAGTAGGTAAAGTGCTTGCCTTTTGAGTAAAAAGACATGAGTTCGATTGCCAGAGTTCACATTTAAAAAGCCAGATGGTTCACATTTGGAATCCCAGAGCTGGAGTGGGTCCCTGGGGATTGTTAGCAAGCCAGCCTAGTCTACTTAAATTGTTCCAAGGTAATGGAGATACTGTCTCAAATGAGGTGAACGACACCTGAGGAGTGACACTTGAGGTTGATTCTGGCCTCAGCACCCATGCACATACATGAGCACTTGCACACATATGTGGCCCCACATATAAAAATGTAAGTAAATTTCAAGACTAAAATAACATGTTCAGAAAGTAGATTGGATGACTAACAGTAGGAATTATAAAACAAATACAAATAATTTAAAATGTAAAGTATTTTTTAAAAGAAAACCTGACAGTATTAGGGTTCTCTAGAGTAACAGAACATATAGAATGAATATATATATATATATATATATATATATATATATATACTTTCTCTTTATATATATGTAGAAAGAGTCATTCTATAGATATAAGTAGATATAAAATATATCACTAGATAGTGAGAACTCATCTATATATATAGAGACAAATACATAATATGTATTCACTCTGTAAAGTTTTATATCTATCTACATATAGATATATAGATATAGAGAGATAGAGCAAGCATATATATGGTTCAGCTATGGTCCAGCTAATCCAACAGTGGCTGCCTATGAATGGAAGGTCAAGAATCTAGTAATTTTGCAGTCCATGGGGCTGAATGTCTCAGCTGGTCTTCAGCATATACTAGAATCCTGAAGAAGTAGGCTCTAATGTCAGTGAAGGAGTGGATGCACTCGCAAGGCAGAGCAAGCAAGCAAAGAGCAAAAGCTTCCTTCTTCCATGTCCTTACATAGGCTTCCAGCAGAAGGTGTGGGTCCGATTAGAGGTGGGTTTTCCCAGATCAAATGATCTGGGTTAAAGCTATATCTTCCAACCTCCTAGATTCAAGTTAGAAGTAGATCTTCCCACTTCAAATTAAGCAAAAATCCCTCACAGATGTGCAAAAGTCAACACCCAAGAAAAACATCATATTGATTGAAACAAGTAAAACCAGATTAAAGCTAGAACCTGTTGTGGTGTAAGTGGGGAAAGGTAAAAGGAAAAGAAAAAATGGATTCAAAGTCAAATAAAATGTTGGGGAAATGTTTTTGACATCCCACACAAAATAAGAATCCAGAAAGGAACAAGCAAAGGAAATAAACAAAAAAATTAGGAAAAAAATATTTTTCTTTTAGAGACAAAGAGACTCATGTAGCCCAGGTTGGCCTTCAACTTACTATGGCCTCGAGCTTCTGACTCTCCTGTTGTAACCCCTTGGGTGCTAGGATCACAGACATATACCACATTTCCAGCTTTATTTAGTCTGGAGACCGGGCCTAGGGCTCTGTGTCACTCTGCCAACTGAGCTTCCTGTCCAGCTCCAGAAAACAAAAGGATTTAAAGGTAATGGACTGGTGAGTTGGCTCAACTGGTCAGGGCATTTGCTGCCAAGCCTGGTAACCTGAATGCAATTCTTTGGACCCACGTGGTGAAGAGAAAGAACTGATGCCTGTACTTGTCCTCTGACTTACGCACACACGCACAGGCACGCACACATGAACACACGCACAGGAACACATGCACAGGCACGCACGCGTGCGCATGCGCGGACACATACAATAAAAAATTAAAACAGAAGTAAATAAAAAATAAAAGAGCACAGTTTGAAATAATTCAAAGAACAAAACCGTAGCGAGTCAGCACTAAAATAGAAAAATAGTATTTTAGGTGAGAGGAGACCCAGGTGCAAACAGAAAGGAAAAGGAAAGACGCAGGTCCCCAGCATCCAGCTTCAGCTCTTTGTGGGAGCCCTTTGAAAGCCAATTTCAGAGAGACGATGCTGCGATTCTCAACAACTAGCAGCCAAAATCCAGCAAGCCAACTGTGCAGTCCAGGAGGCCCCTCGCCCCACTCACGTGCCCCATCATAGCTGTAGCTCTGGGATGTTTGGAGAGATGGGCAGCTTATACCTGCCTACCCAGCCTGGGGCAGTTAGGTGCAGTTAGGTTTGTGCACTGGATTTGAAGACAAACTCACTTCTTCTCTATGTTCTTCAAAAGAGTTTTTTTTCTATTCCTCAAAATTCTCAGCAGAAAAGCAGGAGTAAACACACCCACCTTGATATGTTGGTATTTTGAAGAGTCAATACGTTGTGAATTGTATAATGAGTAATCATCAGGTAGACTTTCCTGTTAACTTGTCGAGAGGGAAAAGTCCATTTTTACTGCAAATAACAACAACTCTATTCTCTCTCTCCCTCTCTGCCTCCCCCTCCCTCCCTTCCTCCTTTCCCTCTCTGTGTGTGTCCTTCTCTCTAGCCTCATATCTTTTGCGTTTGTCCTGCATCCGAAAAGAACCTTGTAATTTTATCGGAACAATCTTCTTATTTCAAAATCCTTAACCACCCAGACAAAGCTCCCTTGTGTAAGGTGATATAATGTGTACACAGGTTTTGTGGCAATCTCTGAGGGATTTTTCTGTCTTTCACATCCTATATGGATCAACTCATTCTAATGTGTTTAGGTTTAAAATATAACACTTAATAAAGACAAGGTGTTCTGGTCAGAACTACTTTAAAGGACCATGTAGTAAGTTAGACCTCTGCAGTAAAGCAGGCTTCCCAAGGGCTGTGGATGTGGCTCAGTGGTAGAGTACTTTTCTAGCAAGCTCACGGCCCTGAATTTGATCCCTGCAAAGAAAGAAACAAAAGAATAAAGAAAGAAGGAAAGAAAGAGAGAAAGAGAGAAAGAGAAAAAGAGAAAGAGAAAGAAAAGAAGAGAGAAAGAAAGGAAGACAGAGGGAAAGAAAGAGAGAGAGAAATGAAAAACACAAATTTTTTTCTTTAGCAGGTATCAATTACAACATGTGATAGAAATAAAAAATCATGTATGTGCATGTTTGCCCACATGCATGTGCATGTACACAAACACATATGCATGTACACACAGGAATGCATTACTCCTTAAGGTAAATAATGGATAATGAAAAATCAAGATATCTCTATATAGTTCAGAAAATACAAAATAGACCCATAGAGAAAATTTTCTTTATGATTACCATGGTGTTTCAAGTGAGGGCAAATAATAACCTACCTAATACTTTAGAGTCTAGTGATTATTCATTAAAAAAATAGCAAAGTCAGAACTCATGAAAGCAAGGTCCACAGGGAGCAGATCTCCATATTAAAATCAAGTCAAATATTTTCATATTGCTTTTTCTTCTTCCTTTCTCTTTCCTGAACATTTCTATCCTAAAGCCATTAGGAGGGACAGAGAAAATGAGGTTTTCACAAGGAGAATGCTGACTTTGCAAGACATCAATGTTAAAAGGAATACGGAACAGTAGCCCAGGATGGGGAGGCAGAGCCCAAATGGTATGAGGATAAACACAAGTCAACCCATCACGGGCACCTACACCCGAGTGGGGTGATGAATAAGGATAGGGTGAAGAGACAGTTCACTTGTGACACAGTGTGGCAAAGTGGGAGAACAAGGAGTCTGGTCTGGAATCAAATGTCAGACACCACCTATAACTCCACTTCCAGGGAAATCCGATGCTCTCTCCCAACATCTGTGGGTACCACCCACAAATGTGGCATATACTTACATAGACACAGACACCTATACATAAATAAAAATATATCTTAAAAAAAGAAATCACATCTAACTTTTAATAATATATCTCTTATATGTATATCTATAAGTCAAGGTTCTCTAGAGTCACAGAACTTACAGGATAAATCTCTCCATTGGAAAGACCAAGAATTCAGTAGTTATTCAATCCCATGAGGCTAGGTATCTCTGCTGGTCTTCTGTATATTCTGGAACTCTGAAGAAGTAGGGTCTAATGCCAGTGAAGGAATAGAAGTGCCAGCAAAGCGAGGGCAATCAGGCAAACAACCAAAGCTTCCTTCTTCCATGTCCTTCTTTAGACTTCCTGCAGAAAGTGTGGCCCAGATTAAACTTCCTACCTCAAGATCTGGATTAAAGGCATGTGTCTTCTGGACTCAAGATGCAGATCAAAGGTTTAGAATAGAAGCAGATTCACCCACTTCAAACCAAGCATAATAATTCTCACAGATGGTCCCTCCACATCTGGATTGTATTTCATTCCAGATATAGTCAAGTTGACAACCAAGAATAGCCATCATAGTGAGACATATTCATACCATATAATACATATGGTACAAACACATATATATGGTATATATACAAATATATAATATGTCTCAGCTTCATTGTATACATTTAAATTAAACCATGCCATCTGAGTGGACTTTTATTCCAAGAGATATCAGAAATTTCCCAAAGCCTTTAAAACTGTTAGTAACTAGAAATCTGTACTCTGCTTGAATTTTGATTCTTCAACTACCAAACAATTAAAGTACAACATGGTTTCCTAAATCTGCTTCCCTTAAATAGAACAGGAATAACCTGTATTTGTAAAAATATAAATGTCTGTCGTGATTCTTGTTAACTCACCCGTAACAATGAAGGCCAGAGCATCAGAGCTAAACTATTTGCCTTTCTTGTTTTTGAAGACTTTTCTGTTGAGAAATAATTTACATCCAGAGATATGTATAGACCTTAAGAGAGCAGTTTTTCAGTTCTTCAGATACATATATCTATATCTATATCTATATCTATATCTATATCTATATCTATATCTATATCTATATCTATATCTATATCTATATCATCTATATCTATCTATATCTATATCTATATCTATATCTATATCTATATCTATATCTATATCTATATCATCTATATCTATCTATATCTATATCTATATCTATATCTATATCTATATCATCTATATCATCTATATCATCTATATCATCTATATCTATATCTATATCTATATCTATATCTATATCTATATCTATATCTGGGGCAGGCTGCACAACAGGCAAAGTGTGTGCATGCAAGCATTAGGACAGATTCCAGAACTCAGGTAGCCCCTGAGGTCCATATACTTCATGGACAATTTCATACATGTACACACATATGCACATGCACATGCATGTTCATACATACATACATATGCAATAATACATATACACAAACACACACATACATACACACGCATGCACAGGCACAAGCACATGCACACACACATACATACATCTACATACACACATAATACATATATACATACATATATATATATACATATACACATGCACATGTGTGCGTGAACACACACACACACACACACACACACACACACACACACCTTCCATTACACTTTAAAAACTTGGAAACAGAAAACCACTGCTAACTTGGAGTTCAGCATGATGAACCAGAGAAGAGAGTTGTTTACCAAGCAAAGCTCATCAAGAAATTGACTCTTTTTTTCTTCCCACAGGCTACCCAAGGTTTTGAGAAGCTTCTTCACAAGAAAAGTACCAGCCACCACTCCAAGGCTATACTTTGGAAGGAGCTAATGAACAGGTCAAGAGCATCATCAGATTTAATCTGATTTTTTTTTTCAGAAAGGGTTTAAGTCAGTTTATCATAAACGTCTCTAAATCGGTCACTCTTGCAGCTTTCAGGACAAGTTCAGCACCTCTGTATGCTAATGAGCTATCTTTAAAAATCCGAATGTATTTGTTTAGTTAATCAGTTCATTTTGTATGTGTATGCAGAAGAATGCATGTGCATGTGTAGATTAAAAACATCACTCTTAGAAATCAGTTCTCTCCTTCTACCATGCGGGTGGCAGGGACTGAATTCAGGTAAGCCTTTTCTCAGCAGATCTTTAGATGAGTTCGTCCAGACTCTTTGGGCATTTTCAAAATCGTCATTTCAGTTTCATGTTTTAAAGGAAATACTTGCTGAATGTAACAGCCTACACTGACAACTCTTGTTTTCCTTTGCCTGTTGCCTTATCTTTGGGCCTCTATTCTTATTTCTGATCAGAAGCCAAACCTGACTTCAGTCATTGTTCCCCTGTGTGCAATGTGTCCTCTGCAAGTCAGACAGACCTTTCAGGCTGTTCTCTTTCCCAGTGATTTTCAGGGTTTGACTCTGGTATTCCTACGTGTTGTCTTCTTTGGATTTAGCCACTGGAGCCCCTTACATCTGTGAGTTAGTGTCTCATTTCAGGACGCTTCTTAGCCATTATCTCAGATGGTTACATTCATTATACTTCTCCTCTGTGAGACTACATTCATGTATATACGAAATTCTTAGGTATAGTTCAACATACCTCAAATGCTCACTGGCTCTCTTTTATCTCTGCATATCCCCACACCACCCGCTCCCAACTGTACTGGGGATTGGATCTATGTCCTCATATGTGTTAGGCAAATGTTTTACCACTGAGGTACATCCCCAGCCCTCTTTTCTTCCCTCCCTCTCTCCTTTCCCCCTTCTCTTTCTCTCTAGCTTAAGTAACCTTTAATGCTTTGCATTAAAGTTCATTAATTTCTATAACTTACCTGCCTTTAAATGAATTAATCGGTATTTGTTGCTTTTCTATTGTTCTGATATAACACCATGACAAAGACAACTTAAAGAAGAAAGCATTTGTTTGGAGCTTGTAGTTCCAGAAGACTAGAGTCTGTGATGGCAGAGTGGAGGTAAGAGGTGGCACCTGGCTGGAGCAGCAGAGAACTCTCATTTTAATACACAAACAGGAGACAGGGAGCTAACTCTAAATGACACAGGCCTTTTGAAACCTCAAGGCCCACCACCAGTGACAAACTTTTCTTAGCAAGACTATGCCTCCTAACTGTCCCTAAACAGCCATCAACTGGGAACATAGTATTCAAATTCCAGAGAGTTGGGGACATCTCATTCAAGCCACTAAATCATCTGTTATATTTTCTCATTACTAGCTTTCTCCTTGATTCTTTGTTATACTCATCATGTCTTCAAGGGGAATTCTAAGTTAGAAAGGGTTGAAGATTTGTTAAACATGTTGGACAGTTTACATTGAGGGTAAATTGAAACTTTTGGATAAGAAACTCAGCAGATTTGTATTTGGAAAACTCTTTGTCCAGCTATATCATGAGTTATAAGTTGGAGGAGGTGGTAACAACAGCGTGGAGATGGTGGCTTAACCAAGTGAATGGCAGCAGAGGTGGAAGATTGTGGAAGGTTTTGAAAGACAAGGAGAGACAATCAAAGGGGGGTGTAGGTATGACCAGGGAACATTGTGCAGCACAAAACCAAGCCAGTCAGCATTTCAACATGGAGGCATTAGACACTTGGTAACCCTACCACTAGCCAGGGAGCTGGTGACAGATGACAACTTCTGTGGAAGAGAGGTCAGTTCTCTTTAACAGTATAGGTAGGTCAACCACACTCCAATAGATCACCACACATCTATGACTACCTGGGCACCGTAAATTGGACTGGGTGTGGTAGTGCTTGCCTTTAACCCTAAAACATGGGAGGCAAAACGAGGCCTAAGTTCAAAGCCTGCCTCATTAGCATAGTGAGTCCCAAGCCAGCCCATTCTACATAGTGAGACCTATCTCAAAAGCAAAACAACAAACAACAACAACACTCATCCCAAACCTTGGCCCCCACCAACACATTGATATCATTCTGTTTGCTCTTTCTAGTTACTAGAATCGTGAGCCAAATAAATGTCTTTGCTTAATAAGTTACTCAGCCTCAGAACAGCTATCCTCCTGTCTCTGCTTCCCCAGTAGTAGGATTAAAGAACAGTATGCTGGGCTATTTAACATGGGTGCTGAGGTTGGAACACAGGTCTACAGGTGGTTATGCAGCACTAACCCTATATGGGTGTAAACAGAACCCTGGTTCTCAGCAAGAGCAGAAAGTGCCCTTTACCACTAGCCATCTCTCCAGTCTTTTCAAATATATTTTACTTTTAAATATTGCTTTTTTTTTAATGCGTATAGATGTTTCATTTGCATATGTTTGTGTAGCATTTGATTACCTGGTGCCAGGGACATCAGAAGACGATATTGGAGCCTCTAGAACTAGAGTTAGAGACCAATGTGAGGTGCTAAATTAGTGCTGGGAATTGAACCTGGGTTTTCTGGAAGAGCAGCCTGTGATCTTAACCACTGAACCATCTCTATAGTCCTTGAATATATTTTAGAATATCTCACTAGAAGTTCCAGATTAATGCTCAAAAAGAGGCAGTTTTTTTCTTTGTTTTTACCTTTGATTTGACTGAAATAAGAAATTAATTGGTTCCTTATTAATTTCTAGTTGATAAGCCACATCGAAGAGATAATTGTCTAGAAAGATGGTAAACAAAATACTTTTTGGAATATGGTAAGAAATACACTTCTGGAAAAAGAAATCTATAATGTGTTTTCTATGGGTAAGTCCTAGGTCACTCTTCAGAATTAGATGCAAGGTCAATCACAACAGGAATTGCAAAAGCATATGAGACCAGGATTCTTTTAAGTCACAATGAACAATTTTAATAGAAGATCAGGTGTTTAAGTTCTTATCCTAGTGATCTTTGATTCGTTGAAGTTGATTTATTAAGTGTTCGGCTGTTCTACTCATCATTTGAAGGCTACTCTCTACCCCAAAGTTCTTTGCTCCTCTTCTTTCTTAGCCTGGGGATTGAACTCTTACTGGGAAGGAGATAGAAGGGTGGCAAAGATAGAGACTGAGGAACTTTCTCTCAGGTTGATTCTCCCTGCTGAGCCTAGGAATAACAAACTGTATGTCTTCTGTAGAAGTCACAGTGCCTGATGCATTCATTTTACGTTCCTGAAATCATAGCTGCTTCTTTTAGGCTCCAGTAGCAACCCTCTGTCTTCTTGTCCTAGGCTGTGCTTTATAACGGGTCCTGTGGTGGCAAGCAAGCCTTGGATATGTCTCAGTCATTGTTCTGTGGCTCTTCATACCAGCCCTCACTTTGTAAATGTGCCTTTTTCCTACTCTTCAGGTGTCTTACTTCAGTATACTGCCCTGCCAGAATCTGGATTGATGGAGAAGGAGGGCGACAGGAGGATAGCTCAGGGGGTAAAATGTTTGCCTTGAAAGGATTAAGACCTGAGCTTGATGCCAAGAACCAACGTAAACATACCAAGAGCAGTTTGGCAAGGTGGCCCAGCAAGTAAAGGCACTTGCTGTTAGGTTTGAATAGACAAATTTAATCCCTGAAGCCACATGGTGGAAGGAAAGAACTAACACCCAGAAGTTGTCCTCTGACCTCCACATGAACATATACTAAATAAGTAAATAAAATAAAATTTAAAAAATTTAAATGCCGGGTATGGTGCCTCCTCCACTTGCAATGTCCCTATTCCATTTCTGTACACTTGCCATGGTATGAATATGGAAGTTAGAGGCAGCTTTCAGGATCCAGTTCTCTCCTTTCTTGTGTGGGTTCTAGGGTTAGAATTCAAATCCACAGTCTTGGTGACTAGCACCTTTACCCATTGTGCCATCTTGACAGACCTAATTATATATGTATTTTAACAAATAGCTTATTAAATGTACTTTTTTTGATTCAATAAAGTTTTATTTTCCCAAATGTACAGCTGATTGAGCCTGTTCGCGCATCCTCACCAGCAGCTGGGGCATCTCTACCCCTTTGTTTCGGGTGTAAATTACTTGGGCTCTGTGCCTTGAAACCAGCCTGATGGGTTGTTCACTAAGTAGCACCTGAAGGGCTGCCCTGGCCAAGGAACCTCTCAGAGACCACAGCTGGAGTAATAAACTTATAGTTGGGAACTTCCTTACAAAGTTTGTCATATGAAGTCTTGTCAAACCGGACGAGATTGTTAGCTTGTCCCAAACTTTGCCTTTGGACCACTTCCTCTTTTTGGCCTTGTCACCAGATTTATTTACCAGATCTTTGTATTTTTTGGCCAACTTTTTGGCATCTTTCTTCTTGTCATCCTTGGGTGGCATGGCAAAGCTCAGAGAGCAATTAAATGAACCTTATCATGGCTAGTAATTTCACTTATTTTATACTCAAAAAATTAAAAAAAAACAATACATGTAACCAATAAAAGATATATATGTGAATATACATAGCAACACTATTTATAGTGTCAAAAAGGCAGAAACACCCTAAATGTCTATCATCTAATAAGTGAATGAACAAAATGTGGCCTATCCACCCAGTGGATTATAATTAAGACCATAAATATTATAAATCTACAACATGATCACACCTTTAAAATATTTTGCTCAGTGAGAGTAGCCAGATACACATATTACATGATTTTATTCATATGAAATTCCCAAATATGACATCCTATAGACATAAAAGCCAAGCTAATTTGCTAGGATTTGACAGCTAAGAATAATGACTGTTTAATGTGTACAAAGGTTCCTTTTGGGGCCGATGCAAGTACTCTAGATGAAGACAGTAGTGTCTACTACAGTTGCTAATTTAAAGTGAAAAACTAAAATACAAAACAAAAAACATCACACTGTAAACAATGCTAACTGCCATTGACTAGCTCCCTGAGTTCTGATGTGGACCTTTACATACCAGTAGCCAGTGTTACAAGTTTTAATATAGTCAATGGACCATATACAATATTTTTATATATGTGTTAAGTAATGATAATGTCAAATGCACTACTTTTTTCAAAGTGCTTTGGTAATCTGTTGGTACATCTAGAAGTTTTTTTTTTTTTCCAAGTACTCTGAAACTTCAACATATAAGCCACATTTCATTTATTTCTTTTATCTATATTTCCAGTGTGTATCATATCATCATGCCTGGTTATTTTTATTCATTCTATTTACTTATTTTCCAATTGAAGTACATTTAGATTATTTTCATTTTTTCTCCCACATCCACTGGATGTGACTTGTACAATGCTGATTACTAAAATGAATGATCTTATCCTTTCTTCCAGTTTACATCTGTTAGCAGTTTTCTCAAGATACACACATGCACATACTCATACATTGGTTTCTAGGATGCTCATAAAGTTTTAAGCTCATGAACATTCGATTTCCTTTTAATATTTATGGTAGCTCTGACTATCAGAAATGTGATGGAAGATAAGAACAGGTAATATGGGAAAAATATTATTAAAATGAATTACATATAAAAATGTACAAATGAAATCTATTATTTTATACAATGATCATAGTTAATAGTTGGCAAAAAACATAATTGTTTCCCAATAACTCTACTAAATAAAAACTTTTAATCTATGTTTGTAAGTATTTTTTGTTGTATTTTTTATTCAGATTTGGTAATAGGACTTTTGGTAAGTTCATAAAGTACACTAGATATCTCTCAAACTTTTCTTGGTTCTGGAATCATGAATAAAACAAAAATGTGTGTGTGTGTGTGTGTGTGTGTGTGTGTGTGTGTGTGTTTTAGTAGAATTTATGTATAAAACAAAAGTTTTTTGTGTTTTAGTAGAATTTATGCCTCAGTGGTTACTTTTCAAATTATGTGTTATATGATCTAAGTCCTCCACATTAATTTTTAAAATCTAAACTGCTTATTTGTGAGATAAATAGATTTGTAGCATTTACTGTGATTATAAGTTGTCAAAACCTTCTTGTAGGTTAGTACTATTAACTTAGTTGATATTTTCAGTTAGAATAGTTCAATAATACATATTATTTTATAGACCCAATCTAATATAATTTTTCTCTTTTTATGCTTTTACTCTTAGTCATACACTGTATAACAACATTATGGCAAATGACACATTATATATACAATGGCAATTTCATAAGATTTTCTCAGTAACATGGTAGTTTCTGTATGCATCTGTTATCAATGTGATGATATCATCTAACAACCTTTTGTCAAAATATATTCTTCTTACTAAATAATGTATAACTGTATAGAGATGCTAATGTAGTTTTTCTTTGATTTGTCTTATAAAATTTTTATCCTAATAATTTTAAGCTTCTTATGCTACACTTTTTTATGTCAAAATTAATTTTTTAAAATACTAAGCACCTTTCCATGTTTATTTATAAAATTAACCCATTTATATTTATTGTAAATACAAATGGACCTATTCCTGTCATTTTATTTTTAACCATATTTTCTTCTTCTTTCTTTTGTTTTTCTTGTTCCTATTTCTGCCTTTCGTTGAAGTAGATAATTTTTTTCATTCCATTTCCCACTTCTTAATGGTTTGAATATCAGAAATCCAATTCAGTTTTATTTTTCAGCATTATTTAAGCTTTAACATTCTGATGTCATATATTTAAATCAAATATTTTTCAAAATAAACATCTGGCACTAATTTGCATTGTATATTCAATTCCTAATACATTTTGAACTATTTCTGAATTCTCATTTTCACACTTTTAAAACTAAATTTCCACTCATTTTATAATAATACAGATTAAGTGTGATGCTAGGTCAAGCACCAGGCTTCATAAAGAAGTCTTCAGTTATTCATTCCATTTTCTGATTCAACCAAGAATCCTCTGGTCCAAACCACAAAATCATCTTTTCTCTCCTTTGTCTTTCAAAGTCACCTCTTCCATTATCACTTTTATCATCAACTCCATCTACCTTTTCAATTTCTTTGTTTGTCTCAAAACATCTTATATCCATTTTATATTTTCTAAAAAAAACCCTACTTCCCACATAGTTTTTAATAGATTGTTTTCCTCTAGATTTAATGAACATCGTTTTCCAGCAACTCCATGCCTTTCTTCATTTATCCTTCAAAATGGCGGACCTAGACAGTCATGATCAGTACCACGTGCGCCTGCGCCTTCAGCGGCCATTTCACCCATCAGCCCAAGCTCCAGAGCCCGCCCCTTCTGGCGCCTGCGCACGAGCCCCCGGAGCCTAGTCGCTCCTCCCCCTCTAGCTGCATACGCCTGAAACCGCACGTCCCGGTGCTGTCCCTCCCCCGCAGGCTGTGTACCGCCCCCGCCCCTTTCCCGTGAGATTCTTCCGCCTAGTGAAAGGTCCGTCTTCGTTCGACAGCCTACGCGCTTCAAGTGCAATCCAATAGACGTTTATGGTCCTGGGTCTCCCCATTCAGTCTTATCTATGAGCCTGTGCGATTTTCTTTCTGGCTTCAAAGTCGATAACCGATTCAGCGGGACTTTTTTGCGTAGCGCGAGGCAACAAATGGAAGAATGGAGCTGCGGCGGAGGGATCTACCGACCGCGCTCTGCGCGCTTTAATGGGGGGGTCGGCTTGGAGTCGGTGCTGGGAGGGGGGAAGGGAGGAGGCAGCCAAGGAATTGTTTTTTTTTTCCTCACCCCGCCCTCTTCAGTCTAACCAATAGTAACAAAGAGTTTCCTCGGCTGCCCCGCCTATCCCCCGCGACTCAGCCAATCATCGGTGGCAGCGGCTCCGAGGGGGCGGGCCCGGGAGGCTGTGCGTGTCTTGTGAGAGAGAGCTCTTGAACCAAGTCAGAGCTAGAGTCGACTGGGCGGCTGGGCTCTCTTGCCGCCGTCGCGGGTGACTCAGGGAGGCGGGAGGCGGGGTAAGCGCTCCGCGGGCCTCGGCTGCGGGAGACAGAGGGAGAAGGGCGAAGGACCCGCGCGGGCGGTCGCCGCGTCTTCTCGATTCACCGCTCAGGACGGGCGGGGGTGCGCCCGAGTCGGCGGCCCGGAAGCGGGGGGCGGGGGCGCGGCAAGTGTCGAGTCGCGAGCTAGTCCACGGCGGCTCCGAGGCCGTTTGGGGCGGGGACCGGCCGCTGAGACGGGCCGTAGGCACTGAAGGAGCCTTTTCTTTAACAGGGCGAGGGGACGAACACTTAGGCAAAAGCACTGGCGCTGCGGCTCAGTGCTCCCCTCTTTCTCTCTGTCCAGCTTTGAAAGGTTTGGAAAAAGCGAAAGTTGTTGGGGCGAGAGGGTCACGCGACACTCGGGCGGGTGTTTGCGGGGGGGAGTGCGGGGGGAGTTGGGGAGGCGCGGGTGGCAGCTTGGGGTGCGGAGTCCACCTGCGGGGGTGTCACTCCACCGGTCTCCGTCGGCGCCTCGTCTCTTCGGGCCGCCTCCGACCTCGGCCGCCCCCCATCGCATTTTGTTTTTGTGCCTTCTGCAGGGAGGAGCCCTTCCTGCTGGCGTGGAAACCATGGTGCTCACGCTCGGAGAAAGTTGGCCAGTATTGGTGGGGAAGCGATTCCTCAGTCTGTCCGCAGCCGAAGGCAGCGACGGTGGCCACGACAACTGGGACTTGGAGAGCGTTGCAGAGTGGCCCTGGCTGTCGGGAACCATTCGAGCTGTTTCCCACACTGACGTTACCAAGAAAGATTTGAAGGTAAAAATAAAAAAGACTAAAACAAAATACAAAATCCCTAAACAAACAAACAAAACCATCTTCTGGGGGTTGGGCAGTCAGACGGTTTTCAGTTACCTTGGTAACGGGACAGTCAAGCGCCCCTCCCTCCCTTTTCTGAAATGGGCCACTAGAAAGTTGGCAGGTGATCAGAAGGTGCAGAACTCTAGACCGTGAAAGTCTTTGAAATGGTGTGTAGTGTCAAGGTGTGTTTGGCCTATAGTGCCGGTGACCTGAGATTAATAATGGGTTTGCGATTGTTCATACATGCTTCATTAATGCAGTCACTGGGTCCCACTGGGACAGTCTGATATGCCCCCATCGGGAGAAGTATTGTTTATTAGTAATAAGTTAAAGAAGTGAATGGCATTTAGAGTCGTCATTGAAGGCTAGCTAGCTTGGAAGTGTTTTCAAAAAAGACGATTTCGATGTGGGCATTCCTCTATTCATTCAACTTTTTAAACTTTACAACTTGGAAATGAAGTGTGAATGAAAGGGAAAAGGCTTAGTTGTGTTTATCCATTTAGTTCTGTTCCGCCTGTTCTGGTGGTGGGTATTTGCCGGTGTATGTATGGCTAGTGAGGCAGGAGTGGGTCCCTGGTGGTGATGAGGCTGGGTTGGTGTGGATACAGCCATATATGGAAGCCTTGGGTGGAGCTGTCCCCTATAGGGTGTTTGGGAGGAAGGAGTGAAGTGGCCAGCAAACATCTTCTGGAACCTTTTCAGTTAGATCTTTTGAAAGAGATGAATTCTACTCTGTGATACAAGTTTGGGTGTGAAAAAATAGTAGGGAAATAACCAGTGAGGAAGCTATTGTGCCCACAAAGACTCCTTGTGCAAAAACATCTGAAAAAAAGATTTCTAACAAAGGCTCCATAGTGATAATAACTTAAAGGAAGCTTGTCAAGACAGAAGGTATTTCTACCCTGAGTAATGTACATGCCTTGGAATCTATGTTTTTGCCCTTTTCTTGAAAAATATTTAAAGGAAGCAGGTTTTAGCTTCCTTTAAATGTTAATTTCTGAAACACTTCATTTGAACTCAGGCTTGACAGTGCATGCCTACACCATTGTGAGTCTCGAGAGGCTCACTGGAAAAGATTACTTGGTTATGTGTTTTCAGAGTTTCCACCATGTGCCTTGTGTTCATGCTGCAAAGGAAAAGTGACCAGCGGGCACTTGATCACATTGTAAGCATCATGGTGATCACTGACACTACACTGATTTGATCCTTACGGCAGTGCTTTGGGCTACTAAGTACTGTTTGCTGTTGATCCCATGTTACTGGTGAAGACCTGTGCCTAGGGAAGATTGAGTTTAATAGCCTATGCGCTCTATCCTTAGAAATGAACATAGCCTGTACTCTAGTCCAGGAAACTTCCCTGCAGGAACGTCCCGCTTAGCCACTACACTGCCTGCTCAGAGTTGTCCCACAGTGCTGCTACTGCTTATACTCTGAAACATATTTTCTCCATTCCACTTACTCTACCAAACCAAGTTTTAGGGCTAGATATATGCAGATGACCAACCTATCTGCTTTGGCTAATAAGCTTTCTACCTAATATAGGCTTTGTGGACCAGATTTCAATCATGGTTATGGGGTTTTTTGTTGTTGTTTGTTGGGTTTTGTTTTTGCCTGTCAAGTTAAAAAAAGAAATTCTGTACAATTTTTTTATTTGATCTAAATGGGAGCAATATTTAAACTTTATAGTCCTTAGTTCTTGGGAAGTTGACAGGAGACTAGGTTTCCTTCTCTTATGATTAAGGGACTGTTGGGTTTCACATGTACTGTTAAAGGTCTTTAACTTAAATTGTTTCCCTCTCCATCCCGCCTGTCCCCCCCCCCACCCCCCCACCCCCCAGCATTTGAGAAGGAGTTTCACTTTCAGACAAGTCTTTGGTCCAGGCTGTCATTAGCTACTAAATAATGACGGAAGGATTTGAATCCATTTTTGGCAGTGTGTCTTTAGAATTTCAATTCAAGAACATTTTTGTTTTGGGTTTTGCCTTACAGAGAAACTTTTACAACTCAGTCTTTCTGTAAGGTGCAAATCTGCTTCCTTTTTTCCAAGCATTTATCACTACATTCCCTGGTTGAGTAGCAAGAGTAATTAAGTTTCATGTTGTACTTAACAAAAATGTATCTTAAAACTCTAAAACAAGTTTTATTCAATGAGATTAAAGCAAGAACCAAGTAATTAAACCCATGTTTACATCTGGGCTTAGGGATCTTGACGGTTTGGGCAGGGGGGTCTTTTGTGGTAGAGTTACTAGGCTAAATACAAGAGAATTTCAGGCTGTATGCAACTGTCCATTTACTGTTGGTGCAAGTCTAGCTTTTCTAGACTGGTAGTTGGATGAAGGAAAGCAAGGTGAAGCCTACTTAACATTGTTTCATCTAGAAAAACACTTTGTAACAAACGAATTTTAAAGCTTAGAAAAGCAATATATAGAGTAGTAGATTCTGAAAAAGTTAAGGTGAGGACATTGTTAAAGTAGGTCATTGTTAAATAGTTATTTTGTGGCAAGTGTCTTTTGAACCCTTCTAAGTATCTTATTGGGTAAGGTGTTTTTTTGTTGTCTTTTGGTTTTTTTTTAAATGTAGAAATTCAAATTTAAAGAAGTTAAATAACTTGTTCACTCTTCTTTCCAGATCTCAGGCAGTGACTTTAGTATTCAGTTAGAGTGGAGTTAGGGTACTTTATTTTGCATGTTTCTTTGTGTCTAACACCTGGAAGTTTGTTTGGCAGTTGGTATGTGTTCAAATACTTGGATGAATAAATGAAAGTCTTAGGAGACCTTTTCCTTTACTGTGGGGAAACAGAGGAATAACTTACTGATGAGGCAATGGCCATTTCCTAGTTTAAAGGACTTGCTTTATCTAACCCTACTGTTTCTTCTGGAGGGTGAAGGATATTTGCATGTTGGGAATGCCCTCTACCCCTGCCTTGCTATATAGGGCTTTAGCTTCTTTAAGTCTGCTTTCTTGAGTTTTCTGCTCCTTCCTTTGGCTATCTTTAGCAAATAAGTATAGACAGTTTCTTACTCCTGTCAGCATTTGGACGCTATGTCTTGCTGCACTGCTAGAACTGGAAAATTGTGAATCCCACTGCCAGTGAAGCTGTGTGAGATTAGAAACTCATAGCATAGTGCAGTAAGTGCTGTTTACCTCTTATAACTGAATGTTAGGTTGTAGGATTTTCAAGTAGCCATTGCACACATACATACGTGCATACTCACTGAATTCTTTTTTTAATTTATGGAGTGGCGAAACTTCTAGTGCTCTCTGCATTGTAGAGCTGGCAAAGAGTCAACATATAATCAAAACTTCTACACTAACTGTACCATTCTCTGTGTTCCTATTCTGAATTTAGAAACATTTTCCTTGACATTTTCAATGGTTTTACAATTAAATACCCAGGTGAGATGAGTTTAAACCAAAAATTGGTAGGTTTAGAGAATAGCTTGATTAGATGTAACATTACTCCATGTAACATACAGACTTTACTGTTGGGAGAAAAATTAGCTTGAAATATTTAGAACTATCCAAAATCTGATCAAGATATTTAATAGACTAATAGGTACCACTTAAACTCTATTAAATGGAAATGTGGAAAATACAGGTAGTGAACCATAGTTTGTTAAGCCTAAATAACATTTGTTTGTATGCCCATAAAAAGAACACAGTGGAAACCAGGTCATAAACTTGTGTGAGTTACTTTAATTATCTTTGCATATCATCTGATAGAAATATTGGCAGAACATCTTAAAAGGAGTGCTTTATATTTGATAACTTATAACAGGTCTCATGTACTTACATTTGTATCTGAAGGAGACCTTGAGCTCTAACCCCTTGCTTTCCATCAGCATGCCTGACTTTAACTTAGGACCTCATTCTATACAAGCGGCCACTAGCTTCTAAAAGATATGCATGGTTTTGATAGGAAACTAAAAATTGTTGAGGAAAGCTCATAAGTTTTAGATTACAGTACGTATTTTGTACAACTCATCTTTTTTAAGCCAAAGCTAATATGAATTTCAGCCAAACATAACCTAATACTTGGAAGTCATGTAGAGTTGCCTAGCCTTTGGCATGTACCCAGGATATTTATAATGCAACCCAACAAAAAAATTATAAAATAGTAGAGCTTTTTTGTTGTTATTGTTCTCTTTAAAATCATGATTGTGTTGTTTGGGGAGTTGAGGTTTGTAGATGATGATGCCATTTTTCAATTTTAAAAAATTGGACAGTTTTCAGTATCTTAAGGTTTTTTTTGTTTTTTTTTTTTTTTTTCCTTTTAAGTACTTCAAATGTGAGAGAGTTCTTAGGTAATTTTTTAATTAGGTAATCTGAATGGGAAATAATTGTGATATTAAGGTTTGGGAAGCCACTTATGTCATTTTTTTTTTTAAATCTAAATTTAGTGAGATGTATGTTACTATTATTGTTTTGAAGCTAGTAAAATAAGATTCAGAGAATTAAATTTAGGATTTAGAGGGGTTTTTTTTTTTTTGTTTTTTTTTTTTTTGTTTTTTTTTTGCCAGTGTATTTCTTTTTCTTTTGAGCATATGTATAGGTTGTATGCATGTGTGTGGTAGAGACAGGAGGTTGATGAGTGCCTTGCTTATCACTCTTTGAGAGAGGGTCTCACTGACCCTGGAACCTGCTGACTAAAGACTGGCTACCAAACCTCCAGATCTTCCTGTCTCTTCCCTTCCACTGGAATGATAGACACATGTTCTCCCAGCTTTTTGTGGGTACTGGGAATATGAAATTGGTCCTTATGCTGTCCATTAGACTCCCCCGGCCTCTGTCATTATACATCATACAGAATAGTGGTTCTTGACCTGAGGTTGGGGTTAGTTGATTTCCTTATGTTCTCACATTGATTTTGTTCATATAAAATCATTCTAATAAAGGTTTTTTCAAAGTGGGGAGTCAAACCTCAGATCTCTGATCTGTACTTTGGTTTATGGTTATCTCTTTTATTCCATATTTCTGATACACAGAAGGAAAAAAAAACTGTTACTGAAATCTGGGTTAGACCTAAGGCTGATGTGGACAGGTGTATATAAATTCTCTGGCTGGGAACTAGGAACATGACGTTGGTGTTGAATGTGTGCCACTGTTTGAGTGCTGGGAACCAAACCCTAGTCCTCAGTAAGAACAGCAAGTACTCTTAACTGCTGAACCATCTCTTTAGCCAAGTCTTAGAGTTTTTAAAAATATATTGTGTAGACTAGCTAAGGTTTAGTGTTAGAGCTAGCAGTGTTGGGGTGGAAACTCATTGCTGTCTATGTAGATGTATGCAGGGTGGCAAGGTGGGAGACCAGTTCAGAGAGACGTTGATTTATTCATTTTAATCATTTAGTTAATGATCAGAAATTGTGTGCCAGTGATGCATGATGGTAAGCAAAGCAGACCCAGATTTGACCTATTAGAATTTATATGTCAGTCTTCCACAAATAGCCAACTGTGCATGAGTGTTAAAGAGAAAAGGTACAGATGTTTTCATTCCATTTACCACAGCAGATGTTGACTCTGGTAAGGAACGACGTCTTCAAAGAAAGGATTCTTTAGCTTCTAGCAGATGAGTGGAAGCGAATGAGCTGGTGATCTTACTGTTGAGGGAGGAGGAGGAGTCGTGAGCGTATTCAAATAGATAAAAGATGAATTGAAATTCAAAGTGAGAGAAGTTTGTAGGAGGAAGAATTTTGAATAAAAATAATTTATCTTCTGTATTGCATATTAAGTGGTTTTATCAAAATCTGTTAAAGAAGATTAAAGATATAGATTAATGGCAGAGAAATGCAGGGTGTTTTTAAGCACATTTTGTAACCTTTAAGATTTTGTGAATAATTCCTGACTCAGGGTTACTAACAGACTGCTTTGGGTTTGTGGAGGTTTTTTTTTCCAGTTTGCTTGTACGTTTTTGTTTTGTCTTTTTTTTTTTTTTTTTTTTTTTTTT
>JANHMN010000008.1:9670606-9718887 GCA_030674055.1 Rhabdomys pumilio | reverse complement strand
TTTTTTTTTTTTTTTTTTTGGTTTTTTGAGACAGGGTTTCTCTGTGTGGCCCTGGCTGTCCTGGAACTCACTCTGTAGACCAGGCTGGCCTCGAACTCAGAAATCCACCTGCCTCTGCCTCCCAAGTGCTGGGATTAAAGGCGTGCACCACCACCACCCGGCTTTTATTTTGTCTTAATAGCTTTATACTATTAATACTTTAAACTATTAATACTTTAAACTATTAATACAAACAATGTGTTAGTAATTACATTGTTAGGGTTCTTAGACATATTTTGTATATCAGAAGCATTGGGAAACTTTCAAAGATAGTTTAGCATTCATATCTGAAACTGTATGGGCTGTGAATGTAGCTCCGTGGCAGAGCACTTGCTTGAAGCTCCTGGTCAGCACTGTTGAAAACACACAGAGGACAACAGCAAAACCTTTAGAGATACGTATTTCTCTGTGAGTAACTGAAGAAGTTTTAGGCTTCTCCAAGGTGAATTTTCCTTCACCTCAGTTAGTTGAAAGAGATACTGAAGAGGGGCTATATGTGTAAGGCTTTGTGCTAAGTTCTTCTGATACTGGGGAACTGTAAAGGTGGACTGTGGTGGTGGAAGAGTCATCGTAAAGCCACTTTTAATGTTGACTGAGAATTACAATGCAGTGTGATAAGTGTTTTTGGGGAGTTTCAAATTCCTTCTGACTCTCCCAAGCTCATACTCTAATTAGTATATATAAACCCTCCGGTTGGTGGTTCTTTGAGCTCTGGGCTTGCAGAGGTCACCTTGATGACACCGACCCTAAGCGCCCTGGACTTTTGCATCCCGAAGTACTCTGAGAGCCAAAGCTTGATCCCTGTGTGACTATCTATCATTAATAATGTAGGCTTTGAAACAGAGAGCATACCTGGTAGAAACATATATTCAAGTAAGATAATGGAGGCATAGAGCTTCAGCATTCATAATTGAGTTTCCTCTGTTGTGTTTAGGTGTGTGTGGAGTTTGATGGGGAGCCTTGGAGGAAGAGAAGGTGGATAGATGTCTACAGCCTTCTGAGGAGAGCATTTTTAGTAGAGCATAACCTGGTTCTGGCAGAACGAAGATCTCCTGAAACTCCTGAGCAAGTTATTCAGTGGCCTGCAATAGTGAGTAAACCTTGTGTTTCATTGAACTGACAAATAGAGAATATTTAGTCCACTTGGGGTGAAACAAAGGAAATATAATGTCCCTTTGAAACGGTAGTGTCAGTGTCATACATATAGCACCGTGGAAGAGTTAGGGGAGCACTCGGGACCTTCTGCCTACCCTGGTTGGAGCTCTGTTTTTCTAGGCAGGTCCCATGACTTTTTAGCACCCTCTTACAAATCAGGATGGAGGTAGAAAGTAGCAAGATAGATCACACAAATCTTTGGTTTAGCTAGGTGTCAGCATTTGAAGAAGATCGGGGTTTGCTGCAACTTTTTAAAAAGTGTGGCAAGTGCATCCTGACAGGCAGCACTGACTGGACTCAGTGGGCATTAGTAAAGAATGAGGGCGTGGTGGGTAGTGGGAAGAGGAAGCTCAGAATATGTTGAAGCTTTAAAGACTGTAAACCCACAGAGGATTTGGCTTTACCTACATTGTATTGTGGAGCAAAAGTGATGTATCGATCTGGAGAGGACAGACCAGATTACATGGGATACAAGCTGGAGCTTGAAGGAGAAAGAGTTAGGAAGAGTTGGAGAAGCTGGGAAGCAGATGGAAAGCTGCCAGATTGTGCAGGATGCTAGCGAAAGCTCAGATTTTGTCTCTAAGTAAAAAGTCACTGTAGGTGTTTGAACAGTATAGAGCTGTGGTTGTGTTTCACCCTTTGTATTTTTTTCCAGCTAAGAATTTTCAGAAAACATACCCTGTCTCTCAGAAAAACATGTATATACTTCTTTCCCACTTAAGTTTTTGGGAACTCATGGATTTGTAGACCTGTGTGTTCATAACTTCCAAATGTACATCTGGTTTAAATAAATGTTGTAATATGGTGGCCGCATAAATGTTAGGAAATCCTTGCAGTAAATAAAAACTTAATGGCTTTATTACTTCTTTATTTGTGGAAAGTTGTCAGTTCCTGTTTTCAGAATGATGTTGATAGTTGTTAAAAATGACATAACAGTATTTTGTTCTGTTTTTGTTTCTAGATGTACAAATCTCTGCTAGACAAAGCTGGCTTGGGATCCATAACTTCTGTTCGGTTCTTGGGAGATCAACAAAGTGTATTTGTTTCCAAAGACCTTTTAAAACCTATACAGGTAAACTATTGGAATGGTATTTAACATATAAATAGAAGTTCTTTTAATGTGAGAAGTCAAATATTTTTATTCATGGCCCAAGTGCATAGGCCTCCTGGGGAAGAAATTTAACAAAGTTGTATAGTATAGTATCTCTTAGATAGCCTGTGGGTTTGTGCTGTCTTTTCAGAATTAAAAGGATAGTGATATCACATTAATGATGTGTGGTGTGGAAAAAGGTAGGTGATATGAAGGTGATTTTTCAAAGTTACTGTGTACATAGGTGTGCTATATGCAGTTCTCATTCATGAGTCTTAGCTTTATCTAGTTGCTCAAATGTAGCTATACGCCCCAGTTGCTGTTACCATTCATGGCCCTATGTGGAGTCCTGCACACAGCAACAGTTTGTAGCTTCCTAATGCCAGTCTCAGCTGAAGTCACACACAGAGATAGTCTTCTGCATTTTTATCTCAGCTTTGATAGTGTAAAGAGTTTCATTGTGCACCTTAGTGGTGCTCTTTCTTTCCCACTCCATTTCATCCATTGCTTCTTTTTTTCTTTGTTTCCTTCTTTCTTCCCTCCATTTCTTTTTTTTTTTTCTTTTTGTGGGGAGTGGGTAATTTCATTATTTTAAGTGTCCTTAAATGTTACAATGCTGTCTGGTGCAGGAAATTATTGAAGAGAGAAATGTACATTAGATACTAAGTGTGGTTTAGCCATGAAGTTGAAGGCTAATGGATCAGCCATATACCAAGTAAGATAGCTGTCTTTGAACAGATGTACATATAATATAAAGTTATTGCCTGTTGATCAGTTGATGAAAATGTGACTAGAGGTTCATAAAACCATGTATTTCTCCTCAGAGTAGTTGTTCCATGTTCCCTAGTTCAACGTTCTTAGCAATTTGGTAGTCAGTTCTCACCATCAACAATAGTCACAGTGCATGTCCAATCAGTTTGCAAAACTCAGATCTTTTTTACAACGATAAAGCTCTTGGATCTTGCTCATAGGTGATTGGTAAGAATTTGTTAAAAGGGAGGGATTGCTAACAGTAATACAGATATTGTACTTTCTTAGTAATAAGCGTAGTTTTTATTTCTGGGCATTGCTTTCAGAATTTACATCTTCATGTGTCCTTGCTTTTTAGTGAAAGAATTCTTAGTTTTGTTTCTTAAGACTGAAAAGATCTAGGTTGAAATTTTTATTTGTTCTTAGGAAAAGTGCACTGTGGATTATCAGTGGGAATGTAACTACATGTTACTGTCAACATAATCTATTGAAGGGATATAATGTGTACCTTACTTTTTCCTGAAAAATGGTCAAAGTTTATTTCCTTAGGACATCATCTTGTAGCTAGACACTTCAGTAAAGTTCTGTGGTGGAGGATATATGATTTACCTGCTTGCTCTAAAGTAATGTAGGTTGCACCTGAAAAACCCTTTGACATATGCAAAAGTTGAAATTGAAACTCTTGGTTTGCCTTGACATTGAATGTGATAATCTGTGAGTAAGAAAAGGGTTTCTGAACCAACTGACATATTTGTTGGGCCCTAAAATCTCCTGGGTGAACTGGAGTTATTCTGCCTCATTGGAGAGCCCTGTGCAGCTATCTTTGTTGTTTTGGAGTAGAAATTAGAGGCTCATCTTAACTGTAATAGTAATAAATGCATTAAGTAAAACCACCCACATCTGAATGTTTATTAGGGATTGACTTTGAGCATATATGGAGCCTCTAGATTTTATCTGCTGTTACTTGGCCAAATGTAGTTTTTTTCTAGCATAGCATAGAGACTAGTTGTTTATAGTGGGAGAAATGAGTGAGCCATTCTTGGCTACCAAGTCATAGGAAAAGCCTGAAGGCCTGCTACTTCGAGGGCTCTGTGTTTACTCAGGGTTTTTTGTTTTTGTTTTTTCCTTTGTCCTGTTAGAAGTTGGGTTTAGCAGGTTATTCCTATTGACAGTTTCTGTATAAATTTATCATAACTGGGTATGCACACAAAACCAGGGAACTGTGGAATAGTGCCAAGAATGGAGCTACTGCCAAGAACAGAGTGTCTCAGAAGAGGCTTACTCTGGAGTCTTAGGCTATTCATTCAGATTTTCTGTTTGTCCCTCCACCTTTTGTAACAAGAAAAGTGCATTTAGAATACTAGTTAGATTACATGAGTTTGTGTGAAATAGTTTTAAAAACAATTTTGATGAACTGACAGCATGCACCTGTCTCGTGTATTTTCTGGGTTTGCCCCATCCATGGGGTTTGGGATATAGAGTGATTTTAAATTTGGATTGATCAGTTTGATTTGCATATCATTCTCATAACCAAAATTATGTCATGTTGACTCCTGTTACATCTTCTTGAAAATGAATTATTTTTGTGTGTCTGAGTGTGTGCCAGTTGTTGTGTGAGTGCCCTTGGAGACCAGAAGAAGGCATTGAATTCCCCGAAGCTGGAGCTAACAGGCACCTGACATGGGCTCTGGGAACCAGACTTTGGTGCTTTAGTAGAGGAACAAGTGCTTTTAATCCCTAAGCCATCTCTCCAGCCTACCTCTCATAGTTCACCTTGTGTTCCTAACGTGGGTGATTTAACTTCAGTCTGTTAAATACTTGTAATTGTTTAGTGGTTGTGACTTTTTGACCTGTTAAGTTCACTGGAGTTGCAGTAGTTTGTTTAGTACAGTCAAATGGTTAGTAAATACTGTTTAATCTGATTGAACCAATTTGAAACATTGAACTCTTAACTTTCATAAACAACTCTTTTGGTCCTTGATTTTGCAGGATGTAAACAGTCTTCGGCTTTCCCTTACTGATAATCAGACAGTCAGTAAAGAATTTCAAGCTTTGATTGTAAAACATTTGGATGAAAGCCATCTTTTACAAGGTATGTAAATGATCTGCTGTTGACAGTGATAGGACTGTAAGAAGCTAGGATTTAGAGTTTTCACTTACTCTTCATTGAAAGAAATGTAATTTTTTTTTTTGAAGGAAACTTTTTTTTTTTTTTTTTTTGATGTTGGAAATTGGATTGGAAATTTTCCAATCTCCAACATCCAAAAAGAAATTCTTTTGAATTTAAAATATTTTAAATTTTTGTTTGTTGCTTTCTATATAGTACTATGTGACCAGCAGATTAATTCTATGCTAAAGCTCCTGGAATTTTGAGAGCTCAAAGGTGGCACTTAACAAAACCTGGCTGTATTTTGACATAGACTTGCAATTTCTGTCATATGAAGTTGAGACAACATTATTTGGAAGCTGGGTGGTAGGTGGTGCCTTATGCCTTTAATCCCAGCACTTGGGAGGCAGAGGCAGAAGGATCTCTTGAGTTCTAGGCCAGCCTGTCTACACAGAGAAACTCTTGTCTCAAAAAAACATTTTTTTAAAAAAATGGCATTATGTGGTAATCTTATTTTTTTTCTATTTACTGTTACTGGTTTCTCAGTCAGCTTCATAGCCATAAGCTTTTGCTTTAGATTTTTTTTTTTTTTTTTTTAACCTTAGCTTTTAACCCCTTAGCAGTTCTCTTGCAGATTTCTGCATTAGATTATTCTAAAACCACAAAAGATAGTGAGTTCACTTTTGATGAATTGTTTGGTATTTCTTGGTTCCATAGAATATGGTAATGTAAATTACCATATTGCTACTCCTAGGAGAGAGAATGGAATTCTTTTCTTTTCTCTTTTTTATAAGGTGACAAGAACCTTGTTGGTTCAGAAGTAAAAATTTATAGCTTGGATCCATCTACTCAGTGGTTTTCAGCAACTGTTGTACATGGAAACCCATCATCCAAAACTCTTCAAGTCAACTGTGAGGAGGTAAAAGTAGTGGTAGTTGATGTCATTGTACAGTGTAGACGATTGTGCAAAGCAGCTGTGTTCTTGATGGTACACCCTTTCTTCTTTATAAAACGTTAGAGTTAGAAATAAAAGGCATTAATTACTGTTGTGGTAAAATGAAGTTATTTGTCTGGGATCCTATTGCCATGTTAGTTGCGTTAGTTTTCAAGTATTGTTCTCAACATTTACATTTCTCCCAGTATCTTTGTTTTATTTTTTAAGATTCCAGCACTGAAAATTGTGGACCCAGCACTGATTCATGTTGAAGTTGTACATGATAACTTTGTAACATGTGGTAAGACACATTGATTAAATAATTCTTCCTTTGTCCTTCTTTCTTTCTCCTCACGTTAAGCAAAAGAAGGAAGCCTATTTATTCACTATTCTATATTGTAGGCAATTCTACAAGGATTGGAGCTGTAAAACGCAAGTCTTCTGAAAATAATGGAAGTTCGGTTTCTAAACAAGCAAAATCTTGCTCTGAGGTAACTGATTTATTTTTATTACCGTGTGAAGCATTGTTTAACTTTAATATTGCAGGGCTAGTCTTTAATAGTGATGGAGCAGTTTGTTCTGTTCTTCTGTGCTGTCTTGTCTGCTGTTCCAAGTTCCAGATCTTGGCCATAATTTCTATACTCAAGCAGATGGAGATAATATAAGTCTCTGGTTCACTATTTTGGTGTATCTAAAAGTTTCATTTTCTTAGTTATTTGGTTAAAGTTTTCAGTATGTCACGGTTTTACTATTAGAGTTGGTTCTGAAGGTAATTGAGTGGTAGAGTTAAATTGGAAATTTGCCTGGCGCGAGAGGAAGGGAAGAGCCTTAGGATTGGGAGAAGATGGTCGAAATGGCCCTTAGCTCACGGTACCGACTGCTCATTTGTGAGTAAGTAAACAGGCGTAGTACCTTGTCAGAATCACAGATGGCTGAGTAATTTTTGGCTCAAAAAAACTGGTTTTTATGGATACCATGTAGGTTCAGATGTTTTATTTCTCTTTTGGAATACTCTTTGGGACTGTTTCCCATTTTGTCATTAGGACCTGTTATAGGACAAATAAATTTTACAGTTTAGGGATCCAAATGCATATGTGTTAAGTGAATAATTTCCCACATTATTATGTTCTGGGTTAGAAATTTAAAATTGACTAGAATGATACCAAGTAGATGGCTTATAGGATTTAAGAGGGACCCTTAAATATTAGGGTATTAAGGCATGGAGAGTAAAGTCAAGGAAAGACTCTAGCTAGGGTTCTGGATCAAGGGCAGAATAGACTACAGGACCAGGATGTGCTAATTTGGGAGTCTATGGCCTTTGATACTTGATCCAGAGGTTCCTGAGTCAAAGTGATGAAAACCTTGCTCTTCCTTGCAAATGTCTAGGCTTGAACCTCTTTAGTGGAGACTCAGATAGTTCTGGAAAGAATGAAGAGGTCATTATAGAAATTAATTGGAAGTTAATATTATGTGTCTTCATTTAATTTCAAATATGCCCATCCATGAAACCAGAAAGATGGTGTGTTTACTATGTGCTAGACATCTGGAGGACAAGAGGCCTGGGCAGAGAAGGAAGCACCTTCAGAGGTGGAAGCGATGCCTTAGTTTAGTCTTGGTGTGATTTCAGAGGAAATGACAGTAGAAACATGGGCGCTGGTGAGGTTGATGGTATTAGCTACTGTAAGTGGGTGTGAAGTGAGACAGTAACCTAAGAGGGTAGCATTAATATGGCTTGTGGAAAACTAGATGTTAGGGCCGAGGAAGTAGGGGAATATCCAGTACAGTAACTGAACTGAACAGTATGAATGTTTGCGCCTTGGAACATACCAATTCTACTTTACAAAGCTCAAATTATGTGGTCAGGTATGGTACTGTGTAGTTTGTCAGTATAGGGAGGGTCTGAGCTGGTTAGAGATCCGTATTCTAGAAGAAATAGATAGTATTAAAGGACTATAAACAGGAAACGATTGCAGTGCGTTTTATGGTTAAGCTCATGGAGAATCTTGCCTGGTAATTCAGTGTTGTTAGAGGCTGTGTAAAAGTGGGTAGAATTATAGCCATGAGATTTTGACATTGGAGGAATTGTTGACAATCTGTTACAGAAGTGAGTAAAGGCCAGTTGGCTGAAAGTTACCTGTTGTGAAGAATGCATCAGCTTACATAGAAGTGTATGACAGGGAGTGTCAGGTGGGGAAAGGGTCAAGGAATGGGGATGGTATGCCTTGTTTGGATATTAGAAAAATTATCCTGATATGCTGACAGAATTGGGGTCAGTAGAGACTTCTTTGGTGTGTGTGTGGGTAGGGCAGTTCAGTCTGGTCAACAAGGAGGCACTTGTAAAGTGTGCTGCCTGCCACATAGGGAGCCTCTGCCTGACTCCCTCTGATAGGGAAGGAAGCAAGACTTCATCTCTGAGCATGTCTGTGCTGTCTGTTCATGCTCAGTACATTTGTGTGATCTTGAACTCATTGTTGGACACAGTAGAAACCTTAAAACTTAAGCCTGAGCTTGGGACTAGAGAGAGATTACTAATCTCTACATGGAAAAAGGAACAACATTCCATATCTTAAAAATATCTGTGTTCATTGGGCACTTTTGTTGTCCCAGTTACTTAGAAGTCTGAGGCAGGAGGATCACTTGAGTTCGGGTTATAGTGTGATATGCCCATTGGATGTCCACATTAAGTTTGTCATCAATATAGGTGAGCTTCTTGGAGTAGGAGAATAAGAGAAAAATATCAGCTTTAGTTCTTAAACTAAAGTCATGCTATTCTAAAGGAAATTGAAAGGGTTGATTTTTACTCGAGTGTTAGAGGCTTCAGGAGCCTGGTGCTATTACTTTAAAATTTATGGTTAGTCAAGAAAAATACAGGGAAGCAAAGAAATGGTACCATTTCTCTGAGCACCGTCCTCTCACCCTGCCTTTCATGTACTACAGAGGCCTGGTGTTAGAATGTCTCTTTTGAAACTAAAATATTATTCCTTGATTCCTTGTAAATATTTTTCCATATCAGTATTCTTTCATATTCTGGGTGGTTTTATAATTGAGAAAGTTTTAGAAACACTGGCCTGACCTAGATTTTATGAGAACTGATGAAGTAAAGAAATGACTCAAATCAAGCAGTTACTGTAGAAGTAAGTGACGGGTGAGTACAGTAACACACTTGGCACCGTTCTCCCAGTGCTTGCACTGCCCCAAAACATGGCACTGCCACAGGCTTGCTTTTAGTGTGGTCTTTGGATGACAGGAGCAGAGGATTAGGAAGGTGAGACGTTTGCCTGTGGTGTGGTTAAGATAAACATGTTTGCCAGTGTGACATCTGGCTCCTTGAAGGTCTTCTCTGCCTAGCAGACTATTCCTCAGAGTATGACACTGCTTGGTTAATTGGGAGAGTCTGCTGAAGAGTGTGAGCCAGCAGTGACTTTTTTAGAATACTGTCGTACACTCAATTATATTATCTCCGTCTGCTGGCAGGGAGGAACTATTGCCATGACTGGTATAGAAGACCTTCAGGGAAAACTCTTCAGGTAAGAAGAAACTTTGACCTTTGTCAAGTCAGAGGCCAGTGCAGAAGTGTGTGCCTGACGATGGGTTGTGGATCAAGAGTTATGTCCTTGTTAAGTGGAGTCTGAGGCAGGGAGTGGAAGAAAGCACTCTCAGTTAAGGCTGGTTCTGTTGCACAGTGACGTAACTGAGAACATCTGTACAAGATGGTACTGCTTTAAGAGAGCTCATCTCTAAAATTGACTTTCCTGTGTGTCAGGAACTGTAGTAAATGTTACCATCACTGTGTGAACAGGAACAGTGGCCAAGAAGTGCCAAAAACTTGATTTCAAACCAAGGTTTGATATCAGAATCCAGTGATTTTACCGTCTGTGCTGCTGCTGTTGTTACTTTTCTCCAAATCCTTTCCTTTTTGTGGTGAATCACCATTATAAAGAGAACAGATTCTCCCTATTTCCCCTCTTTACTCTATCTCTCCTTCCAAGGAATATTTACTGCATACTATCTTGGAGATACTGATGTATTGTGGTGAGCATGAATACGGCCTAACTCCTCAAGTAACTTGTAACACTCGCCTCTAGCTACTTAAGAGGACGTGGTGCAGCTGTGTCTGTCATCTGTCTGGTCATTCATACGTCATGTCACCAGGGCTCCTGACCATGCTCTGTGTCTGGCTTGATGAGTTCAGGCAGGAAATAAAGGAGTGGGCCTGTGCTCAAGTGCACATTGTGAGAACACTGAGAACAGCCAAGTAAAGAGGACTTTCAGTGTGATGGGTGCTGTAGAAAGAAAGGGCTGCAGTGAAACTAAGGACTGGCTGCAGGACACTGTTTTACAGGGAGTAACCTGAAATTTTGAGGACATTAGTCAATTTAAGGGTAAGAAGGTGGACCCAGCCAGCTAGTGAAAACAATTGGCAGAAGGAATAGCAGGTACAAAGTCCAGACTAGAAAAGGCATTTAGCATGAGTGTTTGCAGAGAAGCCAGTTCAGTGGAAATACTGTGGGCAGAAAGCAGGGCTCGTTGAGATGGTAGTGATAGTTGGCCAAAGGCTGGACCACATGGGATTCTAAAGCTTGGTCTATGATGGGTAGGATCATCAGAATTGGGATTAGCAAGAATGAAGAGTAGTCAGACTGCTAGTCTGGGAGAAGCACAGTAGGGTTGTCACAGAAATAGAAAGATTCAATGGATACATTGAATGGAGGCTGATTGATTGACTTACTGATTGGATGTCGGGAATGAGGAAGACGGGAGTTTCTTGACTTAAGCAGATTAATAGATAGTGAACAGAGTGAACAGAGAAAGAATATATGTATCCTATAGTTTATGATGTAAATTCTGGAGCACGTTGGTGTTGAGGTCTAATTGAAGAATAAACATTAGTACAGTAGCTCTAGATGTAGTCATCTGAAGGAAGGGAGATGGCAGACGGAAGAGACACTTGATAAATAGAGACCTTGAATAAGCGTCTTTAATGATTTGGTAATTCAGCTTTTGGAGACTACTGATTTAATAAGTGATTATCAAAGAACTGTATGAAAGTATAGTCAAAAAACACCTTTAAAAAAAATTTCTTTATTTAAAAGATTAGGAGACAAGCCTAGAAGTATAAAGTTAACTGACCCAAGAGTGTAGCCAATGCCCCTGCCCTAACAAGCAGTACAAAACTAATAGACAATCAATGTGTAATCAAAGGTGAGTTGACAAAAATAGTGTCAGAAAGAATTAGATACTTTAAGACCTAAAAAGTATTTGAAACAATGCCAGAATTTTTGATAATTAAAAAATTCTTATTTTGGGTGTTTTTTATTCTGTGCTAGATAGTCTTCAAGGCTGCCAGAATAAGTGAGAAAATGATTTATGAGTAGACAGCATTTGGTGTGTTGACAGTTGTCAGGTTTTAACAACTTGAGGAAAGTTCCGTGTCATAGTTGAGATGTCACTAGGTTTGGATTTGTGAATGCAGAGGTGATCGTAGGATGACATAACTGAAGAGTAGGACTGATGTGCAGATGAGTGTTACCTAGTAAGATGGTAAAGAGAGGTAGGCTGGCTGCACAGCCGGCTGTACACAAGTGGTCTGGAGGTTTTGGGTTTTGTTTTTTTGTTTTTTTTTTTCTTATGGTAGGAAATTTTGTTTCTGTAGCTAATATAAATATGTGGACCCAATATTTTTACTTTTACAAAAGTAAAATTACATGGAAAGGGAAGGGGGAAAGATATCCTAGCTTTTTCCCATAGGCCAGTCATGACTTAATATTTTTTCCAGCTTGGGGTGACCTTTGTGATGAGCCACATAAGAACAAGAATCGTGTCCTCAGTCTTTATTGCATTGCCAAGGCTTATCGTGGTCCCAGTAGGTTCCATTGCCTACAAGAGTCCTAAGTGGTCTGGTCTCCTGCCAATCTACGCAGTAAGTGCGTGGTGGGCACTCAAGTCATGTCCAGATGATTGCATGTGAAACAGCTACCATTGAAGCTGCCACCTGAAAGTTCACCTCTATGCATTACATTAATAAAGCAATTGCCACATCTCTTCCTCATACAGTGACAGAGTTCTGAAAAAGATCAGCTTATAATCTTACAGGATCACTTAAATTTTGTGAAAAACAGAGTGCTTTATTTACAGATATCACCTAAGTGTCTTTGGTATTCAGTTTATTACTTGTGTATTCTGCTGGTCTTTATTTGGCAATGGTATTGTGCTTACTTAGTATTAAACAAAGGAAATTACCTTAAATTTCATTACATATGATAATTCCCCACTGGGACTTTGTATTTAATGTCTGTTGGTTTGGTATCTTTTAGGCTTCTCCCAGTATGTGTCCTGTACAGTCTGTTCCCACAACAGTGTTTAAGGAGATCCTGCTTGGCTGTACTGCAGCAACTCCATCTAGCAAGGACCCACGACAGCAGAATACTCCCCAGGCAGCCAACTCTCCACCCAACATTGGAGCAAAACTTCCTCAAGGGTGAGTAGTGCTTTGTCAAAGTATTCAGTCACAGAAGTAAATTATTTCATCCATAGCTCATTGTTTCTGTCTCTGATTCCCAGGGTGTTTTCATAGGAGCTCCTTGGGACAGATTGATAGGGGCCTTCAAGTATTAGAGGCACCCAAACATGGGGGAAAAGGGAGTAAATTGGCTGTATGTAGAAGACTTTGATTGATGGGGGTGTGTAGGAGAAGGCAACATGGTTACAGTGAGGGTTAGCCTGGCATGTATTGAACCCCAGTGATAGTCAAAATGGAGGAGAGCTGTGCATAGATACATGGAACCAGTGGCTTCTCTGTCAGGTCACAGTTGAAGAGAGCAGTGTGCAGGTTAGAATTGTAAAGTAGACAGAGGAAAGGATCTCTTGTGAGAGAGTGGTGGCTCAGACGTGCAGTTGATAAGACTTGAAGATATGGGTCAGAGTGACTTGAATGTAGAAAAGTCAGTTTGGAAGACAGCTGTAAAAACGCATGGGAAAGAGTACATTAATTAACTAGGAAGAAAGTGAATGGCAGCCTGCGATGGAGCTTGGGAAACAGTGCACAGTGTTGGTTGGCTTGTACACAAGCCTACACGCGCACACACACACGCACACACACACACACGCACGCACGCACGCATGCACACATACATATACTTGCATGTATATGTGTGCTTGAAGGGTGAGATGATAGGAAGTTTAGTGATATCCAAACAAAGATTTCTAATTTAAATGTGTAAATGAGAAATACTTGCCTAGGATGAAATCCCAGGTTATAAACAGCAGCAGCAGCAAGAGAAGGAGTATAGAAATAAGAGCTTTCTGTTTGGCCAGGCAGAAAACTCGAGTATGAGTTCCCTAATAAGTAATGGGAGGGCACTGGAGAGATGGCATAGTGGCTCAGAGCACTTTTTCTTGTAGAAGACCTGGGCTCAGTTCCCAGCACCCATATGGTGGTTCAGATTCATCCATAAGTCCAGTTCCAGGGGAATCCAAGGGCACCACGCACACAGGTGGTGCATTGGACATATATACATTCAGGCAAAACACAAAAACGAATAAATCTAATAAACACAATACATTATATAAATATATGGAAATATATGGAAAAAAATAAAAATATTTTTAAAGAAGTAGAAGAAATAATAACTTTCCATGTACAAACAACTAATTAGTTTGTCCTATTTGCTTTGGGTCCTGGCCACTCGTGGAGGCTTATTATTAATAGCAGAACAAGTGTTTTATGCTGTCTGTGGTTTGTAGTGTTAATTTATGTTTCAGATCTGAGGGGATTTCTACTATTTATTATACACATACATATTACCTCTGATACACGTTTAAGCTTTATCTTGATATCTGTGCCTGCCATGAGATTGAGTTTTCAAGTTTTGGTAAGCAAGAATACTAGTTTTCTCCTTTAAATTTAAATAATTTTTGTTTGTTATATAAGAAGCTTTAGTGTAGGTTTTTCTGAAATAGAAAAAGATGAGATTAGATAATTGACCTTCTGTAGACTTTTAATTTGACACATTAAAAATAACTAAATTTCCTAACTGCTGTACACATTTGCTGGCTCTATCTGGTAATGCTTGTTTTGAACAAAAGCTAAGGTTCACTACGCTGTAAGAAGTAGAGGTCATGACCATGCAGGCAGCATTTACAATTGCGTTTGTCTGAGTGTGGAAGAAACTTTGCCAGAGCCACCGGTGGATTGTTCTCAACCCCAGCCCACAGAAACCTTTCCAGAATTTTCTATCACAACAGTTTTCTTTTTTCTGGCTGGTTGCCATAGCAGCAACTTGTATTGTTTTTAGGGTGATGAGTGATAAGAGAGATCTAGATGCTACTTTTTCTACTCTGTTTTTCAGATGTCATAAGCAGAGTTTACCAGAAGAACTTTCTTCCTGTCTAAACACAAAACCTGAAGTACTGAGAACAAAACCAGATGTCTGCAAAGCAGGATTACTTTCTTCAAAATCTTCTCAGGTTGGAGCTGGAGACTTGAAAATTCTGAGTGAGCCCAAAGGTAGCTGTATCCAGCCTAAAACAAACACTGAACAGGAGAGCAGACTGGAGTCTGCCCCACAGCCAGTCACTGACCTTCCAAAGGAGTGCTTGCCTGCAAAGACTTCCTCTAAGGCAGAACTGGACATTGCCACCACTCCTGAACTGCAGAAGCATCTAGAACATGCAGCTTCCACATCCGATGACCTTTCAGATAAGCCAGAAGTGAAAGCAGGTGTCACTAGCCTTAATAGTTGTGCAGAAAAGAAGGTCGAACCTTCAAATTTAGGTTCCCAGTCACAGAATTTAAAGGAAACGTCAGTAAAAGTAGATAATGAAAGCTGTTGTACAAGAAGCAGTAATAAAACCCAGACTCGTAAGTGTTTCAAATCTCAATTGGTAAATGATATGTTTCTTCCCTGTGATGAAAACTTGAGAGTGACTAGAAATTTCCCCCTGTGGGCTAGTATAAGTTTTTATTGACTTTTTAATGTTGTAGGGACTCCATAATCTGACGTAAAATGGGTCATACCTTTTTTTGGTGATTGCTTTGTTGTCTTACTGTTGCTGTCTTTGTAGATTCGGGGTTGAGGCAGGAGAGGTGGGGCTTTGTGCTCTCACATGTGTTCAACAGGTGGTAACAGTGAGCAGTTGTTAAGGTTAAGTCTTGGCATACTCAGTTTTCAACCTAAGTACTCTTCGTGCAGAGAAGATGGTATACTATGGTTCCTACTTTCAAGTTGAACATTCCTAATCCAAAAGTTCATAAATGTTTTAAATTCGGAAACTGTTTGATACCCCAACAACAACAAGATACCCCAAGTGGAAAAGTCGACTCTGACTTCGAGTGGTAGCGTTGTACTAACACTAAGAATTGTGAATTGTTTTTGCTCTTGGGTCCCATCCCAAGCCATCTCAATTAAGTATATGCAGTAGTCAAGCCCCAAACCAGCAAACTGACAGCACTTCTGGTCTAAGCATTTTGTGCAGTCAGTCCATTCTAATGAGGGCATTGTAATTAGAAGTGTGTCACTATGATTAGAAGATGGAAAGGACCTCAGCATGTCAGAAGGTTCAGAGCTATTACTAGAAGGTAACCTTTTGAGTAACCTTGTTACTACGTAAAAGTCAGTGTGGATTTTACAAAGTTATTTAAATCCATGAACTGAACAAAACTCCATTCAGAAAAACAAAACAAAACTACAATGTCGGTGAGATGGTTCAGTTGTGTGAAGATGTCTGCTGCCAAGCCTGAGACCCGAGTTAGGTCCCCAGAAGCTCCATGTTGGAAGGAGAGACTGATTCCTTTGTCCTTTGAGCTCTAGGTGTGCTGTGACACGTGAGTGCACAAGCAAACCCACACTGATATGATGGCGGCTTCTGACAGCAGAAGGCAGAAGAGTTAGCTTGACTTGGGAATCTTTTTTGTGTGTGTGTAGTGTTGGTTAAAATAGAGAAATATCTTTGCCTGGCTATTCTTCCAACCCAGCTTTGTCATTCTTGAGGTTCAAATTGGATAGAGCAGTTAGTTTGCATAAAATTAATTACGTAAAACATACTGTTTCTTAGGAGTTATGTAACTCCCAAGAGAAAGTGAATATTCATGACCATGTATCTGTTCTATTTATTCTTTTTGAGTCATCAGTCCTCACAGCTTGTTTTTAAAGCGAGTCATTTCAGTTTCTGGGAAGAGGCTGTGAGAATCCTAGTTGAGTAAAGACGTGGTGGGTACCCAGTAGGCTCTGGAGTCAGCTTTATCTCCCTGCCGTGCAGCTGCTCCTTATCTGGACTAGAGTATGCTGACACCCACCAAGTGTGGAGTCGCAGCCCACTAGGATCACTGCATGTGCCCACTACAGTTGCCTGTGGATACAGAAAGATTCTGGGAAAGGATTCTGTTCCCTTGCTTTAACTTCGGGGCTACAAAAAGCAAAAGCCACCTACAATCAAGTACCAGTCTTTGTGTTCCGTTTGGCACCTCAGAAATGTGCTTTGGCACTTTTGCTCGTCTCTCTAGCCTAAGACATTGCTGTCCTTACTAAGCTTCATTTGGACAGTTTAATTTACTAATCTGTGGATACTTCCTTTTAAGCCAGATCAAATAAAATAACCTATGGGTTTCACCCACCTATACTATGTGGAAGCCTGGCCCAACTCTAAAAAGATGCTGTCTTTTAGCATCTGAATAATTAAAATTGTATCACTGCTACTATTTTTTTGGTGTGTTACAGTATATTTGATTATTGTACATAGAAAACCTAATTGCTTGCAAAATATAAGAAGCTTAATTAGATAAAGTTGGGTGTGTCCCAGAGAGATGCTATTGATTTGGGTGTGCCTCTTAAAGCCTTCATAGGAAAGAATGCTAAAGAATGGTAAATTCCTGCCTATTATAAGGCAAATTGTTGGGAGAATTCTTCTGGTTTTTATGACTGGAGGCAAATATGCTGGATGACCTTGAGCTACCCCACCATAAAGGTGAAATGGTTTGGCCCCTACTGACTTGGCTTAGAGTTCCCCTCCCCCACATGATGAAGGTAACGTGGCTCAGCCAGTCCAGGGTGTAGGGGAAGAGCTAGAGACTTTTATAATAATTAGACCTTTGAGATCTTTCTGGCCCTGGCTCTTCCTCTATCTTTTGGGGGGACTGGAAGAGCATCATGGAAGGAGCTTCTGGTAAGAGGTAGGGATTTTCTCTGTGGGCTTGTAGGAACCACAGAGAAACAGCCATCAGTGGGGGGACAAGGTAAAGCAGTATCTCGGAAAGAGCGCTAAGGAGTCCGTGCTCTGGGGTTTGGAGGAGCTCAAGAGAAAGGTAGACTAGCTCTGTAGAGTGACTCGGGTAGAAAGAGACTTCTAAAGAGCTAGCAACTTAGTTGTAGTTTTAGCATCAGGCTTGTATGTAGATATTTTGTATGTAGTTAAGAAAAGAAGGTTATCTCACTGAACTGGCATGTTTTTAATCTTAAGAACACCTGTATTCTAATTGATAGAAATATTTAGTTAAACCATTAAAATTTTTCTCTCTTTTGGTTTCTCTTTTACTCTTCATTAAAGTGAGGGCTGACAGCATTGTTTAGTATTTTATAGTGTGCTTTTGTTTTGAGTTTATTTTTGTCTAAGAACTCATACACCCCGACTCCATTTGGAGCCCTCGGGAAGGTCTTTTTCTGTGAGATGCACTGTTGTGGGTCGTGGATGCCTCTCCTGCTTGGATGGCTACAGTTACTGACTCTGCTGTGACAGCTCTGCCTTTTCCTTTAGAAACTACATTAGCATTCCCTTTTATAATTCTTAGCCAGTTACCACATACAGCACAGGATCTGCTTACTTAGGGTCTTGTTTTTAACCAATGCTCTTAACCCGAAAAGGAGGTCGCACGGGCAGCAAGTGTAAGGCAAGTGATCCCGTGGGAAGGCGTTTATACACCAGCTCTCATTTTGTAGACTAGCAGAAGAATGATTAGGGTTTTATTTTAAATAGCTTTTGTTAAGGGTGCTTTATGAAAAATACTTTAAACTAGTTTCTTTTTGAGCATGCATATCAACAAAGCTGCCATTTGCTGAGGCAGGCCTGTGGGCGTAACCGAACCCTGAGTATCTTCTGAGCCCGCTCCTGGCAGGTTGCTCTCAACTAGCATTGTGAAGAGTCAGATGCAGTAAATGTAGTTGTAAGTCTGGCTGTTGAATTTGGTGGTTTACGTGGCCAAATTGTTCGTTTACAAAGACCAAAACTTTAGTTGTTCCTTTAATTATCTTTTCTTGGGCTGTTTTTCAGAAATCTTAGCTGAACCAAAAATAGAAGTGTTGCTATTTTGGTAATGTTGACTCTTTACCAAAATTCAGTCAAATGTTGATGTTCTATTCAGAGATGTGACGTTTTATTTATTTTTATTTTTTTCTTACTTTCCTAGCTCCAGCCCGGAAGTCAGTTTTGACAGACCCAGATAAACTCAAGAAGCTACAGCAGAGCGGAGAGGCCTTTGTTCAGGATGACTCCTGTGTCAACATTGTGGCGCAGCTGCCCAAGTGTCGGGAGTGTCGATTAGACAGCCTGCGCAAGGATAAGGACCAACAGAAGGACTCGCCAGTGTTCTGTCGCTTTTTTCACTTTAGGAGGTAAGGTATTTGTGAGGAAAGACTAAGGTAATCTGGCCTCTGCATACTTTTTCTTCTCACAGGACATCTAGAATATAGAAATTATATTTTTACTATGTATTTGATAATGTAGACCTTTCTGTATCTTATTATTTTACACCTTTCTTATACTCCCCAGGCTAGCCTCAAACTCTGTGTAGCCAGAGATGACCTCAAACTCCTGATCTATCTCCATTTCCAGAGTGCTAGGATTTACAGGCACTTACCACGCTTGACTTAATTTGGTACTAGGAATAGAACCCAATGCACGCTGAACACAACAAGCACTCTACAAACTGTGTTAAGTCCCCAGCCCTCTTTATGTATACCAAGCTAAATCTCCAGGTCCTTTTCATATCTATAGCAAAAAAACATATTAAAAGTACAAACTTTTCAGATAATTGTCATAGAACAATGCACAGGTAATACTCTCTTTATAGTGCAATTTTAGTGTTTGGTCAGAAATTTTGGGCACACCTAGTTGGTATATTGTATAAACTCTTTTGAATCTTCACCAAAGCATAAGAAGGAGTATCCATCTTCTGCAAATACTTTGGAGTTTCTGTACTGTATGCATTAGAACGATTATATAGCACTTTGTCTCAAGTGATAACCTCATTGCCCACATCTCTGACCCTGTATTCTGATGGGATGTCTAGGAGTAGCATTGCTGAGTCAAGTGTATGTTAAGGCTCTTCTGCCAAACTGCCCTGCGGAAGAGGTGCACCACTGTCCATGCCCACTGGAGCGTCAAGCGTGCCTGTCTGTATTTGCTTTCTTGTTTTTTTTTTCTTCCATTCAGATTTGTTGACATTATGTAATTCATTGACTTTTTTCTTTGTGTGCTGCCTCTGTTTTGTTCTACTCCTCTTTAAATTAGTTACAATTATTAAGTACATTTGTCAGTACTCCCGTGAGGTACAGTAGGCATATTCACTGTTTACTACGATGAGCCCTAGAGTAAACAGAAGAAAATAATCATTAATAAACTGATGGTTTAAAAAGTAGACAAAAAGAAATAAAAGTGCTGCTTTTTCTAAATCAATATGTTAACAATGCTCTCCTCCCATAGATCGTTAACAATTTAAAATAATTTATACAACTTTACTAGAATGATACAGTTTTATAACAGAAGTGTCAGAAAAATTAATTGCCCTAGGAGTATAGACAATGTATCAGTATCTAATGGCTTAACAGCTGTTTATAACTTAAGTCTTAAAGTTCTCTTAGCCTTCACTTCTGATTGATGTCTCTTACTCTACCAGTGGTATTATCTTACTTTCCCCATTAGCATATACTCCCACTGTACAAACACATGAATTTATGACCTTTTCATATGTGTGTTAAGTACTGTTTTTCTCCTGATTACTCCCTCACGTCCCCTTCTGTAGCCCTTCCCATTTCACAAAGAATTCTTCTTTGGCTTGTCTTTTTTTTTTTTTTTTTTTAATGTTTGCAATTTTATAATGAAACTTGCATGTTTTTATTATGCTGTTAAAAAGTAAGATTTATTTTATTCAAATTCCTTTGTCTATAGTGAAGCAACTTTGTTTTCTGTTTTGAGACATGAATGATGTTCTGCATATAAATAAAGATTATATAGTACTGTTTCTCAGATATCAAGATGCTTTCATGTCCAACTATAAACAAGTGGTGCTTTTGTCTCTTCTTGTCTTTGTCTGTTAATCTAATTTAAAATAGAGTTTTAGATGTAAGTTGGAAACTATTGCTGAGCTGGATTAAATGAACAGGCCGTTTAGACCACACTTCTGTGTTTCATGTTGACGTACACTTCCAGCTACAGGCAAAATGTTAGGTTTTAAAAAATATTCAAAACTAATCCATAGCTTCTCAAACCTTCCCCATATTAAGAGTGCATTCTGAGAATATGTTCAACCTGCCTGTCTATTTCTTAGGTTCTGAGTTCCATCTCAACATTTCCTTTTGAAAGTCTTAGGAGCTCACACTCTAATGAGCCTCAAGGGTGTGTATGGACAGCAGATACCCTCAAATCTGTGAGGTTCTAGCTGCAGTGCTTCTACTCAGATGTCTCGCTTTCTGTGGTTGTTGGTTTACTGATTTTCGTTACTGTCTTTGCTGTCAAGATGAGTTTAGTAGAGATTGTCTACTGGAGGCTGCATGATAAAATTGGGTCAAGTACAAAATACACATCTCTCTCCTGTACCATACGTAGCCTCCCTTTTAAGAGAAAAACAGTGATTATTGTTTGTTTTACTTAGTTTTTTAAATCCTTCCAAGTCACTAGCCAGTAATTGGCTGCCATTAGCCATGGAGAGTACAGAAAACCAGGAGAGGCTTTGTTGGCTGAAATAGTATTTATGTGGTAATTAGAAGTTATAAATCGATCTTATGTGTTTTTCCACTTCCAGGTTACAATTCAACAAACATGGTGTGTTGCGGGTAGAAGGCTTCTTAACACCAAACAAATACGACAGTGAAGCAATTGGCTTGTGGTTGCCTTTGACCAAAAATGTTGTGGGGACCGATTTGGACACAGCAAAGTACATCCTAGCCAATATTGGAGACCACTTCTGTCAAATGGTGATTTCTGAGAAGGAAGCTATGTCAACTATTGAGCCACACAGTAAGAGCATCTCTTAGGGGGCAGGATGTTTGAGTCCTACTTGACTTCTGTTTCCGACACCGAAGTTGCACGGATTTTATTTTCACCAGTAGTCTAGGTGGATACTACCATGACATTGCGGCTTTCCTTTTATAATAGGTTTCTTCTGAGATGTTCTATCTGGAGTTTGTTGTGAGACAAAGGTGTAACATCTCCTTTTGGTTTGAAGGGTCAACCTGAGTTGTTAGTGGCATTTGCACAGCCTTACCAGAAGTACAGGCTCACCAGAAGGTGGGATGAGACCTCAAGTTGATTACAACAAAAGGTTCTTAATTCACAGTACATATTAAAGACAGTAAGATCAGATAGGCATACCCTAAGCCTCCTGAGTCCCACTCTGTGGGTTAGATCCCAGCATTTGAGTGGAACCAGCTCAGCTCGAGTGAGTTCTTCCCACATCCTGGTTTGAAAGGATAGCTGCAAATGCTGGCTCAGTTTGAAACTGCCCTCTACTCGTTTGGAGCACTCCTTCAGTATCAGGAAGCTAGTGTGTAAGAGATGGACTGCCTTTGCATCATCACAAGGTAGTGTCTAGAAGGATAACACTTTTTTCTCTGTGTACTTGCTCTGGAGAAATAAGATATCACAGCAGAAGTGCCATGTATCTGTCATTTTGGATTCTGAATAACCAAGTATGTTTGAATGGCAGTGTCTACACCATTCTTAAGAACTTTAGTTGTACTTACCATAAACAACTGAAGCCAAATACTTTCAATAAATGTGGATCCTGTTCTTTATTTCTCGAGACTTTTAAGAAGGTTTATATATTTTTATTTTGTGTGTATGAGTAGTTTTGCCTACATGTATGCAAATGCACTGCAAATGTCCCTGGTGCTCACAGAGGCTAGAGGAAGTCCAGGAACTGTGTTGAGAAGGCTGTCAGCCTCTGTGTGTGTTGGCTAACCCTGTATGCACTAAGTGCTGGGAACTGAAACTACTGTCTAACCTTCCTTTACAACCAGCACAGCAATCATCCGTGTCTCAACAAAACAGAAAACAAAGTTGATTCACTCTAGACAAAGGAATTTGAATAAAGGGAACCTTTTTAAACAATAGAAACACAAGTTTCTCTATAAAAATGTAAACATTAAAAAACAAATCAGGTTTTCTCTTACATGCAGACCTTAAGATTGGGAGGAAAAAATGACATCAAAGCCACAGTGGGATTCTCCGTGAAGTGAGAGGGACCAAAGAAAGGGGTGTGAGGGAGTGGTCAGTTCTTTACAAGAGCAGAAAGTGCTCTTAGCTGATAAGAATGAGCCATCTCTCCTAGACCTACCTCCTAGATTAAATCAGTGGAATCCAGACATGTTCCTGGAGGTCAGGAACTCTGGAGTTACTTTGAATGTGGTGGGGACAGCTTTAGAATTACACTTCTATCCATGTGTCCAGAAGTCAGAGGTCTGTTAAACTTCCTCTGTGCTCTGGATAGAGTGAGTGACACAAGTTTCCCATCACGCTGCTGGGTTCCTTCTGAAACCGATCTGGATAAGAGTAGTGCATGTAAAGAGACTTGACTTACAGTGACTGCTCTTGTGCCAGCCTACATTTGACTGCAGTGCGTAGACACTTCTTTGAAATGTAGTAGTTGCTTCCTTCCTGATTAATCAGACCTGCTTTAGTAAGTGATAATGGGGTTTTTCTTTTTTTGTTATTGTTGCTTTTTGTTTTCTCATACAGGGAGTTGTCATTTAGGAGTATAATTAAGGAATTTTCTCTTTGTAGTGGATTTTTCTTTCTTGGTTCTATGATTTTCCTATTCCTCTTACATCAGAAGCTGGTTGACTTAGAGAAGGAAATGAAATCCCATGGGTGATAATGAAAGAGGCCATCCAGCCGAGAAGGCCTAATCAGCCCTTAGCTTGACCCTGACAGTACCAGAAGGTGTAATCAGTCCTTCCCTCAACCCTGACAGTAGAGCAGCTGCTCACCACAAGTAGTGGCTAGGGACACTAATACAAGCAAGTTGGACTAAGCTCATAAAACCTTACAAACGCCTCAAGTTCTTGGTACTGTGCCTGGCCTGGCCCACTTCGTTATAGCACAGTAGCAGTTCTTTGTCGGTGGTTCGAATGAGGCGGTGAAAACTGAGATGTCAGTTGGGATTCGTTCATGTTTACCACAGACTTGGTTATGAAAAAATGTGTGTCTGTGGAACAAGAAAGAATGCAACAGTGTTGAACCAGTGGACACTGACTGTTGTGTTCAGTTGCATGGCCTCCTGTCGTTCAGACCAGTGCTCCCCTGCTCCTCCTCCTGGAAGCTTTCTGATACTTGATGTGGTCATCTTATTATATACTCCTCCCTTTGCAGGGAGGGGCCTCCAATTGGTTTCTGTAGTCAGAAACCTGTTTCTCCAAGAATGGAATGGAAAATGTGGTTTTGTAGAGTCCTGGGTTGTTTCTTATTTTGCTGGGTATTTGGTTAGTGTGGATCAGTCCCGTGTACCAGCAAGTGTCATTTGTGGCCCTGCATAATCAGGTTTCTAACTTACAAGTGACGGACATGACTTTGGTACTTTATACCCTACAGTAACTTAATACAGCATTTCCTTCAGGACCTTTTAGTCTTTGTGAGTTGAGGGTATCTGAAAATACTGATTATTGGGTTGCAGTTTGAATACATTTTCCCCCTTGGAGAAAGTATAGCCCATGCAGCTTTGAAATTCTAAAAGAATTGGTGAGGTTGGAACTGTGGTAAGGATACGTATCCTGTGGGTGGGTTCCAGCTCTGGACCTGCTGCTTAAGCACAGTCACTTCCTCCAGGAGGAAGAACAAAGCATATCTGGTGCAAACAGGCCTGAGTAGGTGATGCTGACACCCTTGGACAGGCATGCTGAGGGACAGGAGAGCTTTATGAGGCAGAAGCATCTGTGCTGAAGTTGAACAGCCCAAGTGGGAACTGTAAGCACAGGCATCTCATGCTCCCACCTGTGTTTGCTTTCAGAAACCCTCTGTACCTCAGGACTAAATGACTTATTGATTTTTGCAGGGCAGGTTGCTTGGAAACGAGCTGTCAAAGGAGTTAGAGAAATGTGTGATGTGTGTGACACAACCATTTTCAACCTGCACTGGGTATGCCCTCGGTGTGGGTTTGGAGTGTGTGTAGATTGCTACCGGATGAAGAGGAAGAATTGCCAACAGGGTGAGTGAGAACTTGAATCTCCTCCACTCCGATACACTGGACTTCAGTCTTTTGTTGGTTTGTGGTTGATGGTTTCTGAAGCGCTGGGGTTTCGAGGTTCATGGAAAACGGTTACCACAAGTCCGTTATTTGCAGGTGCTGCCTACAAGACTTTCTCTTGGATAAGGTGTGTCAAGAGTCAGATACATGAGCCTGAGAACCTGATGCCCACACAGATTATTCCTGGCAAAGGTATTTCCTGTGAGGCAGAGATCACACCCCACCCCCTTCACGTGTCTTGGGTAACTTACAGGGGCTTTAGCTTGCTTTTACTTTGTGTAGTCTAATTGTCTGATAACTTTTAGCATTGTCCTAAAAGTACTCAAGAAACATGTTTAATATCCCTGCACTTTTAAAGCATAGTAGAAGGAAAGAAAATGTACATTTCAGAAAGGCAGGACCAAAAGGAGGGACTGGAACATCATGCTCTGAGAAAAACATTCCTGTGGGAAAGTCGTCTTCTGCTGTTGAGACTGTACATGGTAGCTGTCTTTAGCACTTGCCTCTGTCCTCTGTTTTAGCCCTCTACGATGTTGGAGACATTGTGCATTCTGTCAGAGCGAAATGGGGCATAAAGGCTAATTGTCCCTGCTCCAACAGGCAGTTCAAGCTCTTCTCAAAGCCAGCCTTAAAGGAAGACCTGAAACAGGTATTGCTGCTAATGCTTGCTTCACCGTCCTTAGGATTTCATCTGTTTCTCAGCTCACCCAAGGGCTTCTGTCCCTGTGTTTGAAGGGAACACACAGACAGCAGTCAGTCTGGGGAGAGGCTTCACTCATGCCTGCCTCTCATTCATTCAGTTTACCTCCATCTCACTCGTCACATCACTTGTGTACTTTGTGACTTCTTAGTGTGTTTGACATTGTTGTTCCTCGAAAAGAAAAACAAAATTGAAAATTTTAAATTTCAGTATTTTTTCTTTATAATATCAGAAGAGTTGAAAAGTCCTTCCTTCTGTTGCCAATATTTGATCCCCTCGTGCCTTTTCTTGTCGGTATCCTCGGTATCCTTACCGCCACATCTACTCAGAGCCTCTTCCTCTCTTGCCCAGTAGTTACTGTTCTACCTTGTGCTCGGGAAGTCAACTCTTGTGTGTTTTCTAAAGCTGTATTATTGAAGGAGCATGGGCTTAGAAAAGCTGTGGTCTCGGTGCCAGAACTGATCTTGAATTCTTTTTGTTTTAAGAAAAGGTCTCCCTTGTCCTGGCTGTCTTAGAACTGGGTGTGTAGCCTGGGCTGCTCTCAGACTCAGAGATCTCTTGCCCGTGCCTCGCTAGTGCCAGGGTTAAAGGCCTGGTGCACTTAAATTCTTCTCTGCCATCTTCTGGCAGAGTCACTTTGGCCTCACACCCTGACTTTCTTATGCTTCACCTTGCTCACCAGTAAGAGCACATGGTAGAAAGTACTGGTAACTGGAGAGGGCAGAAAGCGAGGGCTAGGACCACCGCAGGAACCCGGATATTCCTTTTCTTTCTAATTTATGTGTAAACTCACCACAACTGAGTAGCAGTGAATGGTAAGTTGTGGTTGTTTGTGTTGGAGTTCTTTGAGGAGCAGCTCATCACATTAAAGCTGGAGTCAGCGAGCATCCTCTGCTGACGTGAGCCCTCAGCTTACTGCTCACGTCATCCTCTGACTCAGTAAGTATGGTTTGAGTGCTGCTGCTGAGTTCCTAAGGAAAGTAGGCACAGATGAATCAATCAGTTTAAAGCTACGTGGTTTGGGGCTGTAGGGGTATGTGTAAGCCTGGCTGGTAAGTGAGTGCAATACCAAAGTATGTCCACTACTTATCTTTTGTTTTCATTAATAATACTTAAACCTAAAAATTAAATCTTTGTGTTATCCTTGTTCTGTGTTATTACCAGAGGATTATTCTAGTCACGTAGCTGGGGTTGTTTATGTGACTTTGTGTTAGCTATGTATTTTACTGGCAGGCTTTTGGAGAAGAAAAATGTCAGTCTTCAGCTTATACCTAATTCTCCTTTTACTTTTACAGACATCTTTGTCTGGAGAAAAACCAACTCTCGGGACCGTGGTCCAGCAAAGTTCCCCTGTGTTGGAGCCAGCGGCTGTGTGTGGGGAAGCAGCCTCCAAGCCAGCCAGCAGTGTGAAGCCCACCTGTCCAACCAACACTTCACCTTTAAACTGGCTTGCCGACCTCACCAGTGGGAATGTCAACAAGGAGAACAAGGGTGAGTTTCCTTCCTTCCTGAGGCTTTGAGCACATCCCACTGTAGACTTAGCAGCTAAACTTGCTGTGAGAGCAGGACTGGGATGCTGCAACATGGAGGTTTTCCTGCTGTCACTCAGATACACACCCCTGAGAAGGGACTGTCGTCACCTCATACAACTCAGGTGAAGTTGAAGTCATGTTTGGTGATAGTGGAGTGGTGCTGAGACTTCTTACTAGTACTACTGACATAGCTTACACAAAAATAGCACATTCTGGTTCCTTTCCCCTTGTCTATCTCCCTCCCTTTCGGTCCTGCCTCTTCTCTACTCATTTCTTTCATGACTTTCTGTTTTGTCCTGTAGAGTTTAACTAGGCCTGTCTGTATCGTCAGTGGTTTGAACCCAGCTGTTAGACCCTGGCGGGCTCTGTAGTGGTTCTCTAGAGTCTTACTTAGCTCATCGTTGACTAGCCGAGCCCTGTGAACCACACACTTCCATAGCTAACTGTCGGGTGGCCTGATCTGTGTGGCCACTGCCAGTGGGAGATAAGGCTGGGACTGATGCTCAGGGCTGTGTGGTACTTAGATGACATTTCATAGGCCTTCTCCACATTTTCTGGTTCTTAGGATTTTTGTGTTCCCTCTTCCTTCTACGTCCATGAGCCTGAGTTTGTTAGACTTGTTTCAAGTGTTTGTTCACTTTCTGCTGTCCTGTCATGTCTCAGTGTACTGTCTTCTTTTGCATCCTTGTCTTACAGGAGCTGGACTTTGGGATCAGATAAAGTTAGATAAGACTTTAGGTCATTTTGCTTTCTAGAAAGAAAAGTTGAAAGTCAGTTGTTTTGTACAGACGTCTTAAAATTTTTCTGAATCAGCCTCGTGATGGTGGTGGATGCCTTTAATCCCAGCTCTCGAGAGGCAGAGGCAGATGGGTCTCTGTGAGTTTGAAACCAGCCTGGTCTACAGAGAGAGTTCCAGGATAGGTAGGAATACACAGGGGATCCTTGTCTTGAAAAAACGCCTTAATGAGATTTGAATCCATAAAGGATTTATAAGCATGACCATCCGCAGATACGTACATGTAACTGAACATGTAGAAGTTGGAGAGGAAAGTGCTGGGATGGAGAACCCTGTGAGGCTTAGCTCTGGGTGTTTTTATAAATCAGACTCTGAAATTAAGACTGGAGAAGGGGGGCTGTCTCACTGTGTTGTCTGGTTAATCTGAGCTGAGTTGATCCTGTATCAGCCTCCTGAGTAGCTGGGACATGTGAACACCACTACACTTGGCATGACTTATTTTGAAATTGTTTTAAGAGATTCACTCTGTATTGGGAATAAGATAAAGGTTCTTTTCCTTCTAAGCACTCTGCTAGGAGCACTGACCAGTGCGGTAAGGCCATACACAATAATAAAGATTTTTTTTAAAATACTATTTATAGTTCTGGAGAGATGGCTTAGGGCTTCAGAGTGCTTGCTGCTTTTTCAGAGGACCTAGCATTCATGTGGCAGCTCACAAATCTGTAATTTCAGTTTTAGGGGATCCAATACCCTTATCTAGCCTTCATGGGCATCAGCAGGCAAGACACACCCACATCCATAAAATAGAAATAGAAAAATCACCATACTATTTTCTGGTTTCACTTGGGTATTTGATTCTGTTGTAAAACATCAACTAGGAACTCAATGACATATCACACACCATTAGTTTTTATTCTTTTAGATTTTTTTTTAATTTTAGAAGAAGAAAGCTAGACCCTGAAGTCATTCTGCTTATAGAAACGAATAAGGAATTTGCCTTGAATGCACATCTGAATGTTTTCATTTTGTTTTAGAAAAACAGCTGACTATGCCGATTTTAAAGAATGAGATCAAATGCCTTCCATCCCTGCCTCCTCTGAATAAGTCCAGCACAGTCCTCCATACTTTTAACAGCACAATTTTGACACCAGTGAGCAACAATAATTCTGGTTTCCTTCGAAATCTTTTGAATTCATCCACAGGAAAGGTATGTGCTCCTTTTATTACTTGTACCCTGTATGAAGTTGAGTAGAGAAAAGGACATGAATCATCTGTCACTGCAGGCGATCCATGGCCCGTATGGATGGGTTTGGGACACTTTCGTCTTCCAGCTATTGGTTTTTTTTAACCCTGGCTTTCACTTTCTTAAACCTGAATGACTAGCTATGGACTTGGCTCTGTACCTGGGGTCTCTAATTCGGACTCTTGTGGAAATGTGATGTGACGTGTGTCCATCATACAATTATAGAGGTGGGTTTTTTTCAGCAGAGAATGGCATATCTAAGATTTGTGTGTTTTATTAAATTCAGACAGAAAATGGACTAAAAAACACACCCAAAATCCTTGATGACATCTTTGCCTCTTTGGTGCAAAACAAGACTTCTTCTGATTTATCCAAGAGGCCTCAAGGCCTGACAATCAAGCCTAGCATTCTTGGCTTTGACACTCCACACTACTGGCTGTGTGACAACCGCCTGCTGTGTCTGCAAGACCCCAACAATAAGAGCAACTGGAATGTGTTTAGGGAGTGCTGGAAACAAGGGCAGGTAATCCTTGCAGACTCCTTGGTGGTGTTATTTCCTCTCCTCCTGTGTGTATTGTTTGTTTGCGGTACATGTAATTAGGACAGTATGTGGCTATGGCTTATTTTGTATAAACTGACTCTACTATACTATACTTAGAATTTGAGTGCTTTCAGCCAGCTATTTCTTGGGGTTTGATGAACAAGACAGGCCTGAGTTTTCTTGTGTGGTCAACTTCAACAGAAGAAGTGAAAGTGACTAAGACACTGTTGGAATTTGACAAAATGCAATTTAAAAAAGAATCACATATCCCACTTTCAGGGATTAAAACCTGTGCCAGGGGCCGGTAGATAACTCAGTGGTTAAGAATGTCTGCTGCTCTTGCAGAAGACCTGAGTTGGTTCCCAAAACCCATGTTTGTATTGCCACTACCTATATCTCCATGTCTAATGTATCTGATACCATCTCCTAGCTTCCAGGTACACCTGAACACAGATGCAAGGCATGCTCAGAGGCACACGGGTATGCATAGAAATAAAAACGAATGTAAAAGAAAATACAAAAGAAAAAACCCTGTCCTCTGAAGGTAGTTGTGCATGGGTCGCAGCTGTATGGTGTGATGTTAAATTGGTGTGTCATCCACTACAGGACCTGCTGTCAAGGGCAGCACTGCGCTGCTGGCTCTTCAGTTGTGGGCCATCCATTCACAGTGTTCATGGCCTTGTGGGAACACTTGGTGGCCTGTATGTCATGTTCATACACTCCTAGCCTGGTGCAGCTTAGGAATGTAGGATTATGCTGTATCCTGAGAGCAAAGTGTATAGCAGATGAGCAGTGAAGGTATTCTGTGGACTGGAACAGCTGCTTGAAGAGGGGAAGAGCTAGCAGACGGAGGTCAGACTCATCTCCTCCTCCTTCCTTTAGCCAGTGATGGTGTCGGGAGTGCATCATAAGTTAAACACTGAGCTCTGGAAACCCGAGTCCTTCAGGAAAGAGTTTGGCGAGCAGGAAGTGGACCTGGTCAATTGTAGGACCAATGAAATCATCACAGGAGCCACAGTAGGAGACTTCTGGGATGGATTTGAAGATGTTCCAAGTATGTATTAAAGACTGCTCAAGGGGCTAAAGCTGTGTAAAGAGTGGACAGAAGAATAGCAGGACTTCCAAAGGAACTGTCTTTTGGGTTTTCTTTTTACAAAGTTTATGCTTTTGAAGTGGCGAGTTGGCCTGCCGCAGGTACTGCTACTCTTAGAAGAATAGTTCTGACTAACCCTGATCTGTAGTCCAGAAGGTAGAGAAGTACAGGGCAGAGGACACAGGTGGTTCTTCCTGAAGTCCCCAGACAGAACAGGAGGTGCTCTCAACCTCCTATCAGAGCAAAGCAAGTCCTTTCTGTTTGGTTGAGTTTGAGCCCCTGAGAATTTTGATGCTGAGGGGAGGAGGGTAGTGAGTGACACTAGTACTTTCACAATACTGTGAGGAAAGCAAAGTTGGTCCCAGCGACAAGCTTTGTGTGTTCAAAAATAGGACTCCATAGATGGTAATTAATCTTTACTTTGCTGTCTCCAAGATACAGCTTTATTTTTTGTTGCCATAAAAATAAGAGTTGGCAATTGGCAAGAATAAGAGATAGCTAAGTTGTGTTTGTATGCCAAATGGACTTCTTTGATTTTGAAAAATCTTAGATAAAATACTTTATTTGTAATATTAAGATATTAGCTAACTCGTCCTTTTTTGTTTCTAAATTATGAATAAAAATTCCTTTATTCTGGTTAATCTCTCTAGACCGTTTGAAAAATGAAAAAGAAAAAGAACCAATGGTGTTGAAACTTAAGGACTGGCCGCCAGGAGAAGACTTCAGAGACATGATGCCTTCCAGGTCTGCTTTCAAATGTGGATTGAGCTAATTCTGTCCTCCACTTGGGGAATGCAAAGTCTCAGATGGCAGAAAGCTAGTTTTTAAGGATGTATAAGACAGCTTCATGTTTTTATTGGTTCTGATGTTTTTATATTGTGTATGTACCTTTAAGAGATAGGTACGTTTTTAATGAGATTAAAAAAGTAGTGACTTTAGATCTGGGTAGGAATGGTCTGCACATTTAATGTAGAAGTGCCCTGCTGTGAAGACTTTCAGGCTGGTTTTCAGGCAGTCCTTGGATCAGACACACCCAGAGTAATGTATCATTCGGACACATCTCTGTAGCACAGGACGTAGTTTTACATACCAAGGCCAGCCATCTCTGTATCAGATTTGGTCTTTTTTGTATAGAAGGAGCAAAAGAAGTCCTAGTGTGCTAGAGTAGAAAAGCAAGCTTGCTGTGTTTCTTGTTCTAGGTTTGATGATCTGATGGCCAACATTCCACTGCCTGAGTACACTAGGCGAGACGGCAAACTGAACCTGGCCTCCAGACTGCCAAACTACTTTGTACGGCCAGACCTGGGCCCCAAGATGTACAATGCTTATGGTAAGAAGGAAGCGTAACTTAGTGGAAATGAAACAAGCTGTTTGAAAAAATGACTAGCTAGAAAGCGGCTGGACACTGCCTTTGTTCCTGCACAGTTCTCTCTCTCTCTTGGTCACATGTATATGGGTTTTCATGGCTGCAGTTTTGCATAACAGCAGGTTGCAGTTTTATATTTTTCTGTCTTCAACGCCAAACTGTAATTGCTGAAACTTCTTGTGGTTTGGTCATTTCAGTCTTGATGGATATCTAGGTCAGTTTTCCTATTGTTTCCCACTAACATCACATGGTGTGTGCGCGCGCGTGTTTGCAAGTGCCTGTGTGTTTTGCAGAAGTTAGGATGCTGTAGAAAAAGTGACTATATCTGAGAAAGTTTTGTCACCAGTTTCTGGCCAAAGGTAGATCTGTTGTCCCAGACACCAATAGATGGCAGTGTCTACAAAAGCTTTTCTTAGGAAACCTTGTGGGGATCCTTAGGATTTGGGGTGGGGATTGTTGTATGTAATCTTGGTTCCATCTGAGTTGAGGCTGCCTTGGTTTAGAGCCTGGTTGTTTCAGCATAATAACCCAGGGCTGGAATGGGTAGGTTGAGTAGCAGTCAGCTATCCTCCTTTTGTCACACCGGCTGTTATACAGTGTGTGCAGCTACAATGGCCTGCAGTCCCACCTCTGCCTTGGGCATTCTTCCTTGGAGCCTTACCCCAGTCTCTTGGTTACTGTCTTTCAGGTCTATGTTTATCATTCTCTTGAATTTATAATTTTATCAGTACATTTTTCTGGGGCTGGAGAGATGGCGCAGTGGTTAAGAGTGCTTGCTGCTCTTCCAGAGGACCTATGTCAGTTCCCAGCATCCTGATCAGCTGCAGCTCATACTGCTAATAACTCCAGCTCCAGAGGGTCTCCTAACCCTTGACCTCTGAGTACATGTACACATGCGACGTACAATCAACACAAACCCCAAACATAAAAAACAAAATGTTTTAAAGATAGTCTATTTTTCTACATTGTATTTTTGTTCATAGTCTGCGTTTATGTTTTAAGTACTCTTGAGTTTTAAGATACTCCTTCATGTGGTCCTATGTAACTTGTTTCATTCACCTTATTTTTGACATGTAATTGCTTTTTTAACTTGCATTTTGTACTTTTTTTTCCTTTTTTTTTAACCAGAGAAATACCTTTTAGATTCATTGGACGCTGCCATGTCCAGTGCAGGTGCTCTTATGCTCTTATACCGTACAGTGTAGCCATGTCAGCACTTTATTACGACTGTTTCACTGGCTGCCCGTTACGTGCTTTTACCATTTAAAGCATGTCTCAAATTCTATAATTTGAGCCAAATGCCCAAGGCATTCGTAGGGCTGTTATTTCAGCAAAAGTGCAGCTGACTTCTAGGCTCCTAGATGGCACGGAAACTACCATCCCTTGGTTTTAGCCTTTCAGATAGCAGCCACCAAGCAAGCTAGAAATGAAGCCTTTTTTCTCCAAACAGTATACCCTCTTTCTATGGTTACAAGAGGGAGAGTGCTTGTGTCAAAAGTCAGGAGTGGCCACAGAGCAAGGTGAGCCGCCTTTTGTGAACACACTGAACACGGAAGAGAATTGAGTGCACTGGGCAGTGTTCCCTCTTACTGGGTGGGGCTGCCTGCGGTTCCAGTGTGTGCAGCCGCAACTACCAATGGACTCCTTGAGTGACGCTGACTGATACCTTTTATCTCTGAGCCTTCATTGGTTATGAACCTTAGTTAGCTTCTATAAACATCCTTTGAGCAAATTCTGCCTGCAAGAGGTCACTTTACCACTCTTGATTTCTTGCTTACATTCTTAGTTCTAAGTATTCTGGTATACTCAGGCTTTTTCTTTCTTTCTTAAGGATTGATCACTCCAGAAGATCGGAAATACGGGACTACAAATCTTCACTTAGACGTATCTGATGCAGCCAATGTCATGGTTTATGTGGGAATTCCCAGAGGACAGTGTGAACAGGAAGAAGGTAGGGTCTGAAATACTGAAGCTGGGGTGACTGTCTGAGCCAGGACACTCAGTTCACACTTGCTTTTTCTCTTGTTGTAGAAGTCCTTAGAACCATCCAAGATGGAGATTCTGATGAACTCACAATCAAGCGATTTATTGAAGGGAAAGAGAAGCCAGGAGCCCTTTGGCATATATATGCTGCTAAAGACACAGAGAAGATAAGAGAATTCCTTAAAAAGGTGCGCTGCTAACCCTGTGCCATATGAGAAGATCATAAGAATAGCAATACTGTAAATTCCCGCACAGTGCAAATCCGTACCACTTGGATGGGCTGTCAGTAGTTGCTAAGAAACAAGGATTCTAAAAAAGGGGAGGCCTTGTCTTCTGCGTTTGTTTTCTGTTTTAATGCACTTGGAGATTTTTGCTCTGTCTTGAGTTTGCCTGATCATCACATTGTACCTGGGTTGTTGTTAATACTGCCTTGAAAACAAGAGCATTTCATTAGTTCATAAGTCAGTTCTTGGCCCCAAGAATGAGTTCTGAATGAGTTGAAGTCTCTGTTAGTTTTGTTCTCATTTGGTGAGAGACCCAACTTAAGTGATTGTCATTTAAAGGAATAGCAGGAACCGGGCAAAGTCAGTTTCACTGTAGTTGCAGGATGTTATGTGGCGTTCCCAGCACTGGATAGTGCTGTCTCTCTTGAAACTTGTTCAGTGTCGAGGCTGCTGATTACAAACCAGAGATTTGTCATAGGGACATTCCTAGCCCATCTGTGGTCCTGACACAAATGGCTCTTTAATATCCAGTTGCTAGAAATCAATTAAAGATTGACTGTTTGACCTCTGGTCACCATATTCTCTTGATGATGTCACTTTTTAATAGTATGGTTTTCTAGACACTGTAGGAAAAAGAAGTTTATATCTTTGGGACTGTTTCATAACTCAGACAGTAAGTACAAGACAAGTTGGTTCATAAGGAATCTCTTTACATTTAAAGAGAGGACCTAAAATATTATCAAAGAGTATACAGACTATAGGAAGTGATAGCAGGAAGGCAAGGTTTTTGTGATTCTCTTGATTCATCTGTTAATGAACCTGTTGAATCCTGTTTCTGCCAGTGGGAACACATAACCAAAGACAGCCTGATGCTGACTACTTGTATTTTGGGAAGGAGAAACACTCTTGTTGGGTTTCAACATTTGCTAAGTTGCATACAATTTTTACTGTATTGTAGGTATCAGAAGAGCAGGGTCAAGAGAACCCCGCAGACCATGATCCCATTCATGATCAGAGCTGGTATTTAGACCGAGCCCTGAGAAAGCGGCTTTATCAAGAGTATGGAGTTCAAGGCTGGGCTATTGTACAATTTCTTGGGGATGTGGTGTTTATCCCAGCAGGAGCTCCACATCAGGTCAGAACCAGTTATTCTTGTTTATTGCCTTTCTGCTGTGACCTTGTGACCTTGTGGACTTCTTACAGATGTGGCTTGGTGTTTTCCAGGTTCATAACTTATACAGCTGTATCAAAGTGGCTGAAGATTTTGTGTCTCCAGAGCATGTTAAACACTGCTTCTGGCTTACTCAGGAATTCCGTTATTTGTCACAGACTCATACCAACCATGAAGATAAATTGCAGGTAAAAACAGCACCAGGTCCTGGCATTTGCTACCTATGGCTCATGATCCAGTAGTGACCTTACAAAGAGAGTCGGTGTATCTGGCCGTGTCACAGTTGGGATAGCTTTCTATCTAGTCCTACCATGCGTGCACTTGAGTGACAAAGCTATAAGCCCAGAGGAAGCCTCACCCTGGTCATTGCTCAGGCACTGAAAGTCTTTATCCATGGCTTATCCACCAGCCAAGTGTTCTGGAACACAGAACCTGGCCTTTTGTACCACAGTGCTTTTGTTACTTGTGGTAGAGCAGGATTGAAAGAACTGAACGCTGGGATCAGGCAGGGCTGTTGTGTTCAGAGAGTGAGTAGTGGATTGTGCATGTGTGTGTGTGTGTGTGTGTGGCAGCTCCCACTGCAGTCCCAACTTCACTAATCCAGAGTCCGAAGAGGGTTTGAAGGCCCCCTGAGCTATGCAACAGCATCACAATTTAAACAAAATTAACAGTGAATTCATTCATATTGCTTCATGTTTGAGTAGTTAAAGTCTGATACCACACTGTGCACTCACCTTGGCCAAAACTGATTGTGACTTCTTCAGAGAAGGATGGTATGGGTATCGCATTCTGGTCTCCAGGAGACAGAGGCCCTCAAATTACATGTACTGAGTATTAACTTAAGTTCTAAGAGAAGTTCATGTATCTGGTGATGTTATTCTTGGTGAGGAATTTTAGGTTTAATGAAGCAGTCATTTTTTTTTTTTCTTCTGTTGCTTTAGGTGAAGAATGTTATCTACCACGCAGTGAAAGATGCAGTTGCTATGCTGAAAGCCAGTGAATCCAGTTTGGGCAAACCTTAACTCCTCTCTGCACATTGGAGATGAATTATTGGCAGCTGATCAAACTCTTCAGGCAGGATTCCTGTGGACTTTGAGATTTACTGTTACCTCATCTTCTTTTTTAAAGTACACCTGACTTGTGAGGGCACTGTCTCTAATGTATATTTCTAGTGTTTACAGACACTAAGTGTGTATATGTAGTAACTATTTACAGACCACGCATCCTGAAACTGTGACTTCACCTAGATCTTCTACCGAGCTGAAGACCTGCTGGCTCTGAAACAGTACTTGCAGTTACTCCCCAGCTGTTTGTTTGGACAGCTCATTCAAATGGCTTTTTAACTAGTAGGGATCACTGCAAAGTTTCATTGGAATTTCTTTTATGTCCTTTGGAGCCCCCCTCCCCCCCAGGGTCCAGAAGAGCAGTGGCGGAAGTGACAGCTAATGGTGCCGTTCTAAGTACATTGCATAGGACCGGCGTTATATAGCAGAAATAACTACTGTATAATTCTTGGGGTTAACCATCTTTAGTTAATGGAATTTTAATTTAAATGAAGCTTTGCTAATTTTAAGTGGTAAGCATTTTGCATTAAAATATTCATATAATACTTTGGCTCTGTTTTCTGGCCTTTATTCTTTGTTTACACACCTCAAGATAGGGTTGAAAATATTGAATTAGATAATCACCATTTCCTGCTCATCTGTCCTGCTTTTGTTAAGAGCCACCACCTGTGTGAAAATGGGAACTAACCAAAACCCAAATATTTACTGGTAACTGCTTCTGAACAGTGAGAGTCGTGTGTACAAAGGCGGAGGAGGCAGTGTTGGAAGGGTTAGGACAGCCTAAATCCCCATCTCTGAAGGGGCGGCATGGGTAAAGAAGGCCACCCTTCTGTGGCCCCTCTCCTGGGCTGCTGTGACTGCAGAAGGAATTTATTAATGCAAGGCCTAAAGTGTGGGGGTCAGCCTTGCCAGAAATAATACATGTCTAAGTAAGTTTACAGGAGCAGTTTTTGAGGATTTCTTACAAGCGCCTTTGTAGATTTGTAGTGGGGAAGCCACCTTCAAGCCTGCTGCTGTCAAAGGTTCCCATACAGAATTATAAGGACTTACTCAGAGTTGAACTTACCCAAGAGCTACAAAAGGCAAGACCCAGGCAGCAAGAACTTTAACATCCTCATATATACCTGAAGTTAGAGATTCTGGACTGATCTAGCTGTCACTCTGGAATCTCGAGTATGTTCAAAGAGTGTAGGAAATGTGTCAGAGACATTGTCAGAATGGCCATGTTTGGAAAAACTCTGCATGCAACTTAAAATGAAGAAGAGTGGTTTCAGTTAGAAATTCAATGTGAGGCAATGAGACGCTCTGGTTACCTCTGTTTCTCAGATCCCACATTAGAAGAGGAGAGAAACAGCTCCACACAGTTGTCCTCTGACTTTTTCTCATGAAAGTCACACATGTCCCATACCAATTAAATCAGTAATAATGAAAATATCCAAGAATAAAGTTCCTATGAACTAGATCACAGGGGTGGAGGAGCATTTACATTGAATATCAGAAAACAAAAAGGATGCTAATTTTCCAGTATTTGAAGACATGCCATCAGATTGAGCAAACCTATCTAAACCAGTGAGGATGTGTTTCTAAAATGTAGTAATAAATCTAAACTTTGGGGAGATAGCTGAGTCTAAAGTGCTTGCCCTGACATCAGGTCCCCAAGCACAAGCAAAAACCTGGGAATAGCAGTCTGTCCCTATAGCCATAGTTTGCTGAGAACAGCCTAACCAACTACTAAGCCCCAATTAGGTTCAGTGTCATACTCATGACAGCGAGTAAGTAATTCAACACACTAGATATATGACTTCGCCAAGTAGATGGGGACAGAAAGCACTTGTTGCAGACGACCCACAGCGCTGCTTCCACCTGCCTGCAACCTGAACTCCAGGAACTGTGGGTACCATTTATTTGTATCCTCCCCGGGCATCTAGCATGCACATGCAGACAAAACACTAAGGCAAATGGAATAATGTTTTAAGCAGACAAAATTTTTATATCTAAAGACAAAGTGGTGAGAGAATGAGTGAGGAAGACATCCATCGTTGACATAGCTTTCACATATCAGGGAACATGTACTTTATTACAAAATAACTGTATTCTAAAACTGGCTCCCTAATGATGCCTCCATTATGTTGGAAAAATAGCCATTCTGTAGAATCTGTGCCTCAAATGTTAATAATAAATGTAGTATGACTAAAGCCACCAATTAAAAGAAAAAATCAGAATGAAAGCAATGTATTTGGAACTGATATACAAAAGTACAACTCGGGAAAAACGGTGATTCAGTTTAAAATCGTACCTCGAATTTATAACGTGAATTAGCCATGGCTCTCCATCGAACAGAACAGAATATATAGACTAAAGGGGAACTTATTAGCATGGCTTACAGGCTGTGTGGTACTATAGTCCAACAACGGCTGACTTGTGACAAAGGCTGAGAATGATGCCTGTGTAGTCACATCTGGAACTGAAGTCCTAGAGAATCCGCAGAGTTGCTGGTCTTTCGTCTCTAAGTTGGACATAATACTGTCCTCAGCCCAAAGAACAAATGCACTTGTCTTCAAAAGTGAGGCCAAGTACACAAAGAGCAAAGCTCCTTTTCACAGCCTTTTATTGGGCTGCCACCAGAAAGTGTGACCCAGATTTAAGGGTGGGCCAATGCTTCAAATAATCTGATTAAGGAAATCCCTCACAGGCCAGCCCAGCAACTTGGGTTTTAGTTGACTTCAGCCGTAATCAAATTAGCAACCAAGATTAGCCATCACAGACATATGAGAAGGTTTAACTGCACCAAGCTTGGCATCATCATCATCATCATCAATGATACAATAATGAGTATGTAAAAGTAAGACATGATACGCCAGATACAAGCCTTGAATCTCAGCACTTGGGAGGCAGAGGCAGGTTCATCTCTTGTGAGTTCCAGAAAAGCCAGAGCTATGAGACCCTGTCTCAAAAAATTTAAAAAGATCAAAGAAAGAAGTGTGTTTGTTGTTAAATCTCTAAAGACTTTTTTTTTTAAAAAAAAAAAAAAAAAAAAGAAGGATTGGGTCTAAGCCTTGTATTTCTAAATATGTTATACAGGCACAATGCCCATGAGAGTATCAATATTCATTTCACTTTCATATCAGTAAGAAGCTCATACCAATGAAAACCTTAAATTTGAAATCCAAGTGAATTTTGTACCATTTAAGAAATTATAACTTCATCTTGATACTAAATTATACAGATTTCTACCAGTAGGTTATGGCTATGCCATAAATCCTAGCTAATCCTCCCTGTTCCAACAAAACCACTACTTTTCCCCTGAGAGACAGCTCAATATTAACCACCTTAGTCCCCAAGCCCGGGGAATAGGGGTGCTGACTCTTCTTTAACTTCTTCAAGCTGATTATAGGCGTTGAGATATTAGAAGAGGGGTGGGGAGAAGAGTAAATTGATAAGCCTCTGACGCTGTGTCTTCACTGCATCCAGTGAAATTCCCAGACACCGGAGGTTTGAATAGGTCTGCTCGTTTTGCTTGATGAGTAGATACACCAAGGCTGTGCATTCTGCAATATACAATTCTCTGGACAAGTTTTAGTATCAAGAAAAAAAAATTTTTTTTTCCTAGAGGGCTGACATCTTTTTTTTAAAGATGTTGGTTCTAACAACTTTTTTCCCCCTTTTATGTAGTTGGTTATAATATTTACATTACAAGTTTTACCTCTTATCCCATTTCCCCCACCACCCAGGAACCCTTTATCCTATCCCCCCTCCTTATATCCCTTCTATGAGGCTGTGCCCGCACCTACCCCCCCACCCCCCCTACCCCCTCCTCACCCTCACATTCCCCCTATTCTGTGTTTGTTTTTCATGGGACCAAGAATCTGGTCACCCACCTATGGCCAACAAGGCCGTCCTCCCCTACTTATACCGCTAGAGTCGTAGATCCCTCGCTATGTGCTCCCAGGCTGGTGGTTTAGACCCTGGGGAGCTCCGGTTGGTTGGTATTGTTGGTTTCCTCTTGGGGTCACAAACCCTTTCTGCTCCTTCAGTCTTCTAAGTTCTCCATTGGGAAACCCTTGATCATATCAGTGGTTAGCTGCGAGCATCGTCCTCTGAATGTGTCAGTCTCTGGCAGATTTCTAAGGAGACAGCTATATCATATTCTTGACAGCATGCATTTCCAGCCATCCACATCAATGTCTAGCTTAGGTGACAGTACATGGAGTGGATGCCCAGGTGGAATGGTGTCCTGATGGCTCCTCCTTCAGTTTCTGTCCCATGTTTTGTTTCCATAATTGCTCCCTTGAGTATTTTTGTTACTGGTTCTAAGTAGAACTGAGGCATCCCCTCTTGGTCTTCCTTCTTCATGAGCTTCATGTGGTCTGTGGGTTGAGTCTTCGCTATTCTAAGTTTTTGGGCTAACATTCGCTTAACAGTGAGTAAATACCATGTGTGTTCTTTTTTTTTTTTTTATTGGATATTTTATTTACATTTCAGATACCAACCTCTTTCCCCATTTCCCCTCCCTAGAAAACACCCATCCCGTGCCCACTTTTCCATTTTGCTTTTATACAATTTTTTTTAAATGTTAATCAAAGACTTTATAAGTATGGTAATGCTCAATCAGAAGTGTAACCTAATACCCAACCTAGCATGTAAACTATCTTTGACTGGTGGAGACATGTGAATTTCTGCCTCCATGCCCCCTCTCTCTTTCTCTCTCTTTTTCTCTCTCATTACCTAGCTTCTCATCTACTTCATCTTCTCCTCTCCTTACTCCATCTTTTAAGGGTGCTCCTTCCCCCTTAGCTCTTCCTACATATTACCCTTCCTGTTAAAATAAAACTTTTCTCACAGAATACAATTAGAGCATAATTATTCCTATTTGTACCAGTGAGGTACAAGATAGTCTTAATACCCAGTCCCTCCTCTTTTTGACTAACCAGAATCTCTGTCGTCTCTCTTGACTAGAACACTTAATTTTGAACCTGGCTTTTTCTTGGCTTTAGAATGAATGTCAGCTGAAAACCATCCACTCAGACCTTTTCTCTCAAGGTAAATAGCCAGGATTGGCTATGAGTCTATAGGTCTTCAACGCCGTCAGAAATCCAGAATGACTAGATTAACTGAAGTTATGGGAAGCACTAAGCATAGCTTCTAAAACTTAGCCAATTTATAGAGACTGCTGAACACCTGGACAGCCCCTATACTACCAAACATTGGAGCATCAAATCTTCAGCCTTCTGGCCCAAATTCATCTGACAGACTTTAGTGCTGCAGAATTATTAAGGGCTGGTTACTCTGTCTAGGCAGATATAATCCGTCGACTATTCTGCAAGTGTGTCCTTTTCTGGACAGTAATTTGTATGTAGATGGAGAGAGGCAATTCTTGCCTAGTGGCTATCTCACCACAACTGGAGTAACTCCAAGGATGCTCAATTTCTTCTTAGAATCCAAGACAAGAAGCTGTCAGGAGCAGACAGGTATCTAATCAAAATGAATATTAATATAGAAATATTTGTGGTGTCAATTCTATGGATTTCTGACGTTTTGAAATCCAACTATCCATGTAAGGTAACCTGGACTGTTGTCTGTTAACTCCTCTCAGCTATTTCTAAATAAAATATAGAAAACACCTTAAAAATAATCTCAAAGTCATGAATTTGCTATAGTCCCTTAACTCACAGGCTAATCATCCCAAATCAGCTAAAAAAAAAAAAAGTTAAAGAAGGACTGGGTCTAAACCTTGTATTTCTAAATGTGTTATACAGGTACAATGCATGTGTGTTCTTTTGTGATTGGGTTACCTCACTCAGGATGATGATTTCTAGATCCATCCATTTACCTAAAACTTTCTCGAATTCATTATTTTTAATAGCTGAGTAATACTCCATTGTGAAGATGTACCACATTTTTTGTATCCATTCCTCCGTTGAGGGACATCTTGGTTCTTTCCAGCTTCTGGCCATTATAAATAAGGTTGCTATGAACATATTGGAGCATATGTCCTTGTTATATGCTGGAACATCTTCTGGGTATATGCCCAGGAGTGGTATAGCTGGATCCTCAGGTAATGCTATGTCCGGTTTTCTGAGGAACTGCCAGACTGATTTCCAGAGTGGTTGTACCAGCTTGCAATCCCACCAACAATGGAGAAGTGTTCCTCTTTCTCCGCATTCTTGCCAGCATCTGCTATCACCTGAGTTTTGATCTTAGCCATTCTGACGGGTGTGAGGTGGTATCTCAGGGTTGTTTTGATTTGCATTTCCCTGATGACTAAGGATGTTGAGCATTTCTTAAGGTGCTTCTCAGCCATTCGAGTTTCCTCTGTTGAGAATTCTTTGTTTAGCTCTGTTCCCCATTTTTTAACAGGGTTATATGGTTTTCTGGAGTATAATTTCTTGAGTTCCTTGTATATCTTGTATATTAGCCCTCAATCAGATGTGGGATTGTTAAGATCTTGTCCCAATCTGTTGGTTGACGTTTTGTCTTATTGACAATGTCCTTTGCCTTACAGAAGCTTTGCTATTTGATGAGGTCCCATTTGTCAATTCTTGATCTTAGAGCATAAGCCATTGGTGTTCTGTTCAGGAACTTTTCCCCTGTGCCTAGGTATTCAAGGGTCTTCCCCACCTTCTCTTCTATTAGTTTCAGTGTATCTGGTTTTAAGTGAAGGTCTTTTATCCACTTGGATTTGAGCTTTGTACAGGAGATATGAATGGATCGATTTGCATTTTTCTACATGTTGACCTCCAGTTGAACAAGTACCATTTGCTGAAAATGCTGTCCTTTTTCCACTGGATGGTTTTATCTCCTTTGTCAAAGGTCAAGTGACCATAGGTATGTGGGCTCATTTCTGGGTCTTCAATTCTATTCCATTGATCTCCCTGCCTGTATCTGTACCAATACCATGTAGTTTTTATTACTATTGCCCTGTAGTACAGTTTAAGGTCAGGGATGGTGATTCCCCCAGAAGTTCTTTTGTTGTTGAGAATAGTTCTTGCTATCCTGGGTTTTTTGTTGTTCCAAATAAATTTGAAAATTGATCTTTCTATCTCTGTGAAGAATTGATTTGGAATTTTGATGAGGATTGCATTGAATCTATAGATTGCTTTTGGCTAGATGGCCATTTTAACTAAATTAATCCTGCCAATCCAGGAGCATGGGAGATCTTTCCATCCTCTGAGGTCTTCTTCTACTTCTTTCTTCAGAGACTTGAAATTCTTGTCATACAGATCTTTCACTTGCTTGGTTAGGTTCACTCCAAGATATTTTATGCTGTTTGTGACTATTGTGAAGAGTGTCATTCCCCTAATTTCTTTCTCAGCCTGTTTGTCTTTTGAGTATAGGAAGGCTACTGATTTGTTTGAGTTGATTTTGTATCCAGCCACTTTACTTAAGTTGTTTATCAGGTTTAGGAGTTCTCTGGTGGAAATTTTAGGGTCACTTCAGTATACTATCATATCATCTACAAACAGAGAAATTTTGACTTCTTCCTTTCCTATTTGTATCCCTTTGACTTCCTTTCGTTGTCTAATCGCTCTGGCTAGGACTTCCAGTACTATATTGAATAGGTAGGGTGAGAGTGGACAGCCTTGTCTAGTCCCTGATCTTAGTGGGATTGCTTCAAGTTTCTCTCCATTTAGTTTGATGTTGGCTACTGGCTTGCTGTATATTGCTTTTACTATGTTTAGTTATGGACCTTGAATTCCTGCTCTTTCCAAGTCTTTTAACATGAAGGGATGTTGAATTTTGTCAAATGCTTTCTCAGCATCTAGTGAGATGATCGTGTGGTTTTTTTCTTTGAGTTTATTTATGTAGTTGATTACATTGATGGATTTTCGAATATTGAACCAACCCTGCATTCCTGGGATAAAGCCTACTTGATCATGATGGATGATTGCTTTGATGTATTCTTGGATTCAGTTTGTGAGAAATTTATTGAGTATTTTTGTATCAATATTCATAAGAGAGATTGGTCTGTAGTTCTCTTTGCTGAGTCTTTGTGAGGCTTTGGTATGAGCATAATTGTAACTTCGTAGAACGAATTGGGTATTGTTCCTTCTGTTTCTATTCTGTGGAATAGTTTGAAGAGAATTGGTATTAGGTCTTCCTGGAAGGTCTGGTAGAATTCTGCACTAAAACCATCTGGCCCTGGACTTTTTTTGGTAGGGAGATTTTTAATGACTGCTTCTATTTCTTTAGGGGTTATGGGACTGTTTAGATGGTTTATCTGCTCCTCGTTTAACTTTGGTACCTGGTATCTATCTAGAAAACTATCCATTTCATCCAGATTTTCGAATTTTGTTGAGTATAGGCCTTTGTAGTAGGATCTGATGATTTTTTAAATTTCATCTATTTCTGTTGTTATGTCTCCCTTTTCAGTTCTGATTTTATTGATTTGAGTGCTGTCTCTGTGCCCTTTGGTTAGTCTGGCTAAGGGTTTGTCTATCTTGTTGATTTTCTCAAAGAACCAGCTCCTGGTTTTGTTGATATTTTGTATAGTTCTTTTTGTTTCTACTTGTTGATTTCGGCCCTGAGTTTGATTATTTCCTGCCGTCTACTCCTCTTGGGTATATTAGCTTCTTTTTGTTCTAACACTTTCAGGTGTGCTGTCAAGTTGTTAATGTACGCTCTTTCCATTTTCTTTTTGTGGGCACTTAGATTTTTCCTCTCCGGACTGCTTTCATGGAGTCCCACAAATTTTGATATGATGTGTCCTCATTTTCATTTAAATCTAAAAAGTCTTTAATTTATTTATTTCTTCCTTGACAAAGTTATCATTGAGTAGAGCATTGTTCAGTTTCCACATGTATGTGGGCTTTCCATTGTTTTTGTCCATGTCAAAGATGAGTCTTAGTCCATGGTGATCTGATAGGGTACAAGGGATTATTTCAATCTTTTTGTATCTGTTGAGGCCTGTTTTGTGACCAATTATATGGTCTATTCGGAGAAGGTACCAAGAGGTGCTGAGAAAAAGGTATATTCTTTTGTTTTAGGATGAAAAGTTCTATAGATGTCAGTTAAGTCCAATTGGTTCACAACTTCTGTTAGTTTCATTGTATCTCGGTTTAGTTTGTTTCCACGATCTGTCTATAGCTGAGAGTGGGGTGTTGAAGTGAGGTGCAATGTATGCTTTAAGCTTTAGTAAAGTTTATTTTATGTATGTGGGTGCCCTTGCATTTGGGGCATAGATGTTCAGAATTGAAAGTTCCTCTTGGTACATTTTTCCTTTGATGAATATGAAGTGACCTTCTTTGTCTTTTTTGATTACTTTTGGTTGAAAATTGATTTTATTTGATATTAGAATGGCTACTCCAGCTTGTTTCTTGGGGCCATTTGCTTGGAAGATTGTTTTCCAACCTTTTACTCTGAGGTAGTGTCTGTCTTTTTCACAGAGGTGCGTTTCTTGTATGCAGCAGAATGTTGGGTCCTGTTTATGTATCCAGTCTGATAGTCTATGTCTTTTTATTGGAGAATTGAGTCCATTGATATTAAGAGATATTAAGGAAAAATGAATGTTGTTTCCTGTTATTTTTGTTATTGGCAATGGAGTTATGTTTGTATAGCTAACTTCTTTTGGGTTGTTGGAGGATTACTTTCTTGTTTTTTCTAGGTTGCAGTTTCCCTCCTTGTGTTGGAGTTTTCCCCCAATTATCCTTTGAAGTGCTGGATTTGTGGTAAAATATTGTGTAAATTTAGATTTGTCATGGAATATTTTGGTTTCCCCATCAATATTGATTGAGAGTTTTGCTGGGTATAGTAGTCTGGGCTGGCATTTGTGTTCTCTTAGGGCCTGTATGATATCAGTCCAGGATCTTCTGGCTTTTATAGTCTGGTGAGAAATCTGGTGTAATTATTATAGGTCTGCCTTTATATGTTACTTTGCCCTTTTCTCTTACTGCTTTTAGTATCTTCTCTTTGTTTTATATATTTGATGTTTTGATTATTATGTGACGGGAGGTATTTCTTTTTTGGTCTAGTCTATTTGGGGTTCTGTGGGCTTCTTGTATATTTAAGGACATCTCTTTTTTTAGGTTAGGGAAGTTTTCCTCTATAATTTTGTTGAAGATATTTACTGGCCCTTTAAGTTGGGAGTCTTCACCCTCATCTATACCTATTATCCTTAGGTTTGGTCTTCTCTTTGTGTCCTGGATTTCCTGGATGTTTTGTGTTAGGAGCTTTTTGCATTTCACATTTTCTTTGACCGTTGTGTCTATGTTTTCCATGGTATCTTCTGCGCATGAGATTCTCTCTTCTATTCTGTTGGTGATGCTTGCGTCTATGACTCCTGATCTTTTTCCTAGGTTTTCTATCTCTAGGGTAGTCTCCCTTTGGGATTTCTTTATTGTTTCTACTTCCATTTTTAGATCCTGGACAGTTTTGTGTAATTCCTTCACCTGTTTGGTTGTGTTTTCTTGTATTTCTTTAACGGCTTTTACCTGTTTACCTGCGTTCTCCTCAAATTCTTTGAGAGTGTTGTTTATGTCCTTTATAAATTCCTCTATCATCATCATGAGAAGTGATTTTAATTCTGAGTCCTGCTTTTTGGGTGTGATGTGGTGTTCCGGACTTGCTATGGTGGGGAAACTGGGTTCTGGTAATGCCAAGTAACTTTGGTTTCTGTTGTTTACATTCTTACACTTGCTTTTTGCCATTTGGTCAGCTGTAGTGCTACTTGCACTCACTGGTTCTGACTGGAGTCTGCCTTTCCAGTTATCTTGGTTGTGTCAGAACTCCTCGGGGTCTGGATGACTCTATGATCCTGAGCTCCAGTTGTTCTAAGTACAGTGGCTCCTCTAGGATATCTCAGGATATGGTGTCTCCACGGTAGTAGACCAGCTAGGTGTTTGCTGCTCTGAGTGTAGTTGCTCCTCTAGGATGATTCAGGATATCATGTCCCCTGCTCTGCAGCTCTGCAGTCCGTGACCTGGCTGCAGCTCTGTGGTTCTTGACCTGGCTAGGATGCCGTCAGACGCAGTTTCCTCAGGGGAGCAGATCAGCTGTGTGGCTGCTCAGTCCACCAGGGTCCAGGCCAAGACTTTTTTTTTAAAGCTGACAGCTTTCCAGTTCTATGGATGAAAGTTAAGAGGTGCTACAGACAGCTTGAAAGGTGTGCTTGCCTTGCATGAGGCCCTGGCCTGCCTTCCCCTCAGCTCAGAGGCCTACAGTAAACTCTGTGGAGTTTTCTCCTGGCCCAGCCCATACCAGTAAGTCAGTAGAACAGAGATTTGCTGCTGTCAGTGGAGTTGGCGCGACTGACAGGAATCTCAAGACTCACAAGTCACAAAAATCTGTTCTCTTTTCAAAGATGGCCTCTAACTCAAATCCACTCACCTCTGCCTCTGGTGGAATTAAGCGTAAACCACCATACCAGTTCACTTTCTATTGGGCAATGCTTTACTCTCCAGGTGGGTACTTTAAAAGAAGAGCCTTAGTTTTGGAGGCTGAAGCCATGGATGCCTGGCCTCTGGTAAAGGTCACATAAGAGGTAGCAGCCAATCAGAAAGAAAGGAAGACAGACAGACAAACAGACAGACAGACAGACAGACAAAAAGGGAAAGAAAATTACAAACCAATACTACTTATGAATATACACAGAAAAAAAGTCCTAGATGAGAAATATTAAGTTCAAATACAGCAAGATGTTCAAAATGGAATGACACAAATTGAAACATGTAAGGCCAGGTTAATTTAGGAATATCTACATAAACTAGTTAAACTTTATCTTGAGAGTGTCTCTGTGTGATTCTGGCCATCCAGGAGCTTGCTCTGTAGACCAGGCTGGCCTCAAACTCAGATCCACCTGCCTCTGCCTCTCTGCCTCTCTGCCTCTGCCTCCCAAGTGCTGGGATTAAAGATGTGTGCCATCTCTGCCCAGTTTTTATACATTCTTTTTGAGACATCATCAAACCTACAGTTCAGGCTGAACATAAAGCTATTATTTAAAAGTATAAGAGAAGCTGCTGAAATGGGTCAGTGATAAAGGCACTTACCACCAAACCTGACAATCTGAGTTCGACTGCTGGACTCCCATTGGCAGGTGGAGAGAGCCAACTCCTGCAAGTTGTCAACTGACCTTCACAGTGCACACACACACTGACCTTCACAGTGCACACA
>JANHMN010000008.1:9619982-9655491 GCA_030674055.1 Rhabdomys pumilio | reverse complement strand
ACAGTATGACACCATGTACTAATAAGACAGTATGACACCATGTACTAATAAAGGGTAAAGGGGAACTTAATTCAACAGACAAAGAAAAGCACACCTTTCCATAGTAAAGACAAAACAAACAAAAACCTGGGAGAGATTAGGTAGGAGGATAAAGACCATGTATGGCAAATCTGTAGAAAAAGGAGAGAGCAAGACAGGTCAGGGACTAACACATTCTCACTGCTTCTCTTTAAGCCGACACTACAGTTTCATGATGCCAGCTATACTCCTGAGCTATAGCTCCAGTCCAATAAATACTTCTTTTGGAGAGGGTTTGGTTTTAGTTTGTTTTTGTTTCTAGAAAAGGTCTTATTGTTTATCTCAGACCGGCACAGAACTTACTTTCAACTCATGACAATCCTCCTGTCTTAGCCTCCCAGGTGCTATGGATACAAGCCTGAGTCCCATCCCCAACCACTTCTTTTCAGCATAGCCTTAGCCCTCACAACTACTCAAGGGAAAAAATAAAATGCATCCCAATAGGAAAGGAAGAAATGAAATTTCTGTATGCTGATGTCATGATCTTACACTGAGAAATTCTTAACTCAAAAAACTATTAGAACTAAAAAATTCAGTAAACTTGAAAAATTGAAAAAATTAACATAAAAATCTGTAGCAGTTCTTTCTCTTTGCTTGCTGGCTTCTGGCCAAGGTTTTATGTCACCTAAAGCTCATAGCAACAGGTTCATGTAACGAAGGACAAAAGCCTCCAGATCCATGAGTCAAAATAAACATCATAGTAAAACAATTTTGGTTCTACAAACAAATGATGAGCTACCCAGAAAGAAACACAACAATCTCATTTACAACAGAAACATGAAATCTTATATTTAGGCACTTTTACCATAAGAATGTAAATTAGTACTGCTATAATGGAAAATGATATGAAGGCCATCCCTGTCAGCACATAACTAAAATTCCAGCAACTGGGAGGCAGAGATAGGAGGACCCCTCTAAGCTTGAGGATAGCCTAAACTCACACAAGTCCTAGGTCACTAGGCTACATAGTAACCAGTCTACAAGACTGTTTTTCTTAGAGATAGTACTGCTGTCATGAAACACCATAACAAAAGCAACTTGGGGAGGAGAGGCTTTAACTGGCTTATATATCCTGAGTCACGGCCCACTGAGGGAAGCCAGCACAGGAACACAGACAGGACAGGCATTGGAGGCAGCAGTCCATAAAGAAGTTATGGAGGAGTGCTGCTTGTAGGCTTGCTCAGCTTGCTTTCTTATAGAACCCAGGACCAGCCCAGGGATAGCACCACTCACAGTGGGCTGGCCCTCCTCTCATCAATCACTAATTGAGAAAAATGCCTTACAGGCTTATGTACAGCCCAATCTTATGGAGGCATTTTCTTAACCGAGGTTCCTTCCTCTCAAATAAAACTAGCCAGCACAAAGACTCAGTTGTAAACAACAAAACCATAAAATGATATAAAAAGATTCTTTTTTAAAAAACAAAACAACTAAGAGCATGTGGCCTAGTAACCCCACTCCCAGGTATGTATTTAAATTAGTGAAATAAGAAGGTCAAAAGAATATATGAATTCCTACGTTCATTGCAGCCTCACAAAAATCAAGATATTGAAACAAATTTACACACTCATCAACAAGTGGATAAACTATAGACTTACTTGGTTGGGATCTGAAATGTCGTTCTCTCCACCTTGACCCTCACCCCGAGCACCCATCTGCTTCAGCTCAATTGTTTTCACCTAGTAGTGGCACTATATGAAGGTATTTGGAAACTTTGGGAACTGGGGTCTGCCTAGCAGAAGTAGGTTACTAAGAGAAGAAAGTCCTTTACAGGTTAGATCCAGCCCCTGGTCTCTGCCTCACTCTCTGCAACCTCTTTACTCTGAGGTGCTCTGTCATGTCCTCTCTGCCTATGGACTGAAATGTCTTAGAGAGTCAAAATAAACCTGTCATCCATAGGTCAGGTATCCTGGTCACAATGACACCAAACTAATACCACACAGCACTATACTACACTCAGGGGTGGAAGTCCTGTCACTCGTAACACTATGAATGAATCTAGGAAACGTAATAATCAGTGGAACAAGGCAGACATGGAAAACAGATGACACATGAACCACCTACATGTGCATCCTAATAGAACTAACATCACAGAAGTGGAGAACATGGCTTACAGAAGATGCCAGGCAGGAGGGACTTTTGAAGGGGATAAATGGACTACTGCCGACCAAAGGGTAGTGAGGTCACAGAGTCAGAAGGACTCAGTTTTGAAATGTATTGCACAGCAGGGTAATAAGTCAATAATACTATATACTTCTAAGTAACATACAGTGGGGCTGAAGGCACGGCCCAGAGGCAGAGGGCTTGTTTAGCATATGCACAGCCTAGGGTTCAATCCTTAGCGCTGTAACAATCTTAGAAAGCCAGGCAACAAAGATAAAGCACATGCTAACTGACCGAGCAGATCACAACCACATTTTATCCTGGAAATGTAATTATGGTCTGCCAATCAGAAAATAAATGCATGCCAAGTACATGGGAAAGCACTTCATTTGAGGCTCTGTAATCACACACGTGCGTGTGTGCGTGTGCGTGTAATAAAATGTTAGATTTAAATAAAATCAAAATATGGCAGGGTAATGTGGATGGTGTCCTGAAAGGAGTTATGATGAAGGGGCTGTAGCTCCCCCACAAGATTCTGCCAGAAAGGTAGAAACTTACTGCATCTCTGACAAAGAGAACTACGTTCCGACATGTGGTGATTGTACTGTGATTACTTACAGGAAGTAGACAATAGCTCCATCTATTTCAAAACCACATAGGAAATGGAGAAGCTGACTTCCTAGGACAGTCCATGCCAGAATTACAGTCATCTTCCACTCACACGGCCATCTTCCCAGAGCCAAGGACACCATAAACCTATACAATGTATGTGTTCTCACAGTGTCACCCCTGTTGGACAGAGTGACACCATCCTCCTCTCCTGTAACAATCGCCAGGTTCTGTATACAAAGTAGAGTTGATGCCCAAACAAAGTATGAACATTTCATTTTACATATTTCTGTTGTATTTTAAAATAAGTCCATATTCTAGGTACTTAGATATGTGCAGGTATTCTCTAAACTTTGTTAGAAGGTGTGTGTAAGGCTTTGCAGTATAACTTATGTCAGAGTTTTTCCATTTTTAAGGATGAGCATAATTTTGTATGTTATATGTGTACAGATGAAAGTTGTGCATGCCCTGAATACATAAGGAAATCAGAAGACACTGGGGGTATTTCTCTATTGCTATTCACTTTATATTTTGAGACAGGGTCTCTCACTAAACATGAAGTTTACGTTTTGGCTAGGCTGGCAGGCAGAGAGCTCCTGGGATCTGCCTCCACCCCATACTAGGGGTATAGGCATGAGTGGCCATGCTCAGCTATTAATGGGTGCTGGGAATTCAAACTCATGTCCTCTTGTTTGTACAGCACACTTTTACCCACTGAGCCATCTCCCCAGCCCCAAGGTTGAATATTCTAATAAGTATATGCAACATTTTATTTATCTCTCCATCCACAAATGAGCATTTACATTGCTTCACCCTTGAGCTACTACGAATCACATACGAATATGTGAGGGTGCAAATATCTGTGTATGCCTCTATTTCCCATTCTCGAGTACACACTCAGAAGCAGAACTGTAAGATCATATGGTAATTCTATTCCTGCCCCACCTTTGAACCTCTTCCTTAACTCTTGCCCCCAATCAAAACATGCTCATCATGTCTTTTTCTGCAAGCAGCTGCTGTCAGAAAGCTGTTGCTTGCCAAGTATCTAATCACAACAATATATTAATAGCTGACAAAGGGTAACATCACTCACCTGAGGACAGCTACATTTTAATAAGAGAACATCTTAAGGGGAAAAAAAATCCCTTCAGAGCAGTCACAGGCTAGGGCTGGATACAGAGCTCTAGGGCCAAGACTGGCAAACGGTGCTCAGAAACTCTGGTTATATGCTTTGCTTGTTTCCCACTCCCAAAATGGAGCCTTTCCTTTGCTTCCTTCTCGGATTCGATACTGTTACCCCTCAGCTGTATTACCTCTAACAACATAAAACATTCTACCACACTCACTGATCTCAAGGAGCTAGCCCAGTCAGTCCCAAGTGAACCTTTCTGTTGTGGCAGCATGTTTTCCTCCTGAGTTCTCAGTGTCCTTCATTAATGGCCTTGCAGTCTCGCTAAGACTCCCCTCCCTCAAGCTTGCTTAGTCTTCACTAAGGCCTTTTCCCTCTGCATTCAGAGTCACCTTCCATTCCATGCATTGATTCAGACACTCACTCCATTCCATTTCCTCTCGGTCCTAGGGCCTCCATCTTTGGCATCGGACTTCCCTGAGCCTGTAGTCTGGGCTCACAATAGCCCAGTTAGTTCTCCATACTCACAGTGTGAAGTTAAAGCCCTTACCTAACTCTGAGAACTCTGGCTTCAACCTTCTTTCCAGCCCCACTTTCCAACTTTCTCCGTAGCACACTTGTCAAACTGTCTTCTGAACACAGCCTGAAATATTTCAGTTGTCTCTGTGCAGCTACTCCTTCCACTTAGATTCCTCCCTCGATCTCCCCAAAATATCTCCACTCAACTCCCACTGCCCTTTATCTGTCACTCCAACATGCTTCGCTTTGAGCTTGTCTTTAAAAATCAGTCAGGAAACAGCGGTAAAAACAATATTCTGCACCTCAGTGCCCATCCTTTCCAGACACCTCTACACCTCTGCTCAGAATCCCAAACTCCCAGGTCTTCCTTAGTGTCGCAAACACTGTTCTCTCTGACCTCAGGCCTTTACACAAGCAGTCCTCTCAGTTTGGAGTAAGTACCACTCACCTGCACACACACACACACACACACACACTCATCCTCATATCCTGTTCAGACTTCATCAGGGCCCGAAAGACACCTTTCCTTGATTCTCTACTTCCCCTTTACAGCCCACAGGTATCAAGCAGTTTGCAATTATAAACATATATTGATTTGATCAAGATTATTGGTTTTTTTAAACTAAATTTATTCAAAGTATTTGCTTTCTATCTGATTCATAAAACAATTGTACCTATACCTTTCAGAATTTAATCACAATTAAAAAAAAAATGGAGTGGGGGACAGCAAGATGGCTCCATGTGCAAAGGCGCCTACCAACACACTAATGACACGATTCCCTCCCTAGGATCCACATGACAGAAGTGGCTCCCGAAAGCTGTCCTCTGGCCTTCACATGTGTGTTGTTCATGTATGTTCCCACAACACATGCACAGCAAGTAAATATTTAAAAAAGTAAATGTAATACTTCTTCTTGTTATTGTTTAAAGAAAGAAGACTGAACAGATGGCGCAGCAGTTAAAAGCCCTAGTTGCTCTTGAAGAGGACCTGGATTTGGTCCCCACCACCTACGTGGCAGCTCACAACTGCCTAACTCTAGTTCCAGGGAATCAGATACCCTCCTCTGACCTCCATGGCATCAGGCATACTATGGTGCGCACACATACAGGCAGATAAAACATTCATGCATACAATAAATTCATGCTGGGATACATACATATATACATACATACATACATACATATATACATACATACATAATACATACATAAAATCTTTCTTTAAAAAAGAAAAGGAAAGGAAAGAATATAGGAAGAGAGTAAGGAAGTCTGAATTTTGCTTTTCAGCTCATCTGCATGAAAAGACGGAGTAGTGACTCATGAAGCCTACACTTAAACAGCCTGACCCATCTCGCCCCACTCTGCCTCCCACTCCTCACCTAGTTCTTTTCTATTCATGCATTCATTCACTCATTCATTCACTCAGTTGAGGGTGTCTCTCTGTAGTCCTGGCTGTACTCAAATTCTCAGATACCTTCCTGCCTCTGCCTCTTGAGTTCTGGGATTAAAGGTATGCACCACCATGGATCTGAACATAATTATCTTCAAAATAAAAAAAAATGTGAAAGAAGCTGGACAGTGGTAGTGTATGGCTTTAATCCCAGTATCAAAATTTAAGGAGGTAGAGGCAGGTGGATCTCTGTGAGTTTGAGGACAGCCTAGTTGACAAAGTGAGGTCCAGGACAGGCAAGGGCTGTTACACAGAGAAACCTTGACTTAAAAAAACAATAAAACAAAACAAATAATATGAAAGAAAATAAAAACACTAGTCTAAAAAAAATCCAGCAAATGACTAAACTTACTTGCTTTCAGAAGAAGAGACAGTAAAAAGAAAACATACAAAACAACTGAAAGGTTCAAGTTCCCAAATGGAAATAACTATCCAGGAATAGCACTCTTCCCCTTAGGAACCCATGGGAGAACAGATGCAATGGTATCTTAGACTGCCAGAGAGAATACAGGAAGTAGGTGAGGAAACAAGTCAAGGGACACCAGATAGGAAATGCAGTTTTAAGCTAATGGCAGATACTTACTAATCTACCTGGCTAGTTTTGCCACTTACATTTTACCATAATAAAGAACTAAGGAGAAAACAATTCAGAAAGGCTCAACACAGAAATACTTACTAGAGCAAGTGAAACTCTTCTCCCCTTAATCCAAGCCCTCAGCTTGGAGCACCTTTTCTGATATGTGTCATACTTATTTACACACGTGCGCAAACACATACTCCACTTACCCTCAGAGCACATGCTACACTTGACAGCCAGCAACCTTGCTGGCCTATGAAAAAGGCATGCCTCATATTCTCCTGCTGGCAAGTGCCATCTCAAGCCATCTCAAGCTTGAATATGCCACCCACAATTTATTGATTCAATTCCTCACTGAAGAAAAACAAAATGCTATCAGTTCTACTATTAATTAATGTCTCCCCAGTGTTGGCTTTAAATATCTGCATTTTAGTAACTGGGTAAATTTTTCTGATGTTACAAATATGTACAATTACAAAATGAATGCTAAAAAAATGAAACGTCAAAAAGTTCAAAGTCAAACAAACATTAATGTCAAAAATTATATGTGATGTGCTGTTTCACTTAAACTATGACTTTAAGTGAGGGTGCTATTGTGGGTAAACACTAGAGAGCCTGTCTACACAGGTCTTCTATGTCTGACCACTTTTCCTCTATTATGACTACTGAAAACTTTTACATTCAATGATAATTACTTGGCAAGGCCATTTACACAATAGGTTCTATTAGTAGTCTGTCTAAACTCCACCTCCACAGTTACCGGGCAACAGCTAGGTATGCTCCTCCCCACAGTTACCTAGCAACAGCCAGGTAGCCCTGGCCCACTATAAAAGTGGTTGCTTGCCCCCTCCTCTCTCTCTTAATCTCTTACTCTTACTCCTACCCTCTTAGTCTCTTGCCTCTCTGTCCCCTTCCCCCTTCTCTTCCTCTCTCCACGTGGTCATGGCTGACCTCTACTTCTCTACTCCTCTGCTTCTCTCTGTCTCTCTTTCTCTCTCTCTTTCTCTCTCTCTCTTTCTCTCTCTCTCTCTCTCTCTCTCTCTCTCTCTCTCTCTCTCTCTCTTTCTCTTCTCTCTACTACCCTGCTGGCTCCCCTCCCCATGCCCTCAATAAACTCTATTCTTTACTATACTGGTGTGTGACTGGTCCCTCACGGGAAGAGATGCCTCTACCTGGGCCCGCTGAGACGTCCCTTCCCCCTACCTCTCCACACACCCACAGAACATACTCTCTTTATCTCTTTATCTTCTTATAAACACTTCAGGTTCAACTTCATTTTTTTCTTTTTAATTGTTAGTGTTTTGAAACAGGATCTTACTGTGTAGCCCTGGCTGTCCTGGAACTGGCTATGTAGGCCAAGTCACCTTCAACTCAGTGACATCCACCTGCCTCTTAAAAGTGTGCACCATCATGCCTGGCCGGGACTTTGCTCCATGTTATTACACTGCCATGATTAAATTTGGTACCTTGTCAAAAATGCAAATAAGCAAGTTAAAATCTCATGAAAGTAAATGATTTTAACATGACCTATAAACACATATGCCAAGTTTACAAACAATAATAAAAAATGACTTAAAATTTTGTTAATTCTCAAAGAAAAATCACAAGAAAATCTTTGACTCCTCTGTAAAATCTGCCAGAATGAAAATGGCTGGCCTTACTAGGAGTGGTGGTCCATGTCTTTGATCCTAGCACTGGAATGCAGAGGCAGATGAGTCTCTGTGAGTTCAAGGCCAGCCTGGTCTACATAGTCAGTTCCAGAATAGAGGATAGGACAGGACAGGACAGGACAGGACAGGACAGGACAGGACAGGACAGGACAGGACAGGAAAAAAGGAAAGAAGAAGAAAGGAAAGCAGGTAGGTAAAAGAAAAGAAGCGAAAATGGAAAGGAAAAGGACAGGACAGGAGAGAAGGGGGTTGCCGTGAACTCACTAACGAGCCTCTACCTCCCAAGTTCTGGATTACAGGCACTGTGGCAACTTGTCCAACTAACAATTCCTATAAATACTTTCATGCTTGAGAGCAGGTTTTGATATGAAAAAATGGTATATATTTAAATTCTAATATAGCCAAAATGGCTTTCATGATTTTTGAATCAACTATTAATTAATTAATGTGAAATGAATAGACACAAACTCCAAGTCATTTCTGTTGATTCTGATTTGGAAAGTCACGTTTCATGTGAGTCTACTTTAGGTTGCTACACCTTGGTGTGTGTGATGGATGTTGGACAATAATTTTTAGGAGTCAGTTGTCGCCTTTCACCACATGTGTCCTGGGGATCAAATCTGGGTTGTCAGGCTTGGCAGCAAGCATCTTAATCTGCTGAGAGCCATCTTATCGTCTCCAGAGATGTATACCCTTGGACAGAAATGTGATTATTTCATTTCAAAGCACATTTGGGGGCTAGGGATGTAGCTCAGCTGATGCGGTACTTGCTGAGGATGCACAAAACCCTGGTCCAAGTCCCCAACCTCACATAAAACCAGGTGCCAAGACACACGTGTTGTGACCCTAGTACTCAAGGAAAAGCAGAGACAGGCGGAACAGAGGTACAAAGTCATCTTCTACAATGAAGAGTTCAAGGCCCGCCTGGGCTACATGAGCCCCTGTGACCAACAGCACAGCTGGAACTTCTTACTGGGGTTGAGAGTCTTTATATATCCATTTCCTCTCCTTTGTCTTCATGCAATTTTTAAATGGTTTTCAAAAGGCTTTTGATTGTGCTATCAGCCTTTGGGTTATTACAATTGCTTAGTCACTTTTTCTTTTGATTTTGTAGGGAATAATTTTGAACTTGTTTAGAAACTTTAAACATTTTGTGCTGCATTTATCAACCTTTTCTTTTATAAGATTTTATATTTGACTCTGAAAACATTTTTTCATTTCATCTTCTTATAAATGCTAAGTATATTTTCTTCTTTTTTTTTTTAGTATATTTTCTTCTACTGCTTTTGTGAATTTATTTTTTATCTTCAATATTTGGTCCATTCAGAAATCATTTTAGCAAAACATATACATTCCTAAAGTAGATTTAAATGCAGAATATACTTTACTAATTTTCTAACTCAAAATTGAAAGTAAAAAGTTATATGCTATTTCTGAATATGAGAGTCTCTTAGCTGCCTAAATATTAGAATTTCTAAGATGACAACACTTTATGTGCACAGTAGGCAAAACACACTTGAAAACGAGAAGCAAGCTTCTTGTAGCTTGAGGTATCGGCGGGAGCGGCCGAGTGGCTCGAGGAGCCGTTATCAGAGCCGGAGCTGCGGAGCTGCGGGGTTAAGCCTGATCAAGATGACATCCTCCCAAAAGCACCTTCATGGCAAAGCCCATGGGGGAAAAGCCAGTGGGGAGCCTGGCTGGGATTGGTGATACCCTGAGCAAGAGGCTGGAAGAAAAGGGCTTTGACAAGGCTTATGTGGTCCTTGGCCAGTTTCTGGTGCTAAAGAAAGATGAAGACCTCTTCCGAGAATGGCTGAAAGACACATGCGGTGCCAATGCTTTGGGTGCCTTCAAGAATGGTGTGATGCCTTCTTGTAATGTTCTCAGGGGAAATCTCAGCCCCCAGCCACAGCATAGTATCTCCAGAGTCTGCAGCAGGGCAGGGTTCCTCACTGTCTTCCATGAAGGAAAAGATTGCTGTTGTCATCCTCACTTCCTATGTACTCCAGGGTCTTCTGGGAGTTTCTCCCCTCAGCATTTCAGCCTTTCTGGAATTCTTGCCCTTGCATGCCTTCCCCTTCCACCTCCCCTGCAGTTCCATGGCAACAGCTACCAGCTTTCCTGAATGGATTCCTGGCCTCCTTCTCCCTCCCTCACCATTTGTTGGATGCCCTTTGGCTCCTTTCCCTTTTTTTGGCAAAAACAGTCACTGTCCTTATAAAAAGATTTTTAAGTTAATAAAGTCAGTGGCCTTTATAAAAAAAGAAGAAGAAGAAGAAGAAGAAGAAGAAGAAGAAGAAGAAGAAGAAGAAGAAGAAGAAGAAGAAGAAAAGAAAACGAGAAGCAATATACTGAACTGAATTTTTAAAAAAGGTAGTCAAGGAGGAGGCAGGAAAATCATGAGTTCCGGGCCACTGTAAGGTATATAATAAGACACTGTCTCAAAAACAACCATCATTGGGGCTGGAGAAATGGTTCAGCAGCTAAAAGCACTGATTGCTCTTTCAAAGTTCAATTCCCAGAAACCTCATGGTAACTCACAACCATCTGCAATGAGATCTGATGCCCTCTTCTGGTGTGTCTCAAGACAGCTACAATGTATTCATACATATAAAATAAATAAATAAATCTTTAAAAACAAAAACAAAACAACCATCATTAACAACCCTCCCCCCCCCAATTAAGCCTAATGTGATTTGACATAAGTCAAAGAGACCAAAAAATACAAAGGCACTATTCGAGACTTTAGGCTTTAGTTAATAGAGGGATATCACACTATTGCTGAGAAATCTTATAAATACCTAAAAAAATAAGCAGATAATATATATGAGAAGCAATTAAAATGAAAATAAGGCAGTGAAGGTTTCCTGAGCCCAGGTGACTTTCCAAGTCTCACCTGGAAACACAGTACAAACATTTAGACCTAGACACCTGGTAGAGAAAGGATCTAAATTAAGATATCGTGTAGTCTATATGTCCTGAGGGGCTTCCTGAAATTCAGGAGTTCCCAGATCAAAACTGGAAGGTAGGAAAGAGGAAGAAAAAGGAAAGAAAAAAAAAGCCATAAAAACTAGCTGGCAGGCAGTGGTGGCGCATGCCTTTATTTCCCAGCACTTGGGAGGCAGAGGCAGGCGGATTTCTGAGTTCGAGGCCAGCCTGGTCTACAGAGTGAGTTTCAGGACAGCCAGAGATACACAGAGAAACCCTGTCTCAAAAAAACAAAACAACAAAACAAAACAAACAAACAAACAAACAAAAAACCCAGCTGGAAAAAAACGAAGTAATACATAGAGCTGGAGAGATGGCTCAGTGGTTAAGAACATCTGCTGCTCTTGCAAACGATACCATTGTAACTCTAGCTGCAGGGGGATCAGACACCCTCTCTGACCTTTGCCAGCACCCACAAGCATTTGCATAGACATACAGACAAATAAAAATAAAATAAAAGGGGGCTGGAGATATGGCTCAGTGGTTAAGAGCACTGGCTGCAATTGTAGAAAAGCTGGGTTTGATTCTCAGTACCCACATAGCAGCTAACAGTCATAGAATTCCATTTCCACTGATATGATGTCTTCTTCTGTAGGTACTCCACAGATATTGTACCGACACACATGCAGGCAAAACACTCATATACAGAAAGGAAAGCTAAATAAAATTTTAAAAAATATGTAATAAAAGTCTCTAAAAAGTGAACTAATGAATCAAGGATTCTGCTCCACATTTGATATTAAAAGTACATACAGAAAACAACTACATACGACAGACAAACTGTCACTAGCATTTGAACTTGCTCTGGGTGTGCTCTTCACAGGTATTACACGGCCAGACACTCTTTCCTAAGCTAGAGATAGACCCACAGGTTAGACAGACAAGGTATCCGGGTCTAGTAGGACACCATGTATACATTAAGAATACAGCAATGCTGGGCATGGTGGTCCATGCCTTTAATTCCAGCATTCAGGAAGCAGAGGCAAATGGATCTTTCTGAATTCCAGGACAACTAGGGCTACATATTGAGACTTCAAACAAACAAACAAACAAACAAGACTGGAGCTATAGCTCAGTGGTAGATCACCTGCCTAGCTAGTACAAGGTTCTATGTTCAATTCCTAGCACTGTTTTTTGTTTTTGTTTTTGTTTTTTTAAAAACAAACTGAACAAATTAATTTCATTAGAAATCAATTACTTAGAAGCCAGGCTTGGCGACACAAGTCTTTAATCCCAGAACTTGGGAGGCAGAGGCAGGTAGGTCTCTGTGAGTTTCAGGCCAAATTGGTCTACAAAGTGAGTTGTGGGACAGCCAGGGCTGTTACACAGAGAAACTCTATTAAGAAAGATCGAGAGAAAAAGAGAGGGGGGGCGAAGAAGAGGAGGAGGAGGAAGAACAGAAGGAGGAGGAGGAAGAAGAGGAGGAAGAAGAAGAGGAGGAGGAGGAAGAGGAGTTACAGAGTTATGATGTTGACAGAAGCTTTAGAAAAGGCTTTACACTGTGCCTACCATCTTAATTGAGACCTGTAGGACAAGGACCAAGCATTTGGAGATGGGGGCACTGTGTACTTTCAGAGAGATCATCAAATATAAAGATGAGCCTAAGCTGATCCAGTTCCAGGGACAGAAAGAGCAATACAAATGGATGTGGAGAAGAAAGGAGACAAGGAAGACATGAAGTCAGAGTACACAGGACTTCCAAGATCAAACAGACTCTTAATTGTAATCACATGCTACAAGAAGGCATAGTATCTAAACAGAACACTCAAAAGAGGATGTCCATTTTGTGAAGAGCATCCAAGGGTCGGCTGGAGTCTGGACTGCAGCTGAACATATAAATGTAATATGTTCTAATGTCTAAACAAAGACTTCTACATAGATTTATTATTCCAAAACCATTGGCAAAAACGTGAGTAACAAAATAATAGTAACAATTATATTCTACACTTGTACAGTACCCTAGTTAGGACAATGTGAAAAGTTAAAAAAATCAGATTTCAGCCTCTTCTCCCTATGCAAGGAACCAGTGTTGGCAGTAACAATGGCAGCAGCATTACTGGGGGATGGAAGGAAGGTACCTGGGCCTTACCAAGTTGATTCTTCATGCCCATGAGCACAGAGTTCATGTGTGCTTTGGATGCATAGAGCTTGCTCACAGCCTTTCTTGACCTGATCATCTCCTTGGCCAGAACCACACAGACTTCCTTTTGGCCCTTCTTGGCTGCATCTTTCACAGACCGTTTTACCTTCTCTTCTTCTCTTTGGATATCTAAATTTAGAACAGAATATCAAAAGCCATGGGTAGGGGATGGAGAGATATTGCCCAATCTTGAGACCAGAGTTCAGAAGTCACAACCCACGACGGGGGGCTCACAATGCCTAACTCCAGCTCCAAGGAATATGACACCCTCTTATGGCCTCTTTGGCCACCCACATACCTGTATACAAACAAACACACACACACACACACACACACACACACACACAGGCACACGCACACCACCAAAGACAAATAGGGCTTGGTAGCACTCAAACTGTTTTTATTATAATCTAAATATATCTGTAAGTAGAAAATTATCAGAGGATATAGACAAAATAAAAATATTAACATATGGGTATTTAGTACTTCCTGAAACAAGACTAATGTAGTTTGACAATAAGCAGAAGTATAATCCTATTATGCCTTAAAAACCTTGTGAGTCTGCTCTAACACTGCTTGGTACCTATCTATACTAAGCTTTAGAATGAACTGTACACGCATCTCAGAGCTTATTCTGACCATCAGTATGCAGCTTTCTTACAAGTATGGGAGCACAATCTCTAAATGTAATTACTAAAATCTACAGCTTAAAGAGAACCTGAACACATTAAAGCTGATCATATCAGCGTCAATAAGAGTGTAGACATGTCTGTATTATTATATGCTTTATAACCAGTAAAAACTCTTGAATTTTAGAAACTGTGGCAAAATACATGTAACACAATTTGCCACCTTAACCATTCATAATTAGTGAAACAGTGATCTGGACCAGCAGGTCATCCTTCCATGACAGGGTCCTGAGGGGGAGGATTAAGAGATCAGAAGATAAAGATACAAGACAGAGAAGATAATAAAATTTGTGACCAGGTCTTGCCAAAGCTATGTCTTAGGCCAAGCAAGTTTATTAAGAAGTACAGCATCTTATAAACTATTTTTAGGGGAAAAATCCTGAGGAAAAACAGCTTATTATATTAATAAAAGTTCTAATATTCTAATATCTACCTGATCATATACATTTTCCATCTAACTAAATACCCTTAAAGTATAAAAGGGGGAAAGAATTGGAAGTAGTAGGATTTCAATAATAGTAGGAGACTTTGCTGTTCCGAATGGTTAAGTAAAGCCATGTATTAGAACAGTGGAAGAAACAGCTATATCGATTTAGATAGATACGGAATCTCCAGCAACAGCAGAATATGCATTTTCTCAGGTGTGCATGGAACATCCTCCAAATAAGATTGCATGTTTGCCCCAATTCAAGTCTTTCTGAATTGAATCAATGATCAAAAAACCTTTCAATCAAAATATAATCTTGACCTAATGGTTTCACTGATGAATTTTACTGAATGTTCATGGAAGTGCTAATACCAGTTTAAGAGTTTGGTTTACCGTGATATAAAGTTACAGCCATTCATCTGTGATGCAGTATCTTTTTCTAACTTTGTATTCTCAATCTATATGTGGTTTTGGATTTAAACTGAGTTTGCTGTAGACAGCACATAGTTCAATAGTGTTCTTTAATGCTTTTTGACTATTTCTTTTGATTAAGTAGTTTAGCTCATTTATATTAAAAAGGAATTAAGTACAGACACTGTGATTCATGCCTATAATACCAATGCACTAGAGGGTGAGGCGGAAGTCAGACAAGCACGCACATGGAAAACTTAGCAAGCTGGGCATCTATTTTGCTTGAGCTATGCACACATCTCTCTCCTAACAAAGCACCTAGCAACCCAGGACCCTTATCTGCATCAAGCTGCATAAACACCGTACTCCAAACAACAGAATAAGTCTCATCTCCTTAACAACCTTTAATAACTCCCCTTTTGTGAACAGCTTCCATTCAAATATATTCCAGGACATATATAGCTGGACACTGAAGGCAGGGTCCAGAACTAGTTTTGGGTGTAATAATAGTAAGGCAAACTATCTTCTGAGTAAACTTTCAGAAAAAAATTCTCATGGCTATGTATGTTGGATATGTACATAATTAAAATCAGCTGCAACAGGAAAAGATGGCTCAGTGATTAAGAGCACTAGCCACTTCCAGCACCTACACAGCAACTCACAACTGCTTACAAGTCCTGTTCCAGGGGATCTGACATTCTCATACAGATATATAAGCAGTCCAATTACCAATGTGCATAAAATAAAAATAAATAAATAATTTTTAAAAAGTCAACTGCAATATAGGCTGTATTGATACCAATTGTATATGATTGTATATGATACCAATGAACTATCTGTGCTAATATACATTTTATTCCTGTACATTACATGCCACAATATATTATTACAAATATTTTTAAATAATGAAAGAAAACATTGTTTACTTGCATTTAATTATATCCAAAATTCTTTGTGTGTATCTAGGTTTGATTTTCCTTTGACCCATAATTGCTAAAGATTTTTTTATATTTACATAAATGCATATTTGTCTACTGAGTTTATGTGTACTATACGTGTACAGGTACTCTTGGAGGCAAGAACAGGGCATCAGATACCTGGAGTTGGAGTTACTGCCCAGGGTAGATGCTGAGAACCAATCCCAGGTCCTCTGCAGGAGCACTACTAAGTGCTTTTAGTCTCTGAGCGATCTCTATGGCCCGAGGCTACAGTTTCTTTAACATTTCTTATGCTGACAAGAGGCTCAGCTTTTAGCTTAAAAATATTTAACTTCACTTTAACCTTTGAACAGTATTCTCTCTGGATATGTTTTTTTTTTTCTTTTTTTTTTTTTTCCTAAGACAGGGTTTTTCTCTGTGCAACCCTGGCTATCCTAGAACTCATTCTGTAGACCAGGCTGCCCTCGAATTCAGAGATCCAAGTGCTGGGATTAAAAGCATGCACCACCACTGCCCAGTTTATATATAGAAATTTAGTGTAAAATCTTTTCTTCTACCACATTAAAGATATTCTGGTTTACATCATTTCTGATAATTAAGTTTTAACCATTCTTACTGTTTTCTGTATTTATTTGCTCAACAGTGTTACAGACTGAACCCAGGGCCTCACAAACTTCAGGTAACAATGATCTACCACTGTTTCCCAAATCTAATGTGCCTCTTTTTAGGCTGTCTGTCCTATGTGTCAGCACATGCCATGCCTCAATCAGTTTTCTCTAACTGATCCAACTTTGGGATAATTCTCTTTGCCCTATGGGCTTATTGAAAATACTCAGCTATAATTTCATCGGATCTCTTGACTCTTCTGATACTCAAATTATACACATCAGACCACTTAACATCATCCACAAGTCACAGTAGCTCTGTTGGCCTTGTCTTTTTTTTTTTTTGGTAGCACAGTTTGTGCCTTTTTTATAGTGTCTAATCTGTTGGTGTGTCCATTTAGGGAAGTTTTGCTTTATCTTTAAGAAGTTTTTCTCTATTTTGCTTATGACTCTGTTTTGTTTTAAATTATTTAACATATTTCTGAAGTAGAAACTTCTTGTTTCTCTGGAAAATCAGTTGTGTTGGATGGTGTTTTGCTGGGGCAAACACATGAAGGAATATTTTCCTGAAGCGGACACAGATGGAAGGATGCTCTGCTAAAGCAAGCATGTAGAAGGACTCGTGATGAACAATTCTGCACTAATGACACACATTGGCTTGCCTTACATGCGTTGCTGAGGTCCATGTGTTACAACTCCATAGAGAAATGCACCAAAAGCTTTGCAAGAGGTTCCTATTGCTTCTTGCTGCTTCAGTGGACTCGGGGCAATAGGCAGAGTGACGTCAGCTGATACAGACTCATGTGCTGAGGCACAACACATGGTGAGGCAAGACCCATGGAGGACTCATATTTGGAGAGAGTATAAATAGGACCCAACAGACAGTGAATAGGGCTTGGCTTGCTTGCATAGCTAGCTTTGCAGCTCTTCTTGATCTTGAGTCTTCGTTTGATGGACAAGCCCTGGTGGTCCGAGTCCCTCCTGCTGACTCATGGCAATTCGGCTGGGGCCTGGCCATCTCTAAGTCTTGCTATTGCTGCTGATTCATGTTTGGTATTCCGACACCACTAAACAGGACTGTTGGTGTATTCGTCAAGTGTTTGCGAGTGGATCAAGCTGCCACTTATGATTCCTGTGAACTGAACTGCTGATTTCCAGACAACATAGATGGGATTGGCTCTAAAGAACAATTTCTAAACAGGTCCACTGCCCCGTATCCTAATAACCTTTCTTTTCCACTACCTCTGGTGGGTGGTGGGCTACAAGAGAGGTTAAAACATTTAAGAACCATTATTAAAAAGAAGGCTAAGAAAAATCCCTCATATTTCTTATCCCTTTTAGCTAAATTGCGTTTTTTTGTTTTTGTTTATTTATTTCTATTGTCCAATTCATTTATTTTGCGTGGCCTTTTTACTTGGCATGAGAATGACTCACTGTTAGGTGTCATAATGTTGTAGTCTTTTAAAGAGCATTAAGTTTTATTTTGACTGGCAGCTAAGTCACGTGCAGATCAACTTCAAGACCTGTTCATAAGCTTTCCTCATAAATATATCTTTATTCTTACGTTAATGCTAAATGTGGCCCTTCTCCAGTCTGTATTGAATGTCCCAGATTTTAATAAACTCTCTTTACTGTGTTTGCAAAACTGAACCATCTTCCATCCCTTTGTTAGCTTTGGGAACTGTTTACCCTAAAACTTGCTGGGAGTTGTTCTGTTCCACTGATTACTCTCTATCGGTCTCTGGAAACCCCACTCTGAGTAAGTATTCAGCCACAGACTCAGACCCCGTGAAGATATCTCAAGTTCCTTCCCTGGCTATGCTCCTCTTCTCTACTACTCAGTACCACAAACTTTAGCCTCCCTCACCCTGATCTCCAAATCTTCAATTCAACGAGCCCACCGTGTTCTTTTTGGAATCCTTCCCATGTGCCACATTCAAGAAAGTACCTCTAGCAAAAAGACAGACTATGAGGAAGGATCCTCTTTCTGTCTCTTTTGTCAGTATCCACAGTCATCTGCCCAGTGTGAAAAGCAGTTGTTTCATAGTTGATGCATTCAAACTTTCATTTGCAATTGAAGTAGAAGTCTTAAGACCAAAATTAACTCAGCTGGGAAAAGAATTCTCATCTCTAATTCTTTTTTAAAGTAGTGATACTGTAATCCTGGGACACTTTTCTAGTATCAATCTTTTCTATTCATAACAGTGCTTAAAAAAAATTCCTTTAAGGAGGAAGAGAATAGTATACCCCTATAGTATAATAGTAGAGGCAAGAGAATATTGGAAGTTAAAGGTTTAAGAAGGAATAAGGCAGACCAGGGAAGCAGAGTGCAGGTGGTTGGTCAAAACTGAGGTTCTAAAAACCCTTAGGGAAACTCCCTACTTTATAAGATAATTAAAAGTTAATTTCTAAGAAATGTAAATGCAAATTAACTTGAATGGATCAACAATACTTCTCCCAGAAGATATGGAATTATTAAATAAAAATTTCAGTGCCAAGGCTTACTTGTGGTAACAAGAAGACCCCAGAAGCACTATAATAACACAGGCCATTGTCATTACCTTTTGGCTGCCCACCAGAACTACATGGTAAGACCACACTGCTGAGGAAGGACATACTCTGGCTATGAGACATGTAGGAGTCAAGCTAGAACTTACCTGAAAACTTTCTCTCTACTGGTTACTTTCACAGTGCTGGAAAGTGCTAAGCAGAGGAGTATGGAGCGGGAAGGAAGCCATCAACATTATTAATCCGCAGCAAACCTTACATACTACAATACTGACCTGCAGAGAAGACGTACTCACTAGTTTAATAGTGGCACAAAGGATACTGAGGTAGCCAATAGCTTTTCGGTTGGATTTGTCATCTTCATACCTGGTACTTTACATCTGGGCAAGGACTTTGGCTTAGGATGTCTAGGCCCATCAGTAACCAACTACTGATGGCTTGCTAAATAGTCATGTTGATAGATTAGTGATACTCCACCGTGATTAGTGATAGACAGTGAATTCTACCTTGTTTATAACTAGGAACTCAAAACTGGTCAAAATGCTGAGAACAAATGACTACTGAATGTTCAGCCCTAAATGACAGCTAAATCAACATCCCATCCAAAGCTCAGGGACCATCTCAGAAGAAGAGGTGGAGAGAATATACACATGTGGAGGACTGCTGTGAAATACTGTCTTCTGGACATGACACAGTCATTGCACACAGAACTCACTACAGCTATGGTTGCCTGCGTAGACTTGCACAGATCAAGCCAACAAAATCAATCAACATTCCAACAAACAGCACTGACTGAACTCCATGGGTTATAGGGGAGTAGGTGTGGACATAAATATGAAGTGGGGGACGATAACATGAATTGTCTGAGGGGAGTGGGAGGGGGATCTGGGGTTGGGTATAAATCAAGACAATTGCTTATATGTATGATTTTGTCAAAAATAAATAAAACTTAAAAAAAAAACTTAGTTTAAGCATGACCATTTCTTGGTCACTCATTTTAATTCCAAATGGTCCTAAAAAAAAAAAAAAAAAAAAAAAAAGTAACTTTTATTTAGAAATATATTATTCCCAATTTAAAGTTATGTTAAAATATGCAGTGAGTAGAGATAATGGAATTGCACTGATTTTTTTATGCACAACATTTAATGTGCAAGCACAAAGAGCTTTCTTTTGTTCCTTCACAGTAGTCTGTGTCAATCATTATCTTTTTTATTCTGAGTATAGAATAAGAAAACAAAATAATGAGAACATCTATACATAATTAGTACAGAAATACTGTCTTATACTGTAGAGGTGAGTTTACTTTTATGTACTGAAATGAAACAGAGCATTAAGAGTGTAGAATAGAAAACATAAAATAGCAATTTACCTCTTATTTGCCTGTCAACAACTCTCATTTCCTTTCTGATCTTCAGTGACCATTCGTTAACCTGGAGAAAATTTTAAATAAGGAATTACCAGAGAAGCAAACATTGCTAGTCAATTTTGCACATTTTTAATAATTCTATATTAATTCTATATTGAGTTTAGTCACAATTTTTTTTTTTTAATTCTACAGAGAGATCTTTAGGGCCATTTGTTTCTTTCTTCCTTTTCTTTTCCTTCCTTCTTTCTTTTTTTTAAAACTAACTCTTTGATCACAGTACACAGGCACTCCAAACTGTTTATAGCCTGGCAGGGAAGAACACTTTATAGAAAACTCTGCGGGTACACTAGTATTTTTTGCGTGGTACCTGGGCAAAGGCAGTCTTGGGGGAATCAGAAGATTTTCATCTTTTACACATAATTATTTTAAAAATTACTCTGCCTGTGTACTGGGAACTTATCTTTTTATATGTTATTTTTCTCCCTGTCAAGTTAACTCTGTGGCACTAAATGTCGCCAACTGGAGATACTGGTGTAGGGACTCTAATAACGAGCATGTTCTCATGCCAGTGAACTGCTTTCCAGTTCTTTTTTCTTTTTCAAAAATACTGAAAAAAAAATCTGAGATGTCAGCTGATGGATCACTAAAAGTAAAATTTATATTAAATTACTGCATGCATTTTGGCACATGACGTGGAAGAACTGAGTGACATTGCTACTTCAATGCCCTTCCATCACCAGCTACTTACTGACAGGGCTTTCAGTACTTTCAGCAAATCAAAAATTCTATATTAATTATAAAGGAAGAACATGGAACCTTGTTACAAACATCCACACACAAGTACATGAACTAAACTACGTTTAAAAATTCCTATCAGTAGAAGATGTGTTTCTATTAAATTTCAAGTTTAACATTTAATAAAATAAAATAAAATAAAGACCAGGAGCTCAACAAAATGTATCAAACAGGTTTCATAAAGATACTGTAAAGAAAATTCAAAATAGATAAAAGGAAATTTAAACAAATATTTATTTAGTTTCAACAGTACTTTACTAACAAATCAAAGGTATTTAAGTAAGTAGGAATGAAGTAATAAGGTTTTTAAAATCAATTAGTAAGTTAGACTATCTTGTGAAAACCATAAGGAACCTACAGAAAGGTTGAGACCATCAAGATATGTGCTTTATTCAAATTCATTCACTGAGACTAGTATATGCTAGACACAAACTAGGTGAAAGAAACTGAAACCAGCAAGAAGACATCACCTACGACCAGTGCTGAGACAAATGATGCTGAAACAGAAACCAGTTGTCCAAATCCTGGTTCCACCAATCTCTGAAGCTAATTCCTGGTGGATTCAAAACACAATTATGAAATAAAAAATCATTACAGCAGAGTTTCCTGGAAGGCTAGAGACGCAGCTCAGCGATAGAAGGCTTGCCTAGCACAAAACATGAAGCCCTCTCTTCAAGCCCTCAGTCTAGGAATTGATGTTGTCAAGTTAGAGGATTTCTTAATACAAAATTGATTAATTAATTAATTAAAACAAAACAAAACAAAAAAGCAAAATGCAAAAAACACAAAACAAACAAACAAACAAACAAAGCAAAGAAACAGGGCTGGAGAGCTGGCCCAGTGGTTAGGATACAAACTGCTCTTGCCGAGTCCCTGGGATTCCCAGTACCTGTGAAACTCCAGCTCTAGGAGATCCAATGTGTCAGGCACCTGACTTACATGTATATACCCACACCCAGTTTTAACTTAAAAATAAATCTTTAAAATCAAGTTTTAAAAGACACATGCAACAACCAGAAAGGAAAAAGGCTGACATTTTTATTTAAATTGAAAATATGAATTTTTATTTTGCATAAGTATATAACTAAAGAAAAATATCACAAATGGGAAGAAAATATTTATAACCATATCAATAATAAATAATAATAAAATATTTAGTTTTTGAAAAAAATTTAGATGTGTTTATGTGTATGAGTGTTTTGCCTATATGTCTTGTACTACATATATGCCTGGTGTACAAAGAATTCAGAGAGGAAATCAGATCCCCTGGATCCAGAGTTAGGGATGGTTGTAGGTATCACGTGAGAGAGCTGGGAACCAAACAAATTACTATATATCTCTGTGTGTAAGAAATACTTTATTATATAATAAATAACATAAATATATAGTTCCAATATAATTTTATTTACTCTACTAAAAATAATATTTTTTTTCTCATACACTATATCCTAACTACAGTTTCCCTCCCTCTACCCCTCCCAGTTCCTCCCCACCTCCTCTCTCATCCAGATTCACCATTCTATCTCTCATTAGAAAAGAACAGGCTATCCAAGAGATAACAAAATATAAATATATATATATATATAGTAAAAATAAAACAAAACCATCATACTGAAATTAGACAAGGCAAACCAACAGAAGGAAAAGAGCCTCAAAAGAAGGTACAAGAATCAGCTCACCTGTTCACACACTCAGGAGTCCCATAAAACTACTAACTGGAAAGCTGTGACAGATGCACAGAGGACCTGGGGCAGGCCCGTTTCGGCTCTCTGCTTGCTACTCCAGTCTCTGTGAGTTCATATGAGCTTGGCTAAGTCAATTTAGAGGGCCTTGCTCTCCCAGTGTCCTGCATCGCTTCTGCCTCTTTTACAAGGTTCCCCAAGCATGAAGTGAGGGATTTATTTAATTGAGATATCTCATTTAGAGCTGTGTGCTGAACAAGTCCCCAATAAAATTTATAAAGAATTTGCATCCAGAATATATGAGGGTCTCTTATGCATAAAGGTCTTCTTTTAAAAAATCAATTCTGAACATTATATGTAAGAATTTTCAAGATAATTTAAGTCTATGAATGTGACCTCATCTTCTTCCAGAGAAACCTTATATTTCTTCTACCAGACATCTAACTTGAATGGGCTGGCAAGTGGTTCTCAGTTATCTGCTGAGGACAGTGACTGCCTACAACCAGCGTCAGTATTTGTGAATGCCAGTCTGTTGCCAGCCACTCCTGAGGTTTGGTTTTCAGGGTTATGTGCCAGAATCCTTTGCCCTTGATTCATCATACAATTCAACCTTTTAGCTGCAGGGTCTGAAAACAGGTCTGCTCAGATTCTCAGATTCTTGGCCAATGCACTTAAGCATTGGAGAGCACCTGGAACCGAGCATCCCAGTTCTCTCAGGACTCCGGTCTATGATGATATCCCACTGCTTTCAGTGCTTTCAACTAGTTGCAATGTTTGGTTACTTCTGCTCTTTTTGGCAAAGGGTTGGTTTGATACAATTTAAAATTGCCATCACAGTTTTTTAATGTAATATACACTCTACTCATGTTTCATAAAAAGACCTAGAATTGAACACATCCCAGTAGCAAGAAACATACATGCACCCAAATTCTGGGTTCTAAACAGCACTGCCATTATAAGAGGAACAGTGGATTTTGGATTCCAAGATGGGAACATACAAATCACACCAAAATATATATTGCACTAGAAAGAAAGGAAGCACACGGGACCACTGAGATTATGTTTAAAAGTGACAGAAACTCTCCAGCACCACTGACCAAACTTGTATTTCAACATCACACAAAATAATGGTGAAGAATGACTATGCCATATAAAACATATTAAAATCTACTAGACTGACATGGCACTGGAGAGAAAAAGCATTTCATATCTCTGGAAACCATTATATCAATCCCTTATTCTCAGCATTAGTGATTTTAAAAAAGCAATTAGGTACATACTTCTCTTGCCTTTCAGCACAAAGTATATGTCCAGGTAACCAAGCATGCCTAACTAACAAGAAGATCTTAACTGAACACTGTCAGCTAACAACTAAGAAAGGAATGGTGAAATCAGAAAACCATTAAAAGACAGTTCAATTGAGAAAAGAGGTACAAATAGATGCTAAGGAATTTTAAGAAAAAGTGTTAATAAGAAACTGCAGAGCCACCAGTTGTGGTGGAGCACACTGGTATGATTTGCTGAAGGGAGAAACTGCAGAGCCAATCCATGTAGCACCAAGGTAGTGCCCCTCATGTTACTCTCTATTGCTAAGAGAAAAATTCCTTAGACCAATCAAATTGAGTTTACTAAAGTAAAGCAAAACAAAACAAAACCTAGTCACAAACCAGGCAACTCTCAGAACAAGAGCAAATTCTGAGAAATCTAACCAATATAATCAGATGGCATTTACAGAAAACGGAGGAGAGCCAAAAAGCAATGCAGGTACTATAGCTTCTTAACAAGTCAACTGGTGCCGGGCGGTGGTGGCGTACGCCTTTAATCCCAGCACTTGGGAGGCAGAGGCAGGTGGATTTCTGAGTTCGAGGCCAGCCTGGTCTACAAGTGAGTTCCAGGACAGCCAGGACTACACAGAGAAACCCTGTCTCAAAAAAAAAAAAAAAAAAAAAAAAAAAAAAAAAAAAAAAAAAGTCAACTGGTTACCACTTTGCTGGTTAATTGCAGTATCCCTTACAATTAATCAAACTGTGATTGAATTCTATTGGCTATTGGTTTGGTAGATGCTAATTTAGAAGCTCAATGCAAGTCCACGGCCCCTTGTGCTATTTTACTGAATAATAGCAAAAGAAAAACTACATCATAGATACCTGGTTGACATGACCTGAAAGCAGGTGATCAATGCTACTAGCAACATTATTAATGAGACAAGCAGTCAAATATAGTGGTACACAACTGTAATATCGGCTCTTAGAAGGATCAACAATTCCAAGCCAGCCTGGGATACATGATGTCTTAGTTCGGTTTCTATTGCTGTGATAAATATCATGACCAAAAGCAACTTGGGGAGGAAAAGAGTACATTTTAGCTTACAGTTGTAATGCATCAGAAGAAACCTGGAAACAGGAACTGCAACAGAGACCATGGAGGACCACCCAGGACCACCTGTCCAGGGATGGCAAAACCCAGAGAGCTATGCCCTCCCACATCCATCATTACAATACCCCACAGATTTGCCTAAGGCAACTCCCAAATTGCGATCCCCACACACCCTATGTCTAGGTTTGTGTGAAGTTGACAGAAACCATACAGTATACACAGTAAGGACCTGTCTAGAAACAAACAAAATGAAACTACTTATCATATGCCTTCGGATGAAAAATGCTAGAAATATTAAATAAGTCTGAATTTATTAGTTATAATTTTATTGTAATTTACTAGTTATTAGTAATAATATTAAAGAAATATTAAATTTGTGTTTAGAAGGAATTCAAATCTTTTAGTCTTCCCTACCTTGTAGGACTTTTATAAAAATGTTTCAAACTCCCATCCCAACACCTCTGTTTACACAAAGGCCTCCTACTGCATTCTAAAAGTAGGTGGAGCAATGACCTTCTTCCCCCCTCTTTATTTCCGGTGTGGTATTCTTTTCAGACAAGCTGAGTGGATTAGACTGTGAAGTCAGACCCCAGCCAAGGTGGAAAAGACATAGTCACCACCTGAGTCAGAATAAAAACCATATGCATTTGCTGTCTCTGTGGGCTGACTCTTCTGAGCACACCTTCCTGATTGATAACAGAAGTCTGCTTTGCCCAGAAATGGCAAGCTTCAGCTGAAGGGATCTCGTTCATTCCACACAGAACTAATTCTTAACATGTATGTAGTGAGAAGTTCACAGTTTCCTTGTGAGACATTCTTGGTAAATTTGTTTAACTTGGATCTCATCACGTTTACATCCAACTTCCATATAAAATGACACAGAGGAATGTCAATGTTACTTTTTTTTAATGTTACTTTTTTTTAATGGGGGGATTAAAAAATGAATGCATGGTAACAGCTCAAAAACTCTACAGCACCCAGACTTCTCCCTAAAATCTTTGCTTTCCAAGCCACTGTCCACTCTGGCCTTGAACTCCTGCTTTCAGAAATATTCCTTCCCAGACTACCAAGTAACTAACTGCACTCCACATTGCATCTCTTAAAACCTTTTCCTACTAAGAACATTCACTCGCCTGTTACATTCTGTGGAACTTAAATGAGACAAGCATACAATTTCACTTTAGAACATTTATGCAGATCATTTTGTGGTATTTGTATACTCTTCTTGAAGATAAGGAAATCATTACTAGTGTGTAGATTTAGCTTTGTCATCCATAAATTGAGATCATCTAAAGAAAACAGTTTTACCACTATTTAAACTTATGCCTGGTATGTACGTTACTTGTTTTAACATTTCCATTATTTTAAATGATAAGTGTGATTGCTAAGAATGCGATGTCAATTTCTCCTCTAGTAGAGTACCCACCTAAAACAATAGAACACCACCAGAGAATGGCAGAGTTAATGAATGAGACTGGCTTGACAGCTACACTTCTGTAACGGAACTAAAACGATCTGAAGGACAAGTTTTAGTGCTGTAGAAAGTGCTTCTCAAATGTCAGGGCACACACTAACCACTGGAGAAGAAGCATGATTTAAAAATCCGATTCAGTAGGTCTGAGATGGGACCCCACAAATCCAATATGCTGGGTGCTGGTCCTGTTGGTGCGACTGCTGGTGATCAATAATGAGACTGGGTGTGTAAAGAACGCACCTTCACCTCCACTAGTAACTCGAGGTTCACATTTTTAAAATGGTCAATTACTGCAGTAGCACTCTTCTTATATGGCACGTGAGACGAAGTCTCGGACAAGTTCTAGAGATCATTGAACTGAGAAGTATAAAAGTAGGACTCAAACTTAGGCGGCTGATTATTGGTCCCTAAAATAACTCAATTTACAGGCAGATCTAAGAATTCAGAGCAGAAGCAGAACTATTTTCGGTAGCAGTCTTATAGGCAGGGTCCTGACAGAACTACTGAGCTAAACAGAAAGTCGGGCTTCCCTGTACATAGAGGTGAGCGAGAAATGGACCCGCCCAGCAGGTGCCTGGACCTTTCGGGGATCCGACCCGGTTCACCGCGCACAACCTTCCGGTCTGGGGTAGGTCCTCCGGGTGGTCTGCAGCCAGGCGTGGGGGCGGGGCCTGCGCAAGAGAAAGGTTCCGGGCGGCCCGTACCACCGCGCGCAGGGGAGAGTGCTTCCTCAGAGCCCGGCTGTGTGGCGCCTCGAGCGCCCGGGGGCGAGGCCGAAGTGCTCCTAACCCGGCCCTACGCATCCGGGTCGGACGCCGAGCAGCAAAGAGCGCTCTTCCTAATCCTAACAGCCCAGTCCTAAACTCTTCCCTCGGCCCCTCGGCCGAGTGGAAGGCCCCGGAAATGGGGGCCAGCCTGAGAGCGTAGCTGGCTGTTCCCACCTCCGCTGCCCAGCTCGTAGCTTCCCCGGTCGCTGGCCCTTACCAGCTCTTTGGGAGGCTTCTCCTGGGTTTTTCCAAACAGCCCCATGATGAACTGAACTCCTCTCACCCCTTCCGACTTTCCGTTCCCTGCGCCCAGGCAGGTCACGGACAGCCGCCTGGGCGGGGCTGCGAGGAAGGGAATCAGACGCCCAGAGAAGGGCGCGGCGGCAGCAGGGGTAGTACGCATGCGCGCAGCGCAGGCGCAGAGTTAAGTTGGGTGGGGTTCTGCTATCCCGATGACACCATTGCTCAAGATAAGGGCAGTTAAGTGAAGTATAGAAATAACTCTAAGATATTTATTGCCTGCACCCAAAACCTGTCAGCTAGTCCAGAAATATGTATCTCAACGCTGTCACGCATATTTACACACACTTCTCAGAAATTTGCGGATGGTTTTCTCTTTGTGTCCCGGAGTCACCTCACAGACTGCAAATCTACACACCTACTCGAAAACTTGACCATCGTCTTCTTTCCCCTTTTTAGGAAATCTCAAAAGTTCTAGCAGTGATCTTATGCTGAAGCCGTAGAAGAAGAGATTAATTAAACATAATAACATTTGTTTCGCTTGTAACATTAAGGTTAAACAGACCTGCACGAGTCAGCTGAAACGTAACTTTTTTTTTTAAGGAACAAAATCACATAGTTTATTATGGTTCTCTGTCCAATAATAAAATTCTTTTGATGGCTAAGATCAAAAACTCAAGTGACAGCACATGCTGGCGAGGATATGGACCAAGGGGAACACTTCATTGCTGCTGGGAGTGCAAACTTGTACAATCACTTTGGAAATCAATTTAGCAGTGAAACTAACTTTTAAAGACTTCTGTTCTGCACCTATCAAAGAAATGGATTCATAGACAAGGAACTGTGCAAGGGAACCTGGGCCCCTGGAAGAACAGGAAGCCACTTCTGCAGCTTCATCTTACCTTTAAAACAAACAGGGAAATATTTAAAAACCTTATTTTCTTCACTGAAACTTTAATAATAAATAAAAATAAACATTCTCTGACAGAACAGAGGTAACCTGGGACCATTGTCTATTTCCTCTGGGAAGGAACCAGTTACTGTATCTTACAGTTGAGTCTGCATATGTTCTGGCTTTTGTATCATAGCTTTCTATAAATTGTAATATAGCCACTGGTGAGGTGGAGAGGAAATCAGACTCCTCCCATTTCTCTTTATCATTTTTTAATGTATTATTTGAGGATTTCATACATGAATGTAATATGTTACATTCATTCCACATCCATTCCTCTGACTCCTTCCTTGGCCTTTGCCGATTTTTGTTTCCTCGTTACTTTTAAAACACCAAGGAACTAAATTGGCATGTTTGTGGACGCAGCTGTGGTCCACTTTGTCCATTTTCATTTTCACTTTCATCTGCATGGGCACCAGATACCAACACGAAGCTTTCTGTGTCTAGCTGTGCTGCCTGTTCAGGTGGATGCTGAATTCTTTCTGAGCTGGGACCTTCCTTGTGTTTTGTCAGTGATCACTGGTTTATTCTGAACTTGTTGGATAGCCTGTTATTTTGTTCTCAGTGCCTGCAGATGGAGGATTTGTTTACTTTTGTTTCCTTTCAGAGCATTTGTTTATTTGCTGCCAATTCAGCCCTTTCCTCCTATCACACCAACAGCTAATTCTACTGCCTTATAGGAAACTTGCCTCTTTTAATTTAGAAAGTCTATCAGTGCCTGATCATAAAGACACTAAAGATAGGGGATATTCTCATATCTGGGTCTGGCACTGCTCTAGCACAACAAAGGGAGGGTCAGAAGCCCAAGACAAGTCCCAACTCTGGTTAAAAGGAACCATATTGTCTCAGCTGGGAAGACACACATAGGGGATGACCACATTATCTTCAGCTCCTCTATGTTCCTGTAAATCTACAGGATAAATCTGAGATACTGTTGTAGAGAGAATGTCTTATGTATTGTATGGATGTATCACCTGCCAATTAAATAAAAAAAAAAAAAAAACCTATGGCCTGTAAGAAAGGGTAGGATAGAAGGTGAGACATCCCAGAGGCAGAAAGAATTCTGGGATAGAGCCAAGCAGTGGAGATTCACTTGAGAAGATGTGACCAGACTGACTCATGGTACCTGAGCACAGCTAACCAGCCACATGGCAGAATATAGGTTAAAATAATTGGGTTATTTTCAATTATGAGAAGAGCCTAGCTATATGGCCAAGGTAGGTGTAAATATATTTTGAGTCTTATTTCTGGGCACATGGAGCTGGGAGGAAGAACCAGATCTAACTTTTACACACTGTTGAAAGAACTGCCTTAGGGTGAGACCCACCTCAGCTGTTATTATAATTGATGCAGAAATCTGATCCAAAATACAGGCCTGTCCAACTAGCATAAAGGATTATACTTTTCAGGGAAGAAAAAAAATACACTAAAATGAGAAACAGAAATTCAAAGAAAGAGGAAATAGTTAAAAGCTGTCATGTGGCACGCTAGGATGTTTGAGTTTGCGTATTACATCAGTTTAAGTCAGTTATTTTAAATACTGAGGAATGAGAGAACATGTGAGAGTCTCTCCTGATCTCACTCTAAACTAGAAGTTCTAGGCAATAAAACGAAACACAGACAGACTACACTAATTAAAGTTCAGAAGCGTCCAAGAAAGGAGACGATGGGATCCTGAATGTAAGAGACTCACAGCAGAGCTTTGGGAAGCTGCGGAAATTGAAGAGTCAGTAAAGGACAAGAAGTTAATGAGAAAAAAATCTAGACAGTGTGTAAAACTTCCTTAGCCTTTGACTACGTCACAATTTTCTCATTATTTGGTATAATGAAATGTTTAAGTCTAGTTTCTAAACTGGAAAAAAACTATATTAAATCTTACCTACCCCCAAATTCTCATTTTTCGCCCATTGAATATTTTATGTTTATTTAGGAGGATAGTGTGTGTGTGTGTGTGTGTGTGTGTGTGTGTGTGTGTCTAGTTGTTTACTTAAGTTTTCATCAATGTCAATATTTGTAATTATATGAGTCTATAAGAAAATGTATAATAATTTAATTATTCCTTGCTGTATAACATTATTTCCATTTTTACCTGACTAAATACTGTTCAAAATGTAGACACTGCTGAAATTTTAAGATATACTACCTTTTCTTCGAGGGCTTCGACATAGAATCCTCATTAGAGATTTATCTGGAATACAGGTAGCCTGAACATATGCATTATAACATTGTGAGCTTCTACAACTAGTACTTGGAATGCCTTCTCCCCACCCCCAGTCCTTGCTAACAACGAATAGAAATTCATTTGTTAATGAATTGTGTGTTAATCTGGGGCTGGAGAGATGACTCAGTTTAGAGCACTGGCTGCTCTTCCAGAGGACCCAGGTTTAATTCCCAGCTCACATGATAGCTCACAGTCATCTGTCATTCCAGTCTCGGGGATTCTGATACCCTCTTCTGGACTCCAGAGTATCAAGCAGGCAGGTAATGCACAGACATAAATAAAAGCAAAATACCCATTCATATAAAATACAAATAAATAAAACCTCAAAAACATTTTAAAATTGCTAATCTGTGAACATAAATATTATTTTTCATTACTTTACGTATTTAAATTAGTATATGTTCATTTTACAAAATGAGGGATTTCACCACTATAATTTCAGATGAATAAGAGTTGTTCATATTTATCCCGTTGTCTTTTCTTGTCCTCTCACTCTCTGCCTCTCTGCCTCTATCTCTCTGTCTGTGTCTGTCTGTCTTTTTGTCTGTCTCTCTGTGTCTCTGTCTCTCTCTCTCTGTGTCTCTCTGTCTATGTGTCTCTCTGTCTCTGTGTCTCTCTGTCTTGCTCTGTCTCTCTCTAGCATAGGAAAATGGCAGTGTATAAAGGGAAAGTCCTATGTTAGGATGAATTGCTTTGTTTTGATTGGACATGTTAATTAGGTGAGCCAAAGGGAGTTTTTGATTGCTGGATTTCAATACTTTGATAGCTGGACCTTGGTATTTAGCCTCAGGATGAGGAAGTGGCCAAATAAGGGAGTAGACCTTGGAGGCTAGCTTGAGGAATGTCATCTGACCATTTTTAGCAAGGAAGAGGAAAGAGGGAAAGGGCAAGGTCTGCCAGAGTCATGCTTGCCATGCTCAGGCTGGCTAGAGCCCTTTCACTGTCCTTTGACAGTTTCAGGTGATGGGGAGAATGGCACACAGACAGGCATGGTGCTGGAGAGGTATCTGAGAGCTCACATCTAATCTGCAAGCTGTAGGCAGAAAGCAAACTAGATAGGGCCTGCTGTGGACTTTTGAAACCTCAAAGTCTATCCCAGTGACACACCTCCTCTAACAAGGCCACACCTCTTTATCCTTCCCAAACAGTTCCACTAACTGGGGACCAAGCATTCAAATATACAAGTCTATGGGGATTCAAACCACCACAGTTAGGTTTATTTCTAGGTGTTTGTCTTTTATTTTTCTTAAGCTATTGTGAATTGAAACTTTTCCCTTAAGATATTTCTCAGCATGCCCACTACTGTTGTAGAGAAGCACTACTGATTTTTGTGCATGTTAACTTTGTATCCTTCTGAATTTCTGAAAATGTTAACCAGATATAAGGTTTTCTGGTAGTCTTTAGATTTTTTAAGTATAAGATGCTATCATCAGCAAATAGGGATAATGTGACCTTTTCTTATTTTTGTCCCTCTTGTTGCTTTCTCCTGCTTATTGTTCTGCCCAAGTCTTCAAGTACCACATGGAACAAGAACGCAGAAAATACTTTCCTTGCTGCTGGACTTTGCGCACTGTTTCTCACCTTTCTCCCATTTATATAATACTGACTACAGGTTTCTCATAGTTAGCTTTTATTGTATTTCTCATTTCCTCAGGACTTTTATTATGAAGAGACACTAACCTTTGCCAAAGGCATTCTCTACATCAATTGAGATGACCACATAACCTCTCACCCCAAGTCTATTTAAGTGCTCTGTTACACTGACTGATTAGCATAGGATGAAATATTTTTGTATCCCTGGAATAAAACCAACTTGACCACATGAACTTTTTAATGTGCTGTTGAATATGTGGCCTGTATAAAACACACAAAACCCTGATATTTTAATTACAAGTTGAAAGCTTAGATTGGTCATGTTCTATGCTCTTCTCACCCATATCCAAACCGTATGCCCCTTGTTACTTGTGGTTTGAGTCTCAACAGGCTGCTTTTGCTCTGTCAGTCTGTCCTCAGAATGCACTTCTCTTGGCCACGTGCTGCTGGTCCATCATGTCTAACAGAGACCTTCTGCTCTCTCTTCTCTCTCCTTTTCTTCGTGGCCTCTCTTGAGACCCCTCACTTGATTCTCAGGTCCTACCTTTCTCTGCTGCCCAATCACAGGCTCTAGCCCCTTATTAACCAATAGCTTTAAACTGGGGAGTAAAGTTTACACAGCAAAGGTGTAAGTGAGGATGCACTCATCTGGATGGCAACCAGATGTTGGGGTTCAGAATTTAGCATTTGTATACATGGCAACAAACCAGACGCTGACAGTTTGCAAGTATCTTTTGGGGAAATATTGCATCTACACTCATCATGGAAGCTGCTCTATAGTTTTCTCTTGTTGTTGTTGTCTTGTCCTTATCTGTGTTTGTTACCAGTGTAGAAGGAACTCAGTGATAATTGTTCTCTTTCTATTTTATGAAGTAGGAAGGAGCATGAATGTTAATTCTTCTTTAGAGGCCAAGTAGAATAGAGCATTAAATCCATCTGGTCTTGGGCTTATCTTGGTTGAGGAATTCTTCTTTTTTTCCCAATAATTTATTCACTTTCCACCCTGAACAAAGCCCTTTCCTCCTCTCCTCCCAGTCCCACCCTTACAAATAATCCCCCCACTAGCCCCTCCCTTTCTCAGAGAAGGGGAAGCCCCTCTTGGGTACCACCCTCCCCTGGAATATCTAGCTGCAGTAGGACTAAGCCCATCCTCTCCCACTGAGCCCAGTCTGTTTAGGGGAAGGGGATCCAATGGCAGGCAACATAGTCAGAGACAGCCCCTGCTCTGATCTTTAGGGGACCCACATGAAGACCAAGCTGCACATCTGCTCTAAAAATGTGCAGGGGGCCTAGGTCCAGCCTGTGCATGCTTTCTGGTTGGTAGTCTCAGTCTCTGCAGGTCTTCCTGTGGTGTCCTTGACCCCTCCGGCTTGATCAATTCTATCTCCCATTCTTCCACAAGACTCTCCGAGCTCTGCCCGATATTTGGCTGTGGGTCTCTGCATCTCTTTCCATCTGCTGATGGATGAAGCCTCTCAGGAGACTCCTGTCTGCAAGCATAGCAGAGCATCATTAATAGGGTCAGGGGCTGGCTCTCTCACAGGACAAGTCTTAAGTTAAAATAGTTCCCTCAATCTCTGCTCCATCTTTATCCTTGCACGTTTTGGGTTGAAGGTTTTGTGGGTGGGTTGATGTCCCCCTCCCTCCACTAGAAGTGGAGGAGGTGGCCCCTTCAGTCTCCATATCACCTGCTGGTAGGAAACTCAGCTAGGATCACTTTCATAGACTCTTCCAGGTTCCCCCACCCTGACCCCACCCCATCCCAGGTTGCCAGCTAGTCAGAGAGATGCCCTCCACTGATTTCTGTTCTCACTCTCAACCCTCTCCTGAACCCCTTCCCCATACCTGATCCCCACCCCCATTCCCCTCTTCACCACCCCCCACCCAGTTCCCCCTCTCCATCCCCCTCTGATGACTATTTTGCTCCCCCTTCTGAGTAAGACTCACACATTCGCCCTTGGGCCCTCCTTTTTACCCAGTTTCTTTGGGTCTGTGGATTGTAACATGATTGCCCTGCATCTTATGGCTGATGTCCACTTACGAGTACATACCATACTTGCCTTTCTAAGTCTGGGTTACCTCACTCAGGATGATATCCTTAAGTTCCATCCATTTGCCCCTTTAAAGACAAAGAAAACAGAAAAGCTACATCTTGGTTTGCAGTTGCAGGGGAAGCAGCGAGCAGTTTAACAAGAGCCAAGGACATGCATTCCCTGGCACGTTTCAACCCTGAATTTCTTGGGCAGGGTTGGGTGTTTACCGTGGGACTTTTCAAAGGAGGGGGCAAAAAACAAAGATGGCTTCAGCTGAGAGAAGATGGAGAAATCTTTGCCTTGTTATACTGTCTACGTTTTATGTCTGTTTGACACGGGTAGAGTCATCTGAGAAGGAGGAGTCTTAACTGAGGAAATGCCTCCACAGGACTGGCATGTAAACAAATGTGTATGGCAATCTTCTTGACTAATGATTGATGTGAGGGCCCAGCCCACTGTGGGCGGGGCCACCCCTGGGCAGATTTAACAATACTGGAGGACAAGCCAGTAGACTCCTCCCCGGCTTCTGCATCCGATCCTACCTCCAGGTTACTGCCCTCACTTCCCTGGATGATATACATTGTTACCTGAAAGTGTAAAATTAAATAAACACTTTTTCCTTAAATTATTTTTGGTGATAGTATTTATCACAGCAATAGAAACCCTAACTAAGACATCGTAGAAGGTCTTTATTTCTCCATGCATTTAAAAAGATAACTTTGCTAAATACAATAATCTTTGTTGGCAGTTATTTTATGAGGTTAAAATGTCTCATTCCATATTGCTTATTGTTTAGAGTTTCTCCTGAAAGACATGGTATTACTCTAATGATTTTACTACTGTGAGTTGGTGTCTTCACCATCACCCACTGCAGATCTTACTATTGCTTCTCTGTTCTTATCCCTGGCATTTTCTTTTATCCTGTATTTTGCTTTATGTGGTTACTGGGCATTATATCCTAGAACTTCACACCGCAAAACAGCCTATCAGTGAACTGCTTTCCTGGCTCCATTTATTTTAGGACAGTGTCATTCTGTAGGCCAAGATGACCTTGAAGTTGAGATTCTCTCATCTCCTGAGTTGCTGGGATTATGGGTCAGGACCACCAGACCATGCATTCTTTGTGTGTGTGTGTGTGTGTGTGTGTGTGTGTGTGTGTGTGTGTGTGT
>JANHMN010000008.1:9599917-9611828 GCA_030674055.1 Rhabdomys pumilio | reverse complement strand
AGAGAGAGAGAGAGAGAGAGAGAGAGAGAGAGAGAGAGAGAACTAAAAACCCAGGCATTGTGGCACATCCCTCAACCGCAAATCTTGGGAGGCCGAAGCAGGAGATTCTGAATTTGAGGTCAGATTAGCTACATAGAGGTACTTTTTAAACAATGCAAGCACCCCTCCTCCACCAACAGAAATCAGTGATTCAAAGGTTTCCAAACTACAGCAGCCCCAGGGGTGGTGCGGAAACCCCTGCGGGGCTGAAGCTGGGTGGAGGGGACACTGCACACGCGGTTGTTTACCCTGTACACTCATCTTCCTTGATCTGTGATTTCGCCTTCTACAGCTTCAGTCATCTGCTGCCAATGGCAACCTGAAAATATAAAATGGAATGTTCTAGAAACAAACAGTTCATTGTTTTAAGTTTCACGCCGTCCAGAGCACAGTGATGAGGTCTCGTGCCATTCTGCCTGGAGCAGAAATTGTCCTTTTGTCCAGTGTATCCACATTGCAAATGCTACAGGTTGTCTTGGTTATCATCTTGTCATATCAGAGTTTAATTTCAAGTAACACCCACTTATGGAGTAATGACCCGAGGGTAAGAGTAGCGATGCTACAAAGACTCGCAACTGGCGGAGTGCTGGGACTAGGTGTCTAGAGTGACTCCACTGGCGGAGTGCTGGGACTAGGCGTCTAGAGTGACTCGTGGAGGCACGCCGGTGTTGCCCTAAATGGGGTGTGTACTGCAACCCCTCGAGGAAGACTCAAAAACGGTGGAAGCTGGGAAAATGTATGTGAAGAACCAGAGGACGGAGAAGAACGCTGTGAAATGCTGCCTTCTGGACACGCCATGGCCATTTTACCCATGGACTCATGTCGCTGATTACCTCCACAAAATCAAGTCACCAAGGGCAGTCAGCGTTCTGGTCCGCAGCACTAATTAGACCCAATGAGTTATTAACAAAAAAAAAAAAAAAAAAGAGGATGTGAAATGAAGAGGAGAATGTGTTAGAGTTGCCAGGGAGAGTAGGAGGAGGAAGTTTGAGTAGCATATGATCAAGATGTATTGCTTACATGTATGGAATTGCCAAAGATCAAATAAAAGACTTTTTTTAAAATAATGATGTTAGTAATTTGGAAATGCCAGAGAAAAGTCATAAAATGTCTCCTACAAATGTAAAACCAAAATGTTGAAAGAGAAAATTAACATAATTTATAATCGTTCTGTTTACTACTTATTATTTATCATTTGTTGTGCCTAATTTATAAATTAAAATTTATCATAAGTAAGTATGTAGGGGGGGAAAACCAGTGATCACAGGGTTTGGTATTTTCTGAGGCTTCAAGTATCTGCTGGGTCTTGGAATAACTTAAGAATATAATCAGTGTTTACCAAAACCGGGCATAGGAAAGCTCAGTGATCCAGAAATCCCACTCTAAGCAAACACAAGCACGGGAAGCATACAAGAACATCCACAGAGGCACTGTGTGTCATCACTGAGCACGAGGAACAGGCTACATGTTCATCATGGTGGAATGCTATATGTCCATGCATGGTGGAACTAAATTATGGTACATTCATACAAACTACAGTCATGTGCCAAGTAATGACATCAGCCAATGATGGCTCACATACACAATGATGTTTCCATAGCATCATACTGCCTAGTAATCTTGTAGCCATAGTAGATGATACACACTGTGACATTGCCTAATGATAGTTATCAAAATGTATCCTACCCTCTTTAAAAAAAAAATGTGTTGAGGATTTCATTATATAGTCCTGGCTGGCACCTGGAACACACAATGTAGACCATGCTAAACTCACAGACATCCTCCTGTCTCTGCCTCCTAAATGCTGGGATTAAAGATGTACACCACCAAGCTCAATAAGAGGTGTGTGTGTGTGTGTGTGTGTGTGTGTGTGTGTGTGTGTGTTTAATTTTATTAGTTTTTTAAATGTGTGGGTATTTTTTCTGCCTATAGTTCTGTGTATAAGATATTTGCCTCATTTTCTGTATCCATTCCTCTGTTGAAGGACATCTGGGTTCTTTCCAGCTTCTGGCTATTATAAATAAGGCTGCTATGAACATAGTGGAGCATGTGTCCTTGTTATATGTTGGAGCATCTTCTGGGTATATGCCCAGGAGTGGTATAGCTGGATCCTCAGGTAATGCTATGTCCAATTTTCTAAGGAACTGCCAGACTGATTTCCAGAGTGGGTGTACCAGCTTGCAATCCCACCAACAATGAAGAAGTGTTCCTCTTTCTCCACATCTTCACCAGCATCTGTTATCACCTGGGTTTTTGATCTTAGCCATTCTGACTGGTGTGAGGTGATATCTCAGGTTTGTTTTTGCATTTCCCTGATGACTAAGGATATTGAACATTTCTTTAGGTGCTTCTCAGCCATTTGAGTTTCCTCAGTTGAGAATTCTTTGTTTAGCTCTGTACCCCATTTTTAATAGGGTTATTTGGTTGTCTGGAGTATAATTTCTTGAGTTCTTTGTATATATTGGATATTAGCCCTCTATCAGATGTAGGATTGGTAATGATCTTTTCCCAATCTGTTGGTTGCCGTTTTGTCCTATTGACAATGTCCTTTGCCTTACAGAAGCTTTGCAATTTTATGAGGTCCCATTTGTCAATTCTTGATCTTAGAGCCTAAGCCATTGGTGTTCTGTTCAGCAACTTTTCCCCTGTGCTCAGCTATTAAAAACAATGAATTCAAGAAATTCTTAGGTAAATAGATGAAACTAGAAAATATCATCCCGAGTGAGGTGACCCAATCACAAAAGAACACACATGGTAAGCACTCACTGATAATTGGATATTAGTCCAAAAGCTCGAAATATCCAAGATACTACTCACAGACCACATGAAGCTCATAAACAAGGAAGACCAAAGAGTGGGTGCTTTGGCCCTTCTTAGAAGTGGTAACAAAATACTCACGGGAGCAAATATGGAGACAAAGCGTTGGGCAGAAACTGAAGGAGGGGCCGTCCAGAGACTGCTCCACCTGGGTATCCATCCCTTGTGCAGTCACCAAAGGTAGATACAGACGTGGATGCCAGGAAGTGCCTGCTGACAGGAGCGTGATATAGCTGTCTTCTTAGAGGTCTACCAGAGCCTGAAATATACAGAGGCGGATGCTCACAGCTAACCATTGAGCTGATCTTGGGGTTCCCAATGGAGGAGTGAGAGAGAAGACTGAAGGAACTGAAAGGGTTTGAGGCCCCACAGGGAGAGAAACAATACCAACCAACCAGAGCTCCCATGGTCTAAACCACCAGCCTGGGAGCACATAGGGAGGGACCCATGGTCCCAGCTGTATACACAGGGGAGGAGGATGACATTGTCAAGCATGGGCGAGTGAGGAAGTCTTTGGTCCAGTGAGGGTTGGACACCCCAGTGTGGGGGAAATTGTGGGTGGGGAGCTGAGAGTGGGAGAGTGGGTGGGGGCATATCTTCGTAGAAACAGGAGGAGGGGAGATGGGATAGGGGATTCCTGGGTGGGTGGGGGGAATGGAGAAAGGGAGTTACATCTGAAATGTAAATAAAATATCCAATTAAAAAAAAGATATATGCCTGGTGTGTGTGTGTGTGTGTGTGTGTGTGTGTGTGTGTCTGTACAGGCAAACATACTGTGGTTTGAATAAGAATGATCCCCCATTGGCCCCCAAATTTGTGTTTGGTTTCTAGTTGATCATCTGTTTAGGAAGGGTTATGGGTACTGCCTTACTGTGAGGTGTGTCACTGCGGGGGGAGGGGAGGCTTTGAGGTTTCATAAGTTCTTGCAAGATGGGGTCTTGCTATCTTTGTGCCTGGCACTTGTGGATCAAATATAAGTTCTCAGCTACTGTCCTAGTGCCACGGCTGACTGCCTGTTGTCATGCTGTCCACCTTGATGGCCATAGACTAACCTTCTAAAACTGTTAAGCAAGCCCTCAATTAAATGCTCTCTTTTATATGTTGGCCTGGTCATGGTGTCTCTTCACAGCAATAGAGAAGTAATTAAGACACACCATAGTGCATGTTGGGAACTGGAACACAATCAGAGGTCATTTCCACTTTCTGCCTTTTAAGGCAGGGTCTCTGTTGTTTTTGCTGCTGCAGTGTGCACTCTAGTCTAGCTGGCCAATGAGCTTCAAGGCCACAGGAGTGTTGGGATTACAAATGTGTGCTACTGCATCTGGCTTTTATGTGAGTTCTCTGAATTCAAACCCAGGTTGTCTTGCTTACCCTGCAAGTGCTTTTAGCCACCAAGTCATCCTCCTGGCCCAGTATTTCCCTTTGCTGTCTGAAAGTGGTTAAGATGGGAGAAAACTGTCTATTTGCTCCACTCTTTTCCTGTTCCATCCCTCTTCCTAGCTGATGAAAATACGCTACAGGGGATCTAAAAGCCCTTCTCATGTCCCACCTGTCGTTCTTCCTCCAGGAATATTACTTCAGGAAACACTAGGGCCGCACTCAGATTGTGGACTCGCAGACAAACATGTAATTCATACTTAACATGACCTCCTCTGCTAAAAACCGCAAGCTATTTGAACAGACACTAAGTGTCTGAATGTGTTTATTTGCTCCAACCCCACTTAGGGTAAAGGAATGCAAGTCATTGGGTTCCTATGGGCTTTTCTACCCCTTAGAAAACGGTAATATCTTTTCTCCAATTTCTGTAGAACTCCATGTGGTGCATACTGTGGTAAGAATTGCCTTTGGCTTTGGAATATTACCTTCCATCCTTTACACAGGCAGGGAAACAGCTGACACTGTAGATCTGCCCTCGTGCAGTATCAGCAGGAACCTGCTTGCCTGGAGTGAGAAGCTGCCCCGAGGCGCTTGTTCCTTCTTTTGTAGATGTTCAGCGTAAGGGAATGAATTTGGTGCTGAAAGCACAGAAATGAGCTCATGGGCTTTCTTGAAATAGAGATCTCTGTGAAATAGCTACTATTTTGATATGTGATGAAAATGTATTTCCAAGAGAGTAGACTGGAACAGGACTGGAGTTTTCAAAAAATGACCTCTGACTCATCCTTTTTCCCAAAGATGGTGTCATGAGACGAATCCAAATGAAGTGTCCACCTTCAACACTGGAGGCTGCTGTGTTGCCAGCTTAACCCCCGTGCTTCTCTGTGAATCCTGGCAGGTGGGATGTTTATACATCTTATAAGGGTAGCATGTCATTTGTTAGATGACAAGTGGACCAGGTATAATAAGGCTACCAGTAACCTACGTTAAGGCACAAAGACTGGACTAAGTGACCATCACATAGGATTCTGAGGGTTTTAAATAGGATTTTAAATCTTTTCTACCCCTTGTCAAACAGTACTAGGTGGATTCGAAATAAAGCAGCATCCATTGAGATGGGTCACAGTGTACCACGTTCAGAACTAAGACATTATTTGAACACAAAATTTAAAGCATGGATGTCACTGTTTGGTATTGTAAGAGGTTTCTCCTATCCAAGCAAATATCTGACAACAAAGGCAGGAATTGGTTTGATGGATTTTGTTTCAGAAACCTACTGTTTGGCCACTTGGCTCAGTAATTACGTGAAGACAAACAGGAGAATGTGGAAGACAAATGCCAGCCTCCCCAGAATACCAGTGTTCTAACTGGTCTTTGCTGTTCAACACCCTACTTGTTGGTCTTTCTGAAAAATAAAATCACAAAACTCCAACCAAGCTACCTATGTACAAATGTCACCAGTCCCCAAATTGTCAAAAAAGAAAAAACACTCTGAAAAATATGCCCTCAAATAAAAGAGCTTGCAGACTTTTGTAATAGCAATGATGCTGGTACTTACTCTATAGACAATGTTATGAAAGTCAATTTTATGTCACCTGGTGCCTGCAGGGTGTGTGTGCGTGTGTGTATGTGTGTGTGTGTGTGTGTGTGTGTGTGTGTGTGTTGTGTATGTTTCTAAGTGTTCTACCCCTGAGCTAAATCTCCAGCCCAAATTTCCATAGCTTTTTCTGCAATGAGTTTATTTCTGAGAGAATGAACATGGCAGAAAAATCTATGAACAAGCTAGAAAGGTACAATTCTAAAGCTATAGGTCAGAGTGGATCAGCTGATACATTCTTTTGACCGTACTTAAAGGGAGAATGTACACACACCATAGCTCCACCACTCTTCACTTGAGCCCTGAGGACATGTAGGTTTGAAAGCTGTGTCCTAGTCTCATCTTAACTTCAACTGTCCTGAATTTGTGATCGTCATACTAAGTCAGAGTGTTGTCTATTCCAGTGTTGCAGAGGGTATTATAAAGGGAAATGTCCCTCACTCCAGCTGGAATCAGGGTCTGGGGCATCCTATTACTGAGTTACATTCCCGACCTGAAATGATCTGGCACGTATGAAATATAAGCTTAGGTCAGGAGAGAATAAAACACTCGAATAGACTGCCTGTACCAACATACAATTGACAACAAAGAAACATGATGACCACAGCACATACGATGGGCAGTGAGGAGGCTCAGCACATAAAGGTGCCTGCCCAGACGCCTAAGAACCAGCATGGGATCCCTGGGACCCACACGGTGGGAGAAGAAAACAGACTCCTGCATATCATTTCTGGCTTCCAAAGTGCCAGAGCAAGCATCCTGCCCCCCCCAGGAAATACATAGATGTAGAAAACTCCACAAATGACTTTTAAAATATTGTTTTTCACAATTAATTTTCAGCACTTGTCTTAAGTCAGCCCGACATTTTACCAGCTTTCTTGTCTTTTTGGCATAATTGCTTTTTTTTGTTTCGTTTTGTTTTGAACGTGTATGGATGTTTTGCCTGCGCGTACCACATGCATGCCTGGTCCCCAAGGAGGCCAGAAAGCAGAAGCAGATCCCCTGAAACTGAGTTACAGATGTTTGTGAGCCACCATGTGGGGCTGGGAATTGAACCCAGGTCCTCTGTAAGAGCGGCTAGTGCTCTCAACCTCTCCACCATCTCTCCAGCCCCTTCCTTTGACTGAGTTTTAAGAAATAATAAAATGAAAAAAACATGGATGAGCCAAGAAATATTACAAGAATAACCTGCTAGGCTTCCAAGTAACCTAAAAAGTAAATAGAATCTTTTACCTCCTACCTACACGAGATGGGTGAGATGTGTTCTTAAAATTCAAGCCAGCAACTATTTACTGAGTATCTATATTGGATCTTACATACTGAGATGAGGCAATTCTAACATTATTCCATCCCTCACAGAGCTTATCAACTTTACAGAATGAAAAGATTTTACACACAAAATAATTTAGATTTCTCCTAAGCAGAATAAATTATGTATCATATTGCCACCATTAGCCAGGGAACCCTGCAACTGCAAAGGCCACATGCTGGGGACTCATTAAATACAAGAAACTGTTCAAAGACACAGAACTTTCCTTTAAAAACAAGTTGAAATAAAGTCTATCAACCTTTAGTATTTCCTTCAGTTCTCTACCTCAGGACAATCTGCCAAGAGCAGTGTCACTCACCCTGCCTCACAATTAAGGGATGAGTCAAGTTTACCCAGACCTGAAGGCCTGTCAGCCCCTCCAGCCTTTTTGTAATATTTTTTGTTTTTTCATTGTGGAATTTTTATTGCACACATAACACTGAAAAAAGAATTTTGTCCATTTTGTACCATGCACTATGGGTAGTTAGATTAACAACACACAGGCCATACCACAAAAGATCTAAAAAGGCACATGCAAAGCTTAGTTCAATGCATCTGCCAGGAATGTCCAGAGTCCCTGAGCACACATCTGTCCACTCAGCTGTTGGTGACATTAAGTTGGATCACTTGAATAAGGTGTCCTTCACCTGACTGCTGCTATCTGTAGGTATCTTTGCCTCCTTTTAAGTCTAGTAAGGAAGCAGAAGATGAGAAGGTACAGAATTTAGGGAGAAAATTCAGTCAAGCCAACCAAAGAGTAGAAGGAACAATACAACCAGGCAGAGGGCATGATAGCAAAGCACCCACCAGAGGAAAAACGATAGCACAGGTAGTTAAGAATATGGAATGACAATTATCCTAAATTAGGCTACCCTAAGCCAGGAATGTGTAATGGGATGGAGGTGAGGGGGCACTGATGGCCAATGCTGACTTCTTTGTTGTCTAGGCCTCAACTTCTTAAACTGGGTTGTGACCCCATATGGGGTCTAGTAACTGAATTTGGGGGTCTGGATAATGTTTTAACGGTAAAAGGTTCCTGAATCTGCAAAGGAACAAGAGGTACTACAAAATCAGACAGAAGATGAATCTAAGGTATTTCTGGTAACAGTCACCTGTGTCTCACAGCGTGGCCTCACCACAACCGTTTCTGAACATACATCACACATGCTGCACTGCATGTGTAGGAACGCCACACAGTGCCAATGCAAACGGCCTGAAACATCTTGGCTCAGACTCCAGGCCTTCACATTGTGAGCTACAGTGTTTTTAATGTACATACAGTTTTCTGCTCTTACAGAAACATGGTTTAGTCATAGAAAACAAAGGCTTTAAATATTTTCCTTATTGTCATTTCTCAGTATGTAACTACCATATCAGTCAGTATACTAGCACAGTTAGTAACTGTTTAAATTGGCTTGTATCAGATTGTTTAAAAATTGCTAGTTGCTGACTCAGTTTCACTAAAAACTGTTAAATGAATTTTGACATGGAATTAGGCAGAATTTCCAGTAATTTTTGAAATAGCTCTAAATATATTTCTGTTCTTTTTATATTGCAGATTGATATAAAATTGCATCTTCTGCACTGACAATCAAAAATAAAAATGTTGATTAGTTCTAAATAATGTCAAAGATGCGCTGGGCTTCTAAGTTAACATAAAATATTCAGCCATTCTACTTTAGGTTGTTTTGTTTTTTCAAGACAGGACTTCTTTATGTAACAGCCCCGGCTGTCCTGGGACTCTTTTTTTGTAGACCAGATTGGCCTCAAATTTAGGAAGATCCACCTGCCTTCTGCCTCCCTTAGATTAGAGGTGTGTACCACCATGCTCAGCTAAGATTTAATTCTTTTTTAAAAAGACTTATTTACTTATGTATATGAGTACACTGTAGCTGTCTTCAGACACACCAGATGAGGGCATTGGATCCCATTACAGATGGTTGTGAGCCACCATGTGGTTGCTGGGAATTGAACTCAAGACCCCTGGAAGAACAGTCAGTAATCTTAACTGCTGAGCCATCTATCTCTTCAGCCCCAAGATTTAATTCTTTATGTAAAAATAAGTATACTTATCTCACTAGTATGGAAAACTGCCTTACTCTTCAGTGAACAGCAAACCTCTATGCGTAACAGAGGCTTTTAAATAAATTTATAATTTTATTGCCAGTAAATGCCTGATTTGTATAGCTATTTTATATACTCATATGCCCCAAAGTCACTTTCTTGAAGGGATTATGAATGGAAAAGATTTAAAAGGTCTGTTTAGAATAATGATATTTAATGTGTGGTGTGCTCTGGAAAGCTGGAGAAATTTTGTCTAAACATCTCTATACTTTCATGTACATTTTGTACACCACCCCCCCCATCCCCATTAGGACCTTAAAAGGATAACTGGGGATGGAGAGAGACAACAGAGCACTGTAGTTAATTAAAAGAACCCAGAGCCAGGGCATGGCAGAATTGAACTCAGGATGATTATGAGTTCAAGGCCATCCCAAGCTGTATGAGATCCTTCCCCACAACAATCAAAGGCTAAGGATGGGAGACTACTTGCCTAGCATGTCCTCAAAGACCTAAGCTCAATCCTAAGTACTTCAAGAGAGTCTAGTAGATAGCGCTGTGTATAAAACTGATGCTGTGGGGAGAGCCCTGGAAGAACAGGTAGATTTGAGAACTATCTGCTGAAAGCATGAACAAAAGGAGAGGTGAGAAATTCTGGGCCTCCATTTACAAGGAAAGGGTTTCAGATTTTGCTCAGAGGCATATGCAGCACTGGCTGCTGCTACTTTAGGTTCTTAAATTTATGAAATACAATTCCATAGCTGCTAGTTCTTTCTAATAGGTGGTTTCCTACTTTTTAAAGACAAGGTCTCATGTCTCTCAGGCTAGTCTTGAACTCTATGTAGCTGAGGATAAACTGGACCCTTGATCCTCCACCTCTGAGTGGGACTGTAGGCGTGTACCACCATGTCAGTTTATATGGTGCTGGGGACCACCTTAGGGCTTCATGAAGTCTATCTAGATAGGCATTCTACCGATGTTTGATGACTTCTCGATTCTTAGGATGATGAGAAAGAAGTCTGTCTCTTTAGAGGCAGTTAGTTGAAATTCTGAGCACTGCCCACTCTAGGAGAGTATAGTACTCTGGATAGGAGTATCAAGTTGGAACTGCCAGTCAGAGGACCTTGGGGGGAAACAACTGACATTTTTCTACAGTGAATTACATTGGTACTTTAGACTTGTAAATGCATCTTTTACTTGTGAAACTTTCAATTTATGGTGGATTTATTATGACGTAATCCTACTAAAAGTAAAAAACCACCTATTGTCTACGAGTATTTGAAAGTAAGGCACAATTTATCACACAAGAAAAAACTGTTAGTATCCTGGAAGTAACTTATGTTTTGTTTTTCCCATTTCCACTTTGGAGTGTAGTTAACTAAGGATCTTAGAGGTGTCCATCATGAAACTTAGGTTCTATAAAACACAAGGATGACAAGAAACCTGGGTCAAAAAGCAAACAGGTGCTTCAGAATTAACAGACATTAGTAACAAGACACGAGGCCAGTATAGAGAGGTTTCCACTAGCTAAATATGATATTAAGCACCACAAAATAAGCATTTTTAAAATTACTAATTTTTATGAGTGCTTTGGGACTTATTTATTTACTTATTTATTTACTATATGGGTGTTTTGCCTGTGTACTATGTGCATTCGCTGCCTACAGAGGCAAGAATATATCAGAATTCCTGAAACTGTAGTTACAAATAAGATGGTAGCTTGTTAGCTGGTTAGCTATCACACGGATGCTGGGAATCAAACCTAGGTCCCCTGTAAGAGCAGCCAGTGCTCTTAACCAGCAAGCATTCTCTCTAGCACCTGAAGTTTTAAAACACAGAGTAATAATAATAATAAAAATATGAGTCCAGTGATATTCAAAACATGGAAGAAAAATAGGAGGGAGTCCTCCCCTCCCCCCACAGAGCCAGCTGATAAATGTACAATTAAGCAGAAATTAGAAAATGCCCATATTCTAACTGTTAATAACTGATTCAAAGAATCATCACTGGCTGTTGAAACCACTGGGATGAGGAAAAAGATCATATAGAATCTCAGGTTGCTTCTTAAATTATAGAGGAAAAAGGTATCTCACAAAGGAAAGGCTTGACAGATATCACTTTAAGCACATTTAGTATCACCAACAATAGAACTGACACTACATGCATCCTGATGCTATGTAAACGAGCAACACTCAAATCTAATCATGAAAGAAAACAAGGGCCGGGCGGTGGTGGCGCACGCCTTTAGTCCCAGCACTTGGGAGGCAGAGGCAGGTGGATTTCTGAGTTCGAGGCCAGCCTGGTCTACAGAGTGAGTTCCAGGACAGCCAGGACTACACAGAGAAACCTTGTCTTAAAAAACAAAAACAAAAACAAAAAAAAAGAAAGAAAACAAGGAACGCTGTATAAGCCCATTCATTTGTACTGCTAGAAATATTAGTACCAGGAAGGGCACCAGGCTTGCAATACAGACCTGTAATCTTAGCTACTCAAGAGGTTGAGGCAGAAAGCTTGAGAGCTCAAGGCTTATGTAAGCTATACTGAGTTTAAGACCAGCCAATCTAGTGAGACTCTATTTCAAAATTAAAAACTAAAGAGAGGGCTGGGGTGTGGCTTAGGGTACTTGCCTATTATGCTGAGATCCCAAGTTCAAGCCTTAGCACAACACACACACACACACACACACACACACACACACACACACACACACA
>JANHMN010000008.1:9565518-9591854 GCA_030674055.1 Rhabdomys pumilio | reverse complement strand
CTCTCTCTCTCTCTCTCTCTCTCTCTCTCTCTCTCTCTCTCTCTCTCATAGAGGTAATGGTAATGGTGGCCCAGGAAGTAGAAAATAGAACACTAAGGGCACACTAGGCAAATGCTCCACCATTCAGTTACATACCCAGCAGCAAAGTAAGTCTTCTTTTCCTTTTTGTTACTTCTCAAAAATCATTAGTAATTCTCTTGACCATAGAGCCAAGGAACCTGAACGGAACCTTCAGACTTCTCAGATCAGTCTCTGTAATTAAATACTAGACTCTCTGTTCTTTGCAGTCTCCTCTTTCTCTGTCTCTTCCTTTTTCTCTCTTTAAAAATAATTCTTTCCCAACATTTTTCCATTTCTTGACTAAAGCTATAAAATAACCCAGATACTTAGGCCTGTGTTGGCAATGACACTGCTTCAGGGAGCTAAGAAGCTGCCTCTGCCATTGTGCACACAGCCCTAAGTCTCAGGGCATCTTTGAGTGAAGATGCTGATTGTGTTAGGTACCTTGCAGACATGACAAGCATTTCTGTGTTAGGAATGAGAAGAAGGAGAGAGGGCGGTTCCCAGGCACACCCTGGTTCCAGCAGGGACAGCAGGAGTGAGTGAGGAGAGTTGTAAGCGTGGCTGAGGCACTAGCTACATGACAGTTTCAACCCTGGGGCCTTATTTACTCAGCAATCTGTTCTAGCATCTGTTCTGGAAGAGTTTAAGGATCCCCCACTGAGAGAGCTCTACAAAAATGAGAAGTCATCTAAGCATTTAATGAAATCATTTTATGATTCTGTCACTATTGCTACACAATTAGAAATTGCTTTGTTAAAATCCTATGCGGTTAGTCAACTAAAGATTTTACATAAACTTTGAAGGAGGTTGAATTAAATGGTCACTATAAAAATGGTAGTAGTGTTTTCACAATTAACTCATCTGGCTCAGTTAATGGCAAAACAAAATCTTCTCAGCCTAATAAACTGTGTCACACAAAAAAATAAAATAAAAAAATAAACTGTGTCACATTACAGGAGCCACTCTGATCTACGGCTTATGTCCCACAAAGTATGCATGATCTGGAGTGGCATCTACACTGCTGGTCTTACTACAGGAGAAGACCTACTTCTCAGAAATTCTCTATGGAGCATATTTTTAGATACAAGAAAAAAACTGAACGAAAGTACAGGTGGATTTCAAGCATGAAAGAGACCTGGCATTACAGGCTAAATGTAGGGCAATCTTTCCATTCATTTTTGTGCCTAGATGATCTGGGTGCTGCTAATTAAACATTTGCACTGAACTAAACTTTTTCTAGCTTTTTACAGCTTGTTCTATACAATCCCCACTTCTGGTTTTTTGAGACAAGATTTCTCTATGTAGCCTTGGCTGTCCTGGAATTGGCCCTATAGACCACACTGGCCTCAAACTCACAGAGATCCACCTGCCTCTGCCTCCAGAGTGGTGGGATTAAAGACAGTTGCTGCCACCACCACCACTACCTAGTTTCTACTTCTTTTTATAAAGAGTCTCTAAAGCAATTTCTATTATAACCAAAAGTTCCTTCCCAACAAGCTGTCATCCTGAATGTTTTCTGAACAGACAGTATATAAATGGCATCTTGCTATGCAACTACACACTAATTGTCTCAGTCACTTATATATAAAAGACAGCTGATTCAGTGTATTTGGAAATATACTTTTGCCTGCTTTTTAAGAGGAGGGGTATATTTCTATCAGAACATTTAGTGCACACTTGTTAATTCCCACAGAGGAGGCATAATTAAATAATACAATTCCTTTGAATAAAAAAGTTGACATTTTATACATTTCTCATTATTTTAACAGAGATCGGGTTTCACACATGTAAAATATAAGTATATCCCCTGTACAAAATCATTAAAAGTGAGAGTCAGTGATGGACAAACTGAAACTTTTAATTAACTAACCTTAAGTATTCACCCTGTTACTGTTTCTAACTTCTGGCTAAAATCAAGTGTACTATTCTCACTGGCTTACTTTATGGGTAAACCCAAAAGATTTTCACTAACATAAAACACAGTGGCTTGCCATATACTTTGCTCTGTAATAGTCCATTAAAGGGATAAATAATTAGAATTGCCCTAAAAAAAACTTCTTGTCTTAAGATCAAATAAACAAGTTAAAAATCAGCTGTTAATGCTTCCAGCCAAACAGGAACGACGTTAACATAATAATACTTCAGTAAACAGTGACCAAAGCTTCCCAGTACTTTAAGTCATAAAGTGCTTTTCACGAATGTGCAACTCCAGTGACTTTAATCTTAATAAATGGGACAGCTAGTAGGGAATGAACAGTAATATCCCTTTTTGAATTATGACAAAAGTCAAAACAAATAAACAAAAAAAAGTCAGAGGACAAATCCAAAAGAAAAAGCTATGCAACTTTTCCATTTCAAAAACCGTTTGTCTCTCTACCCAGCAATCTTTGGAAACAAAATAGTCCTCGATTTTTGGTGCCAAGGAGACTGGATGGTGGCAGATCCACAAAGTTGGGAAATAAATGGCTAATAAGAGACAGGAGCTTAAGTTAGGGAGGAAGCACAAAACTGTAACTCTGTTACAACTGTATTACAAAGGACTTGGTTCTGTGGAAAACACTAAGTGTATATTAGTCCTATAGAAGTCATATGGATTTTGCTACCTTTCAAAATAAGCATTAGTTCTTGCAATGGTTGGTGGAGAGAACCAACGCCTACAAGCTGTTCTCTGATCTCCACAGGTACTTCTCACCACACAAAAGTGTGGGAAGGCAGAGGATGAGATAGCTTGATGGGTAAAAGCACTTGTCTGAAAAGCCACCCGACCTGAGTTTGATCCCCAGAATCCACGTGAAGGTAGGAGAAAGTCAACTCCACAAGGTTGTTCTTTAGCTGTCACATATGTACCACAGCAGGCACACGCCTTCCACAAACATCATCGACGCACACATAGAAGAAGGATGATGATGATGTAGGTGAAGGTGAATGGACACCAGAATTCATCTCTCTTTGCGTCCTGACATGGATGAGACGGAACTAGCCACCTACAGTGTTGCTGGCATGGTTTCCCCTCCAAACAGGAAGCCAAAATAAACACTTCCTTTGTCACAGCAATAGGAAAAATACCTCCTACAGTTCTATTCACCATACATACTCAAGTATACAGGAAACACATGGAATCAAGCTTGACAAGCTGGAGACAGAAATGGCCAAAATCTATGCAGTGCAGTATGTGAAAATACTACTTAGAGACATTCTAAAAAAGAAAAAATGGAGCAAACAAACTAAGAACAAATTACTTAGCATCTTTCAAAATACATAAGAAAAGGGTGGCCTGCTGGCTGACAGCAGCTATCTCAGCAATCAGAAAGATGAGCAGGAAGGTAAGCTGGACTATACAGTGAGACCCTGCCTCACAACCAACAACAGAAAACAAAACAAGACAAAAGACCTAGCACTCAAACTGTACAGAACTGTATTCTTGAGAGGCAGACTAATATAGTTTGGCTGAGAAATGTCAAACAATCAAGAGAACACTTCCTTTCTGTTTCTAAAAAAAATACTTAAAAATGTTTAAATATACTTTTAAAAACTAAACAAACCAAAGCCCAAATATAACTATGAAGCTTAAAAGAGGTGCCTGGCCAAATAAGTTTAGCTCGTTAGGTTAGCTCATAGTGCCAACAGCAGGGTCTCAGGCTTACTTTTTTTAATTATCTTGACAGATATTGTTCTTGCAGACCAAACTAGCCATTGACAGATCTAAGTAAATAGCCACAAAGAACAGAAGCCAGACACTGGAAATAAGTGCAAACATTGACCATTACTGGAAAACTTAAGTGTGCCCTACTGTACTGTTTCCCATATAAACACACTCTGTTTTTCCTAGGAAGTACTTTTCAACTGTTACTACATTACTTTTAAATACTTTGGGAGAAGATAATGAAGAGACTAGAAGTTATAGTGGTTACGTTAACATTTACACCATTACTTATTACTAACTTTGTTCAATGGCCACCTTGTAAAAGCTTCTCATTATTCTCTTTAGTCTGCTTCTTTTTTTTTTCTCAGAACTTCCAACTTATTGGTATTATATTAAATATTAATTTATTTGGTGTCTGATTCTCACAACTGGAATGTGAGCTGCCTGGACATAGCCCTGGGTATCTTTCTTTTATATCTTCAGGTTCTAGAACAAGGCCTGTTATAATTATTTATGCTAAATAAATGGGTTAATTTTATCACATGTTAAGGGATTTAGTCCACACACATCTTTAGTGAGACATCAAGAAAATAGGTAACGGGCTGGAAAGAGGCTCAGGGGGTAAGAGTACTTTTGATTCTCAGCACCCACATGGCAGTTAACAAGCCTCTGTTCCTGGAGATCTGACACCCTCTTCTGGCCTCTGTAGGCATCAGGCGAGCACACAGTACAGAGACACATGGGGCAAAACACCCATATACATAATAAAAAATAAATAAATCTTTAAAAAAAAAGATAACTTACAAGTGAAGGATATATTGCTAACTAGTCAATCAGATATCATTTACAGGTAGGATCCTGTATTTCAAAGCAATTCCCAAGCCTTTGACATGGTTCTTCTGCATCTTAGCTGTGTCTATTGCCTTCTCCACCATCCACTTGCCGAAAATCAATTCATGTGAATGATAAGCATTTAGGCCATAAATATACAGCAATGGGACTGACTATTCAATGCGATCTTATCAATACATCTAAAATTATCAAAACTAATAAATCTTTCTTGGCCAGATAAAGCACTGGGGGCAAGAAATAGAATAACAATTTAGTAAAGCTTTAAAGAGATGACTGGGAATCCAGGGCTTCATGAATGCCAGGCAAACACTGTACCACGGAGCTATATTCTCAACCCTTACAGCTTATTTCTCAAATCAATAAACAAAGACAGAAGTAAACTAGAATTTATACAGGCTAAACCCTCTCAAGCTCTACCTTTGCTGACTATAGAAGGTACAAAGTCACACGCAGTAGGAATGGAACTAAAAGGGAAGGCCAGGGGTAGCCAACAAAATCTCCACAGAATCACCAAGCTCACTCTTTTGGCACAGTGGATAACAGCATCATTCCAACCTCTTTAAATGCATGTGTTTGAGGCCAGAAACAAGAGAAAACCCAACTATTCTAATTATGCTGCAAGCCAATGACAAAATCAGGCTTCCCTCCAATTAAGGTTTCTAAAACTTATTTTAAAAAGAATCTTGTACCCTTTGTTCTCAGAAAGTAATATGAAGCTTTTATTTTAATTTTCAAACCCTAAATCAAAATTGGTCAAGAGCAAAGTGAAAGGTCAAAGACACTGGGAAATGGGAGGATGGACAGACGCACTGTCAATGATTAAACAAGTTAGTCTGAAGGAAGAAAAGCCATCAGAAGACCTGGGATCTGGTCCTGTGCAATACTGCTGAGCAGTCCCAGGACCTTCAATAACCTACTTCTCATCATACCGCCTCAGAAACAGTGTGACAGGACTTCTGAGTTTCAGCTATCCATACACTACCTTCTCAATTTTGGCCACATTCAGACTTCAAGTTTACTTGTTAAGTTACTGCAAGTGAATATAGATTTTATTTTTATTTTTTTTTTTCGGTTTTTTCAAGACAGGGTTTCTCTGTGTAGTCCTGGCTGTCCTGGAACTCACTCTGTAGACCAGGCTGGCCTCGAACTCAGAAATCCGCCTGCCTCTGTCTCCCAAGTGCTGGGATTAAAGGCGTGCGCCACCACTGCCCGGCGAATATAGATTTTAAAAATTAAACTTTGCTTCTTCCTAATACTGAGGACAACATCATATGCTCAATATACCATAATTATTTCAATATACATGGTTACATTAATGTTAATGTTTACCCACTTACCATAAACCACACCATGAAAATCATTAAAAGATAATTTTTAAGGCCATTTACAGTTTGAAATTCCTAATCTACTAATCAAATCTCACAGTTTTGAAATCATCAAAACTAATCACCATAAGCGGAAACCTGCATGTTCCATAGGTCCCTCAGTACGACTGCTTTGCTGAGTTGCTCCTGTGGTGGTAAGCACATCTGCCATTCAAGGCTGGCTGCTTCGCTAAGGCAGAGGCATCTTTACTTTTACTTTAGTGTTCTTCCCTTACATACTAAAACTATGTGGACTAATAAACTCAATAAACTCAAAACTAGAGCTAAAAAACAAAACAGTGTACACTGCTAAATAAAAGGAACACGTGTGCTTGTAGACATTTCTGTCTGCTGATTCTCAAGACAACCCACCCCCCTACCCCTTCTCCAATCTTTCCTTTTCCAACTCTTTAGTTTTTACTATTTTTTTTTTCTTTTTTTCAAACACAGGTCTCAGGGCTGGAGAGATGGCTCAGCAGTTAAGAGTGCTGACCGCTCTTCCAGAGGTCCTGAGTTCAATTCCCACCACATGATAGCTCACAGCCATCTATAACAGGATCTGTAACAGAAGAGGATGATGTCCCCCTTCTGGCATACATATAAGCAGAACATTCATACATTTTTAAAAAATACATAAATTAAAAAAAAAAAAAAAGACAGGGTCTCATGTATCCTACCTAGGCTGGCTTTGAACTTGTTATGCAGCTAAGGAAGACCTTGAACCTCTGAGTCCCTTCTTCTGCCTCCTGAGTGCTGGGATTTCCAGTGTATACTACAATCTGGTTTAGGTAGTGCTAGGAATTGAAGCCAGGATTTCACGCATGGTAGTACTCTACCAACTGAGTCGTCACTCCTGACCTAATTTTCATTATCATTGGTTTGAAAAATCCTATAAGAACTAAGTTTTGCCTAGGAAGCCTGACACAGCAGGAGAGTTCCTCAGTACTATTTTGGTATAAATAAGGTTCTCAAGTATTATCATCCTTTCTACCTGAACCAGCCAGATGCCATCTTTGGTGTCTTCCACAAGCTCATAGAAATGCATTTCTCCACTGAAATTGGTACTAGAGACAGACTCAGATGCCTCTTCTTCCTTGAGAGCAGAGTACAGTTCACCTTCCATCAAGTCACCTGAAGGAAAAAATAAAATCCTATTAACGTTTCAAAAATCCCATGTTCCCAACTTCAATGATTAATTCCACTTTATATCATGAATAAGCATACTATATTTTCATCCTACAAAATAGATAGCTCCTGAATACAAGATTCATAATCAGCAAGAAATGAAAAAAATAACAATTCATCTCTTATAGTAGAGCACATATTCTAATGGGGTAATCATATAGCTTGTTAGTAAATTACACCAGTCCAAAAAAAATCCCCTCAAACCAGTAATCATTTAATTTTACATAAAGCCTTTGCAGGTTTCACATATTTTCCAAAGCTTGGTTTATGTGTTGGGACTCATTTAGAAGAGGGTTCACAGAATTTGCCATCAGCCTGCTTAAAATGGCAACAAGGTTTTTATGTGAATGGGAGAGATAACATGTTACCTACCAGAACAACAAACCCCACATTCATACACAAGTTTACAGTATAAATTTGGATCTTGTACAATCAAGTATAAAAAAAAAAAAAAACATGAATGTCACATTATCTAACCTTGCCTCAAATATTACACAGTGATATTCCAGTTCCATTCCAAACAGTAAAACTATCCACAGCAAACATTTAGGTTTTACAGTTCAATTGCCATCCTAAAACTGCTTTTTTGTTGCTATGCTGTAAAGCATGTGCTCTGAATCATACTTTGGTTGTATATCCTTTAGGCTATATATGGATTCCTTGTACATTCCATATAACAATTCTAGGCTCAAATGGCAGCAAAATATCTAACATAAAGCTCAAAGGGAAAAACTGTATGATCAAATAACTGTGTGAGATAGCTAACCCACTTCCCTCCCCCAACAAGCAATGGCAGCACAAACCAGACACAAACAAGAGCAATAATAATACAGTTGAAAAATGAATCCCTTATGCAAAGGATTCCTTCCTTCTATCCCACTGGTGAGACGAGTTCTGTAACCCTTATGCTATAAATACACACGTTAGATTGCTATATGTTATAATCTTGCCTTCACATTATTCGTCTAAATAGTACTACATAAGGGGAAAAAAAGATCTTGTAAAGAATAAAACAAGATAACCATCAGTTCCAAATGCTTCCTGCATCAACTCAGAATGCCTTTCTCAATTTACATTCCTCTTTCAGGAAGACTATCTAAACAAGGAGACACTTTAAAGTTAACTGTATTTCCCAACCCAATCCTACCCCAAATCAATGGCTACGTTGAATACTACTCTTTCAGCACTGTTTCTAGTCTCTTCCTCAACCCATTAAGTGACGCAAGGATGCCTGTGACAAGAAAGGTAATACATTCAAGATTCAAAAATAAAATTTATAATCCTGCAAGAAAATATGAACTCCAAACAAGGCCAACAGTCACACAAAATGTTCACTCAATTTAAAGTATAAAAAGCAAATACTGCACAGTGTACACCTTACCTATAATTAAATGTATAGTTTACATGTAAATCTTAGGTCCACGTGTCTTTTGTTATTATTTTAATGATGTCTTACCCTCCCCGTAGCTTGTGTTTACTCTGGAGGCAGATGCTGCTATTTACAGGCTATGTTTTGTAGTTTTTCCTTTCTCTATAATCAATTGTTTTGTATTTTTTTTCTTTCTCTATAATCAATTTCAACTGACGTTCCTGAATTCTGGGACAAATGATTCAATTTAATGATTTTTTAAAGCTACACTTTCAAACTGTCATTTCCAAAGAGCCTTTGGAATACACCAATACACCTAACAGTTCTCTTTTCAAAACCGAGATTTACATATTCATTTAGAAAACGTGGACAAAGACAACCTGGGCAGCTCCCAGAAGTAGTCTGCTTAACCATTCCGGGGACCGCCTCACTCCGGGGGGTCGGGGGGATGGGGAAAAGCCAAGACAGTAGAGGCTATCTCCTGGAGCCCGGCACTTGCCTGACTTCTCCACCAGCTCCCGAACATCTTTCTTCTCAGGCAGCCCGGAGTAGCCCAGCCCTCGACACTCCAGAATGGTCTTCAGCTTCTTGAAGCTTAATGCCACCGGATCCACCAACTGAGTAGCAAAGATGCCAGTTTCGTACCACACAATGGCCTCAAAAAACCTGGCCAGGACGAACAGGACCAGGAAATACAGGAGCAAGAAAAATAGCTTCAGCCACATCTTTGCCCTCTTGGCGTCTCCGGGAGCCGGGACGCCGTGGACAAGGGAAGGAAGGGGGTCGAGTGCGGGGCGACAGAGCGCAGCCTGGGCGAGGGCAGCGAAGGCAGCGAGGGCGCGCGGCGGTGGCGGTCACCGGCGGGCCATCCCCGCGGGGAGGCAGGTGGATCGCGGCGGGCGTGCGGCTGAGGGCGCCGGCTCTGGCCTTGCGGTCAAGAGCTGAGAAAGGGAGAAGGGGGGACGTTCAAAAGCACCCCACCCATCGAGCCACGGACGGCTGGAAGCGGGCAGGAGCCCACCAGGGGTGACCCCGGAGGCAGCTCCGAGAGACTGCGGGCCAGCGGAGGGCGGTTGGGACCGGAGTGCGTGGCCGTGGTCCGGAGGGCGCGGTGCTCGGCTGGGCCAGGCCCGGGGCCCGGCGCACCCAGCGCTGGTTGGAGCGGCCGCCGCTGCGCCGCGCCGAACGCCCAGGCTGCAGGCCCCGGCGGCCGCCCAGGCCCGGAGGCGGCTCCAGGATCCCGCGGGCGGCGCCTCTCAGGCCCGCGGCCCGCGAGGGGACGTCGCGGCGGCTCCCGCTGAGGAGGAGCGCGAGACGACAGTCGTGAAGGGAGGACAAAAATAAAAGCAAAAAACAAATAACGCTAGGCCCCGACACCGCTCTCACGGGCGGCTTCCTGTCAGCTGCGTAGCCGCGCGGCGCCCAGCCCCGTGCGGATGCGCCGCGCCAACCGCGGCCACCGTCCCTGCCGCCTCCGCAGGCCGCGGCCGTCGCCCCCGGAGCACTGGAGCCGCTGCAGCCGCGGCCTCAGTCAAGACATAACAACTGACGTCGGCATCGGGGCGGGGTCTCGGGAGGGGCGGGGTTAGAAGGCGCTGGGTGCAAGGGGAGAGAGGGGCTGCGGAGGGCTGGGCTGGGTACGCCTCCTGACTTACTGGGCTCTCGCGGTCCCAGCCCTGTTCTGCGCTTCAGTTTAGTCACTGAGTTCAGTCCTGGGATTGGACGTTGGACCCTGCGACACTGTGCACGTTTGTGCGGAGCATGAAAATAAAGGCTGCTAAAGATGTTCGGTTTTGTTTGTGATTTTTGTTTTGTTTTGTTTTTGTTTTGAGACACTGCTTTATTTAATAGTCCGGGTCCGCCTGGAACCACTTTGTACACCAACCGACCTCAGAATTCAGAGATTGCCTACCTGGCATGGAAGTGCAGGGATTAAAGCCGTGCATCACCACACTCACCCAAATCATCAAGATCTGTAAAAAATCAGATCCTGTGTTTTAGGTCCAGTTCCTGTAAAGTGCGGATATTTTGGAGGTTTTGGTTTTTGTTTTGTTTTTTGTTTTGGGGGGTTTTGTTGTTGTTGTTGTTTAGCACAGCTGGCTTGAGGTGCTTGAAGTGAAACTCTGTTTATTTTCTACCTTTGCTTTAGAATGTGGTTTTCACACATGCGTGTTGGGAGAAGGTTTGGCCAAAAAGAATGTTAGTATGTGATCCAGTTGTGACTAGTGTCCTAGGGGGTTAAAAAGTAGACAGTGAAGGCCTGAGTTCTCAGGACAAAAGTTGTTAGGTGTGGATAAGATCCAGGTGCAAAGGTCTGTGTGTTTTAGCCAGCCAGAGGAGCTCATATGAGTTTGACCAGCAAGCATATGGTACCCGGTTCCGTGTTTATTTAACTCTAGCAGGGTCATGCTCTTTATTTAAATATCTGTGTCAGTCTTTAGGAAGAGCACAGTTGGATTTATGAACTGAACAAGGCTTCCATGAACCCCTTGATCAGGAGAACAAGCAGGAATTCCAGGAAAAATGTTAGCCAGCAAGCAAAAGCATGAACAACCCTAAACCGGTGGTGAAATTTTAGGAAGTGTGACCCTCAATCCGGGAGCAAATGAGCCATGGCAAATAAAGAATGGATCATAAAATGTAGACAATGAATAGTACTCCTTTAAAATGCAGTTAATAAAGGCATCTCAGTGTCCAGCTAGTGGAGGAGCTAGGAGGGAACAGGTCCATGAGCAGGGCCTGCAGGAGTGAACAGCTTCACTCTTCTGTCTTCCTCGCTTCAGTGTGGTTTGGTTTCCAGGGCAGCAGACCATGTGGAGACTGTATTAAACAGTTTGTGCTGACAGGCTTGGCTCTGTAATTTCAGCATCCTTGATTTCATGGTATAGCACTGTTATATGGTGGCATTGCTATTCAAGTCTAAACACATAAATGATATGCCTTGCCTCAAAGGGATGCATTTTAGTAATAATAGACTCTGTCAATACACAGAGTCAATAACAGAAAACAAGAACAGGTAGAGAAAGTTAAGAGGATGAGCTGAGGATGGAGCCAGACAGGCCAGAGTTTAAAAGCAGAAGATTAAGTCATGAGAGGGGAGAGAGAGACAGAGACAGACAGACAGACAGATAGATAGACAGAGAGAGAGAGAGAGAGAGAGAGAGAGAGAGAGAGAGAGAGAGGAGAGAGAGATTAAAAAACAATTTTGACTTTATTTGTTTGTTTCCATTGCCTCAATTCCCAACCCTTTGCCTTGTTCCCTCAGTGGTTTAACCCTTGGGAAAGGCAGACACTCCAGTGAAAGTAGACATGTTGAATAAGGGTGACATATGGACACATGTCCTCTATTGGTAGACGTAGACAAGTTTCCAGGAAGGTAATCTATGATGTGAGTTAGAAGATTCCCCACAAATATGTGATCTTGGTACAGGAAGCTTTCTTCGGGGAATTTTATCTTGAGGAAATTATTGGGCACAGATGCAAAGTTGTGTATAACATTTTGCCTTAAGGGCAGAGTTAGTAGAAAGAAAAACTCACAGATGATGGTTGGTTTTCATTGTTAAGTTTGGTATCACCTAGGAACCATAGCAGTGCGGGTATGGCTGTGAAGGAGATTCCAAAGAGGTTTAACTGAAAAATGAAAATCTATCTTGAATGTAGTTACATTCCATGGGCTGGGGTCTTGAATGGAATAAGCATGAAAAAAAGAAAGAGGAGGAGGAGGAGGAAGAAGAGGAATATGGAGAAGAAGAGGAGTAGGGGAAGAGGAGGAAGAAGAGGAGTAGGGGAAGAGGAGGAAGAAGAGGAGCGGGGGGAGGAGGAGGAAGAGGAGGAGTAGGGGGAGGAGGAGGAAAAGGAGTAAGGGGAGGAGGAAGAGGAAGAGGAGCAGCAGCAGCCAGTTCAGCACCAGCGTTCATCACTCTGCTTCTTGGCTGTGGACATAAGGTAAGCTGCCACCTCAAGCTTCTGCCCCCACGTTTTCCCCACCATGATAGACTGTACCTCCTCCAACTGTGAGCCAAAAAAATAAAAAAAGCAAAACAAAACACCCTCTGCCCTTCTGTCTTAAGCTGCTTTTGTCACAGCAATTAAAAAACAAAACAAAACTACAGGACTTGAGAACTAATCAAATAAAATAATACAAATGATTCAGTATTACACAGCTACTAAAAGGGAAAGATAATCAAATGGTTATAGACACGGACTCCTGTCCAAAAGTGCTTAGTGAAGGGAAAAAAGGAGTAGGTAACTCAGACATTTACATGATGCTTCTAATTTTAGATTTGTATTAGAAAGGGTCTGGGGAGATGGCTCAGTGGGTAAAGTGCTTGCTGCACAGGCATAAGAACCTGAGTTTGGAGCCCCGGCATCCATGTAGAAGTATGCACCTGTGACGCTGGTGCTGAGAGGTGGACGTGGGTGGGGCCTGGAGCTATAACCAGCCAGTCTATTCAATCAGTGAGCTCCGGGTCCAGGGACAGACCTTATCTCAAAAAATAAAGTAAAGCCAGACATGTTGACACACACTTGTAATTCCAGATTTTGGGAGGCAGAAGCAGGTAGATTTCTATAGGTTTAAGGCCAACCTGGTCTTACACACAGCAAGTTTTAGGCGAGCCAGGACTATATAGTGAGACCCTGCCTAAAAAATATAAAAAACAACAATGATAAATAATAAGATAAAGAGAAACACCCTAAGTTGGACTCTGGCCTCCACATAACACACACAAACAAACACACACACACACACACACACACACACACACACACACTAAAAAGTAAAGGCATTCCTTAAAATTTAATTGTATTTACTGTTTAAGTGATACTGGGATTCAAATTTTTTTTCTTCTTTATCTTTTTTTTTTCTTAATTTATTAAAAGTTTCTTATAAAGGACTTAAAAAAATCACACAGCAGAATTAACCAGACCCAACGTCTACACACCCTGTGGCCTCCTTTACAGGTAGAATAGCCGTTTTGAAACTGTGGAGCTCTGCCTCGACCTCATTTTCACCACCCACAAAATGAGGTAGAGTGTCTGCTCAAGTTGTTGAAAAGATTGAGTGAGAGAGCCAGGCAGTGGTGGACATGTCTTTAAGCTCAGCACTCAGAGGCAGAGGCAGTCAGATCTCTGACCAGCCAGCGTGGTCTACAGAGTGAGTTCAGGACAGCCAGGGCTACACAGAGAACCCCAGTGCTGAAAAACCAAAAAGGAAGAGAGGTGGGTGGGGGTGGGGGGGGTGTTCAGAGGTAGACATCACTGGTATTTCTGACACACTACTTGTATTAACTGAACTAAGTTTAAGGGGGAAAATGTCAAAGGTAGCCAGGTGTTCTGACCTACATCTGTGGTCCCAGCACTGGGGAAGCTAAGTCAGAAGGGCCTTGAGTTAGAGGCCACCTGGGCTATGGAATGACACTTGTCTCAAAAAGAGGGGTTAGGAAGACTGTGGGGCAAAAGAGAGAAAGAAAACATCGGCTGAGCTCAATAAAACAGGGTGACTCTATAGAGTCCAATAGTTCTCTTCCTTTGCCCTCACAGAGGTGACACACAGTTAAGGAAGGCAGGGAGCATGCGAGCATTTCATCCCCACTGGGACAATTCTGAGAGTGAAGGCAATGCTGATAAAGTGGCCTGGAACTGACAAATTTACAGCAGAACTTCCCAAGACAAACCCTATTACACAGCCACACTTACCCCAGCCAGCCCTCATCCCATTTCCCAGAGACTCCTCCCCTCGATCTAGCCAGCCAGCTTGCCTTCTTTCCACGCTTGCTTGCTTGCTTCCTGTGTGTGTGTGTGTGTGTGTGTGTGTGTGTGGTGTGTGTGTGTGTGGTGTGTGTGTGTGTGTGTGTGTGTGTGTGTGTGTGGTGTGTGTGTGTGTGTGTGTGTGGTGTGTGTGTGTGTGTGGTGTGTGTGTGTGTGGTGTGTGTGGTGTATGTGTGTGTGGTGTGTGTGTGTGTGTATGTGTGTGTGTATGTGTGTGTGTGTGTATGTGTGTGTGTATGTGTGTGTGTGTGTGTGTGTGTGTGTGTGTGTGTGTGTGTGTATGTGCTTGTTTGTGTGGAGATGTGGAGGTCAGAGGTTGATGCTGGAGTGTTTCCCACTCACTCACTACCTTCTTTGTTGAGACAGAGTCTCTTACTGTTCCAGGAGCTCACAGACTGGGGTAGACTGGGGTAACAAACCCCAGGAATCCTCCAGTCTCTGGGATTATTGGTGCTGGGAGCTGAACTGAAGCCCTCCATCTTGAACAGCAAACAGTTTATTTTCTGAGTCATCTTCCTCCTTCCTATTTCTGGCATTTCTTTTTTATCTACCTCTATATTTTCAAAGAATATTTTTCTATTGCTTTTCTTGACTTTTCCCATGTTATAAATTACATATCAATTTTTTGCCGTACAATGACTTTTTATATCTTCTTTCTTATACCATTCCCTCCCTTTAACCCCAATATTACATTATATATTAATATAAATCTTTTTCATGGTTGAACCACAAAATTTATATTTTCTTTCTAACTATTCATTTCCTCTGAAGTTAATAATTAACTCACAGGCTGGCCTGGTGGCTCATACCTTTAATCCCAGCATGGGGAGGCAGAGGAAGACAGATCTGTGTGAGTCTGAATCCAGCCTAGTCTACAGAACAAGTTCCAGGATAGCCAAGGCTGTACAGAGAAACCCTGTCTCACAAAACAAAAATTCTTAACTCATATTTTGTTTTTTTTTCCATTTTCTGTGGCCATCCATTTACTCATCCCCAAACTCCAAACACTATAAAACTGTTTCAAATACCACAGATCCTACACTGTGCCGGAATAACCCTTTTGCCCTTTGCCGTCTTGTTCCAGACTGGGTTAGGCTGCATTGCAGAGCTCTTAACCAGGATGTTTCTGTGCTCTGTGGGATTTTTTTTTTTTTTTTTTTTTTTTCCCCCCCCCCTTTTTTAGAGGGTTTTTTTTTTTTTTTTTTTTAATCTCTTAGATGTATTTACTTCTTTCACTTCCTTGTGTACAGGGACCATGTCTGGTTCCACAGAGGCTACTCAGGAAGCCAACACAGAGGCGAACTCTGGAGAACTTACAGGTCTAGTGGCCCACGGCTTTAATCAGCAGCTGGAACACAGAGTCTAGAGACAGGTAGATCTCCAGATGTATGGCTAGTCTGGTCTACAGATCAAAATACTGGTCAGCCAGGGATACACATTCTCTATCTTAAAAAAAAAAACAAGCAAATGTACAAACAAAAGTCTGTTTTCTCTTTCCTCACTTTTCTTAGAAGGAACTAGTAGTTAATATTTTACCCTAATTTCCCTACCACATCTTTTGTTCACTCTTTACCTGAGCCGACAAGCAGATAGGAAACACATCTTTTCTTTAGATTATATACACATACTGTTTTTCCTTGAACCATTTAAGAGTTAGCTGAGGCTCCTCTCATGTTTAAATTATATTGTTACTACTAAGTATAGAATCTTAAATTGGCAATCATTTCCCCTGCCCCACCAAAAAAATTAAAAACATGGATCTGTAGTTGTTTCTGTTGGAAAGCTGGTATAATTTTGACTGCTGTCTTTAAAGGTGATATGGCTCTCCTGTAGCCAAGGCTGACCCCCAAACTTACTACGTACACAGCCTTGAACTTCTGATCCTTCTGTTTCTATCTCCCATGTGCTAGTACACCTGGGATATGCCCTTTCTGTTCCTTTTGTGTGATCACCCTGAAAATGTTAATTACAGCAGTTTCCCCTAAAGTATCTTTTATCTTTGCAGTCTCTTGGAGTCGGTTTCCTCTCCACAGGGGCTTTTTTGTTTGTTCCATTTTGGTTTTGTGAGACAGGGTCTCACTCTGTACCCTGGCTGACCTGGAGCTTGCTATGTGACCTTGAATTTGCTGTGTGACCTTGGATTTGTGGGAATCATCCTGCCCAAAGAGTCCCTGACCCCTAGACGGGTGGTGGTGGCACACACCTTTAATCCCAGCACTTGGGAGGCAGAGGCAAGCAGATTTCTGAGTTCGAGGCCAGCCTGGTCTACAGAGTGAGTTCCAGGACAGCCAAGGCTATACAGAGAAACCCTGTCTCGAAAAAACAAAACAAAACAAAAAGAGTCCCTGACTCCCTGACTCCTAAGCAATAGGACCACAAGTTTGGGCCACTTGTGATCACTTTCTATTTGTTTATTTTGGGATTTGTTTCTCCCATTAGATATTTGTTTTAATTTTTTAGAGCATCTTGGTTCTCTGTTCATAGATTCATAAATGTGAAATGTCAAACAACTCACTGGCAATTAATTTTCTGAGAGTGGGTGGGGCCCCTGTGGGGTGAGAAGCAGAGCTGAGCCACCTCACATTCTCCAATCTGTTTGCTTTCCCCAAAGAATCCTACCTAGGGTGTTCAAATATGCTCACCAGCAGTCTGGGACTGAGAGGAAGAGGTGAGACACAGCAAGTGTCAGCTATCTGGCTTCTACTTAGTACTTCGGATTCCTATAGGATGTGTTAGGGTTTCTATTGCTGCGATGAAACACGGTGACCAAAAAGCAAGTTGGGGAGGAAACCGTTTATTAGACTTGTACTTCCACATCACAGTTTACCTTCAAAGGAAGTCAGGGCAGGAAGCTGAAGGCAGGAGCTGATACAGAGGCCATGGAAGAATTCCGCTTATTGGCTTGCTCCAAATGGCTTGCCAACCCTGCTTATAGAATCCAGGACCACCAGCCCAGGGATGGTCTCACCCACAATGGGCTGAACCCTTTTCCACCAATCACTAATTAAGAAAATAACCTACGGGCTTGTGTACAGCCGCATCTTATGGAGGCATTTTCTTAATTGAGGTTCCCTCCTCTGAGATGACTTTAGCTTGTGTCAAATTGACATAAAGCTATCCAGAAGAGGGTGCCTCCTTTCTAGGGATAAGTTATCATTAGGATAGGATATCATAGGAATGAGTTATCATCAGCTATGAGCTATGAGATAGACCTAGTGCTTCCAAGTCCACAGCCAGTCTGTTTATTTCAGAGGATAAACATCACATCTTTGATTGAAGATCAAAAGATTCTATTATTTTAATTCACCTTTTTGGTTGAAGAAGGCAAGTGCCTGGCTGCACATAGCCCAAAGCAGTTAATATTGTCAATTTGACACGTTCTAAATCACCTAAGAGACTCTGAGTATGTGTCTTGGGGGCAGGGTGCTAGATTAGGTTAATTGACATAACGAAACTCACTCCAAATACCATTGGGCTGGGGCCCAAGGCTGAATAAAAGGAGGAAAGTGAGCTGAGCTACGTCAGGTATCTCTCTCTGCTTCCTGGTGGCGTAGAGATGAGATCCGCCTCTGTGGACTGTACCTTCAAGCTGTGAGCCACAACAAATTTGTTCTTCCTGAAGTTGTTTTGCTGGTCATTCTGTCCTAGCAATGAGAAAAGTAAACAGTGCATCCGGTTCACAAGACTTGGAGCAAACCCCTGGTTTTCAGCCCCACACTCCACCTTGGGTTTTCAAAGTGTTGTGCTCCCAAATTCATAACTTTACTTGAGTTCTGTGACATCAATTAAGTGATGTGGCAGAGAGTCTACCATGCTATTATCTCTTCCTAGGAGCCTAGACAGACTGTAGTTTGTGCTCCTTCTGGCTATTGGATTGGGTAAGTGACTGAATTGTGGCCAGTGAGAGAGAGTAGAGGGTTGTGCATTCCATTCAGGTCTGCCCCTTATTGGTATCTCCATCCCTCCCCAGACCCCATGTCCAGGAAAAAGAGCACTCCATGTGGAGGCCAGAGGTCACCGTGAAAGAATCACTTCTCTACTTCTACCATAGGCTCCTGGGGATCAAACTCAGGTCATCAGGTTTGGTGGAAAGTGCCTTTACCTGCTGACCCAATGTGACAGAGCATGCAGCTTATTTTGTGGAAGAGTTGTTTTATTTTCTATTATTTTAATTCACTTTGTAGTTAAGACACAATCAATCTCAGAGAGTCAGTGATGCAAGGATGAGGTTCATAGCGAATAGAAGAAAATTCTGTTGGTGCATAGATGCAATTCCAGGAGGCAGAGGCAGGAATGCAGTTTTGAATCTGAGGCCAGCTTTGTTATATACTAAGAAAATGTTTCAAAACATAAGATTAGAAAAAAAAAATTCCCAACTCAATTTTGCCTTCTAGGGGAGATACGGAACATGACAGACAGAGATCTGAGCTCTACTTAGATTGTCTGGCAGCACAGATTTGACACGGACAAAGGAACAATTTTAAGTCTGTATCTAGCCGATAGGCCAGACCACTAGCGTATTTACTGTTTCTCACTTCTGGGGCATGCATATGTATGTGTAAACCCCGTAGAGGCACGTGTTAAGGAAGCGTTCTTCTGCTCAGCTACATTCCCCTTTGGGTAACTGTGCTGCTTAGTTTTTGTCAACTTGACACAAACCTAAATTACTTCAGAAGAGGAAACCTCAACTGAGGAACTGCCTCCATCAGGTTGGTCTGCGCACACGCCTACAGGGAATTTTCTTGATTAACAATTGGTGTGGAAGGGTCCAGTCCACTATGGGTATTGCCACCCTGAGCAGGTGGTCTGAGCTTGTGTAAGAAAGCAAACTGTACAAGCCAGTAATCAGCACTCCTCCAAGGTCTGGGCTTCAGTTCCTCCCTCAATGGTGGACTGCAATCTGCAAGTCAAATAAACCCTTCCTTTCCAAAGCTACACCTTTTGCCTGGTGTTTACCACAGCAACAGGAAAAACAACTAAGACAGGCATAAACATTGATTTGGTTAGTAACAAATACTAAAAACAATAGAATGGGAGCCCTTCATGTAGCAAAACTACCTGGCAACAGGTTGCCCTGAGAGATCTTTGCTAAAAAAAACCTGTCATGATATGGTACCAGGCAAAGGGTACGTACACATGAACCCCTGTAACCCACTCACCTGGATTTCCCCACCAAATCACCTTCTGAGTGAAGTCCTCCAACAGTTAAACAAACTGAAGATTTTGTTCTTGATAGGAAATCTCATTATGTAGCCCAGAGCTACCTCTGACTGGACAGTCTTCTTGCCTCAACCTCCCACATGCGGTGCTGAGACTTCAGGCATGCGCCCCTCTAACTAGCTGGTTTATATTTGAAAGCTTACCATTAGACAGTGTATACTTATATGTGCCATTGATTTCAATGCAACATTTATAGTCACTGAAAAAGACAAGTTTAGATTAGGCCCTTACGCAAGTAGCTCACCTATTACTGTTTATTGTTACTGTGAGCAAACAACCCAGCAGGCTAAGTGCGCCTCCTCTGGGTGCATAGTCTGCTGTGACCAGAAGTGTCTGCCCTGTCCTTGTCATGTAGCAATGACCTCGTCAACTGTCTAATGCCATGGTACTAGTACCAAGTTACTTTCCTAGTATATTGAAGCCAGGCTCTGTAGGAAAAAGAGTCTGTAACTGAGTCAGCCTTGAGTAAATGTGTCAAGAGTTTCTACTTGACACATTTATTTTCTTGAGTGAATTTCTCAGACCCATACAAGTGGCAAAACCTCCCTTTGGGTGAGGTTCAGAGGGACAGCAAAACCTTCCTTTGATCCTAGTGCAAATGCTGCCAGGGTGTGCAAATAACGAATGTGTACCAAGAATTGACCAGTTTGTAGAAAAACTGGCAACTGCAACCTTTCTTCTCCAGGATTGAACCTGAAACTGCTCTGCTCCAGAGACCTCCTACCTAAGACAAGCCAACTCCTCCTCTTTCCCCTGAACTCCATAAACACACTGAAGATCAGGGTTCTGGTGTAGCTGGTGCTCGCAAGCGGAGCCAGCACAGCCCATGGGAATGGCAATGCCTTCCTCTGGCTGAGGCTGAGAGCCTGCTCCCCTTTCCTCTCCTCACGTTCCAATCTGGCTAACATGTTTTATAGCTCACTGATACTTGACCTTCCTAATGATTCAACCCTTTAATACCCTCATGTTGTGGTGACCCCCAACATAAAATTATTTTTGTTGCTACTTCATAGCTATAATTTTTTATCTACTGTTGTGAATCATAATGTAACTATCTGTTTTTCTGACAGTCTTAGGCATCCTCTGTGAAAGGATTGTGTCAAGCCTGACACAAGGTCTAATCTCCATTCCACCTTCACCCTTCAGTCACATACACAGGTGGGTGTGACAAACAGGCCCCAGGCCCTAGAGAGATTTACATACTAATGAGATACCTGAAGGCCAGAGGGTGGAGCCAATTAAGCATTCCTCCCCAGCCCCTCCCCCCTCTTCCTCTCCCTATTTAACTCAGGTCGCCCTGGGTTCTGGGGGGCGTACATCCAGATCCATCCACCATCCGCCATGCCAATAAACTGGTTTTGAAAACCCAAAGACTTCCTCGTGTGTTGGGGCCGCACGGTGAGGAGCCGTGAAGCCACAGCAGAGGCCTTTAGTGAGCAGCCAGGCCTAACTTACAGCTAGAGGAACCCAGGGCATTCTCAGCCAACTACACATAGCGTGGCGTGAGAGGCCCTGTAGTTCCCCAGCCATATATTTTTTTCCTACAGGGATGTTCAATTACGTTTAATTTTCTCAACATTGAAAACTTATATTGATTAAAATAATCAAAATAAATCTAAAGCTCATTAACTCTTTCAGAAATTTTATTATTATTTTGTGTGGTTGTGCCCACAGTGTCTGTGCTACTACATACATATATGGTGGTCAGACTGCAACTTTATGGAGCTGGTCTTCTCTCTCTACCTTTACACAGGCTCTAGAGATTTAACTCGGGTCATCTGGCTTGCCCAGAGAGTACTTTAACCCCCTGAGCTACCTCACTGACCCTTAAAGATGTTCCTAAGATCACAAGAAACAAGATACATCACAGGAGAAAATATTTGCAAAGCTTATATCTGAGATATATATTCAAAATATATTCCCTCAAAGCTCAAACAAAGCAAGAAAAGAAATTAATTGAAAGATGTAACCAGGGGCTGGAGAGATGACTCAGTGGTTAAAAGCAAGAAGTGCTTCTTCTGGAAGATCTGAGTTTGAGTCACAGCACCTATTTTGGGGAGTGTGCAACGTCCTGCAACTTTAGTTCCAAGGGATCCAACTTCTCTTACCTATATGAGCACCCACAAACTCATGTGCACATACCTACACACAGATACACATACATCATTTCAAAAAATAAAAATTTTTAAAAGATTCAAATGATTTAATATATGGTTGGCAAGTAAACATACCAAAATTGCTCACCTATTTAAGCTATTTAAAATAAAAATAATATATGGTAATATTATAATTATATAATGTAGAATCTCATATTTATAATCATAAAAATATAATTTATGTATTATTATAATTATATAATTATGTAAAAACAAATACAGTTATATAGTTATGTATAATAATATATACATAATATATAATTTATAAATATAAATAATACATAAATATATAAATTTATATATAATATAATATATAATAATATAAATGTATGGCATATAAATAATAATTATATATATATATATTATTTAATTATATAATAATACATTACATATATTATTTATATAATTATGCATTATATTACAAATATATGATTATACAAATATAATAATTATATAATGTTACATATATTATATATGATGTTATTATAACAATAACTTTATAATAACAATTTAATATTTAATATATTTAAATTATTTAATATATGATTGACAAGTAAATATACCAAAACTGCTGACACCCTTTAACCCTCAATGAGCGGACACAATGTATCAACTAGAACAAACAGAACTGGAAAGATTGGCCACACCAAATGTTGGTGAGGATATGGAGAAAGCAGGATACCTGTTCTTAGTTTGCGTTCCTATTACTGCAACAAAACACATGCCCAAACAACAAGTTGGGGAGGAAAGGATTTATTTGACTTACACTCTCAGATTATAATCCATCACTGGAGGATATCAACACAGGAACTCAAGAGCTGGAACCTGGAGGCAGGAGCTGATGCAGAACCCATAGAGGGGTGCTGCTTACAGGCTTGCTCCCCGTAGCTTGTTCTTGGTCTGTCTGTTTTCTTATAGAACTTAGGACCACTATCCCAGGGTTGGCACCACCCACAATGGGCTGGGCCCTCCCTCATTGATCACTAAATGCCTTACAGCTGGATCTCATGGAGGAACTTCTCAACTGAAACTCCTTCCCCTTTTATGACTCTAACTTGTGTCAAGTTGACACACAAAACTAGCCAGTACACCTGTGAACTTCTTTGACAACATAGATGACCCAACCAACCTGGAAAACCTGGTGGTTTAAATGCACAATACATATAAAACACCAACCCACTTCTAGGTGTTTACTCACATTAATTTATAACTGCATAAAGACTTATATATAAATGTTCTCCCAAACTTTAACTGTAATATCTGGAAAGTAGAAAAAATTTTCATTACTCATTAACAGGTGAATATATGAACTATAGCATATACATAAATATAATATTTTATAGTAAAGAAGACTGATATGTATACTGATATATATGTGTTTGTGTGTGTGTGTGTGTGTGTGTGTGTGTGTGTGTGTGTTTCTTTATCCATTCATCCATTAATGGAGACCCCGGCTGATCATAACTTGGCTATTGTAAATAATGCTACTGATGTGTAGTTATCTATACTGTGGATGTGCTTTGATTTCTTCCCATAGGTCCCATGGACGGTACAGATGGATCTAAGTTCAGGATTTTTGTTTGTTTGTTTCTTTATTTTTCTTGTTTTTAAATGAACTTCGACGATGTTTTCCCAGCAGTAGTACTAGTTGACGCTCCCACCAACAGTATGTAAGGGTTCTTTCCTGTCGGGTCACATCCTCACCAGCATTTTCACTTCATTTCATTTTGAAACATGGTCTCTCTACATAGCCTACCCGGCCTTGAACCTGCGATCCTCCTGCTGTCAGCCTCCTGAGTGGTGGGGGTTACAGGCATGTATCGATATGCCCACTCTCCTACTGTCTTACTCTGAGAAGAGCCAACAGCCCATGTGACAAAGAGTTGAGCTCTGACCAGCAGCCACAGGGGTGAGTGTGAAATCTCATCCTCCTTTAGCCCCTCTGATTCCTTACATTGACCACAAATTTAGCTGAAACCTGAAATTCAGGGTTCTGAGAGACTCTAACTAGAAGCACCCACATCAGTTATGCCTGACCATAACCCCAGAAATGGTTAGGTGTGCAGGCTGGTTTTTGTCAACTGCACGTAGCCTAGCATCTCCTAGGAAGATATCTTTAAGAGGAATATCCATACCAGTGGTTCTCAACTTCTCTAAGGCTATAATCCTTTGATACAGTTCCTCATGTGTGGTGCTCCCCAACCATAAGATGACCACATTGCTACTTCATAGCTATAATTTTGCTACTATAATGATTTTTAGTGTAAATATATGATATGCAGGATATCTGTGTGTGATCCCCAAAAGGGTTGAGAACCACATGTTGAGAAACACTGGTCTATACGTTGTTGGTCTGTGGACATGACCCTGAAGGATTGTCTTAGTTGGTGATTGACATAAGAAGACCTAGTCCATTGTGGGTAGCACCATTCCCTAGGCAGGGTGTCCTGAACCGTGAAAGAGAGGGGAAAGCTAGATGAAGAAAGTGAAACTGAGTTTATCCTCTCTTTGCTCTTGCTTTTTTTGACTGTGGCTGTGATGTGACTGGCTGCTTGAATTCTTGTCTTGACTTCCCCACATAGATGATGATAATCTGGAATTGTAAGCCAAATAAACCCTTTCTCCCCAGACTCTCTTTTTGTCGGGATATTTGTTACAGCAACAGAAATGATACTAGAACAGGAGGATTGTGTTTGCTGTTTTAACACTGCACATTGCAGGATGATTTGTTATGTAGGTAACTGATACACACAGTAACAACTTTCATCTTTCATACTCAACTTTCACCTCCTCTAGATGCCCTTCCCCCTCTCTTGCTTAAGGTTTTTTTTTCTTCCTGGTGCTTTCTTGTTTCCAGGTCACCTTCTAATACAATGTTCCAATTTATTTATTCTACAGAACCAATCAGCTGTAATTAAAAGTCACTTACTGTGTGTGAATTGTCTGAGAGTTATCACCTGACTACCTCACTAATCTACACCTAGAATAACACATGGTTCAAAGGCTTGCTGACAAACATAAAGGGAGCAATGGTTCTGAATTATTCACTCAGAAATGTCCTGGCACTTGGTGAAACCACTCCCTCAAACCAAGAATAAGCTGTGCTGTGATAGGCACTGTGACAACCAAAATGTCCTGGGGCTGTTTGTAAGCTTGAGAACAAGGCCTACTCTCACGCAATAGATCAGGCAAGTAACCTGCCAGAGACCCTGAGCTGTTAGTAGCAGAAAGAAGCAGAATTTAAAGAAGGTTTGTCTATGTTCAACGAACTCATGTTGTCAGAAATAATAAAAATTTTAAAACCACATATTAGGCAAGAGACATCGATCAAGGAGCTGGGGGAGGAGGAGGAAAATGGTGAACCATCTGGGTAAGGGAAGTGCTTGGGGCCTCGGGCTGCTTAAAGAGGATCACAATAGGGGCGGCCAACCGCAAGTGAGATGGGTATGGCAGGGAGGTCTCAATCCACTGGGAAGAATGTGCTACTGATGTCTTGTTAACTGGACATGGGATCAAATGCTTTCTAAATATCACCCCGTAGACTAGCAGTGAGTATGGGTAAAGCATCTGGGTTGGCAAAGTTTCATTTTGAGTAGGCAATTAATGAGGAGACTCCCAAGTGGCCAAAGCAGTGTGATCGCAGAGTTCAGTGCTCAGCCTTCCATATCTATATCACCCCCTGTTGTGTTTTATGAAAAAGGAAAAGAAGCCAGGGATACGTTTGGTGGAGGTGTGGTTTGGTGTGAGGGAAGGGGGTGCCTCTGCCAGCCTATGCTGAGGCATCTCTTCCCTGTGAGGTACCAGCTGTAGGACAGTATAGTATACAATAGAGTTTATTAGGTGCATGGGGAGGGGAGTTGAGGGAGTAGAGACAGAGAAAGGCAGAGAGAGGGGGGAAGAGAGAGAGAAAGAGAGAGAGAGAGAAGAGAGGAGTAGAGAGAGGCTGATCATGAACATGTGAAGCGGGGAGGGGAATGGGGAAAGAAAGAACCGAGAGGGAAGAGAGTAAGAAGAGCAAGAGCAAGAGAGTGAGGAGGGGACAAGCAGCCCCTCTTATAGTGAATCAGGCACACCTGGCTGTTGCCAGGTAACTGTAGGGCAGAGTCTGGATGAAACGCCAACCCTCCTCGACCCCGCCCCAGTCACATAAGGGCCAGCAAACACAGAGAGAAAGAGTGTGAAAAGACTATAAATGCTGGAGGAAGAAAAAAAATAGCTGGCTGCTAGTAGTGTATGCCTTTAACCTCAACACTTGGAAGGCAGAGACAAGTGAATCTCTGTGAGTTCAAGACCTGCCTGGCTTACAGAGCGAATTCCAGGACAGCCAGGGCTCCACAGAGAGACCATGTCTTAAAAAAAAATCAGTCAGTGCTGGAGAATGTGGAGAATGGAGAGAAACACTGGGGAAGGCAGTCTCCCGGGGCATGGTCATTGCTCTTGAACCTACAGCAGCAGCAGCCCAACAATCTGCACAAAACCAGCACACACAAAGAAGACACAGGAGCTGCTGAGATGGCTCAGCAGGTGAGGGTGCTTGTCACAAAGGCCAGGAAACCAGAGGTTGATCTCTAGGGTCAGTGTAAAGGTTGAGCAACTCTAAAAAATTGTCTTCTGGTCTCCACATGCAAAGTGTAGCATGCTTCCTCCAACTTCTGTACACCACACATAATAATAATAATAATAATAATAATAATAATAATAATAATAATAATAAT
>JANHMN010000008.1:9524159-9565508 GCA_030674055.1 Rhabdomys pumilio | reverse complement strand
ATAATAATAATAATAATAATAATAATAATAATAATAATAATAATAATTTTTTAAAAAACCCATGAAGGTGAGAGTGGATGGCTGGGAGAAAAGAGAATGAGAACAAAGGAGAGGGGAACAAAAGAGAGAGAGAGAGAGAGAGAGGGAGAGAGAGAGAGAGAGAGAGAGAGAGAAGTGGACCAAGAGGACAAAGAGGATGTGTGGCCAAAACGACTGGTTTATTGTATAGGAATCAGAGGTTGAGGAAGGGAAGGAAATCTCCTGGGCTGGATAGATTTAGGGCAGGGTGCAGGTGAGAAGAGCTACCTGTACTGTGTGTGTCTGGTGACCAGTGGCCACTATGGTATGTTAATAAACATTTGTCCTGAGTTTCTTTGGGACCTAGCAGTTAGATAAGTTAGTGGGAATGCACATAAGAGACACCGTATATACATGTCCCGGAAGTATTAACAGAAGAACCTCCCAACCATCTTGATGCATCTACCAACCCACTACCCCAAGTAGTTTTGTAGAGGCAAACATCTGATCTCCCATGTGACTTTGGCTCTTCAGCAGATTTCTGTGAGTTTTGCAGATCTGTGGCCCTGACTTAATATGTAATGTGTAATGGCAGACATCTGTAGGTGGCAGGCAGGAGGACTGCAAGCCAAAGGCCAATCTAAGTTATTGTGGTGAATGGTAGGGTACTTGCTTATGTACAAGACTCAGAAGGAGGAGGAAGAAAAGGAGGAGGAGGAGACAATGCTTTGGAGGGGCTACAATGTCGCCTCTCTATCCGACCAGCAGACAGGAACGACACAACTCGGAGTTCTTCTCAACACAGTTTATTCAGGAACCCTTTACAGTCTTCTCCCTGGAAGCCCCCGATCCCCTGGCTCTGTCAGGGAAAGGAGGGTGGTGTGAAAACCACCAAGAAGTGGCGCTCGAAATTCTGCAGGCACCATTTTAGCTGGCTGCGCCGTTGCACCCTTTCCTCACAATTCCCCCTTATTTATTAATTTTGGCAAGAAAAGTACCTGTCTTAGGTTGCCCCTTTCAAACAGCGCTCCTTACCCATCATGGGGAGTCAAACAGCTTTGGTTTGGTCCCTGTCTTAGGTTGGTAACGTGCCCAAGGAATCTTACTCGTCATTGACTACCTCTCTAGCATGCCAAGCCACACTTGAGGAGACTGTCCCATCTCCACTGCTGCAAACGCTTGTACAATCATGGCCTGAGATTTTTCCTGTCAGGCTTTCATCTGACACATGCACCAAAAGGCAAGGCAACTGATGAGGATCAGGCACATAGCAACCTTCCCAATTCCCACCCACTCCTTGATGTGGGACATTGCTTGAAGAGTCCAGCTGGTCAATTGGGAGGCCAGGGAGGCGTCCACTCTGGTTGAGTTAATGTGAACAATGGACTGTTGTAATTCTCTCAACATTCCCTCGAATTCTCTCGACCAATTTCCTGTAAGAAACTGAGAAAGGCTTTTGGAAAGATTACTAGCATGGCTTATATTCTGAAAAGGCACGGAGGTAACACATATACCCGTATTTTTCCATTGGCAATCCAATTGAGCCAACTCCATCAATACATCCTGAACAAGATCAACTCTTTGATAAAGCAATAGAATGCCCACTTTCAAATGATTATTAATATTTCCTTGAGTATCCAACGCCTTGGCAACTGCTTCAGACGTATTATTCAAAGCAGCTGTGGTCTGGACTGTGGTCGTCGATGAAATAGCGGCCGCTGTGGCCACGGTGGCTGAAACAGCAATGGCTGTAACTATTGCTGCAGTAATGCCAAAATCTCTTTTAGATCTAAATAAAATCATGGTTGAAGGGGCTTCCACAGGCCAAGGAAGATATCGAGGTACACAGGCAACCATGGCAAAATGATATTTAGAAACATTCCAACATAACAAATATTTCAAGGGTGAGACTTCCATAACAAAAACTAGCATTGCTCCTTATCGCTGGTAGCATCCACATCAGCAGAAGAGTCTTCCTTAGCATCTCCATTCCTGTCTTCTTGCTGTATAACCCTGGAAAGTCTTTCTGGAACCCAAATTGGCTGATATTGATCCTGAGGAAACACACAAACAGACCTTCTCGCCCGCACCAATACTGGGTCAGGGCCACTCCATTTTCCTGTCAATATGTCTTTCCACATTACCATGCCTTTATGGGTAGCATCGGGATCAGCATGGTGATCAGCTGAAGACCGTCCCTGCTTATCCAGGGTCAGAAAATTTAGGGTAAAAAAGGCTATAGCCACTCTCTCTCTAGGCATGTGGCTGGAGGCTATTCCCCCTCTTTGTTTAAGAAGACATTCCTTTAGGGTGCGGTGTGCCTGCTCAGCAATGCCCTGCCCCTGAGGATTATAAGGCAAACCATGGTTAAGGTGAACTCCCATGCTCTTACAAAAGGACACAAAGGAAGTAGAGGCGTACACTGGTCCATTATCTGTCTTTAAACATTTAGGCATGCCTCAGGCTCCCCAGGCTTCAAAACAATGAGCAATGACATGGCAAGCCTTCTCCCCAGAATGCAGGGAGGCAAACATAATTCCAGAAGCAGTATCTAGAGATACATGAATATATTTTAATTTTCCAAACTCAGGGAAATGGATGACATCCATTTGCCATAAATGTAGGGGCGTAGGCCTAGGGGATTAACCCCAATTCCCATCTGGGGTAACAATGGGGCACAAGCTTGACAAGCTTTCACTATATCTCTAGCGTCAGCACGAAGAATGCCAATGGGAGATGGTAGGGTTTTAGAATTTACATGAAACTGGCTATGGAAGTGTCTTGCTAACTCCAGGGAATCATAGAGCGCAAAATTTGCAACATTAAAATAGGTCTTTGAAGCTTTATCAACAATATCATTTCCTTCAGTCAATGGACCAGGTAAACCAGTATGGGCACGAATATGTTGAACAAAAAAGGGTTGTTTCCTATTCCAAATAAGAAATTGCAATTGGGTAAGTAACTCTCCTATGGTGGACTTTAGGTTTATTTTACCTACAATTTCCAATTGTTTAATAGCATTTACTACATATTGACTATCAGATATCAAATTAAAGGAACGAGAAAATTGTTCAAAAACCTTTATCACAATCTGTAACTCTATAACTTGAGGGGACGCTGGAGGAAATTGGATGGTTACAGGCAATGATCCAGCAACCAAAAACGCTTCACATCCTGTCTTAGAACCATCTGTAAAAATAGTAGGGCAATTTAACAAAGGCTTTCTATGGGTGATCCGTGGAAAGACCACAGGATGAGCATTAATCAATTGTAGTATAGGGTCCTTTGGAAAATGATTATCCATTGTCCCATTAAAAGTACATCTCAAAATCGCCCAATCATCCACAGTGGCCGTCAATACTTCGAGTTGAGTGGCTGTATATGGTACAATTAGGCTTGTAGATTGGATGCCAAAGTGCTGAACACTCTGACGAATTCCCAGCATGGCTAATTGGTCTACTGTAGTTGGATAATAAGTGAGTGTCTGAGCAGGAGAAATTTTCGGATGCACCCAAAGTAAAGGGGCCCCTTGCCATAATACTCCTGTAGGCTGACATTCAGTTGGCAATATGCATAATGTAATATCCTGGGATTCATCTCTATGCCTCAAGGCTGCATCTTGTATGCCCTTTTCCACTAATGTTAATGCCGCTCTAGCTTCATTAGTTAAATGTCTAGGGGAGTTGATGTCCAAATCACCTGGTAAAATATCATATAATGGCTGTAATTGTTTATTAGACAATGAGAGATAGAGTCTAAGCCACTATATATCTCCCAACAATCTTTGAAAATCATTCAAGGTATGAAAATTATCTGTGAGAATCTGGATATTTTGAAGAATTACTTGTCCTCAAGATATTTTTGTTCCTAAATAATTAACCACAGAGCCCTTTTGTACCTTTTCAGGAGCTATCACTGTTTCTTTCTTAAACTTAACACAACAGCTCTATAGGCTCCATCAAGCAGCTGCTCGGTAGGGGCAGCAACAAGAATATCATCCATATAATGATAACATTTGATTTTCAAAAGATTCTGTCTGACTTCTTTTAAGGCAGCATCAACATACAGTTGACACATAGTGGGACTGTTGGCCATGCCTAGTGGCAATACAACCCATTCATATCGTTGATCTGGTTCTGCATGATTCATGGAAGGGACTGTAAAAGCAAACCTAGCGATATCCTTTTGATGCAATGGGGTTGGAAAGAAACAATCTTTAATATCTAAAACTATGACAGGCCAATTTTTGGGCAATGTGGAGGGTAAAGGCAGACCTCGTTGTACTGGTCCCATCAAAGTCATTTGTTTATTAATTTCTCTTAATCATGTAGAAGCCTCCATTTCCCAGATTTTTTCTTTATCACAAAAATGGGTGCATTCCAAGGTGATGTAGATGGCTGCAGATAGCCTAACAATAATTGTTCTTTTACCAGCTCTTGTACAGCTTGTAATTTTTCTGAGGGGAGTGGCCACTGAGGAACCCACACGGGCTCCTCAGATTTCCACGACATGGGAAGAACATCCTCAGTGGCCCCTATGAAAAACCCACTCCAGTTCTATCTTGCTTCTGTTTTATGGGCATGGGAGACGTTCATCCCTCCAATCTTTTCCCCAGTCCTTTTCCTGGAACGTAACCCATGCCAGACATTATGTGACAAGATTGTGGGCTATATTCCTTCTCATTAGTTAACACATAGCCCACTTCTTTCAGGAGATCCCTTCCCCATAAAGAAACAGGAAGCCCCAAAACATAAGGCTGGAAAACTCCCAAATATCCCTCATCATCTCTCCAGTGTAACAATCAAGAACTCATCTCAGGCTCCTTGGCATATCCTAATCCCTTTAACATCTGATTTGAGTTTTGTTTAGGCCACCCCTTGGGTCAATCCTTAATACTGATTATGCTGCGATCAGTGCCAGTATCCAAAAGGCCAGAAATTGATTTTCCTTCTATAAATAAATTTATTAAGGGCCGAGAATCAAGATTCAGGGAACAAAATATGGAATCAGTTCCAGTAGAGCCAAAACCTTGGGGTCCTCGCTCAACATTCTTTGCAGGAAATCAATCATGGCAACTGGGTAATAGTAACATCTGTGTTATTCTATTTCCAGGAGAAATGGCGGACACTCCTCTAGGGGAGGACGCCATAATCTTTATTGTTCCCATATAGTCTGGATCAATCATCCCAGGATGAATTATTAAGCCCTGCAAAGTGATGGAGCTCCTTCCTATAATCAAACCCACTGTGCCAGATGGTAACAGTCCCTGAAAATCTGTGTCAACCAATTGAGGGCCCATCTGAGGTGTTAATAAGAGTCTGGAGGTGGAACAGAGGTTGAGTCCTGCACTTCCTGCTGTGGCTCGATGTGGCGATCCCATTGCATTGGAGGTCTCAGGCTTGGCCAACTCTTGGCTACTGCCGCATATATTTGAGGGCCCTGAGGTCGAGGGCCCCTGGCAAGTTTTTTGGCATGGCTTCTCTATATCCAGCATTGATAAGCTGTCCATTGATATCCTTTACAGATCTGCATTCATTCGCCCAGTGGTTCCCCTTTTTACATCTAGGGCAAAGACCAGGCACCCTTGCTCTGGGGCCATCCATCCGGGACTTGAAATTGGGGACATTGTCATTTTTAAATGTCCTGGTTTGTGGGGCACTGAGCTATGAGAGACAACCAGGTGCCTGGTCGAACAAGCTTCTGAACCCTGGAGACCCTTTGGAACGGCAGGTATTCAGCTCTGTTCCTGGTCCCCTGGCTCTCCCAGCTTCCACCCTTCACAGCTCCTCCCACAGAGAGAGTTTGAGAGGTCTATGACCATCAGGTCACGTAGGAATAGTGCCCCAGGCTCTCCTTACATGCATATGAGGCATCCCCAAAACCTCAGACTAAGTCAATGGGATTACCTGCTGCTAAAACCTTCACCCACCCCAAACTGTATATATTGAGCTTAATTGAGAAGTAAAGGCGTGTGCAAGAATCATCCCGTTGTCCAAGAGCTTCTGTCTCGGACCCTCCCCTCTTCACCTGCTAGCCGGCTCCAGAGCTGTTAACACTGGGCAAGAGATCTACTCTCTTTCCCTGCTACCTAGCTGGCACTTCCTAGCTTAGCAAAGAGCTGTAACTCTTCAGAACCCGCCGGCTCTCCCAGAGCACTTTGGGGCTCTTCTCTCTCCGCTACAGAGAGGGTGGCAGGCAGAAGCAGACCTTCCCCACTGGCACTCTGCCTTGGACCACCCGCGGGCAGGGGCAGCTACAGCGACAGAGACAGCAGCTGTCTGCATCCTATCTATCTCCTGCCAAGTTGGAGACTTTGTGGGACCCAGCTGGAGACAAGTTCGACACCGGTTGACCGCATTTAAAGCATTTTCCACTTTTAGGGTTGTTTTGACTTTGGGTCATCTGTATAACAGCGACTGCCAACCCCGCATTAGAAAGAGGCCCCCCTAGCTCTCTACAAATTTTTATCCACACCTCTAGCCCTTTGCTCTTATAAGGATTAATAGCCTGCCTACATTCTCTGGTACATTGTTCAAAAATCAGTTGCTTTAATAGTGACCTGGTTGTGTCAGGATCTCCAAAAATTCTTCCCCCTGCCTCCACCATTCTAGCCACGAAGTCAGCAAATGGCTCTGCAGATCCCTGAACAATCTTAGTTAGGTTTCCTGACACCTCACCTCTATTGGGAAGAGATTTCCATGCTCTAGTCCCTATATTATTGATTTGCTCATATACCTGCAAAGGGTAATTTGTTTGTTGATCTGCCTTGGCCCAACAACATGTCCTGGTCCCAGGCCTGCTGGCCATTAGTGGCATTTACAGCAACCTGCTCCACTGAGAGCTCTATAAAGTAGGCCTTCCAATCTAAATATTGGCCAGGAGATAAACAAGCTCTAGCCAAATTCTGCCAATCACTGGGTGTCATGCAATATCTATGGAGGGACTCCAGTTGAGAAACCACAACAGTGGCACTAATGCTCTGACCCCTTCGGCCAGTCTTTGAATAACCTTCCAATCAAAAGGCTCATGGTGCTGATTGCCTTGGGCATCTTGAAATACTGGGAAACACTGAACCCATAGTTCCCTCCAGGCTTCAGGGCAAAAACTCTGTCCTGATTCTCCAGTAGGAGCATACGGAGGTGGCCAAGGCGGCCCCAGTGCAGAGGGTTCTATATCCAGTTTCGCTTCCTCTAGGTCTTGCACCAGCCTCTCTAACTCGGCTTTGGAAACCTCTTCTTCCTCAGAACTTCCTTCATTCTCAGACTTTTGAGGTCACTCCTCTTTCAGTTGCTCTAGCACATCACTACCCTTCTCTAACTCTGCAGTGCATTTCCCTTCTCTGTTCTCAATGCAAGATCTCACCAGTTTCCACACAGGCTTTACTCCGCTGGCTAGTTTTCCTTTTTCTTCAGCCGACTTAAGATCTCTTTCTAACTTTTCCCAATTGGGTAGTGTGAGGTGCCCTGAAACTGAAAACCAGGGTGCAACCTCATCTATAGCCTGTAAAAAAATTTCCACGGTGGCCCTTTTAAGACCAACCCCTCTCGCTTTTAACAAGTCACAAAGAGCATGCTGCAGCAACTGTGAGGATGATGAATTTCCCATGGTACAACTTGTCCCGAAGCCAGGAACCTTTTTAGTTCTCAACCGAGAACTTGCTCTTGTCCCACTTGCCTGGGAACTTTATAGTCTCTGAACCGAGAGCTTTCTTTTATCCCACTTACCTGAGAACTTACCAGCTAGCTGCCCTGACTGCGCTGAGTTCTGAACTCCCCGTACGGGCCACCACTTGTCAGTTCTCTATCCGACCAGCAGACAGGAATGATGCAACTCGGAGTTCTTCTCAACACAGTTTATTCAGGAACCCTTTACAATCTTCTCCCTGGAACACCCCCCCCATCCCTTTAACTGCCGTCCTCTTATCCCCCTGCCTGTCCCATTCAGAACCTGCCACATGGGCATGCCTCATTAGTACACGTCAAATGGCCTGATTCTGCGTGGCAGTGAGTCTGCACTGTAGTCGTAGTTCTGTAGTCGTGGCTCTGTCAGGGAAAGGAGGGAGGTGCGCAAACCGCCAAGAAGAGGTGCTTGAAACTCTGCAGGCGCCATTTTAGCTGGCTGTGCCATAGCACCTGCTCCTCACACTACAAGATGTAGCACACTTGACGAAATGGTTAGTTATCCCACTACTACTGCCCAACTTGCCCCTCCTCCTTAGTCTCTTTAGCAACTTTAAGAGTCATAGATACCTACAGGCAAAAGAGGCAGATGAGATTTGGTACCACTACCATGACTTCAGTAACCAGTCTGAGCTTGCTTCCCTGAGAACAGAAAAAAGCAGAGCCACTAGGTCATACTTGGAGATGAGCGTTCTGCTGCTACCCACAGACAGAGTAATTCCAAGACCAGGTAGCACAAGCAGAGGAAGAGAGACCAGGAGGAGGAACCCCATCAGGTTTGTGGCTTGGTGTCAACAATCTGTTGCCCTGTGCAAGTACTGGCCCTGCTGTGTCTACAGGTAGTGCTCCTGGGGCCAGGCCCATAGCATTCCCTTGACCCATGTCTGCAGTAAGTGTCTCTTATTCTTTCCTCTGGCAGCCTCTTTATCCTTGTTCCACCTCTGGAGTTGAGGAGTTTACCCCTTTGTGATGGTTATCTTGGTGGTCAGTTTGAATGGATCTAGAATTACCTAATACACAAGTCTTTCAGCATACCAGTGAGGGAATTTCTTGGTTGTTTTCATTGAAGTGGGAAAATACCCCTCCCAAAGACATGAAGCAATCCTCCACCCCTTCCAGCTCCCCCTGCTTACACTCAACCCAGATACAGAGGAAATCAGAGACAGAAAATCTTTCGAGTTTTTCCTGCTTGCTTTCTTGTCATACAGGCAAATTCATCTATCCTAGCTGACACCAATACTACTCTTCATGGACATCAGAACTCAGCTGCTTTGGTCTTCCGATGTAGACTGAAAATTAGTGGTTTTCCTGGAATCTCCAGGCCTTCAACATCAAACTGGGACTGCTGACAACTCTGGCCTCAACGACTTAGCAACTACAGGATTCTCAGCCTCTCCTGTGTAAGGCAACCATTGCTGGACTCCCTGGACTGTATCCTGTATGTAATTTAATACGCCCCCTACAAATCTGTTAGTTCTATTCCTCTAGAATACCCTAATACACCCTTGTGTTCAGTATTTCTCCAGGACATGCCTCAAGCTATTAAAAGCAACTCTGTTAAAAACAAAATAAAATAAAACCAAAAAATGAAAACCTAATAAGGATATACATTACTGTCCCAGGCTCCCACAAGCTTTCTGTTCATATGCCAGCTTGTGATGTCATCCTGAGCACCTCAAAAGTCCTCAGCATTGCCTCTCATTAGGGTGACTGAAGTGGAGACCAGTCCCACAATTCTATGTGGGATATTCTGACAGCATCTGTCCTACATGCCCTTGCTTTGTGCCTGGGACCTTTTTGCTTTGTGCTGTCTGTAGGACCCCACTTATCTGTCACCTGCAGTATGGGAGGATGGTACTTTAACATACTGTGCAGTAAACGCTTTACCTATGTGTCGCTACCAATGTCCGACCAGCGGAATAAGGCAGCAGCAACCATGTTCTTCTTCAAACCATTTATTCAGCTATCCCTTTACAGCGATCTTCCTCTTCTCGCTCTCCTCTGCTCCCACAGCCCCTTATAAGCATTGCCTTAAACCTATCAGCAGCTGACATTATGTCACTATTAATTGGTCACATTAATTGACACGAGGTAAGGCGATCGGGTAGCCACACCTCTCAGTGCGGGCATGCCATATATGGTCTCAAGCAATGCCTATGTCAAGTGTCATCTTGTAACGGCAAGAGTGGAGCCGCTTCCCACACCTATGGGGTGTGGGCTGGAGTAGGTGATGGATTAATATGTTTTCTGTCATCCTTGGATGGATTATGTTCAGAAGGTTGCACAGGATGAAACTGTTGGACCGAAAGATCCAAAACCAGGGGACTCGCTCCCCCAGAAACACTCAGGGGTGGGATTCGCTGCAATAACATGAGGTTCATTGATGATAAGATGACAACCAGTATACTGGGGCTCCCCTGTGTGCAGGTAAGAGGAACCCTGAGTTGGAGCTAAAAGCAGCTTTTATATCATTTTTTACAGAGTTCACAAGGACAGTTAATTATTTCTTAAATAATAACCATAAAGGATTTCAAACAGCCGTTCCCAGACCGGGTTTCCATTTCCAGGCCCGGTTTCTAAGTAACTCAAATTTGCACCTTATCTTTTCAACAAAGAGGGTCAGCTTAAGTGGCTTCTGTTTACCCAGGTGTACTGTGTTAAGGGCTCATCTCCCTGATAAACTCCTATCTTGGGTCTTCCTGGATTGTTTGTTTGAGTCTTTGGAATGTGCTTCTCCCGGGATGTGCCTGGGGGCAGCTAATGTTTGAGTGTAAACTGAGACTCAGATTTAAGGATCTCTTAATTTTAAGTTCAAGCTGAGACCTGAAATTACATTCTTACAAAACAATCAGCCTTCTACAGTGCCATTCAACTCAATGCCCAGCATCTGTTGGTATTCTTTCCCATTTGCTCCCTCTGTCTTTTCTCCACTCTTTTCTTTGGGATTTTTTTTCCATTAAAAACCTTATTCAAACCAGGCATTGTTATGTAAATCTTTAATCTTAACTCAGGGAAGGCAGAGGCAGGGAAGGAAATCTATGTGGGTTCAAGGCCACCCTGGAGTAGGGCCAGGCTATGTAGAGTGATATCCTGCCGATAGATGGATGGAGGGAGAGAGAGAGAGAGAGAGAGAGAGAGAGAGAGAGAGAGAGAGCGATGAAATATTTTTCTCGGGCTTTGTTTTCAGGAATGCAGAATTTAAAAAATCTGGGTCTCTGGTCATTATAAAGCAGGGAATATTTGTATCTATGCCCAAGGTTGGTTTAAACATCAAATAGTGTAATAGTTAACTTAGCTGTCAACTTTGGATTAAGAGGCGCCTATACTAGTAAAATTCACTTGAGAGCATGTCACTGGGCATTTCTAGAGACTGCTGGTATAGCAGCTAGGAGGGGTGTCTTCCCTGAATGTGGGCAGTACCACCCAATGGGCTGACAGTGATGCTGAGATAAATGGTCAGCCAGCTAGCCCAAGCTTCTCTTTTCCTGAACCATTTAATCGATTACCATCTACCATGGGGAACTAAACACCACTGGGGCTATTGCAAAAGCTTTCTTAGCAAAGACAGACTTCAGAGTATCATGCTCACACTGGTTCTCTGTTCTCTAAGGTTGTGTTAAATGCAGCACGGAGTTCCAACCTTCCCTGGAAATGTCTCCCACACAACCACCCTTTTCATTCATCTCCTTCTTTTCTGGGATATTATTTTGTGTGTGCACACGTGGTACATATGTGGAGGTCCAAAGCCAGCATCCAGGAGCCAGTGCTTTTCTTCCACCACATGGGTCCTGGGGGTCAAACAGAGGTCATCAGTCTTGACAGCTGTGTCTTCACCTCTGAGCCATTTCAATGACTCTCATTGACCTTTTGGTTTGTCATACTTTAGCATTTCTTCCAACTATTTCCATAAATACCTCCCCTCTGCTCCCTGTGTGTCTAGTTCAGAGCTGTCCTTCATTTCTGCTTCTCCTCCTCCTTCTCTGCTTCCTGAAGCTATAGATTGCAGATCCCTGTTCATCTATTTCTCCTCTTGCCTTTTGTCTCAGCTCACAGCACACCAAGGATGCTCTTCTTCCTTCTCTAGAGCTAACCCACTAACAGCTGCCTCAACCTGTGACATTCCCATTTCAGAAACTACATCTTGTTTCAATCCATACCTAAAAGCCACTGACTGGCAAAGTCTTAACCATGTAGTTATACAATCCTGGCTCTATGTGCTGTTTGTACTACTCTTGTCCCACCTGTGTGTGTGGAGACAGTTTGAATGCCATAATGGCCCAGTCAGGCCAGGAGTCTCCTTAAAGAGATGAAACTGAAATTCTGTGAAGATAAAAAAAAAAAAAAAGTTTACAGGATAGAATGCCAGAGGTTTTTCATCCCATCTATCTATCTATCTATCTATCTATCTATCTATCTATCTATCATCTATCCATTTGGATTTTCAAAATGGGGTTTCTCTGTATAGCCCTGGAATTCACTCTGTAGACCACAATGACCTTGAACTCAAAGATCCATTTGACTCTGCCTCCTGAATGCTGTGATTAAAGGCATGTGCCACTACTGTCCCACTAAGGAGATTTAAAAAAAAATGTATTTCTATCTCCTCCCTTTCTCGTTTGTGTGTGTGTGTGTGTGTGTCCGTGCATACATCTGGTGTTTGAAATGTCCATGGAAGCCAGGAGGGCACTGAAACCCCTGGAGCTGGATTTGCAGGCAGTTGTGAGCCACCTGACATGGGTGCTGAGACCTGACTATTTCTTCTGGAACAGCAGTCAGAGCTCTATAACTGCTGAGTCATCTCTCCAGTCTACAGAGCAGAAAGCTTTATAGAGACACTATTCCAGAGATGTTCAGAGTGTCTCTCTTGAGTACTTGGCCAGATATTGATCAAATGTGTGCATGAGAAAGAATTTCCCAAGCCAGATGAAGAGCCACTAAAAGGAATAGAGATATAAGTAACGAAATTACTGCAGAAATGAGAATAAGGCTTTTTCCTCACAGACTAGGTCAAAAAGTTTATTATTTATAAGACCTTGGCTAACATACAAAAAGCATCACCTCATTGGGAGAATAACTAGCTTTAAAGTCTTCACTGGTCTATTCTCACCGGACAGATCAGGAAGGAAAAGAAGGTCCAAAGTAACACACTGTTTGCAGGTAACAAGTTACACACAAGAGAAGAGCTTGCAGTATGTTTATTAGCCTTTTATCACTGCAACAAACATCTAAAATAATCTTACAAAGAGAAAAAAATTACTTGGCTCAAGGTTTTAGAGAATTTCACCAATGATGGTTGGCTTTCAGCCTGTGATGAGGTAGTTCAGCAGCAGTGACATGTGGCAGGAAAAAGCTTATGACTAAGAGGAAAAGAGGAGACCAGAGATCAAGCTTGGTGTCCTCCTCTGCCCCTCTCTACCTTCATCATCATTTGTTGGAGTCATAATCTCTTTTGAGGGCACACCCTCAATGACCTAAAGACACCCCCTCACTGGACCTGTCTGTTAAAGGACCCACCATGTCCAAATAGCAACACTTGGAACCAATTCTTTAACATACAGACCTTTGGAAGATACACATTCAATCTTAGCATCTGAAGAATAGTCATGAAACAAAGCTTGGCAGTAGTCAGAAGAAAGAGGCACATTACATGCAGAGGCACAATTATAAGGGCAACTTCAGATTTATTGTAAAAAGAGTAATTTAATGTGATAAACAAGGGCTGGGGAGGTGGCTCAGTGCGTAAAGCACTTGACATATAAGCATGAGGACCTGAGTTTGAATTTCCAGAACTCATTAAAGGTCAGTACAGCAGCAAGTGTCTGTAATCCCTGTCCTCCTAAGACAAGGTGGGAGGCAGGAATAGGAGAATCACTAGAAGCCTGTGGGCCAGATAGTCTGGGATACAAGGAAGTGAACAACAAAGAGATCTGTCTCGAAGGAAGTAGAAGCAAGAACCAATACCCAAAGTTGTTGTCTAACCTCCACTCATGCACCATTATGTGGACATTCTGTGGCATGCATGCACCCAATTACACACATGAAAATGCACATAGACATACACACACAATATGGGCAATAGCACAAATACATAGTTATATAAATTGCTTTCCTCACTTAGAAATGTATTCTGCTCTTCCATTTCTGTAACACCATTCATCCATGTATAGCTATACCATAATCTATATACAACCAAACCTCTAATTTTTCAGATGGATATTTTCAATATTTGGAATTCCAATGGGCATTTGCCAACCATCTTTGATTCTACTACATGATCCCACAAGTTATGATAATTGATAATTTTCTTAGAAAGTCTCTAAAAGATATTTTTAACTAAAGGGTAGGAACATTTCAAATATTTTTGATGTATTCTATTACCAATCAAAGAAGTTATACTTCCCTGACCATCAATGCACATACTTTTTTTCAAAGTATACTCCATAAGTGGAGAGCCTGAAGAACATGTGTATTCTGTGGCCTGTTGTTATCTGTGAGCAGGCCAAATGGATTGGAAATAAGGTTGCTTTTCACATCTAAATTGGAGTTAGACTACACAGCTCAAGGTGATCATTGTGAAGCAAATAGATTTCCACAGAGCTGGGGAACACGATCATCTACCTCTGCATAAAAATAGAAGAGAAAAAGGCCTTGTTGGAAGCAATCAATAATATACCCATTTTTGTTAGTCTTGTAAAATTGTTTTTCTCAATACATTAACAAAAAAAAGAGTAAAGGGTCATTGCAAAGCTGGAGGATGTCCCAGGAGGAGACTTGAAGGGTCAAAGTCATCAGAAAAGAAGGCCCTGGAAGGTATATATATATATATATCATAAATATATATATTGTTTGTTTGCTTGCTTGTTTTGGTTTGGTTTTTGGTTTTTTTGAGACAGGGTTTCTCTGTGTAGCCCTGGCTGTCCTGGAACTCACTCTGTAGACCAGGCTGGCCTCGAACTCAGAAATCCTCCTGCCTCTGCCTCCCAAGTGCTGGAAATAAAGGCGTGCGCCACCACCGCCCAACGATGTATATTTTTTTTGAATGAGCAAGTTTACATTAAGTCTATAGTAAGCAAAGGGTAAGAGAATAAATAGCGAACACCAATAGAGAGAAGCAGCAGGCAAATAGCAAAGCGTCGTCAGCTCAGGTGCTCACAATATCCATCAGAAATGACTGGAGAATCCCAATTGAGAACAGAAGGTAGCAGCATCAAATCAGAGCTCACAAACATCCTGCAGAAAATGGACTGTGGGAGTTCAGGCAGTCCGATGTGGTCCTGATTGAGAGAGGTTGGGCCAGAGAGCCCTTTCTGTCCTCCTCAGGGATAAGCTCCCAAGCTGAACTTTTGGCTTTATGTTCTCACTGTAGGCATTTTAATATGACAGGGTGAAAACAGTAACATTGGTTAGGAACTGCTCACGTTCTAGCTGTTCTTGATGACTTGATGGTTTTGGTACCTATGTTTGTTTGATTTTCTTTCTCCTTGCTGTGGAGTTAAGGGCCAGCCTGCCTCAGGGCAAGGAGTTTTGGAGACAAGGAAGAGCCTCCTCCCAGAGTTTGCTTTCAACTAATTAAAGCAACATAGAGAAATTTATAAATATAATGCACGTTACTGCAGCTCCTGACTATGTAGCCCTTTACAGTTTATCTGATATTTTTTATGGTGTGAAGAGACGTAGTAGGAGTCTCATGGAGGGTATGGGACTTTACATACTATCATCGTACTAACCAACCCGGAAGTCGTACTAACCAACCCGGAAGTACCTTTGACTAAGAAGTCTCCAATTTTGTTTGCTTGTTTGCTTGTTGTTTGTTTGTTTGTCAAGACAAGGTCTCACTTTGTAGCCCTGGCTGGCCTGGAGCTTGTTTTGCAGACCAGGTCAGCCTTGAACTCACAGAGATCTGTAGCTGTCTTGCTGGAGTCTTAGGGGAAAATATATTCCTTCACCCCCTGCCATTTCTTCTATGGCATTTAAAATCAAATTTCCCATTCTGCCTTGTCCCCATATCTGGGTGCCACTTATAGCTGGGTTTTTTTGTTTGTTTGTTTTGTTTTTGTTTTTGTTTTTGTTTTGTTTTTCGAGACAGGGTTTCTCTGTGTAGCCCTGGCTGTCCTGGAACTCACTCTGTAGACCAGGCTGGCCTCGAACTCAGAAATCCACCTGCCTCTGCCTCCCAAATGCTGGGATTAAAGGCGTGCGCCGCCGCCACCACCACCCGGCAGTTATAGCTGTTTTTAGCTACTTTGTGGGTTCTCCGTTCTTCTGCCCCATTCTCACCCTTTCAACTCCCTAACACTAGGTAAGAGTAAAAAGGAAAGAAAGGAGAGGGATCCATGTTATCATTAGACTACTTCCTACTGGTTAGGGGCAAGTTTGCTCTTCATTGTCAGGATATCTAACTTCCTCTTATTGCTTCTTCTTAGCGCATGCATGACTACTTGACACCCAACAACAACCCAAAGCAACCAACCACCAATCAACAACCCACCCTGCCTCTCAGGGCCCTAGCATCATGTATACCCTCTGAAAACTTCCACATGTCACATAATCGCAAAAACTATCTTCTGCTAGCAAAATCTCGCCCCTGCTAGAGCGTGATGCAAATCAAAGTAACCTGCTCTAGACAATCTGAAGTAGTTCCATGTACCACGGGGTTAATTTCTGTGTTTTTTAAAGAAACCAAAATGCCAAAATTGCACTACAGAGATTCAGCTTTTTGGACTCACTGTTTTTGTTTTGTGTTTTTGTTTTGTTTTGTTTTTTGTTTTTTTGTTTTGGTTGGTGGATAGGGGCTTGGTGTTTGTTTTTGGAGTTAGTGTTTCTTTAGGTAACACTCCTGGCTATCCTGGAACTTGCTTTGTAGACCAGGCTGTCTTTGAAATCACAAAGATCTGCCTACCTGTACCTCTGGAATGCTGGGATTAAAGATATGCATTACCAGCACCCAGCTGCACACAGCATTTTTAAGCAGTATAATGTGAGTTATCTTTTACAACCATCTAAGTATGAGCTTAATTTATACAGAGTATAAAAGAGGTTGTTTGATTGGTCGGTGTCTCTGTGTAACAGAGTCCTGGCTGTCTTGGACTTGCTTTGTAAACCGTGCTAGCCTTGAAGTCACAAAAATCTGCCTGCCTCTACATCCCAAGTGCTGGGATTAATGGTGTGTATGCCTGGCTCAAAAGAGTTTTAAGATTCCTGAGAGTGCCAGGCAGTGGTGGCTCACACCTTTAATCCCAGCACTTGGAAGGTAGAGGCAGGTGGATTTCTGAGTTCAAGGCCGGCCTGGTCTACAGAATGAGTTCCAGGACAGCCTGGGCTATACAGGACAGCCTGGGCTATACAGAGAAACCCTGTCTTGAAAAAAAAAAAGATTCCTGAGGGTATAGTTGGATTTTATGGAACTAGAACAGATTAGCCCTCTCAGGGAAAGGCCAGAGTTTGAAAGCATGAGAATGTTGACATATGAAGTGATAAAGCAGTGGGCAGTGGGAGTGGGAGTCACCACAGGAGACACTAAATAACAAGGAAGAGAAAAGAACCAGGGCAAATCCAGGGACAGGGCTAAGAGGTCTAGAGGAGGAAGAAGAAGAAGAGGAGGGGAGGAAGAGGAGGAGGGGAAGAAGAGGAGGAGGAAGGCACCACTGCCCAGCTGTTTTTAAAGATTTCTTTTCAGACGCTTGGGAGAAGGCTCATTGAGTAAAGTACTTTCTCCTCAAGCAAGAGGCCCTGATTTGGGATCCCAGTACTCATGGTATAATAGGTCAGGAACTGTGTGAGTCTGTATTCTAGGTTCTGAGAGGCAGAGACAGAAGGATCCTACGGGCTCTCTCGTGACCCAGGCTAGTCAACTGGTGAGCTCCAATTTCAGTGAGAAGAGACTCTCTCAGAAGGTGAGGTTGCTGGGTATGGTATAACGTGCCTTTGGTCTCAGCACCCAGGAAGCAGAGGCAGCTGGATCTTTGTAAGTCAGAGCTCAACCTGGGTCTACATAGTGGGTTTCAGGTCAATCGAGGCTATATTTCAAGACCCTGCCTCAAAACCAAAATGTTTGAGACTAATAGAAAAAGACACTCAACATCAACCTTTAGTGTCCACATATATAGGCATGTATGGGTGTATGTTGAAACACATACATACAATACACATAAATATTTATTCTAATGGACATAATTAAACATTTTGTGGGATACAATGTTATGTTTGACTCATGTAATTAGTGTTCTTGTCTATTAGGATACCTATGTTTCCATAGATCCTTCTATCAACCTGGTTCTTGTTTAGAAGACGAGCCATGACCTAGATTTAGTCAGAGATATTATTTCATCTCTTTGGCCGTATGGACTAGACTGGGGGTGAATATGTAATATCAACCAAGACAATCAGACTTGTTATCTGACCATTTCCTCACTGGACTGGTCTTTTCTTCCCTGTTGGCCATTGGATGTTTTGGCTGTGGGTCCACAAGCCTGAGTGTATGTTCCCTACCAGATGGAGAGTGACTACTGCAGAAGGCCTTCAGCACACGTATTCATCACATGAATAGGTGATTGATTGGTAAGAACATGTGATCTGTGTGATCCATCAATTGCCGTTGTTATAAGTACACCCTGAACCAGGTAATCGACCATGAAACAGACAGAAGAGCAGCTGCACTGAGTGTCCTCATGCTTTGTTTGCCACAGCACTGAGTAATGAGGCTGACAGGAATGTGTACAGCGTGTACTAGTGACAAAGGTGGCAAGGCCATCACTCGAGAGGCACTTGTGAAACAGGTGAAAGACAATGAGAAATCTAGGAAGACTTGGGCTTAGTCAGGGTTAGAATAAAATGATAGGAAGTGTTAGAAAATACAAAGTTCAGTGCAGTAAACTTTATGCTTCTGGTAAGAAAATGAATCATCTTAAGGAAGACTTTAGGCCAGGGAAAGGTCGTCATTCAATACCATCTGTCCATGCAGGCTCTCTCTCTCTACTTCCTGGATGCCATGAAGTGAGCTGCTCTGCTCCTTCATTACTTCCTGCCTCAAAGTCTTACCTGCCACTTTGGTGACATAGGCCAGAGGCACGAGCCCAGTTGATAGAAATCATAAGCCAAAATTAATCTTTCTCTTAACATTTTTTCAGTCTATTACCCATACAAACATATTGTGTATGTGTGTGATGTGCATTGTATATGTGAGATGCATGTATATGTGGGCGGTCCATCCATGTGAGTGAGAGAGTGCATGTGCATTCTCATGCATGAAGATGTCAGAGAAGGATGCCAAGTGTCTTTACCACTTCCCACCTTATTGCCTTGAGACAGTCTTAGGGTTTCCAATGCTATGAAGAGACACCATGACCAAGGCAACTCTTATAAAGGACATTTAATTAGAGCTGACTTACAGGTTCAGAGGTTCAGTCCGTTATCACCAAAGCGGGAGCACGACAGCATTCAGGAACAAATGGTGCAGGAGGAGCTGAGAGTTCTACATCCTGACCCTGAGATAGACAGGAGAAAACTGGCATCCTTAGCCAGCTAGGAAGTTCTAGATAAAATGCAATGTGTTTGCTTATAAGTAGATACAAACATTTGCTTCTTTAACAAACCGGAAAAATCAGAAAATCTTTGGGTTGTAGATCTAGAAAAGCCAGTCTGTGTCTTGAGAGCTACCTCCCTGCTCTGCATCAGCTTAGGAGCCTTGGGAGACTTTACTGCATCCTCTGCCTCAGGTGCTGAAAACAATGTAATGTGACAAGCTCGCTCAAGCTTCTCTGCCGTGATGGACTATACCCTGTGAAATAAGTCTTTTCTTCCTCAAAAAAGCCACCTATTTTATACATATACATATACATAATATACATATACATCATATACATATACATCATATACATATACATCATATACATATACATCATATACACATACACATACATATACACTACACATACACACACATTCATATCCATATAAAATATTACATACACACATACAAATACCCCTACACACACACACACACACACACACACACTCATTCACATATTTGCTCTTTGGTTTTTTTCAAGATAAGATTTCTCTGTGTAGCCCTGGTTGTCTTGGAACTCAGTCTATAAACCAGAATGGCCTTAAACTCAGTTATCTGCCTGCCCCTGCTCCCAAGTGCTAGAATTAAAAGCAAGTGCCACCACCGCCCAGCTCACCTACTATAGGTTAAAATTTAGTTAAAATTCAAAAACCTATCTTATTCTTGTTGTAGCTACTCTGTAGTAAAGTATAGGATTTAATGCAAGAGTCATTTGTCTGGTATGTTTTCTGACCTGAGATCAGTCAGTTCTTGGGCAAGCTGGTGGTTCTTTGCTCCCAGATGGTTACCATTTCAATGCTGACCTTCATATGAATGCCTAATGAGGATAGCACATTACAGCCTAGAAGTCCTGGACTAGGCAATCCTCCTGCCTCAGTTTCCAAGCATCTGAGTCTATATGTATGTACCACTGTGCTGGTCACAACTGGTGTGTTTATGTGTACTACTTGTGAACAAAACAATTTTCAGTATTTCCCTTTAATGTGGTCAAATAATGTTACTTGGTATGTTAAGGTTTTTTTCTGAAGTTTTGAACATTTTATTGATAATTTTATAGGAAATTTTATATATAGCACAACTTGCTACAGTTCTGTGGCTGTTTTGCCGATCTGTATCAGTGTACAGATTTGCTTTACATGTTCATTTTGAGCCTGGGAATCAACCACTGTGTGATCAGGGCCAACTCCCTCTTCACCATGTGGCTTAAATGTGCCTTCCATCCAAAGGTGGAATGCATTGCCTCTCCTCTTGCCTCTCTGTTGGCCTGTGGCTGGCTTTGAGTAGCAGCAGTTTCCGTATTTGCTTTGCTTGGATGCCACCAGCATCATGTAAAGAAGCTTAGAGTTTGTCTGGGAATGTGGCTTGGGTGGCAGAGTGCTTCCCTAACACTCATGAACCCCTGGGTTCCATCCTCTGGTTGCACAAATGAGGTGTAGTGGAAAGTGCCTACTGCACTCACTTCAGAAGTTCCTCTGCCACCTAGAGCACTTGAGGTCAGCTTGGGAAGAAAGTGATGCTGCTACAAAAGAAGAGGAAGAGAATAACAATTGGATCAGCAGCTTGGACTATCCTCTCTGTGATAGATTTATTTAGAACCAGACAGACGGTCCTACAGACAGTATCAGACACTGATATTCAAGCAAAGCTTTCTCATATTGCTCTGGGGCCATCTTCTATACAATACTCAACACTAGACAGGTAAGCAGAACTTCTTATGCCATCCGATGAGAGTCAATCACTGGCCACAAGATAGATAAGTGCACTTTAGTGAGAAGCCTCAGGTCAGATGAGATAAAAACTAGCATTGAGCACCAGAACAGACAGATGAGCCATGGAACTGTGATTAAATTAAGTGGTGGTTGTCTCAGGTTACTAGGTTTTAAGTAGATTGTTTGTAATATAGATACAATTTGGTACCTGATATTTGCATTCTGATTTTGGAATTAACCTCTTTTTTTTTGATATCATATTTCAGCATTTGACAAGCTGAAAGATGATTTTAAAGGACTATGTTATTTTATTATAGTTTACTTAAACTTTTCCCAATAATGGTATATTAGGTTTGAATATAGTTTTATCTTTATGAAAAATATTTTTCCAAATGTCTTCCTACAGCTGGTTTATAAACCTTTGCTTGTTTTTGTTTTTTAAGAAATGATGTATGGGGGCTAGAGAGACAATTCAGCAATTAAGAGCACTGATTATACTTCCAGAGGACCCAGGTTCAATTTTCAGCGTCCACATGGCAACTCACAACTGTCTGTAACTCTAGTTCCGGGGGATTTGACATTCTCTCATACACACACATGCAGGCAAAACACAGATGCACATACAATAAAAATAAACCATTATAAAATTCTTAAAAATAGAAGAAAATTGTGTATATATACATTTGTGTAGCATTCATTGCAGTCCTGGGGACTGCACCTGAAGCCTCAGAGAGATTCCCCTGAGCTATCCACAGCCCCTTTTTATAAACTCTTCTTACACTGCCTGGTGCTTTTCAAAGATCACTATCAATCTGTGCCTCAGTCAATGTGTACAACCCCCAGATGCACCCGGTGCCAGCAACCTGACTACACCAAGCAACTGCAGAACCAGGCATTCTGACATCAGAACCTTTGTGCCTCCTATTTGTATGCTGAAAACCCTGACCTTTACAGTGACAGTACTAGGACAGTCAGTGATTCTCAACCTGTGGATCCCAGCCCCTTTGGGTCTTGAACACCTTTTCACAGGGGTCAGATCTCCTGACAATTATATATTTGTATTATGGTTCAGAACAGTAGTAAAATGATAGTTATGAAATAGCAGCAAAAATAATTTTATGGCCGGACAGTGGTGGCGCACGCCTTTAATCCCAGCACTTGGGAGGCAGAGGCAGGCGGATTTCTGAGTTTGAGGCCAGCCTGGGCTACAGAGTGAGTGAGTTGCAGGACAACCAGGGCTACACAGAGAAACCCTGTCTCGAAAAACCAAAATAATAATAATAATAATAATAATAATAATAATAATAATAATTTTGTGGTTGGAGGTCACTACAACACAATGAACTGTATTAAAGGGTCACAGCATTAGGAAGGTTAAGAACCATTGTATTAGGAGATGAAGTCTTTGGGAAGTGATAAGCTAGAGCCCTGTGAATGGTATTTAAAGGGGCTTACAGAGGAGAGACAGACAGACAGACAGACAGAGACAGAAAAGGAGACAGAGACAGAGACAATGACTGAGAAAGACAGATACAGAGACAAAGACAAAAGCAGAAAGACAGAGACAGAAAGCAACACATGTCTTGCTCCATAGAAACTTCTCCTCTTTCGTCTTTCTCTAGGCAGTATGTACCACTGTACCATATGTAGCCAATTATTATTTACTATCAAATATTTTTGTCTAATCTCAAATGCCACAGAACTGGAAATGTTAGCCTGCTTTCTTTGGCTCATCATTACACCTGTGAAATCCACCTATGTTGCTATTGTATAGTCTTTATTTTTTTTTAAGCCACCGAATATTATTCCACTAAATGAGTATGCTATCATTTACTTATCCATGGTTGGAATTGGATGCTTTGTGTTTTGATGTTATTAAGTAATGTCTTAAAACTTGTTTCAATCGCTGAACAAATGTGCTGCTGGTACTTTAGAGATGTTTTAATACTTTCAAGTACTGCTGAGAAAGAGACAAGGAGAGGGGGAATGATGGGCAAGGATCAGAGGGTGAAAGCTATTATAGCCATGCTGGAGAGCTTAGCGTTTATAGCCAGACAGAGGAAGGAGTTGCAGAGAGGTCTTGACCCAGAGGAGGAACGTGTGCAATTAATGGAATAACAGGAGTGACAGCGATCAGAGTGGTTGTGTCATCAATTGGCCAAGGGTTCTATTGCTGTCCAATTCATACAGATAAAGTCATGAATAGGCAAAGTGCAACTTCCTCCTGTTAGCTGTTATGAGCTTTGAGTGCCAGAGCCTAATGGCTCTGGGCCTTTAGAATTTTTCAAAATTATAGGAGAAAACATATTTAGAAAGCAAGGGGAACATTTATATTTAAGAAAGGTGGTAAGTGGTTGTCTTGCAAAATAAAGTAAAAAAAAAGTTATTTTTGAATGAAGTTTTTCAATCAAATTTATGAATTAAAAAAGAACCATTAGGTTGTGTGTTGCTGCCTTGGGTAAGAGAAGAACAGCAGAGTGGGAGGGAAGGAAGAGTCAACTCAGTGTCAGACTTGAGAAGGTCGAGTTGGATCTGCTGACCTGTAAGCTTACAAATGTGTTCAAAAGAGAAAGAGGGAAAAATATGCTTAATGTTCAAATTGATAACCTGTAGTCCCAATATAGTTTCTGTACTTGAAATAACATTAGACCACTGGCTTATCTATCTCTGATAAGCTAGTCAGTTTTGTTTTTTTAAAATGGGATAACTCATGAATTTACATGTTGTCCTTACACAGAGGTTATGCTAATTACCTCTGTCTTGGTCTAACTTCATTGTTCTATAAGGTGTGTGTGTGTGTGTGTGTGTGTGTGTGTGTGTGTGTGTGTTTGGGGAGGGGTGTGTTGCACACACAAGCATGTCCCTGTGAGTCTAAATATACCATGTTCGTGCAACTGCCCAAACACACATTGCAGTGTTGAATTCCCTGGAACTGGAGCTACAGGAGACTGTAAACTGTCTGAAGTAGGTACTGGGAACTGAACCTGGGCCCTATGCCAGAGCAGTAAGATCTTGAAGGCTGGGCCGTCTCTCTAGCCATTTGGTCTAACTTTAATAGGAAGGCTCTTGAAGGGAGCACCATCACTCTGGACTTAAGCCAGCGGCTTCAAGTTTTAGGCCCTGAGTGCCAGCAACCCATCCACTCTTTGCAGCTCTGTTAATGAACCTTGGTGGCTGCCCAGACTAGAGTGAAACCCCGTAGCTCTTCCAGCAGCCAGGGATTCTGTTGCTCAGTTCATTGTAGCCTTCACCTACCATCTCAGCTCTTTGCAGTCTCCACTCTTGGCTGCTCTCTGTAACTTTTCAGTTGTCCTCTAATTGTTACTGATGGGAGCCCCAGAAAATGTCTGCTCTTCACATCCTCAGCTGTCTGCTCTACCCATGTGTCTCAGTCTCATTTCAGTTACTGTGATTAAATAGCCCAACAAAAAACAACTTAGGGAGAAATGGTTTCTATGGCTTGCAATTCAACATTACAGTCCATCACTGTGGAGACATCAGTTTCAGGAGCTTGAGACAACCGGTCACATCACACCCATGGTCAAGAGCAGAGAGAAATGCATGCACGCATGCTCGCTTGCACTCAGCTTAATTTCTCCACTCTTCTGTAGTTCAGTACTCCCTACATAGGGAATGGCTCTGCCCACTGTGGTATAGGTCTTCACACTTCAATAAATGTGATTAAGACAACTTTCCACAGTCATGCCCACAGGCCAACACAACAGACAGTTCCTAACTGAGACTCTCTTCCCCGGTGATTCTAAGTTGTGTCAAGTTGACAATTAAAGCCAATCATCACATTATGGTAAAGACAGGAAATAGTCAGTAAATAGGATAGCGTTTATTGAGGCCTGAGTTGCAGCACATAGTGGGGAAATGAATAGGAAGAAGGTGTGAGGAGAGCACAGAGCTGCTTGTGTAATCCTGTCATGCATTTAGACTAGCTCTCAGGGGCTTCAGAGGTGCTGATACCCATTCAGAGTAAGGACCACATCTGCACATGGCTCTAGATGCGGTCTGCTAGGGATGATCTAAAACTGTCATGGCTGAAACTATGCCTCCTAAGACAAAGTATCATTGGAGTGGCAGCCATAACAGGCAAGAATGTGCTTCAGTGCATCTGTGCCTGTTTGAGAGTCTCCTCCGGCATCTGTGACTACATCAACATCTCCCTGAGCTGTGACAAGATGTTTAGAATAACCATGCATGTAATGATGAGAACGAATGGAATGGATCGGAGTGACCACTTCATTAGTATCTCGCTTTCCTAGAGCTGCCCTTGCTGCTGTCTGCTGAAGAGCACCAGTAATATTGCTCACAGTCCCACCAGGCGTGGGAACTACCAAGACGGCAATGGCAGTCCTGAGTGGGACTCCATACCTCCACAGCTCAGGGCAGCAGCCACTGCAGCAGAGCATGGGGGATGGGCTTGATAGCTGCAATTCAATTGGCCAAGCTACCATGCCTGAGAGAAACAGAAAGGGGGGCTAGAGAGATGGCTCAGCAGTTAAGAGCACTGACTGTATTGCAGGGACCTGGGTTTGGTTCCCAGAACCCAAATGGTGACTTATAACCATTTTAAACTCCAGTTCCAAGGGATCAGATTGATGCCTTCTTTTGACCTCCATAGACACCAGGCATGGACCAGGCTAACAAAACACACACACACATAAAAATAAGTAAAGCTTTTTTTTAAAGGGAAAGGGAAAACACTACTAATAGCATTTATAACCAACATCTATCATAAAATTAGCTTTAACAGGGCTCAACACCTATCCAGATAAGAAGGCTTGGGTCCTTCCATCTGACTCAGATGGTTTGAGGAGAAGGCAGATTTCTAGGTTAAAGAAAACACCAAAAACAAACAAACAAATAGCCTGTGGTAATAGCACAGGTAAGAAATAAACTGGAGTCACACTGAGTCCTGAGCACTGTGGTTGAAACAGATGGTAGTTGGGTAGCTGAGTTACTGACTTCCTACCTGGCTGGCTGGCTGGCTGGCTGCTGACTGGCTGGCTGACTGACTGACAAACTGACTGACAGACTACTTACCTGGCTGACTGACTGACTGACTGACTGACTGACTGACTGACTGACTGTCTGCCTAACACAAGGCATAGAAGTTGGGAGCAAGAGATGGCATCATAGAAAAGACAACAGAGTCACTTTGGAGATTCTCAACTCAAGGTGTTCATGGCAATCCCCTTGTAGAGAGGACAGTCTAACAGCGCAACACTTAGTTCTGAAGTTCTAGAAAGTGGTGCTGACTGGGACAGAGGTTTGGGAATTTGTTGGCATATAGAAAGAAACACCCAGAAAGTGGTTAAGGTTAGTTGGGGAACCACTGACGGGGTGGAGATGGTTTATGAGAAGAAGAGCCAAGGAAGAAAATAACAGAGATCTCAGGGGTATACAGAGAAGATGTGGGTCTTCAAAGAGAGAAAAATTTCAAAATGGGGAAGAAAGCCAGATTTCAGAGAGCTGAAGAAATAGAAGCAAATTATTAGATTTTGCTTTTAAGACACATCAGTGGATGGAAGGCTGGAGACATGGCTCAGCGATTAAGAGCACGGACTGCTTTTGTAGAGAATCTGAGTTCAGCTCATGGAACCCTGGATGGATGGAACACACATTGCCTATAACTCCAGTCCTAGGGTGTCTGAAGCCTCTGACCTCTGAGGACACCCATACACACACGTACAAACAGACAGACAGATGAATGGACAGAATGACAGATAAATAGACAGATGCACATATATATATAAATTAAAAAAATCACCAAAGACAAAAAGATATCAGCATTGTGAGCAATGTTTTTGCTCCCTTATTTAAGTTACAGAGACATGAACCTGACTAAGTAGAAAGCAAGAAGTTGAGCAGGTATGAGGGAGGGAGCAGGTGGAACTGACTTCTGAAGTTGCAAGCAGAATGTGAGGATGGCATGTAAAGACGGGGAGGTGGCAGGGTGGAAGGCCATCTTGGCAAGAGCAAAGACACGAAGACCCTACCATAAAACAGACACTCTATGTCTGTGGAGGCGACACTGTGGTGGGTGGTGTGGTTTGCCCTAGACACTTCTACAACCAGGTGTATTTGGATTGTTGGATTCTCTTTCCGTTGATCAAAAAGATAATTTCTAGTTTTTCAACATTTTAAGCAATAACATAAATAACCCACTAATACAGCTGAGCATTGGATCCCATTCTCTCCTCTTCTCCATTGTATCGAAGTAGCAGTTGTCTGTCATTTAGGAAATGAGATGGCACACGGTGGTGAAAGTCAAATGTCAGCTTTGAACATCTGAACAAGGATGTGGTGAAATGGCTGTGGCTGAAGGCACTTGCCCACTAGCCAAACAACCTGTCTGACCCCTACGAGCAAGTGACAAGGTTCTTGGATTTATATGAAACAAAAATTTACAACAAAAGATGTTGCCAAGAGAAAGGGTTTTTATTTGATTGTTTGGTTAGTTTGTTTTTGACACAGAGTTTCTCTCTCTATCCTTGGCTGGTCTGGAACTCTCTGTATAGACCAGGCTGGCCTCAAACTCACAGAGCTTCAACTGTGTCTGCCTCCCAGTTGCCGGGCTGAGCTGTGTATGTGTGCATGGGAAGACTCCCATGGTCCATTGGTTGTGAGGAGGTGACACAGAAGAAGATGTCTGCCAGCCTGAGGAGGTGACACAGAGGATGTTGTGCCTGAACATCTGCCGTTACACCTGAGCTGAGCTTACTGCTCTGCCTCTCTATAAGTTCTAGAATTTTATGGGGGAAAAGAAAGCTATTTGTGGGAAAGAAATGGAAATTTTGCTGGTGATTTTAGCTTCTTAAATGTGTAAATAATATATTTTGTTTAAAAAGAGATTGAGGGTGCAGTAGTGCTTGCCTTTAAAATCAACACTCCAGAGGCTGAGGCAGGTGAATCTCTGTGAGTGCCAGGACAGCCAGGGATATGTAGAAAGACTCTGTTGCAAAAAAAAAAAAAAAAAGAAGAAGAAGAAGAAGAAGAAATTGCCTTACTTTAGTTAAAAACAAAATTTACGTTGGACCAGCGAAAGCACTGAAGACCCCCAAATTCGGGAGACCCTTACTCAAGTCTTGGGAAGTCGAGAACACCCACAAATTCCAAGACATCATACCTGGATGCAATCAGCAGAGGTTTATTAGGGAAGAGAGCTGGCAGACAACGTTCAAACTGCACACTGGCACAGGAGTACAGTTTGACAAAGCCACTCAGTCTGAGGAGGGTTTTTAAAGGGGTAAACCACAAACCAGGGGGGTGGGAAGGAGGGTGAGGGGTTGTCAAGGATACATGATCATAAAAATAGTGGAACATTTCAGAGGAACCCACTCTAAATGATTTAGTCATGTGAAAATCACTCTGCACACTCATTCTTTCTTTCTCTCTTTCTTTCTTTCTCTCAAGTTTAGTTCCAAAATAACAGTTTTGGGGATAAAGAGATGTCTCAGAAGTTAACACCACTTGTTACTCTTACAAAGGTCCTGAGTTCAGTTCCCAGCACTTACATGGTAGTTCACAGCCACCTGTAACTCTAGTTCCAGGACATCTGGAGTCCTTTTCTGACTTCTGTGGGCACTAGCCACACATGTGGTGCGCGTGTGTGTGTGTGTGTGTGTGTGTGTGTGTGCGCACACACACACACAAAACTCTCATACATATAAAATTAAAAATAAAATAATCTAAGAGGTAACCCACAAACCAAGTTTTCATCCTTTTTTTAATCCACCATCTTATTTTGTTAATAGTTTTAATAGCTTTCCTTCTAACAGAATTGTGATAAATTTTCATATTGTAAGTATCATTAATGAAAATCAATTGATAAGCTATAAAAGCTAGTCTACTTTTCTTCCACTTTCAGAAAACTCAAATTTCATTTTGTCTCAAGCAAATAATTTAACAAAAATGTCTGTTTGCTTTTTTTTTTCTCCAGAGTTTTCACATTTGATGAAAAGGCACTGAGGACATTCATTTCAAGAAAGGTAAGCTAATTTTAACTAAGTAACAGATGGCTCGGAGACATTTGAATTTTAAATGAGGAAGAGCGCTGCAGCTGCACACATCCACTGTGTATCAAGCTCGTCAGCACCTCATTGGTAGGGATTTGTGATGTTGGGGTCTGTATGCACAAGGTTACGGAAAGAAGCATGGGAGGGAGGAGAAACCGTTCAAAAAGTTTAGCTAAGAAGAAACCAAAATAAAAGATCTTCAGAAGAGTATACCATCACCTATTCAAAAGAAAATTGGCAATTATTATCAGGTTGTCACATCTACAAACTATTGATTCCCAGAGTTTTCCCAAGACATGGGAATTATTTCAGGAGTTCTCCAGAGAGAAAGACTATGCTGTGAACCTCCTTGTGGGTCTAAAGATTGCAGGGTGTCACCCCACCTCAAGACCAAGTATTGTATAAGATCTGTCACTTCAGGCACTTGTTTGACTTTGGAGAAAGGGTTTCAAGTACCTCACACTTACTATTTGGCTAAGGATGACCTTGGACTCCTGATCCTCCTGCCTCTAGTTCCCAAGTGCTGGGATTATAGGGAAGTATCCCCATACCCAGCTTTGCCCGGCGGTTCGTGACTCCCATAGTACTCACTATTGGAGAGGCCGAGCATCACTAATCTGAAAATACCTGCCCGATGTTTCAAAGCCAGAATGTTTCAGGAACTAATGAGATACTGCAAGTGGAAGATTCCACATCCCCATGTGATGAACTATGTTTAACACAGTTGCCCAGAACAGTTTCTTCAGCATATCATCCCTGCTCCCCACCCCGGGGAGGGAACTCAGCTCCTGAAGGTCAACACACAAACTTTGCTTCAAACACAAGATCATTAAGAACATATAAAATTACCTCCAGCTCATGTTTAGAAGGCATGTTTGAGATACAAATGAACCTTGGGTTCAGATTTGAGATCCATCTCCAAGATGAATGAACATGGAAATATTCCAAAATTTGAAAATCGGCTACAGTTTGTTTCTGGAATTACCTCCAAGGCTTGGAAATATGTCCTTGAAGGAATGATTGAGACTGTGACGATGCCCTGTCTTTCTCTTTCACTACACAGCTTTCTCAAAGACAATGATCTCTGCCACATGCTTTGCAATGATCTACTGAGACACCACAGTTTCAAAGCCATGGGGTCAAGTACCCATAGATAAAAATCTTAGAAGCCATGAGCTAAAAACCTTTCTTCTTTTTCAACAAATTATCCTCAGGTATTTCGTCCCACTGATGCAAATCTGGCCAATGTAATCCAAACTTAAAACACTTTCAGTACCAGTCATTTTTGGAAAGCAACTCAAGTGTATATATATATATATATATATATATATATAATGTTTATGACATTACCAGTAGTCTGTAAACATTACTAAACTTAGTTTCTTATTTATCTTATGGACATTTATATACATATGTCATTTTAGTAAATTATTTTTGGTATATGTCCAATAAATATTTTGTATACCTTTAGAGATATGTGTACCCACTCTGGAAATTACAATTTTAGTCAGAGAATTAGACACTCTGTCATATATTGGCATTTATAAGTGTCTCCATCCAACAGTATTAGACTGTGCATTCTTTTCCTGTGTCCATGGTAACAGTTATCAAAATATATTCTGGTTCATAAAAAAAGTGTCAATAAAGTAAAATGAACTCAAATTATACAAAGTATGTCTTGTACCAATGTCTGCTGAAAATTTGTTGGAAAGACCCCAAACACTCAGGAACAAAATAATGAGTCAAGAAGAAATTAAAGTGGAGATTGCAAAGTATTTTTGGACTGAAGGAAAATGAAAGCACAATCATTAAAGTGTCTGGGGCATACTCTCAGCAGCACCTCAGGATAATTTAATACCATAAACACCCAGGTTAGAGCAGAGCAAAAGCTCTAGAGCCAGTGACATCCATCTCAAAACACTGGAAAAAAATAAACTTAAAGCAAGGAAGGAAACGATAAGAATCAAATCAAAGATGCATTAATTAAAAAATCATCTTTGACAAAAAATTAATAGATTAACCTACAGCTAGGGTAATACTGCTAAAGTGGTGTTCTCTTAGAAAATTAAATTGGCTGGGCAGTGGTGGCGCATGCCTTTAATCCCAGCACTTGGGAGGCAGAGGCAGGCAGATTTCTGAGTTCGAGGCCAGCCTGGTCCACAGAGTAAGTTCCAGGACAGCCAGGGCCAGGGCTACACAGAGAAGCTACACAGAGAAACCCTGTCTCGAAAAACCAAAAAAAAAAAAAAAAAGAAAAGAAAAGAAAAAGAAAATTAAATTGAGGTCAACCATGAAAACACAAACACACACACACACACACACACACACACACACACCAGTGATATGCCAGGGAAAACTAGTGAAAGAGATGTTATATTAGTACCATAGGTCTGTATGGTGGTTTGGATGAGAAAGACACTCATGAATTCGTGTTCGAATGCTTGGCTCCCAGTTAGTGGAAGTATTCGGGAGGATTAGGAGGAATGGTCTTGTTGGAGCCAGTGTCTCACTCAGGGGTGGGCTTTGAAATTTCAAAAGCCCACGCTAGGCCCAGTTCCTTTCTCTCTCTGCCTGCAACCTGCAAATCAGAAAGTATGCTCTCAGCTGCAGCACGGTGTCTGTCTACTTCTCACCACGCTCCCTACCTTGACAATCATGGACAAACCTTTGAAAAGTGTAATAAAGCCCTCAAATAATTTTTTTTTTTCAAATAAATGTTACCCCTTGGTCATGGTGTTTCTTCATATCAAAGTAACCCTAAGCAGCAAATGAAAATAGCCAAACTGGCTTCTAGCATAAATGGAAGAGTAAATTTAAGTTGAAGTTTCCTAAGTAGTTGAATATAATCTATTTGGTGGAAAAATTTATGGGTTCTGGTTCTTGATTATAGTGATTTGGTTTTTGTTTTGTTTTATTGTTTATTTTGTAGAATTTTTGTTTGTTTGTTTGTTTTTGTTTTTTGTTTTTGGGATTTTGAGACAGGGTCTCTCTGTGTAGCCCTGGCTGACCTAGACTCACGTTGTAGACCAGGCTGTCCTTGAACTCACAGAAATCCGCCTGCCTCTGCTCCCTGATACTGGGATTAAAGGCGTGCACCACCATATACCCAGCTGAAAGTTGTATATTTTATATGAAGAAACGACTAAAGAGAAAAGCTGTGTCAGGAAATGTGTAGACAGTTTACTTCTGGACTTCAGGACACTCATATAAAACAGGTGCCAGTGTGGGCTGGAGGTGGCTCAGCCATTAAGAGCACTTACCATTCTTACAGAGGTCCGAAATTTAGTTACCAGCACCCATTTCCGTGTCTCAAAACCACCTGCAACTGCAACTCTGGGGGATCTGATATCCTCTCCTGGCTTCCTTAGGCAGCTGTGTTCTTATGCATGTTCCCTACATGGACAGGCACTCGTACACATAATTAAAATAAGTAAATGGTATTACAAAGGTAGATAACTTGAGAAACTGCCCACCAAACGACCTTGCTTAAGTAAAAATTCAAGACATTTAAAAAAGTATAAAATATTGGAAATAAAAGAAAGATGAAATAAATCCATATATATCATAGAAAACATACACTCGTATGTCACATATATAATCTTTGAGACACATAACATTTCTGGCAAGACACTGCGAAACATCAATTGTAGGTGAGTGTTAAGTTGCCTGTGAACCAATTTTAATTTTGCTCTAAGGCAGACAGCAGAAACTTCTGTTTAATGGAGTATGGTCATTCCCCTGCTCCCACACCCGTAAATTTTTAGGATGTGAAACACCTCTTACCACCATGTGGTGACACTGCCAATACCAACTCCCACACTGTAACCTGCTCACTTCCAAAGGTACTCTTTGCTCGAAATCTTCTTGATCTTGCTCTGTTTCCCATCCCTTTGAAACCCTCTTGAATCCTGCTTGGTCCTAAGAGATGCCCCATTTCACATGAACCCTCTGATCGAAGGATCAGGCTGAACTCGAGAAACCAATACCCCCAGGTATTACACACAGGAAGGTTATAACTAAACTGGTGAGTAGGTTAAGAATCCAAACAGGCTGGGAAGATGGCTCAGGGTTAGGAGCACAGGGGTTAGGCTGCTCTTGCAAAGAACTCAGGTCCCATTCCCAGTACCCACATGGCAGCTCACAGCTGCCTATAACTCCAGTTCCAGGGTCAATGAGATGCCCTCATTGACCTCTGCGAGTGAAAGACCCCCAAAGGGAGACCCTCACTCAAATCTGGATCAGCGAGCACCCAAGGACACACGAGAGACCTTCTTGATGCAATTGCAAAAGGTAGTTTAAAGGCAAGGGCCCTCAGGTTGAAACGTATCCCATGCAGGGGATAGAGGCTTTGACAAAGACCCCAGGAAGTTTGGGATATTTATAGATAGAGGTTGGGGAGAGCGGGAAAATTTGGCACAGTTACATATGATTGGATATTTCAAACATCAGTAATTTACGTAAGCAATCATTTGAGCTGGCAGGATGATTAGTTATTTTTTGACCATGAAACCTCAGACCTCCCAGAAGGGGAAGGAGAAAAGTAAACACCAGATAGCCCATTACTCACTTGGGCTTGTTTGGACTTGTCTGGGCACGTCTTTGCATGCCTTTTCATTTCTTGGTCACCCTGCCCCTGGAGGAACTTAATATTTTTATTATGGCTATATTTACCAAGTTATCTGTGATCTTTACTGACCATGAATTTTTGTTATGTGTTTCAAACTGCCTTCAAATTTTATTCTCACATTCCCTACTCCTGTTGTTTAGAATAACTTTAATCTTAAAGTTAAAGATAAGTATCTTCTATTTCATTCTCCACAATTTCATATTCATGTCTTAACACCATTAACTGAACAGCATCTATCCTAGTCTGAACAAAAGCTATTAATTTGTTTATCACACACGGCCCAAAAACTAAAAGCAAAAAAATTATTATTAAGGGACCAGCTATGGCAGAGAGCAATGTCATCATCCAAGGAGATCTATTGAACCAACTCTCAAACCAGTTTTGTTGTGTCTCTCTCTTTCTGTCTCTAGTCTAACCTTTCTCTGAGTTTATTCATAGTCTCTAATCACTCCTGAATGGTCTATATAGAAGTAATATTTTTATCTTAGAGCAGCACACAGGCCCCTTTCTATAAGGAACAGCAAGTCTAATCCTCTTCTGTTCTGTAGAACAACCTCTGAGAGGGAAGTCAATGACTCTTCTAACTTTGATAATGATTGTTCTAGGGCTCTCAAATCTACATCAATGGCAGCCCTTAGCTCATGGAAATAACGGGATGTCTGTATTAGTGCAGCAATACCTGTTCCCACACCTGTGGCCACTCCAAGTCCCACTATGACAGCTAGGGTCAAGGAAATAGGCTCTCTGTGGAAGTGTCTAGGGTGTATCTCAAACTCACGATCAAGAGTATCTGTAGGGTGGTAGTAGACCCGGGGGATTAACTGAATAAGTACACAATAATCTTTGTTTTTATCAAAGACAGAAGTAGATATATATAAAGGGTTAATTTTGAACTGCAAGCTCACCATTTATCAATCTTAGGCACTAAGTATCCGTTAGCAGGGGTCCTCGGGCTCTATTCTATTGGTTAGGGGTCTCAAAAAATTTCTATTTCTTTCAAACACACTTTCAAAGTTGTCTTCTGACTTTTACATATTTTGTGGCACATAGTTGTCTACATACACACAAAATCACATATATAATAAAGAGAAATTGTAAAAGGAACAAATCTCTATAACTCTAGATTCACATTTCGATTTCAATCTTGGAATCACAAGCTGTCATTTAACCTTGGGTGTACACACACTAAGACCTACCCTCTAAGGCTGCATTACCCCTGTGCCTCTAGGTGGGGGATGTCTTAAACAGCAGGGGGCTGCTCAGGAGTCTGGATCTTCTCTAGTTGGCATCAGGCACAGGTGTTGGTCAACTACAAGGAGATTGGATGGTCAACAGCACCAGGAACAGTCTTTTAGTAACCTGAAAAATCATTTCTCACACAAGAGGGATATTCTGGGTGTGGAACAAGGACAAGGGATATTCTAGCCAGCGCTAGCTCCCGAGGACAATTAGTTTAGGGTTCTGTTTATTTTCTCTACCTGTCCTGAGCTTTGGAGACAGTACAAACAATGAAGCTTCAAATTAGTCTCTAATATTTCTGACAATTCCTGACCTATCTTAGAAACAAAGGCAAGGCTGTTATCCGATCTAATTATCTCAGCTATTTGAAAGATCTCTATTCTAGGCTGTTTTCTCCTAGCTATTTTCTTATTTACTTTAAGTCTCATAAGCCTTTACTTGCTGGCATATTTTATAGTGTCTTATTATTTCTCTGGCCCAAAACCTGAGGTCCATTATACGCTTTAGATTTCTTGACTGTTTGGACTTAACTCTCAAGCGTCCATCTGTGTATCTACTCTAGTAAGTCCTTTGCTTTCTGGGGAGTATAGTTCTCCCTTCTTGTGTGCACCATTGTCTCTTTTCCTCTAGATAGTAGTTGGCAGGATGGCTAGCAATCTGAGTTCTTTCTCTTACTCTGTGTTTTAAGTGAGGCCATCTCTTAGGCCCACAACCGGAACAGGCTCCCCTCCCGTATCAAGCCACTTGATCTGGCCTCAGGCCACTGAGTCTCTTCCCCTTTTGGTGTCCTGAGTAATGAGTACTCACAGTTGCTGGCTTCATCATGGTTTCCTCTCTTGGTATATAGCCCTTGGTATTATAGCCACATGAGCTGTGGCAAAAGCATACCTGTTGTCCATGCAGATGTTGGTTTTCTTGTTGGCCCCAAGTTCCAAGGTTGTTCTCTGCACCGATGAGCCCAGGGGTGGGGAGTCAGCCCAGATGACATTTGTGTCGTCCACCACAGCAGCACCGGCTTGTCTCTGACCAGCATGGAGAAAACTGCTCCTGTCTGTAAAGCAGGTTACCTCAGCTCCCAGCTGGAGTCAGTAGGAGAAGCCTTTCCTCTACCCATGAGTTCTTGTCAGCTAGTTGCAGCCCGTCGGGTAGGAAGTGTATCTGGGCCCCCATCCTGGGGAGTAAATCTCAACCCAACAAAGGGTAGGAACAGTCTAGGATGACCATAAATGAATGGGATACCCAGCCCATCTCTTAGTCCACCATTTTCCAGGTAGTCCATGAATATATTTTGGCCCATTGGCCTAGAGGAGAACCCTATCTATCTTAATCGCTGTCTTCACACAGAGCTAATATCTTCGCCATTTGGGGTGTTTTTCAAGGCCTGGGATTTCTTGACCCTGGCTTCTATTTGTTAGGGCCCTCTTGGACCCCGAAGCTGGCTCCATTACTTGCAATGTGCACACTGGTCTTTTTCAAGGAGTTTCTTATCTCCCTTTGATTGGAGTCCCCTCTTCTCTGCTTTCTGTAAATTCTTTTCCTGTCACCTTTCTTTTTTTTTTCACCTCTCTCTAGTCTCGGCAACTTGCAACTTACACTAAACCTTTCAATGACTTACCTTGTAGTCTCTCTAGTCTCTGAAGCCTTGTCTACACTGACAGAATGTCTCTATAAGCTAGTCTGGAAAGGCTGTGGGTAACTTATCTGATCCCTGCTTAACCTCATGTGTCTTGATCAAAATTAGTGGGGTCTCATGTAGCTCTCTCAAGATCTGTCAACGGGATCTGGCGTGGGCCTTTGGGTGTCCCTTACCTTCTGTAACCCGCTGTTGACCACGGCCTGATCAATTGATGGGGTCTTATTATTTCTGAGGGAACATTCTTTTTCCAGTATCTTCTCTCGTTCTTCTAGTCCTGAAAAGCACTTCTGAAAACCAGAACCTGTGAGGGTCTTGGGAAGAAAAGGCTTTTATCTTATTTATTGTTTGATCACCTGTAAGAGCAGTAAATAGTCTTTTAGAACTCGGTGTAGACTGATGTATTTGTGAGGCTGCATGACTGCTGTTCACATCACACTAGAGACCACAACCTAGTTCAGTCTGCAAACAGTACCTTGTCCACAGGTATAATGTGAGCTCACCTCTGAAGCTCTAAGAAGGGAAAAAAAAAAAAAAAAACCAAATCAGAATGAATAGCCTTATCTACAGCATTTCACAGCAAGAACTATTAAGATGTTATTAATAATTTGACACTTATTTGAATTTAACTTTTGACAAAATAGAAACTTTGGTCATAGTTCTATAAAAACCTTTTAAAGAGTTATTTCTGATTAGAATATTATTTTAGAAGTGATACACAACAAGAGCAAGAAAGTAAACATTTTCATATCTAACATAAGAGCACAAGTCTTCACCACTTCTTCAATTTTATCTTGTCTGAACTCTCACGGGCACTTGCACACATAATGCATGTACACACATGCAGCTAACACACACACACACACACACACACACACACACTAAAAATAAATCTTTTTTTTTTTAAAAAAAGAAGAATTAGCAACGATATACAAGAGTAATTTATCGATCAGAGGGTTCTGTGAAATGGGGCATCTTTGGGGACCAAGCAGGAATCAAGGGGGCTTCAAAGGGGTGGGAAACAGAGCAAGATCAAGAAGATTGTGAGAAAAGAACATGATGGAGTGGATTTAAGTTAGAACAGAAAGCTGAGAAGCCTTTTCCAGAACAATGGGTTAGTAATGAGAAGGACACTTGAAGGAAGGCCATTGACTTTAATGAGTGGGCAGTGCACGGTGACCCCTAAAAGGCATATTTTAGAAGATATCTACTTATTATTTATAATATGCATTTTGAGTTTTTGTGAATTGTTCCCTTCATAGTTTCTTGTGGGGAAAAAAAACCCCAAAAAACAAAACCACTCAGTGAACAAGAACACTTACCATGCAAGCATGAGAACTCGTACTCAAGTCCCCAGCACCCAAAGGAGAAGCCAAGCATGTGCCCCTGTAAGCCCAGATTTGAAGGGCAAAGGCGGGATCCCAAGAGCTCACTGGCCAGCCAGTCTATCATCTTAAAATAGCAAGCTTCCAGTTTATTGAGAGACTCTATCTCAAGGCAATAAGGCAGAGAATGATAGAGAAGACACCCAAGGTCTTGTTGGCTCACACATGAATATACAAGAGTGCACACACCTACATATTCACACACACTATTTTAAAAAAAACAGCACTTGTCTCAAAAATGTGTACTAGGTCCCCATTGAAGGACTTAGTTTTCCCCAAAAGTAAGAATGACTCTTTAGCCTGGCAGTGGTGGTGCATGCCTTTAATCCCAGCACTTGGGAGACAGAGGCAGGTGGATTTCTGAGTTCGAGGCCAGCCTGGTCTACAGAATGAGTTCCAGGACGGCCTGGGCTACACAGAGAAACCTGTCTTGAAACACCCCCCCCAAAAAAGACTCTTTATTTCTAATAAATGACTTAAGAATCTCCACTCATTTTGATAATGCAAGCCTCAAAACTTGTTTCTTTTAAAGTCCTCTAAGTTTTAACATAGAAGAAACTCTGTGATCCTCTAGGAGGGGAACAGGAAAGATAGATTTTGATAATTTTATGATCAAAATACAGTCAGTCCTCCACACATATGGATTCCATTGAGGAATTCAATACAGAAAATTTTTGACAAAAACATCTGCATTGAATAGGTACAGACCTTTCACCCTGCCACTGTTCCCTAAACAATATAGTCCAACTACATAATATCAACATTGCATTAGCAATCTCAAGAGACGATGTAAAGTATTGGAGAGAATTGTGAGGCCATATGCAAATACTAAGGCATTTTATATAAAGGACCTGAGCATCACATGTGTTGGTGACCTTGGGTGTCCTAAAGTCAATGCCCCATGAATGCTGTGGGACCTGTTGATTTACCTGGTTTGTGCCAAGGTACACTACTTCTCAAGGAAACAGCTGTCGAAGGGTCTGTAGAGATGGCTTGACAATCTGTTTAGAGCATGTACATCTCTTGCAGAGGACCAGGGTTCAGTTCCAAAGCACCTATATCAAGGCTGCTCACAGCCATCTGTAGCTCCAGCTCCAGGGGATCCGATGCCCTCTGTGGACACCTACACTCAAGGGCACGCAGAAGCGTGCATGTGCTTATGTACGTGCACACACACTACAAATTTACATACACACATGTAAAAATGAGAGAGATCTTTAGAAAAGAGAACTGGATGTTGGGGACTCTTGGCTGGCCTCGGTGGCTCGGTAGTTGACCGTGTGGTGCTTATGTCTAAGAAAATGTGAGTCACGAAGAGAGAGCTTAGAGAGCAAGAGGACTCGAGCTGTGGCAGTTCCTGTCACCTTTCCTTCACTGTACACGACAATTAGACCAGTGCTCTGTAGATGGTTGGATGAGGAGACTTCTCTTTCTGTGCAACAACGTGTTTTTGTTGATTGTATCTCATTGGATGAGTGCAGTCAGGAGTTGAGTTGTGACAGGAAATACAAATGATCCACACTACTTAGTGCCACCACCACCTCAGCTGTAAGCAGAATGACGTGGGCTAGCTGACTGACATTTGAGTTGCATAAGTTACTTTTTCATCTCCTGGTATACTTGACATCCAAATCAAATATGGAAATGAAATTGAATGACAATATGTAAGATCTGGCTATTAAATTCTCCAAGAAGTATCAGGCTATTCAAAATAAAAGCCAGGAAAAAAAAAACCCTTGATTATATTTTTATTTCTAGAATTTTATTCATATAGCTTGCATTATTGGTATGAACGCCTATGGCTTCCTTTCATAGTGAAGACCCTTTTCTTCTTGTTCAAACCAGTAAGAAAAGGTGAGCACAGTTCCCAACTATGAATAGGATTCAGTTACTCGCCTACAATCGAGTAAGACTTTGGGAGACTTTGGAAGGCTGTGTGCTCTGCACGTGACTGCAACCTGAAGCCTCGGGGTCAGAAAGCAGACTGCATTGAGAAAGGCACAGTGACCTGCCTGGCTTCATTCTAGCTCTTGTCCGATTCTTCACCTGCACTGAGGCCTGGATCGAGCACTGGCTTCCAACAACTGACATTCCAGCAGGTGAGTCACTTCTGAGATGAGGTGGTAAAAACAGAGTGTCGGCTGTCTTGCTCACCCCTTCCTGTTTGCTCATCCCCAGGGAAGCCGGCTGCCATCTCAAGTGCCCTACATTGAAGACTTTTTCTATGGTGCAGAAAAAAGTGGGGCCTCTGGAGGAACTGAGGGTAAGCTTAACCATGTGAGTGACCTCACCAACAGACTCTTCCCCAGCTGATTCACAGCCCAGTGAGCAATGATTAATTATACCCACCCAAGTGTTACCACAGAAAATGAGAGGGTGTTTGTTAAGGCATCAGGTTGTGTAGTAACTTTGGAATGACTTTTAATGCGACAAACATTTACACCATCAGGCTGGTAAAATGACACACTTCAGGGAGGTGGTGCAGCCTTGTTGGAGGAAGTATGTCACTGGGGACAGGCACTTGTCATTCATTTCTCTCTGCTTCATGCTTGCTGTTAAAGATGCAGTCTGTCAGCTTCCTGCTCCTGCTACCATTCCTGCTGCTTGCTGCTATCTATGCCTCCCCTCCATGAAAGATGATGAACTCTTATCTGGAACTGTGAGCCAAACTAAACTCTCTCTTCCTGAGGTCGCCTTTGGCTGTGACGTTTTATCACAGCAACAGAAACTAGCGAATTGCCCTCGGGACAAATGGGAAGATCTGTCAGGAGCTGCAGAACAACAATCAAATCTTTGTACTTAAATACTCTTGCCCCAAATATCCTGTTGATTATTTGATAGGAAAATGGGGAGGAGGGGAGAGGATGAAGAAATTAACTGTAGCACACACTCAATCCCTGGAAAAATTAAACCAGACAACATGGAAAACACAGGTAAGAGGCTTTTGACACAACAGTTAGGACATAAAGAGTGGTCATTCTTCTCTTCTTATGCTTACTCTCGAGCCCATTTTAAAAACAATTTGAGGACTGGAGTGATGTGTCTGAGGTTTAGAATGCATACTTCTCTTATAGAGGACTGTTGGGAGCCGACTTTAAGCAAAAGGCAGCTAGAAAGCAGCTATCAGCTTTGCAGCCATCTTGAGCCATATACCCTGACATGAGACTTGGTTTTCAACAGCCTACAACAGCTAAAGCACACTCTGATATCCTACATATCTTGTTTTGCTGTTTAGTGCCCCCAGCTGCAAGGAGCATGTGTTATCCACGTGCTATCTACGCCATATATGCCTGTAAGGCACACGTGCTGTCCACGCCTGTAAGGCTTACATCATATCCACACCTGCAAGGCACGTGGTATCCACGTGCCTACAAGGCACATGGCAAAAGCCTATAAATACCCAGGATTTCCTTGTTATAGTGTGTGTGTGTGTGTGTGTGTGTGTGTGTGTGTGTGTGTGTGTGTG
>JANHMN010000008.1:9472069-9524149 GCA_030674055.1 Rhabdomys pumilio | reverse complement strand
GTGTGTGTGTGTGTGTGTGTGTGTGTGTGTGTGTGTGTGTGTGTGTGTGTTGGAGACAGTAAAGAAGACTTTACTACAGATCCTCTGGCTTGTCTCTATTCTTCACGGCTCTTCCCCTTCTTCCCCCCACTCTCTCTCTCTTGCTAAACCCGGACCTGCGGAACAGAGCGGGCCGCTATAGTTTGGCCCCCAAACGTGGGCAAAAGTGGTCCGTTACAGTTAGCTCAGGGCTTTTACAGAGGACCTGAGTTCAGTTTCCATTACCCACATCAGGGGACTCACAACCACTTGTAATTTCAACTCCAGGGAATCTGATGCCCTCTTCTGGCTTTTGGGAGCACCTGCACTCATGTGCACATACCTACACACACACACACACACACACACACACACACACACACACACACACCCCGAGGCACCCAATTTACCTTGTAAGTAAATTCTCCTTTTACCTGTGGGTCAAGGAACTGAACTTGAGTTGTCATCAAGCTCAGAGACAGGCCCACTGAGCCATCTTTCCAGCCCTATTTTCATGCATTTTAAGTAAATCACGCAAAGAGGTCCCGATTGTTAGTATAAGTGCATGCACATGTGGGGTGCACTCATGCTTTGTCAACGTGTGTAGTGTATAGAGGCTAGATGCCAGTGTTGAGTGTCCTTCCTCAATTGCTCTCCACATTTGCTTATTTATTTAGTTTAGATTTATTTATTTTTATTTTATATGTAAAAGTGCTTGGTCTGCATGTATGTCTGTGGGTCATATGCATGCCAGGTACCAGTGGGAGTCAGAAGAGGGAATCAAATCCTCTGGAAATGGAGTAATGGATTGTTGTGAGTTAAGATGTGGGTGCTGGGAATTGAATCCAGGTTCTCATATGGGGCAACGTATTCTCTTAACCATTGAGTCATCTTTCCAGTTCCTCACCGCCCACTCTTTTTTAGAGACATGATCTTTCAATGAACTGAAGCTCACTGATTTGGCTAGGCTTGGGTGCCTGGCTCCATACCTTCCCGCAGGGCTGGAGTAATGGGCACACTGCCATCCCTCGCTCTTTACCTGGGTCCTGAGGATGCAAACTCGGGTTGTGTGCTTAGATGCAGGCACTTTTCCTACCATCTCCTTGCTCATGGTTTTGACCTCTACATCCTTACGAGTTTTCTATCTAATTGGTCTATAAATTACCGACAGGTTGAGAATTATACATGTGATTGATCTTTCTTCCTAATTCTATCCGTTTTTTCGTTTCATGCTTTTTGTTTAGTACTTACCTGTTTTAAATTCCTATGCTTCTCAGTTGATTGATCTCTTCCTAATAAAGAGCCTGTCTGTGTCTCTAATAATTTTCTTGGCTCCAAAGTATCTTCACGTAGTATCAACCAGAGCTTGTTGATTTCTTATGATTAATGTTTGCGTGATATAGCCTTTTACATGCTTTTACATTTAATATGTCCTTATCATATTTACAATAAGCACACTATAGTCCCTCATGTAGTTTGGTTGTAATTTTAAATACAATCTGCCAGTTTAATCTTCTCATTGCAGTATTTATAATGAACAAATATTCATTATATATTTAATGTAATTAAATATATATTTAATGTAATTCCTGATGCATTCAGCTTAAATATGCCATTTTTTCTTTTGTTTTCTGTGTTCTATTTTTTTCATTTAGTTTCTTTTTTGTACCATCCTTGTGGGTTACTTATGCAACTGTAACTAGGATCTATTTCTAGAATCTTTATGTCAGCCAATTAGCAACTTTGTACCCATTAAAAATAACCCTTTCCCCTTCAGCAGTAAATATTAAAGTATCTCTTTGTGTTCTTGTTATTATTAATTGGTGTTCCTAGGTTCACATTATGTGATTCTATCATGGTCCACTAATGTCATTATTTTACTAGTTCAAGACAAATATATAAACCGCACTGTCTGTACTGGTTGTTTTCCTGTTTGTACAACCAAACACCTAACATGAAGCAGTGTTTGGGGCTGGAAAAAATGGCTCAGTGGGTAAGAGCACTTACTGCTTATGCAGAGGACTGAAGTTTGGTTGCCAGTATCCACTTTGGATGGTTAACAATTGCCTGTAATTCTAGCTCTAGGAGAACCTGACACCTCCTTTTGACCTCTGGGGACACCAACACACATGTGCAATCAAGTTGGCAGTCAACATTATCTAATACACTTCCCTTTGAATCATGCTTCACTCTGTTTACACATAACTGTTTTCATCACTTCTACATAACCTAGAATAGCATCAGTGTTAAGGTAATTATTGTTTTAGAAACTTAAAAGATTCAAAGAGAACTGAGCATGGTGATGCATGTCTTTAATCCCAGCACTCAGGGAGAAGAGGCAGGTGGATCTCTGAGTTCCAAGCCAGCCTAGTCTACTATGTGAATCCCAAGGCAGTCAGGGCTACACAGAGACACCATCTAGAGAAAAACAAACAAAACAGAACAGAACAAAAGTAAACAAAACTGCTGGGCACGGGGGTGGGGATTGGGAGGTGGGAGGGTGGACTAGCAGTGACGTCTTCTTTCTTGTGGGTTCTTCTTGAGGCATCGAAGAGGAAAGAAGCATCAGCTGAGTGTTGCTGTATAATGATAAAAAGTTTACTTATCTAAATTACTTTGCTACCGTAGCTGTCCTGCCTTCCAGTGTTCCTCTGAGACCAGAAACTGTAAGTCTCTGGCACTTAGCACCTCATCCTAAAACAGTAGGAGATTAAGTAAAGGATTAATTAATTGCTAAAGCCATTTCCCTTTTATCCAGGTGCCTCTTCCTGTCAGGCTAGGGGGAAGTTTGGAGCAATAAACTTCTACTGAAGCAGGAGAAGAGTACGTAGCTACATATAATCCATACGATCGGTACTTGTGTATCTGTGCAGGCTCAGGTGTTACCAATAAACAGAATTTGTTCTGTTACTGGAAGAGAAAAATCTGAATTCCCAACTACTCAGACCAGATAGGGATCACATGAGCAGAAACAAAAACTTTTACATAAGCAAATATGCATAAACTCATAAATTCATATATAGATTCATGCATGCGAATTTATACATTTCTATTCGAACCAGTTGGGCCCAGCTTGCATTCATTCTCACAATTACATACTTATAAACACACATGAGTACAGTCTCACAATTACATACTTACACACACACATTCATACTTACATATGCATATGGAGCAAAAGACCAAGGACCAGTGCAGAAAGAACTCACTCATTCTGGATGAAGAATGAGCTCCAATCTTTATAGAGAAAGAAAAAGCTTCAACCACTTTAATGCTAAATGAATTAAAGCCAAGTTTGTAAGAAGAAAGCTTTGTTTCTTTTAATAAGACTAAGCCTGTCTTGTTATTAAGAAAGGACCTGTTCTGTTCCATGGTAAGGAGAAGCCTGCTTGCTCCTTCTGCTCTCTCTGCAGCTTCTTCTTTTTCCTTTTTCCCTCTGCATTCTGCACATTGTTCTCTTAGTTTTTTATGTTACCTTATAGTTTCTAAGTTATTCCACTCTGCAGTCTCCTAATCTTGCTCTCCTCCTGCTCTGATGTCACGATAATGCTCTTACTCTCAATGCCTTTTCTCCCAATGCTATACCTATACTTCTAAGTCGGGTTCAGTTCTGTCTAAAATGTGTTCTGTCTAAAAACTTCTCCTCAGATCAGTTCCCTGACTGTTCTTTGTCTCGCAAGCTTATACATCTTTTCAGAATACATAATTACACGGTAAAAAGTTCAGCACAAGTTCACACATAAAATCAAATCATACATTAAAATAGAAGTTTACAACAGAGAATGTTTACATGCATATCCATTAGGAGTAATTATCTGACTAAACATCCATCACCTGTCACAGCTCCACAGGTTCATTGAAAGTTGAAAACCATAGCTAAGTTATTAGTGAAGTTTTGTATATCAATATTTTATCTTCTGTACTAACACCTATAATAAATCATTAGTTCCCCTTTTATGACCTTAGGTTAATTGGTTTACAAACTCTTGGAACGTACTCTGAGTAGAAGAAAGTCTGGTTACTACCTAGAAGCAATCAACTGATGTTACATGGGAGACTGACAGACTTCTCACTTCAATTTCGACTATCAGAAAAGGATCTAATAGCAGTATCAATATAAAAGAACTTAATAATCACTGATATCATTTTAGGAATTCTTATAGGTTCATCATTAAGACTTAAGAAGTCATCTATTTGTCTATATAGCATTACTACAAGACAGTACATTTTCGTAGATCTGCAGAGATCTGCTCAAAAGGGTGGGGTAATACCTGGTGATTGTTATATATGTTTAATAATAACAGGAAAAGCATATTAATAGCAGGAATCTTTCCTAATATGAATTTCTCCTGGGCCTTGCCTATGGAGAAAATCTGTGGCGGATTATAATCCAAAGCAGACCATCTCAGGAAGATCACCTGCTAGTTCTAAGCTTGTCCTCTGATGGCTCCTGACACAAAAATAAACAAAACTCAGGACAAAAAAAAAAAAAAAAAACAAAAAAACAAAAAAAACCCCAATAACTCACAAAGTATTTCTTTCTTTTTCTTTCTCTCTTTCTTTTTTCCTTTCTCCTCCCTCCCTCCCTTCCTTCCTTCTTTCCTTTCTTTTTATAACTATGGTGTCATGTATCCCAAACTGGCCTTGAAAATGGCCTTGAAACATTTATGTAGCCAGAGACAACCTTGAACTAGTCCTTCTATCGCCTCTGTCCACCAACACTTCAGGCTCATCAGTACTAGGGATTGAATCCAGGGCTGGGTGCACATTAGGTAAGTGATCTACCAACCAAGCCACACCCCTTGTGCTGTTGCATGATGCAGTTTTCATAGCTGTGCTTTCCTGCCTATTGTCCCAAAGTTCCATCTTTTCTCATTTCCTTTCTGCCTCGGGCTGTTGTTAGTCACTTTCTGGATAGGTTTTCTGAGGCTGACTTTTCTTAGCTGAGATGTTTTGATTTCCATTTCATCACTGGAAAAAAACTTTATCTGGGCATAGGATTCTAGTTTAGTGATTTCTTTTTTGTACTTAAAAATGTTATGGGAGCTGCACATGGCAAAGCACATCTGTAATCCCAATGGTCTGGCAACTGAGGCAAAAGAACCACCACAAGTTTGAGACTGTGTTGGGTTAGTGTGAGACTTCTCTGAGGGGGAATGTATACCACTTCCTCAATCTCCAAAGTTTCAGAGGAAAAACAAACAAATCTGCTATCACTCACAGTGGCATTTTCTATAAGTAACATCTACTTCTGATTTCTTTCAATAATTTTTCTTCAGCTTTAGCTCTTAGCCGTGAATGTGTGTCATGGCACAGCTTTGCCTTATTCAGATCAGCTTCTTGAATTTGTAGGTTCATGTCTTTTGTCAAATGAGGATACATTTTAGATTGCTCTTCTGAATACTTCAAGCATCTCAGGGATCTGTAGGACTCTGTTGTCCTCTATTCAGATTGTGTTCCACAGTCTGTCACTGCTCTGGCCCTGCCGTTCATTACTGAGTCTATACCACACAATTCTATTTATTTCTCCTCTGCTTTTTAATTCTATTATCTTCTGTTAGTTTATTTGGCAATTTCTGGTTTTTGGCTTTTTTTTTTTTTTTTTTTTTGGTTTTTCGAGACAGGGTTTCTCTATGTAGTCCTGGCTGTCCTAGAACTCACTCTGTAGACTAGGCTGGCCTCGAACTCAGAAATCTGCCTGCCTCTGCCTCCCAAGTGCTGGGATTAAAGGTGTGCGCCACCACTGCCCGGCAATTTCTGGTTCTTTACTGAGGTTTAACATTTTATGTAATGTACTATTTATTTATATATTTGTGTGTGTGTATGTGTGTGTGTGAGAGAGAGAGAGAGAGAGAGAGAGAACACATGAGCATGTGGAAGACAAAGGATGACTCTCACTCTCAGAAGTTATTTTTCCCTTTTCATCATGTGGGTCTCAGGTCTTGGACTCAGGCTATCGGGCTTAATGGAAAGTGCCACTACCCAGTAAGCCATCCATCAGCCATCTGATGAGTTTTAAACTTTTGATTAAGAAGGATTTTCAAATTATTGCTGAAGCCTTTTATGATACATATTTTAGTGTCCCTTTTAGGTTATTTAATATTCTTCTCATCTCACAACCTAACGTACGTTGATTTATCTTTTCATATATTGTTTTCCTGGTTCTTGGATGGTTTTCTTTACATATGTTGAACATTTTGGGTACCTTACTGTGACTTTGCTCTCTTCTTCTTTCCCCCTTCCCATCCCCCACTCTCAACTCTTCCCCCTTCCCCCCCATCCCTCAGTCCCACTCCTGATCATCTTGATTTTTAACAGGCAGTGCCCCTCTGGGCCATGCTAACACAACTTTGACAAGACTGGAGGGCATGGACACCATGTAAATGCTGCCAAGTTTAGCTTCGCCCTTGCTCTGCTGACTAACCAGCCGAGCGCTGCACCAGCTCCTGCTGATTACCTTTGAGCGTGTGTCATTTTTGACAGCTGACTCTGCCCGTGAGAATTCCTGAGTACTTCCTGTTTTTTTCTAGGCAGGGAATGAAAGATCAGCTGGGAAGGACGCCCTGCCAAAGTCACCCACGAGAGTGTTGGAGTGCTGCCTCCCACTGCCACAAGTGAAGGGGTCAGGAGGCATAAGCATCCATTGCACTACCAGCATTAGCCCAGGGCAGATACTGCTGGTCTGCCTTTCTGCTATTGGGCCATATTTCTCCCTTTTTTTTGATGAGGGAACACAGGCTGTGACCTTTGTTTTGTCAAATCTGCTTGTAGTATTGGGATGGCCTGTTAGGATGTGGGAGGACAAATAAAACAAAAACAAAAACAAAAACACCACAGGGAGTCTGCTGCCACAGCTCTCCTTTAATCCTGGGATGCCTGGGATTCCAACTTTGTCTCACCTTTAAATTTTTTTGTTTTATTTTTATGTGTATAGGTGTTTTTCCTGCATGCACGTCTGTGTACCATATACATGCCTGGTGCTCTCAGACACCAGAAGGGATTGGGGGATTCTTTGGAATTGGAGTTACAAATGATTGTGAACAGTCTTGTGGGTGTTAAACATCTCACCTGGGTCCTCTGGAAGAACAGCCACATCTCTCCAGCTCCTGTGCCTCAGTTTATAAAATCTTGGTACTTTTATTCTATGAATGCACACATGTATACCTCAGAAGGCCATTTGTTTGTTTATCTTGTTCTGGCTGGCCTGGGATTTTCTGTGAATCTCAGCCTTGCCTTGTCTTGTATGACTTTGGCCTCTGCCTCTCGAGGGTCAGGATTACAGTCCTGTAGCACCATGAAGAGTCCCAAAAGCCATTATAAAACACTTGTTAGGGTTAGCAATTGGAGTCCTCTGTGCAACATCAATATCCATGAATACTTTACTTCAGCAGTTCACATCCTAGGGTCCACTCCACACAGATGCACATTGAGAGACAATGGCCGATACAGAGAATCACCCAGTACTGGAGAAGAAATGAACACAAACCTTTGAGGGGGCCTAGGCACGGTGGCTTCTGCTGTAGCCCCAGCACTTCCTGGGGTGGAAGCAGGAGAATCAGGAATTCTAGGTCAACATGGGATACATGAGACCCTGTCTCAAACTAAACTAAACAAACAAACAAACAAAGGCAAAACAAAATACCACCTTTGAGGGAAATGGCTTTTGACAGGAAAAACATGAGGTATAATTGAGGAATTGCTGAGACTGTGTGGACACATCTGAAAGCTAATAACTCCAGGAGGGACCCAGTCATAGGGACCCAGTCACCCTTGTGACTTTTATTTCTAGGAGTGTTACCAGGTCTTCATGGTGCCTATACAAAAAAAAAAAATCCCTTGGGACTTCTAGAAGGAAGAGAGGCAAAGCAGCTGTATTGAACTATGCTACATCGTCCAAAAGTAATAAAAAGAAGATCTTGAAAGAAAGGTATAGAGGACAGCATCTCGCCCACAGAAAAACAAAGCGAAGACTGCAACCAACTCAGAAGCTAAGCAGGCAGGAGAGAAGCAGAGTCAAGTCCTTAAAGTGTGGAGAAGAAAAGAACATGTGAACAAAGTTGATAGTTCTGCAGCCAAATGGCAGACATCTGGGGTGAGCACAGGCCACCAGGTATATGGGGTGCTGTCTTTGAAATGGACCACACAGTGTCTCCAGTTTGTGAAAGGACCTCCCACGTTAGCTTTTGGGGGGCATGAGGGTTACCCTCAAAGGCTAGTGCAGGCCTTCCCGCCAAAAGCGAGATCATGGCCCAGACCACAAGTACCTCAGGTGGAATCATGTTGGTCAGCTACAGTCTGCCTTTGGATCTTTATCTTGAGTGGGTTTTGAGTGCATTGGAGTGTCCTCTTGGGCAATGGTCCCTCTGGAGCTGGTTTTACATGAGAGGCATGGATCCAAGCCAATATTCCATCAACCTTTACAGCAGTGGAGTGGTCAGCAACACCAGAAATGGTCCCTTCCAATGTGGCTCTAGGGTTTGGGTGCGATGCTGCCAGACGTAGATGCAGTCCCCAACCTGGAACCTGTGAAATGTTTCCGGGGTCCCTGGTTCATAGGCAGCTGGGTCCACACTTCTTTCTGTACTGCTTGGAGTCCTCTTAACCTAGCATATAAATCACTGTTACTACAATAAGTAAGTCCAGTTACTTCTTTTATGGTGGTCAGAGGAACTGGTGCCCCATACAGGATCTCAAAAGGAGTTAAGTTAAACCTTGAAGGAGTGTTTCTAACTCTAAAAAGAGCCAGAGGAAGGAGCACCACCCAGTCTGTACCGCCAGTCTCCATGGACAATTTAGTCAGGGTCTCTTTTAATTTTCTATTCATTCTTTCTACCTGACCTGAGCTTTTCGGTCTGTAAATGCAATGAAGTTTCCAATCAACCCCCAGATATTTGGCCACTCCCTGACTTACCTGGGCAATGACGGCAGGCCTATTGTCTGAGGCAATTACCTTAGGCACCCTGAACCATGGAAAGATTTCTTCTAGGATCTTTGTCGCCACCACCATTGCCGGCTCTTTCTTTGTTAGGAAAGCCTGCACCCAGCCGAAAAAGGTATCTACAAACACTAAGAGGTACTTATTACCATATCTGGCGGGCTTGATCTCTGTGAAATCCACTTCCCAATAGGATCCTGTTCTGTCCCCTCAGAGGTGTTTGCCAGGTTCAACCTTGGTTCAGCAGGCATTTACCTTTTGACAGGGTACACATGCATGTACGATATCCTCAACCAACCTTGTAAGCCCAAGTACGTGGAATCTGGTGTTTAACATGGTAGCCACAAGTTTCTGAACTCAGAGGTGGGTCCACTGGTGCATCTGCTTCACCATCTCCTCTGCCTCCTTCTGGGGCAGAATTATCTTTCCAGTTGGAGTTTTCCACACTCTCAGGTCTTTATCAAACTCCTTTTCAATCTTAGTCATTAAGGCCAAATCTTGGGCCATATATAGAAATGGAGGTATGGGTTCAGCTTTACTTTCTGTCACAGTCATGGCAAAAACTGTTTCACCTGCTACTCTCCTGGCTCCTCTGTCAGCCATGTTATTTCCCTTTGCGACCTCCGAGGTCTCTCTTTGGTGGCCAGGGCAGTGGATGATGCTCACTTTAGAGGGTAGGTATAGTGCCCCAAGTAGTTCTAAAATCTCAGTCTTATTTTTAATTTCTTCTCCAGCTGACGTGAGGAGGCCTCACTGCTGGTAGATAGCCCCATGAACGTGAGCCTAGTGAAGGCATATCTACTATCTGTGTAAATATTAGCCCTCTTATCTTTTCCCAATTCTAGGGCTTTTGTTAGCTCTATCAGCTCAGCCCTCTGGGCAGAGGTACCTTCTGGTAGTGCCTGCGCCCATATTATCTTTTGTCCATCTACTACTGCGGCCCTGGCCTTCCTTTTCCCATTTTTGAGGTAGCTGCTACCATCAGTATACCAGGTTACCTCAGCATCCGCCAGAGGCTGGTCACTCAATTCCTTTCACCAGCCGTGTGCCTCCGAAAGCACTTGCTGGCAGTCATGGGTTGGTGCTCCGATATTCGAGTCCGCCAGCAAGGTAGCTGGGTTCAGCCCAGTGACCGGAGTGGAACTAATCCTGTCTGAATTTAGTAACAAAGTCTGGTAGTGAGTCATCCGGAGGCTGGCGGACCATGCTCTCTAATGCATGAGGAGTGGTCACCACCAAATCTTGCCCCAGGGTTAGCTTGTCAGTGTCTTTGACTAGGGTCACCACTGCTGCTATGATTTGCAGGCAAGCAGGCCACCCAGCTGCTACAGAGTCTAAGTTCTTCAAGAGGTATGCCACTGGTCTTTTCCAGGACCCCAGTTTCTGCATTAGGACCCCTTTTGCTACCCCTCCATTTTCTACCACATACAAGTAGAAGGGCTTGGACACTCCAGGAAGTCCCAGGGCAGGGGCTGACATTAAAGCCATCTTGATGGAGTCAAAAGCAGCCTGCTCTTTTTCTCCCCACTCAAACAACCTATCACTTTTGGTCAATGGATAGAGGGGTGCTGCCATCTTGGTGAACCCCGGGATCCATAATTGACAGAATCCCGCTGTCCCCAGGAATTCCCTTACTTGTTTGGCATTTGAGGAAGGGGGGGATGTGAAACACAGTCCTTTTTCTTGCCTCTGACAGCCATCACTTTCCATCTCTGAGCAGATACCCCAAGTAACCGACCTGTTTTCTGTAGATCTGGGCCTTCTTGGCAGAGGCTCTGTAACCCAGTTTTTCCAGTTCGGTTAGTAACCTATGAGTTCCATCAAGGCACGTGTCTCTATTAGGAGCAGCCAGAAGAACGTCATCCACAAATTGAAGGATTACCTGGGGGTTTTCTGCTCTGAACGGGGCGAGGTCCTGGTGTAGAGCTTCATTGAAGATGGTAGGGGAGTTTTTGAACCCCTGTGGAAGCCGAGTCCATGTTAATTGTCCAGATATTCCTGACCCCGGGTCCTTCCATTCAAAAGTGAAGATGGGTTGACTTCTTGGACTTAGTCAGAGGCAGAAGAAGGCATCTTTAAGATTCAGTACAGTGCACCACGTTCTTTCTGGGGGAAGAGAACTCACTGTGGGATGTAAGTCCGTCACTTGTTTGTTTACCTCATGGAGATCTTGCACTGGTCGGTAGTCATTGGTGCCTGGCTTTCGTACTGAAAGCAGAGGCATGTTCCATGCTGACTGACACCTTTTTAAAGTATTCCCAGATCTAGCAACCTGAGGATATGAGGTCTGATTCCATCTTGGGCTTCTTTACTCATTGGGTATTGACAGACTACCACTGGAATGGCTGTGGCTTTCAGCTCTACATGGACCCGGCTGATTTCTAGCCTCACCCATGCCTGTGGTTTCCACCCATGCCTGTGGTTTCCGCCCATGCCTGGGGGAACTGGTTTAACCAGCAGTCCATATCTCCGGGATTATCTTTTGGGCGATCAAAGAGGTGGCATTCATCCTCGAGTTTCACAGTCAACACATGTAACACATTTCCTTGTCTCTTTTTACCTGGTGGCCTTCTGGAAGAAAATGAATCTGAGCTCCAATCTTTGCAAGCAGGTCCCTGCCCAGGAGAGGGTAGGGGCACTCTGGAATGACTAAGAGTGAGTGGGACACCCGGCCCATGCCGAGGTCCACTGTCCTTCGGGTGGTCCATGAATATTGCTTATTGCCAGTAGCTCCCTGGACCCACGACTTCTTATTAGACAATGGGCCCGTAGTTTGTAGAAGGACTGAATGTTGAGCCCCGGTATCCACCAGGAATTGGGTGGGCTTCCCCTCCACTCTCAGGGTTACCCTAGGCTTGGGGAGGGGTCAGAGCCCTGTTCTCCCTAGTCACTGTCTTCACCCAGAGCCAGTATTTTGTGGTCTGGGGCTTCCTCTCAGGCTTGGTGGGGTCTATCCCCCTTTTCCTTCGGGCACCCTCTTGCCCAGTGCCCTTTCTCTTTGCAATAAGCACACCGATCCCTGTTTAAAGGCCTCCTTCAGTTGCCTGGTACTTTCTCACCTGGCTCTTGACTTTCTCTAACTACTGTGACCAAAATTCTAGTCAAATTCTTTTCCTGTCTCTTTTCTTTCTCCAATTCCCTAGATTCCTGCTCTTTCTGCTTTCTCTTTTCTTTTTCTTCTTGAGTCTCTCTGTTATAGAACACTTTCTTAGCTACCTGCACCAAATCCTTCAACAACTTGTCTTGTGATCCATCTAACTTCTGCAGTTTTTTCTTTAGCAAAATAATAGTAGTAGGTTTTCCACCAGAGTCATGGCCTAGCTAGTCTCTGGCTCTTGTCTATTTAGCAGTGCCAAGTATGGATTTCATTTCATGGACTGGGCCTTAAATCTAAGCAGAAAGTGGTTGGCAACTCCTATAACGTTTGTGCCACCACTACACCAGCATATCTTACAAGCTGTCAGCTGCAGGGTCTGTAGCTGGGTGAATTGATGAATACGTTTCTCCTCAGGTAACATGCAGGGTGCCTTCTAGTACCATGACTGCTAGTCAGTAGATGAAGCTTCTAGCAGGGCACCAGCTGAACTTTTTTATGTGGAAGGACGAAAGTGTTGTCTTCAGCAATAGGGCCTCACTGTCACATTGCAGAAAGTAGCCGGCAGCTTGGACAATGGCCTATGATGTTTGGGTGTTCCCATAGGGTCCCTTTGGCCAATGACTCAACAAGATATAACTCAGTCCTAGCACTACAGACTCTACATGTGGTTTACGATATCTAGTTGGAACATTGTCTCCCCTATTGTTTGGTGACTCCATTTAGACTCCTTTCATATATGTTAGGAAGTTTCTACAATAGTAGGTTTATATGTGGTTTTTCAAATGGCCTTTAGTGTTAGTTGTCTCTACCCAAATTCTCTCTTCTACCCATTTCTCCCCTCCTCTCCTATTTAATGTTCCTCTTCTAGTTCCCCTTCGTCTGTCCATAATACTATATTCTATTACCCCTTTCCATGGGAGATCCTCTCTGGCCCCTTAGTAGGTACCTAACTTTTGTGGTTATTTGGATTACAATGTGTGTGTGTGTGTGTGTATGTTTGTGCGTGGTGTCTTCATCAGCTTATACATACCGCACATGCAGATGCCTGAGGAGGCCAGAGAACATCAGATTTCCTGAAACTGGAGTTACAGGCAGGTTTGAGTCCCCTGATATCAATGCCAGGAATCAAACCCTCTTCAAGAACAGTACCGGCTCTTAACTCCTGAGCCATCTCTCTAGTCAGAGATAGTCGCATATTTAAAACAGAGCACATTACATATTTTAAGCACTCTGTAAATGGTAGCTATTATTAGAAACAAACACCTCCCCCCAATCCCGGCAACTTCGCTACATTCCTATAATGAGGAGATGATGATTCGAACTCAAAGCTTTCAGAAGCAGGGAGAATGCAGCTTCCCACACCGATTCCATTCTGCGGCATCTCATGTTACTTAAGAAGCACTGACATCCCTGTCATTCAGAGTTGGTGGGAACAAACTTACAACTCATCTCTTCTAAGTTACCCATTTTATAGATAATGAAATTGGGGCTGGGAGGCACTGAAGGAATTACTTCAGGTTACAGTGTCGGCATCCTTCCTGCTCTATCTGGCAAAGCACACAAATAAGAGGTCTGGAAACTAAGACATCCAGATTACAGAAAGAAAATGAATCCAACCAATAAAACCCAAAGGAGCATGTCCACAGGGCATAAAGATCCCTGGGGCTGAGTACCAGACACAGGGCTGCTCAGCACAGCTCTAGCAGGGAGCAGTATTTGCTTGGTAGCCAGATCAGAACCACGCTAGCCGGAAAATTACTGAAGGCGGTACTGTGAGAGCTTGGCTGCTGTACACCGGCTAACCTCTGCAAACATTCATGGGGCAGAGAGCGGGGGCAGGTGTACACCGGCTAACCTCTGCAAACATTCATGGGGCAGAGAGCGGGGGCAGGTGTACACCAGCTAACCTCTGTAAACATTCATGGGGCAGAGAGCGGGGGCTGCTGTACACCGGCTAACCTCTGGAAACATTCATGGGGCAGAGAGCGGGGGCAGGTTGGCATAAAAGAAGCATGCCATTTTCGGCACTGCTCACTGATCTTAGAGAGTAGGTCATGATGCAATCAAATATCATTCGTCCTGCTGGCAAATGCCAATATTTCCCAGACCATACCGTGGGTACGAAGAGCAGAGCGCATTCACATCGTGGATACACACCACTGACATTATGCTTTCGTTCACTTCTGAAGCTGGTCTTAGTAGTCATTTCCAGAAATGAATATGATGAAAATTGATTTTGTGAAATATTGAAGAGGAACAATTTTTTCATGATTCAGTATTTCTTAACAGTGCATTTTGTCTGGTTACCCTTCCCCACGAGCTGCAAACTTTAACAAAGCTGGGCCCTGACGGCCAGCTCCGTGAAAACCTTGCTCACTCAGTTTTGAAACCACAATCAGGGTCTTTTTTATCCTTATCTCAAAATATATTTTGCATAAAAATATTTTTTAAAAAGTTTTTTTTTTGTTTTGTTTTTTTTTTTTTTTGTTTTGTTTTTCGAGACAGGGTTTCTCTGTGTAGTCTTGGCTGTCCTGGAACTCACTCTGTAGACCAGACTGGCCTCGAACTCAGAAATCCGCCTGCCTCTGTCTCCCAAGTGCTGAGATTAAAGGCGTGCACCACCACTGCCCGGCATTATGGTTTTTAAAAATGCAGAAATCATCGAGATATTATCTGTCACTATTCTGGAGACCGAGTGCTCCCCTCCCCCCTGTATCTGTTACTTTGTTCATCACTGTAACAAAAATGCTTGCCAGAAACAACCATCTGCTGATGGTTTCAGGGGGGTCCATCCAAATTCCTGTTCCTAGGAAGAATACCACTGTGGCAGAAGCTGGAATGGACAAAAATTTCCCTTCATAGTGGGTGTGCATCTGAGATCAAGGAAGGGCTTGGGAACCAGCTATAACTTTCAGAGGTTCACCTCTGGGACCTGCTTCCTCCAGTGAAGCTACGTATCCTACAGTGTCCAGAAATTTTAATTTAAGTAGCTATATATGATCGGTACTTTGTGTATCTGTGCAGGCTCAGTTATCAATAAATGAAATTTGTTCTGTTACTAGAAGAGAAAAATCTGAATTCCCAACTACTGAGACCAGATAGGGATCAAATAATCACACATGAGCCCATAGAGAACATTTCATATTTAAACCTATAATCCTTAAGTTTCATTTTATTTAATTTTTTAAGTGTATACACTCAACCATGTAAGTTCAGTGCCTGCAGAGGGAATTAGATCTCCTTGAACGGAAGTTACAGATTGTTGGTTTTGAGCTGCTGGGAAATGAAATCAGGTCCTCTTAAGGAGTGGCAAGTGTTCTTATCCACCAGACCATCTATCTCTCCAGCCCCTTCTGATACTTCTTGCTTCTAAAGATCTTTCTTTGAGAATTCAGTATTTGGGATTAACACAGTTATGAACTGGGTAAGAAGACTCATGCAAAAAGAGAACAGAAAAGTCTCTGATTTTCCAAGCACTATTGTTCCTCTGAAGCTTCCTCTCACCTAACTTACTGCTTTCCTTCAACAAACACTTTTTCTGTTTAAGTCAAAGAGAAGGAAAAGAGGTCAGTATTGATCTGGGACCTACCAATGTAGTTAAGTGAATGCCTCAGTGAAGGTTCTCATTGCTGTGATAAAGCACCACAAACAAAAGCAACATGAGAGAAAAGGACTTATTTCTGATTATAACACTCCATCACTAAGGGAAGTCAGGACAGTAACTCAAGGCAGGAGCTGAAGCAGAGACCATGGAGGAGTGCTGCTTACTGGCTTGTTCCACTTACTTTCTTACACCCTAGTATCACCTGCCCAGAGGTGACACCACTCTCCGTGAGCTGGTCTTTCCAGAGAATCGTGATTAGGCTTGCTTACAGGTGATCTGATGGACACATTTTTCTCAGTTCAGTTATTTTTGTAAATAACTAACCTTGCCAAGTTGACAGTAAATCAGCCAGGCCAATACACAAGGTGTATTCAACTAGAACCTGAACTAGAAATACATGGCAGTATGCATGTGCGTGTTGGATGAAGTCCTACCGGTCTTACTGTGGTCATGGTCTCAATCAGCACTATTAGAGCTTTCAAGATGGAGGAAAATACTGATTAGCCCATATACTAGTTAACACAGTAGCCAGTAGCTTACTGAGACTCTGAAATGTGGTTAGTACAGTTAAGGAACTGAAGTTTTGATTTCACATCAATTTTAATTTAAGTAGCTACCTTGGATTGGTACTTTGTGTATCTGTGCAGGCTCAGGTGTTATCAATAAACAGAATTTGTCCTGTTGCTGGAAGAGAAAAATCTGAATGCTTATGATAAGTAAGCAGCATGGGGGTTAGCATGAATGAGCTGACAGCTCACACTGAGAGTAACAGTGCTGGGTAGTAGGACAGGGCTGTGACAGGTTACACTGGGCATCTTGCAGCTCACTGGACTTGAAACTGCAGTTAATGAAGAGTTATTACTTCTGACTGGTGGCTAAGAATAGCTTTTACATGTACCAGGCATTATGTTGAAGGCCTTACATGGATTATCTCATTTATTCTATCAACCTCTAGAAAAAAAGAGGGGAAGAGAAAGAGAGAGGGAGGGGGCAGGAGGGAAGTGTGTGAGTGAGTGTGTGTGTGTGTGTGAGACTGAAACAAACTATCAAGGAGATCCTTGGACCAAGAGGTGGATTTGTCTGTGCAGTGTGGCAGCTCAAGAGGGAAACCACTTCAGAGGGGTCAAGTGAAGGTTGCTAACTCAGGTCCATTCCATCCCCAAACAGGAAGCACTACAGTACAGTGAGGCAAGGACACTCTAGACAGGAGTAAGATGATGCCAGGCACCCTCAGGCTTGTTTTTACAAAGGAAGAGGGCCTTTTGTTCTCTTGGATGCCTGAGCACATTCACAAAATGGATGGTAGCTAGAAACCCTTTTGAGGAGAATGGCAAGATTGCTGGAGCTAAATGGATTTATTTTCAAGAAGTAGGAATCAGGGCCATCTGCCAAGAAAGAGGACTCAAAGCAAATGGTGTGATGAGGAGTAGAAAGGAGCCCTGAAATACCATCAGCTCAACTCCCAAATATCCAGTACCGTTTATCATTAAAGGCCATCATATATGTTATCCCATTAAGTCTAACCACCCAGGGAAGTAGTTTCCCACCACTTGCTGCCACATTATAAAGACAGAAATTGGCTGGGCGGTGGTGGCGCACGCCTTTAATCCCAGCACTTGGAGGCAGAGGCAGGCGGATTTCTGAGTTCGAGGCCAGTCTGGTCTACAGAGTGAGTTCCAGGGCAGCCAGGGCTACACTGAGAAACCCTGTCTCGACGGGGAAAAAAAAAAAAAAAAAGAAAAAAAAAAAAAAGACGGAAATTGAACTTCAAAAAGGTTACCACCTTAATTAAAGGAAAACAAAGACTGTCCACCAGGGTGCTGGCAGTGTTCTAGAAACAAACAGGCCACAACAAAGGGGGTTACCCTTCACAGTTTTACTTAATTGGTGCAAGCAAAACAAGCACAACTCCAAACAATTATTATTTTAGACATTGACAAGTGATGTGAGAGAAAAAAATGGTGCTGTAAGAGATACGATGGATTGATGGAGAAAATTCGGGGAGGCAAAAGTAGGAATGCTATGAGCAGGCAAGCAAGTTGGGAACTTCAGGTCCAGGAAGGCACTCTCCCAGACTCAGGCTGTGAGGCAGGGACTCAGCAAAAATCTAGTAGGGTAGAAGCCTGGTGGGGCACAGGCCAAGGCCAGAACCCCGTGGTAAACCAGGGCAAAAGCCCTGTGCCAAGGTAAGGGCAAGGAGCAAGGGTCAGGTTGCTCAGCCCGCCCACGCGTGTTCGTGACCGGCGTCAAGACGCCCAGCACGAGGACAAGGTGACAGGAAAGGCCACTCACAGGCCGAGGGGAGACAGGTAACCAGAACTAGCCAACGCTGGGCGTGGGCCATCCCTCTAAGAGCTACCACCGTCCATCAGTAAGCGACCCCGCCCGGCCCTCCGCCACCCGGCCGCCAAACTGACAGCCTTTGGTCCCGGAGGCGGGCCTCTCAGCCGAAACTCTAGTCACAATGCCATGCGGAGATAACACAAATTGCAATCCGGGCGAAGTCCTGGAGAAGACAGCCCGGTTAATTTCCGTCCTGCTTCCCCTCGCGGCTTCCCAGTAGAAGCTCCTAGCTCCTCTCTTCAATCTACCCCCCCTCCAACAGCGAGCGCATTGGTTTGGCCCCTCAGCCTGGATTGGTTGCAATTTTACGCCTCGGCCAGCGATTGGAGGATGTTTGTCTCGCTCCTGGGCCCTGCGTCGATTGGTCAGTCCTCTGCTTCTGGGCGGAGCATCCGGGGACGGTTTCCACCCTCTTGTTTACCGGCCGCGTAGTTGACGCGATCGCTAAAGTTCCCTGTTCAGCTGCGGGGCCAATTGCTTCGCTCGCTCCGCCCTCGCCCCGCTCCCTCACGGCCTCCCGCGTGGTACGGCCCACACCTTCAGAACGCCGGCGCTCCCTCCGCCCGCCCTTGCCCGCTGCTTCCCCCGACCCCTCGCCGGGCCCGCGCTTGGTACGGCCCGCGCCGCCTCCTCCGCTCGTGAGGGAGGCTCGACCCCCTCCCGGGCCGCGGCTCTTGGTGCCGCCCGGGAGAACCAGGTCATCGGCCGGTTCCCGTGAAAACAAAAACAATCGGCGGCGCCGCCGGGGGGCGGCCGAACGCGGCGAGACAGGGGGCCCGGGGCGAGACGCGGCGCCGGGTAGGGCGGGAGAACGAGCGCGAGCGGCGGGGCCGGGGCGCCATGGGGCGGGCGGGCACTGGCTGCGCGGGGCTCCCCCGGCGCCGCGGCTAGCGCGCCCGCCTTGCCTTCGCCTCCCGCGCCGCCCGCCCGCCGCCTTGAGGGAGGAGGAGCAGGACGCGGCCTCGGTGGGGCCCGGGCCGAACCACTGTGGACCCCCGGGCGCCGGGGAGCCGAGCGCCGCGGTCTCCGGCATGGATCAGTGCGTGACGGTGGAGCGCGAGCTGGAGAAGGTGCTGCACAAGTTCTCGGGCTACGGGCAGCTGTGCGAGCGGGGCCTGGAGGAGCTCATCGACTACACCGGCGGCCTCAAGCACGAGATCCTGCAGAGCCACGGTGAGGGCGGCCGCCTGGGAGCACGGGGGTCGGGGCCCTGTGCTGCGTCTGCTGGTCCCCAGGCCGCGGCGACTTTTCCTCCTCGCGCGGACCCACCCGGAAACGGGGCGGCCTGGGGGAGCAGTCGGCTGCACACGGCTCGGGGCGGCGGGTTGGGGCGGTCTTGCGTGGTCCTGCGGGCCGCAGGTGTGCGAGGGATAAAGAGGGTCTGCGCAGGACTTTGTCTAATTCTCGGCCTCGCAGACTTTTCCCCTGGTGGTTCTTAGTTGAATGTTCTTTGCTGTGGGTTTCCACATCAGCCGCTGCTGCAACTTCAGAGTTGGAGTGATGTGCGCAGGCAGCTCGTCTAAACTCTTGATTCCTAGGAAGCCGGCCGATTTGGACCATTGAGCACCTCTGCTGTATCCTCTGTAGAGACCGACGGAGCAGTTGTCGATTTGTTAGTTTCTTGACTTACCTGGTCCAGTTTGTGCTTGTTAATAATCCTTTTAGAAAACGGGTTTTCCCTAGAAAGTGTTTTGCCTAGGTTATTTCATCAGTTGCCCTACATCTTGTAGCGCAGATGCCAGGGCTAACATTGAGAAAGGGTTTTGTGTTTTAAAAATAACATTAAAGGTCTGATACTTTGGAGCCACAATGCTGACTCTTTCTGAATGAGAGGTAAAGGACTTGTAATATTATGGATTCCTTCAAGAGATCCGACCCTTGTCAGTTTGTGGGCTGAACAGAAATTAAAGGGATACTTACTAGTCAGGGAGAAATGTGGATGGAGCAGGTGAGATTAAGACAGTGTTAGCCCTGCCTCTCTCCTCTCCTTTCCTCTACACCTTTATTTCCCAAACATTTCAGTTGTGGATGACTGCTCCTCCCTGGTAAAGGAGTCTGACAACTTCTGACACAGCTGTCACTTTGGAACGCCATATAAGTATATGGAAAATATGTTGATGGCTGCGTGTGTAAAAGATTATTGAATTGGTGGTGATGATATACTTGATCCAAACAGAAGAAGGTGGAGTGTGAGAAAATCTGGTGAATTTTGACTTATAAGATGAAGTTGAAGGGTTTGATGAACATAGAGCAAAGGTCTTGGGATGTGTGTGAGACTAAAATTGGTTGTTTTCTTTTGCTTGTGGTGTTTTGAGGTAGAGTCTCACTGTGTGGCCCAAGCCAGGTTTGAATTTATCATCCTGTCTTCATCTTTTGATTCCCGGTGTGCCCCCCTGTGTTCTCAGATATTTCTAGGAGGACAGTGGAGATCATAGGATGTGAGATGAAAGATGTCAGGCTCTAAACACAACCAAAGTAGAGCAGACATGAAAAGGGCAGAAAAGGATAAAAAGAGGCTGCTTAGCTGGTACTTGACATTTTGTGGACAAACCAGATTATTTCAGGCTAAGAATAAAATACTGCACGCTGAAGTGGAAGGCAGTCAATCCAAGGAGGGTCTAGTTCAGTGCTTAAAGACAGCGAGCGCACTCCTTTCCCAGAGGACATTGATGTCTTTTGACCAAAAAGGAGGAAGCCAGTAGAGAAAGAGAATGAGCATAGGGCCTACACCTGGAGGGGTGGGAGGAATGGTCCCTTTTTGGGGACCAGATCTGAGATTGAGGGGTTATTTGAGAGAGAAAAGATGGAAAACAGAGTCCTTTCCAGAAGAGAGAGTATGAAGGGAGACTGGTTGTAAGGTTTGTTGTGGGGAAGTTGTAGTCCAGTTCCAGATGGTGGTTAAAGTGATTGTGCACATTGTAGGCCTCCGCTGGTAGTGAGCCTCTCACAAGACCTGTGGTGCCAGTGGAAGTAGGCTTAGTATGCCATGCTCTTAGAGCACATAGTCCTGCCTGTTCTCTTGATTGGCAGCCCCCCTCCCTCTCCCTCTCCCCCCTTAAACATTCCTGTGTAACAAATGCCTGCCAGTCCTCTATGGCATCACTTATTTTCCTTTAATCAGTTGAGTAGGATTAAGTAATGAAAGGTAGTTTAAAAACATGAAAGAAATGCATACAGATGCTAGGTCTGGTTTTTAAGGTAATCTTTTCTGTTTCTTTTGAGTGAAGATAAACATGCTTTGGTATTTGATTACAGGCTTCTTGATAATTTCTAAGTTAAAGTTTCAAGCAGGTGATGGGCAGTAGATATTGTATTGAATCTTAAATGTGCCCCTTTCAAAAGTGTGCCTATTGAAAGCAGAGTTTACCTCTCTCTTTTAAGGCTTGGAATGTGCCTTCTGGGCAAGTAATCTGGTAGCTACTGTGATCGACAGAGGAGCTCCAACTGGGCAGGGTTCTCAGGATTATTATTATTATTTTTTTTTTTTTTTTTTTTTTTGGTTTTTTTCGAGACAGGGTTTCTCTGTGTAGCCCTGGCTGTCCTGGAACTCACTCTGTAGACCATGCTGGCCTTGAACTCAGAAATCCACCTGCCTCTGCCTCCCAAGTGCTGGGATTAAAGGCGTGCGCCACCACTGCCTGGCAGTTCTCAGCTCCAAGCTTCTGAGTGGTAGGTAATATTTCTAGGAGAAGAGAAAGCAGAACCTGCCAGATAGGATAGAAGACAGTCATTGTGTCATACTGGTAGTGATTAGTGTTGCAGAAGCATCTTTTACTGGAAGTGGGAAATTAGTCCAATTTTAAAAAGCTATAATTTCTTAGGTTCACTTGAGTCTGCAGTGGGATGTCTGAGGTAAAAGGGATCATGGACAACAATATTAAATGAACATGGCTAGAGAATCTGTTGGGAACTGGTTGTAAGTTCATCCACCTTGTGGCATCCTTTTTCCAGGCTATAGACATCGCCTTAGGGGCTGACCTAGAACTGTCCAGCCAGCTCAAAATGACCTCTCTGTAACTTGAAATTGTTCCATGTGAAATTTCTCTTAGCTATGTCTTTTTAAATGTAACTTTCTTAATGCATATACTTCAGGAGAATAAGGATGGTAGAGGATAGTCACTCATATTTGAGGAATTAGTTTATGCTGTCATTTTATCCATTCCTAGTTCTGCTTGGAAAAGGGGTGGGGAAGTTTTCTTTCTTTCTTTTTTTTTTTTTTTAAATGAAGCTCCAGCGTCTGCTAAAGTTAATATTGACATATAAGAAGGAAATGCGGGTTTTGAGGGGTGGCTCTAGAGCAGCTAAGCTGGTAATAGGAATGAAGGGGCAATAGAGGCTAGGAGAACTTAGAGAAATACGACTGAACTGAGCCATGCTGTTTTGTGGAGTCTGACACCAGAGGCTTCTCTTTGTTGCCTTGGATAGGGCACAGAAGCAGGAGGACGGGCCTCAGTGGGGTGTCCAAGGTGGAAGGAATAGACAGAGTTGTTCATGGCAAATGGAAAACAGGGACCAGTATGTTGGTCTGAGACAGTAAGACCACTTTTTAACCTTCTTTGTCAGATGTTCAAGAGTTGCATTGGGCTCTGCTGCTTAGCCTGAATTATTTTGAAGTTCACTTCAAAACTCCCCAACTGAAAGGAGAGAGGTGTACTCCTGACAGATTTGTGTCTGCCTTTCAGTGCAAGTTTTCCCAGAGGAGAGAGATTGGCTCTAGATCATCATGGTTGCTGTTGCCTGGGAATCTTTTCCAGGATGCTTTTGATCTAATGTGGGTGATGCCTTACTCATTCGTGTATGTGTATTAATTTTCACCTATGCTTGAGGATTGACTAAGTAGATTTAAGCTCAGTTCCAGACACTGGTACTCGTGAGGTCATAGACTTGATACTAGGTATAATAAACCAAAGCTCACTTTGGTTTTAGTGATCTGGCTTGTGGTGGTTCTGCTCCTCCTTCCCCCTTTAATATTTTCCTAGTGGAAAATACAATAAAACTTTTTTTTAATGTTTTGTGGTGGGAAGAAGAACAAAAAAGAGACTGAAATAATTTTGGTAACAGTTTCACAATATGCTTAAAGTGTAGTTGGGGAAATTATAGGCTTAAGGATGTGCCATATTATTTTTTTGGTTATTTTTATACTCCTACTAAAAGGAATTTGTCTGTACTGGTAATCAAACCCAGGGCCTTATGATCATTAGGCAAGCTGTTGACTACTGAGCTGTGTATCCCCAGTACTTGAGAGAAGTTATTTTGCTTTTTTAAATTTAAATTTTACTTATTTTGAGTAGGTAATAAATGCGGATAGTTTGAATTTTTAAAAAAGGCTTCCTGAGAACAAGCTTCTCCACTGTTCCAGAACATCCTCATTGCCTGACAGGTGGAGAGGCTAGTTTCCATTTAAAAAAAAAAAAGAATTTGCAGTAAGGAGGCTCACTGGTAGATTTCTTGCCTAGCACCTCAAAAATGGGAGCAGTATGATTATGTTTCACCTTTTAAGATGGCGGTGGCTGTGTATTTACACCTAACTATCATTACATTTCCTGAATTGGTAAAGATACCATTGTGTGTGGAGTTACGAACACATAAAAGCATCTTAAACCATTTGTTGCATATATTCATTTATTGTGTATGTGTGTGTGTGCACACGTGAGCGTGCACATGTAAAGCTAATTAGGCAAATGAGTATAAAAACTATGGAGGTGACATTTTAAACTCATATTTAGATCACCAAGGTCTAAATGCATACTATCTAGGTCTAATATAGTATTGTGTTAATAGAGAGAAGCCAAGGGTTGAAAATTGAATGTGCATAAGCTTCGGGTCTAGAAACTGGGTTATATGTATTACAATACATGTTGAAAAATATGCGTATGTGTATATAGAGGATGTTGTGGCCGGGCGGGTGGTGACGCACGCCTTTAATCCCAGCACTTGGGAGGCAGAGGCAGGCAGATTTCTGAGTTCGAGGCCAGCCTGGTCTACAGAGTGAGTTCCAGGACAGCCCAGGATACACAGAGAAACCCTGTCTCGAAAAAACCCAAAAAAAAAAAAAAAAAAAAAAAAAAAAAAAGGATGTTGTATACTAAGTGTGACCTGCCTATGTCAAGTATAAATTACAAATAGAAGGAATCAGTTAGGCCCTGGTAGACTCATAAAAACCTTACTTTTTAGCTAACCCAGGTTAGATCACATAACCAGGCCCCATTTGTTGAAATTGTGCTAAATGTTAGTAGATACTCCTGAGAGAAGAATGACTTTTGAGCTTGAATTGAGTACAGTGTGGTCTACAATGAACACCTAGTGTGGAAAATAGCTTGTGAGTGGACCGTAAATAAAAGTTTGGGTGGATGGCTCTGCCATTGTTGAAGCACAGTAGACGCTGAATAGATGGGTTGCCAAGCTACTCAGGCTATTTTAAGTAGGAAAATAAAAGCCAGTGTGTTTAAAAGCCGATTTTCGTTAGCCCGTTCCTGTCTAGGCTCCTGGAGGAGACAATTCTTTGTTATATGGAACATTGTTCATTTAGATTTGTGTGTTATCCAATATCCTTTGGGTTTCAAGTGGCATGACAATTTTAATTAAAGTGGAATTTTTAAACATATGACCAAATAGGTTCCAGTTAAGCAAGGCTGGCTCCTGAGACACAGAAGGTGACATCAGGAAGTCTTGTCTTCGATCATTAATGCTTTCCATGATTATTTGCATTTTCAGAGTTTTCCCCATTTAGAGGTGAAGATGACCGACCTAGCTCAAAAGACAGGAACATGGCTAGCAAAATAACCCAACATTACTTTCTTTTTTTGTACTCCTGGTCACCTTGAGCTCTGCTCATTCTGCCTATATCAGGCCGAAGAAGAGCTGGAAGAGTGTGGGAAAGGCATATTGCCCAGAGCATATGTTGATGAAAATGGAAGAACTCTTGAGTTAAATCAGCCGTTGTGTTCCCTGAGAGCGAGCATTAGAGACTAGCCTGACCTTTACTGCCCAGCTTTAGCCTTGTATCCTGTGTTCATATCATTGTAAATACTGAGCTGTTTAAAATGACCTTGTCTGTAAGCTTAAATGGATCTTACTTCATGAATCTTTGGGGACTTGGTTGATATGGCTTTGATGCCATGTAGTAGATAGAAAGGCATTTCTAAGATTATCTCTTAGGTGTCTTCTAATTCTGGGTAGTAACAGCTCAGGGGCTAGCCCAGAAATATACAGGTATAGCTTGTTTTAGAAAAATTAACAAAGGATAAGTGTCTATGAAGTTTGTATGGAATTAGGGAGATGGAGACCAGCCTGAACTTCATCAGAAACAGTGCCTGGTAATGGAAGACCATCCATATGCATCACGAGGTGATGATGGTAGAGAAAGGAGTCTGGTTTAGAGTTGGGTGCTGCCTGCCTTGGGTAGGGTTTGATAACACGTGAGGTATGGGAAGCAGAAAGATGAATGAGGAACCAGAAGAGGGTGGCAAGAACAAAGGTGCAGAAAGGGAGTCGGTGACACAGAATGGGACAAAAGCTTAAAATTGGAAACATTTTTTAAAATCATGAACGCCAGGGAAAGAGAGAAATGGGAAGACACTGACATTGAGTCTTGAGGTGACATTTTAGTAAGGATGGGGCAGGGGCATGATTGGAGGCCTTTTGCCTATAGCACTCAAGTTGAATTTTGGGTCTGTTCTTGAGTAGTAGTGGTGGAAATATGGCTTCCTAAGGGATCTTTGAGAGTAACTGGGGCTTGTGCAAGGACGGAGTCCTGCAGAGTCGGATAAAGGTTGGAAAAATAAAAGGTTAATCCAAGCTTTAAGCAGGAGTAAAAGAGATAATTATGGAACCAAGAAAAAAAAAACAAGCTTGGAAAAATGAGAGGAAAACCATGAGGTGTTTGTTTGTTTGTTTGTTTGTTTGTTTGTTTGTTTTTTGTTTTAAATATGAAATTCAGATTTAAAAGTTACATTGGGTTCAGTCATTCAATATTGAGATACTTAGAAATTAAGTGTCTGTGTTTTGAATATGGGGTCTTTAAAAATAAGGATTATCTAGAAGACATTTAAAAACTTGTACCTGGATATCTCTTTCTTCCTTTTTTCTTTTTTAAAGAATTATTTACTTGCTTTACGTATATGCATACACTGTAGCCCTCTTCAGACGGGTGAAGAGGGCATTAGATCCCATTACAGATGATTGTGAGCCACCATGTGGTTGCTGGGAATTGAACTCAGGACCTCTGGAAGAGCAGTCATTGTTCTTACCCACTGAGCCATCTCTGCAGCCCCTCTTTCTTTTCTCTGTAGTTCTTGTCATATGTGCTTTGAAGTCCTCCATCCTACCAGTGAAGGTCATTGGTTAGTTCTCTGCTCCAAGAACACAGTTGTCTGTCGCATTTTCCTGATTGATACTCTAGGCTTGTGATTTGATGTAGTGGTCTTTGATAATGTCCCTAACTCAGAATACCCATCTGTGAGTTCACTGCTCTGTTGTAAATGGTTAGGCAGGGCTTGAGCACTAACATGCTTCCTTTACAGATTTGCTAATCTTGAGTAAGTGTGATGAGTGTGTCCCCTTCCTCTGGGTTAGGTCTGAAAACATGTCTATTGAACAGCGGTAGCATAGGCCTTAAGGTTGCTCTCAGGAAGGCTACAGCTCTCCGTGACCACATTTAGGCTGTTAGTGTTATGAAATAGTCCTTTGTTATTTTTAACAGTAGGATTAGCTTTTTAAGTTTCTGTTTAATATTTTTCAAGGAGATCCATGTTCACTCTGACAGATGACTAACTTTCTAAGAGTCAGTTTTAAGTAATAACGTCCTTTCTCTAGGAACTAAGTAACATGAGGGAACACTGCTGGCCAAGGCTTTGACACGCACATATTAATTGAATCCAAATGTCATCATTTTGACATTTTGAGGGTTTTGTTTTGTTTTCATTTTATCCTTAACTAGATTCTAAGCTAGGAATAGTGGTACACACTGCTTTAATCTCAGTATTTAGATGAGTTCAAAGCCACCTTCATCTACGTAGTGAGTTCCAAGATAGCCAGAGCTACATAGTGAGACCTGTCTTGGAAAGACAAAAATAAACAACAAAAATAAAAGGTTTCTTTTTCTTTTTCTTTTTTTTTTTTTTTTTTTTGTTTTTTTTTTTTTTTTTTTTTTTTTTTTTTTTTTTTTTTTTTTTTTGGTTTTTCGAGACAGGGTTTCTCTGTGTAGCCCTGACTGTCCTGGAACTCACTCTGTAGACCAGGCTGGCCTCGAACTCAGAAATCCATCTGCCTCTGCCTCCCAAGTGCTGGGATTAAAGGCGGGCGCCACCACGGCCCAGCAAAATAAAAGGTTTCAAAGGAAAAAAAGATTCTAATAAAAGAGTGGGATATAAAAGTATCCCACCCTTCATTCCCCAACTTATACTCAGTGCTGGGATCACATGTGAATGTCTCTCCATCCTCATGCTTGGATTGAACCTAAGACTTTATGCATGTTAGGCAAATGCCCTTACATTCCAGCTCTGTGCACTTGTGGGTTTATGTTGTTCTAATCTTTAGGAACTTATTTTCATTGAATTCTGGAATGCAAATTTACAAGATCTGAGTCTTCATTTAGGTGTCGTTAGGATTATGTTTTCTAAATGGACTTTTATTTCTCTGCATTATAACTTGTTTCCTAATTTGTTTTCTCTATTCTGTTAAGAGCTCCGTCCATTTGGTAAAAGTGCATAACTCAGGAGAACTTAAATGCAGTATATGTAATATTTATAAACCAATGTTTTGCCTCTAGCTTATTCATAAAAATATATAAATAGGGTCTGTGGTTTCTAGGAAATCTGACAGTTCATTTTTGCCGAAATATTTTTAACTTAGGTGATAGATTTTAGACTTTTAAAATCTGAATCATAATTTTCTTAGGTATTAGCAGTGTCTTTTTGTGGATTTTTTTTTTTTTTTTTTTTTTTTTTTGCCTCACTGGTTTTATAATGTTCTCCACTGTAGAGGGCCCTGTCTCATGACTATTGGGTAGCCTATACATAATGGTGTATTGGCACCTTTAAGCTCCTTTTTAAAAGACCTAATTAGAACTATGATTGAACTAATTAGAACTATGTCAGCCAATGGGCAGATGTTTCAGTCTTCTGCATTTGGATGCTGCTCACCTCCAGCTGTGGTTTTAGCAGTGGTATGTTTTGTTAACAGCTATGCTGGTACCAGCGTATGCTCTTGACGATGTATGCTATTGACAGTGTATGCATGCTGTTGACAGTGTATGCATGCTGTTGACAGTGTGTGTATGCTGTTGACAGTGTATGCATGCTGTTGACAGTGTATGCATGCTGTTGACAGTGTATGCATGCTGTTGACAGTGTATGCATGCTGTTGACAGTGTATGCATGCTGTTGGCAGTGTATGCATGCTGTTGACAGTGTGTGTATGCCGTTGATAGTGTATGCATGCCGTTGACAGTGTATGCTGTTGACAGTGTATGCATGCTGTTGACAGTGTGTGTATGCTGTTGACAGTGTATGCATGCTGTTGATAGTGTATGCATGCTATTGACAGTGTGTATGCTGTTGACAGTGTATGCATGCTGTTGACAGTGTATGCATGCTGTTGACAGTGTATGCATGCTGTTGACAGTGTATGCATGCTGTTGACAGTGTATGCATGCTGTTGACAGTGTATGCATGCTGTTGGCAGTGTATGCATGCTGTTGACAGTGCATGCTGTTGACTGTATGCTGTTGACAGTGTATGCATGCTGTTGATAGTGTATGCATGCTGTTGACAGTGTATGCTGTTGACAGTGTGTGCTTGTGTCATTGTTTAGCATCACCCTCCTCCACCCCATATGAAAATAAGCACCAGACAAATTTGAAAGTTCAAACACTGGGTTGGAATTTAGTTGTCAGTTTTACTGTCTTTGACTGGATTGAATTTAGGTGGGTCAGAATGTGAGTGAATATTACCACAGTTGGCCACATGGGTTTCTTAGCTCTGTGATGAGTAAGGAGAAATATAGAACAAATAAAGGGTAAAAAGTACTAAAAACATATTGGTGGTTTATCAGAAGCAGACTATAGCTAGAGATTTTCTAGTCTTAGTTTTGTGAGGTATTTCCTTTAAGATATTAACTCTGCTATGTTCAGATATGAGGATGTACTTTTTGAAACATTTATTTCTTTGTGTGTCTGTGTGTACGTGTTGAGGTCAGAGGACAGCTTGATGGAGTCAGTTCTTTCCCCACTTTATGTGAGTTCTGAGGATCAAAGTCACCAGGCTTGGCAGCAAGCACCTTTACAAACTACCTCACCATGCCAGGATGCACTTGGATAAACAGACATTGAGATGGGTGTCTCTTTATCTTTAACACAACTTAGGATAGTTTTATTTATAAATGAAAAGTGGTATATAAATAGTGTTTATAAATGAAGATGCTAACTCGAAAGTGACGTGTCAGAACACAGCCCTGTGTATTCCTGTTGTCTGTGTGTAACAGGTCTTTGAAAGAGGGAAGGAACTTATGATGGAAGGGGAGTGGAAGGACTTACTGTGTGTGCACACATAGACCAATATGGTAGTTTAGGGGAAATAGTGGGAGGAAAGAGAAGGAATGTGTGTGTGCATGCATATGAAGATTCTGTGGGACTGGGAAAGAGGGTACTGTACTGTTACTTTCAGGCTTATGTTGGCATTTTGAAAGTGTAGGCCAGAGTGCTGTATTTATGTAGGAGACACTAAGCATTCTGCAAGAAGCCAGGGAATCCACAAACCGCTGTTTGTGGAACTGCTGGCAGTTTTAGAGTGTGTTGGTGATACCAGTCTCCAGTGCTGAAGTTGGAATCAAGAACATTATGCAACATCTATTATGTTTATATTCATTTTGTAAAGGGTTATTGAGCCGGGTGTTGTGATGCATAGCTTATAACCCTAGTACTTTGGAGATGGGATAAGAGGAATGTGAGTTTAGGAGCAGTCTGGGATATAAGACAAGACCCTGTAAAAAGGAAAAGAAGAAAACTGCCTCCACCAACAGCACAAGTTACTGAATGCTAGTTATATGCCAGTCACCATAGTTAACTGTGCTTCAGTTAGTTTCTTGGGAGTGATAGACAGGTATTACAACAAAGTGCAACACCCTGATTGAGAAGCAAAAGATGCTAATGAAACAGACATTTTTGTAACATACTGTTTCTGTGAAACTAGTGGTCATGAATCCTGAAGTGGCCGGTAGACCTAGGGCTAGTTTAGTTTGGTGAATGTCTGGTTTTGGAGCAGTCACTGACTTACATTTCTGAAAATAGTATACTTAAAGGTCTGTTTCTGAAACAGAAGGTGCTAGTCAGGTGTGGTAGCCCATTCCTAGTGCAGCATAGGGGATCTGAGGTAGGAGGGGCACTGAGTTCATGGGTGGCCAATGGGTCTGCAGAGTGAGATCTTATCTAAAAGTTACTACTGCAACAATGACAACAAAATAATAATATAAATATTTATTTTTAAAGATACTATTCTGTTACATTTAAAGTGTCCCCCTCCCTGTACTGGGGATCCTATATGCTAGGCAAGTGCCCTATCACTGAGTTTTAGCCCTACAGTTACAGAAATGATGCTTAACTCACCTAGTGTGTGTGTGATGGTTGAGTACTTGGTTTTAACATTCTAATTAATGCTCATGGTCATTTAATCAAGTCATATTAGATGGGACCTTATAATTACTTGTCATCGTCGATGCTGGCAGTGTCTCCTCAGTTGTGCATTAATATGGGGTCCAGGAAATCTAGCATATTGAAAGACACAGTGGATATAGGACTTTATCTTGGGTGAGAAGTGGCCAGCCTGAGCTCTACTTTAGTTACGGTAAAGGTTAAAGATGGTTGTCTTATTATTTCCATTTTATATCTAGGAAGTAAGTTAATTAAATTTGTTTCACAGGAAAGTTCTAGAAGCAGGTTGTGTTTTCATAGAAAGTTCAGAAAAACATTAAGACTTCACCATTGGAAGTTTGATCTTGTCTCAGTCAGTCGAGTAATTTTAGTGATTTTCAAGCGTGTTTTCACCTCTGGCTGCTTTCCACAGAGTATATTTGAAAATGCATTAGTGGCTCCTCTCTGAACATGGCTTTCCTTCAGGTGATTCCACAATAGTTTGTTGAGCTTCCAGATAGGCAGGCATTACTTAACTGCGGGAACGTATTATGAGAAATGCCATTAAGGAGTTTCATTGTTGTGTGAAGGTGAAGATGGTCATGTAGTTACACACCTAGGTGGCACAGCCTCTTGTGCGTCATCATGTAGTGCCCATTGTTACTGAACCGTCTTTATGTAGTGCATGACTGTCTCAGGTCTCTGACTGAACTTCGAGCTCACTCACTCAGTAACACTGTCTGGCCAGCAACCACCAGAGACTCCTGAGCCTCTGTCTCCCCAGCAGTGGGGTTACAGGTATGTGGGAGACGGAGATCCTCACTCTTGTGAGTAAGCCCTTTACTGACTAAGCCAGCTCCCCACTCCCCCTACCCCTGCTGTTTTTAAATTGAATTGTCATGCTGTTGTTGAATTGGAAGAGTGTTTTTTGTTTTATTATTATTTTGCTATATTGAGGGTTGTACCTATAACCTTACACAAGCTAGGCAAATGTCTGGCCTCTGAGTTATATCTCTGTCTTGATCCATTGTGTGTGTGTGTGTGTGTGTGTGTGTGTTTCCTTGTAAGTTTATCTTTGTTCTTGATATATTAAGAGTATGATTTGCAAATATTCATACTGTTCATACAGTATGTTCTGTAACATACAGAAACTGTTCAATGGTAGAAACGAGTGCCAGAGGAATGGGATGGTAGAGAGGACAGGCGTTAGCAGGGGTTCAGAAGAGGGAGTAATTCAGTGGACCAAGAAGTTTGTAGAGAAGGAAGGCCGTTTGTAGAGGAAGACCACTGAAGTTAGGCAAGGTTTAGTACAGACCTCAGTACCCCACACTGGTGCAGTTAAAAGCTGCTGCTGCTGCTGCTGCTGCAAAGGAGCAAAAGTCAACAAATTGTGTTTGAAGTTGGAATTGTCTGGCTTCAAGTTTGTGTGGTTGTGTTTAGAGGTGAGGGTATTTCTGGGCTGCCCTGTACAAATTGGACACCTTGTAAGCACTGCCTTCTGTTTGTGTCTCAGGTTGCCTAACTTACTGTACTCCTTTTCTATAATCCTGAAACCTTGTAGGATGTCTTTTCCTGAAGCTTTAGAGAAACTATTCTTGTGGTTATGACATTTGAGCTATAAATCCAGTGACCAGTGTTGACAGTTTTTACTCCCTGTCCCTTGGCAGGTTTTCTTTGCACCATCCTTGATTCCTTCCCTGTCATTAGACTTCAGCAGTCTGTGAGTCTGCTTTCCAGTTCTACTTCATGTCTGCCTTTTAGCTTTCATTTAGTTTCATAGTTTAAAAATAATTCCCGTGCTATTGCTGCAGCAGTTTGTCTCACTAGTTCTGGCTCTAATCTTGACCTCCAGGCCTGCGTATGCAGCTGTCTCCAGTTTAGTAAGTAACCTCTCTCTTTCCTGACCCTCAGAGGTGCGCATCTTTCTGCTGCATCTTACTTGTAGGCAGCACCTTTGTACTTGGCTCAGTGTAAAACTGTCAGGCTTTCCCTTCCTCTAGGCCAGTCAGAAAGTACTAAGCTGTGAGCTGTCGACTGGGTTGTTGCCACAGTTGCTCACCTTGCTCTCCTGCATCTGTTCTTGCCCTCCCCTTGACCATCAGAGCAGTCATATTAAACTATCAATAGGTACTTGCTCTGCTTCAGTGTAGTGGCTCTTTCCTTCTGTCACTCATAGTAAAAACTAGTCTTTGCAGCACAAAAAAGAACCTACAAAGACCAGAAGTCCATCGATGTCTCTTGGACGGACTTCTGTTGTTGCTGTTGGAGTACGCCCTGTCCTCCCAGGCAGCTAGTTGTGTCTTTACTCTGTTCTACCATGTTCATTCATCACGATTTTTGTTTTTGCAGTTGATTGATCCCACACACTCCTGTCTACCCCCACTTCCCTTACAGCAGTGATCTTTCCCACATTGTCTCATTTTTGTGGGTTTTTTTTTTTTTTTTTTTTTTTTTTTTTTTTTTTTTTTTTTTTTTTGCATCAGTAGGTAAGTCGTAGGGAAAGGGTTGTTGATTGCTGTTTCACTGCTGTCACCTGCCCCATAGTGGATTCACTAGACATGAATATGATAACTGCATGATGGTTGGTATAGTTCACAGTTTGTGGTAAGGATATTATGTTTCATAGTAAAATTTTATTTTTTAATTTCTAAAAATAAATAAATTCAGTTATTTCTTAGTGTACACTTGAAAAGTAACATCTATAACTGTGGCCATGTGCTTCAAGAAAGATACTGGGTTTTCTTTGTTTTTTTCCTATCGTTGTGGAGTTTGTTTTAGTGAGTCACCAGCATTTTTCTATTTCTCTCTCTCTTCTTTTAAATAGGTCAAGATGCTGAATTATCAGGGACACTTTCACTTGTTCTGACACAGTGCTGCAAAAGAATAAAGGACACTGTCCAGAAGTTGGCCTCTGACCACAAAGACATCCATAGCAGTGTTTCTCGAGTTGGAAAAGCCATTGATAAGGTAAGAATTCAAGAAATTGTTTTTTGTTTTTAATGTCCTTTTAGTTACTTGCTATATGCTTGTATGTATGTCTGAGCATGCAGTTGGAGATCAGAGGACAACTTGAAAGTCAGTTTTCTTTTTCTATCATGTGGGTCCCTGGAAACAAGCTCAGGTCATCAAGAGCTACAGAGGGACATTTGTTTTTCTAACATTCTTCCTTTACCTGCATCTTGATCCCTCTTTCTTTCTCAAAATACTTTGTGCCATTCTTTTCTTCTTTGCTTCAGATAACTTTTACAGGTCTTGGTTACTGTGTTATCCTTGTTGAGAGTTCCCTGTTGCTGTTGTTGGAGAAACAGAAATAAAAATAAAGCAATAAAATTCTTGCCTTTTATAGCATTACTGTTCCATTTGCTTTTATGGCTAGAGTTCTGATGAATAAAGTTGCAGAGAAGTTATAGGTTGCTGTGTGGGAGTTTGTTTATAGGAATAAGTTGCTGCTTCCTAAGTGAGTCCCTGGCTATGCCCAGGGACTGTGGTGGGATGGTTAGACTAACACCCTGTATGTGTCCTTCTCACCTTACCCTAATTCTTGTCTTCTGTAGGCAGGCTAGTTGCTTTTCTTTAGTGTTTTCTTCTATTCAGGTAAGTGACTTGGTTGTTGGGGAGCCAGGCAAACCATTTTTGTTAAGTGATTTTTTTTTCCTAGTGGTAGTTTTTAATAAGCTATCCTTGACTTAGTGACTGACTCATAAGCACTTTCCATTTTTAGCACTGAAGCTGTTTTTCCTATGGGGTTCACAGTCTGGATGAAGTTTAAGAGGAGTGGCCAGGTCTTCTGTCTGATGTCTCTGACTCTTCCATTTATTAGGGAGTGTGACTGGCCATCTCTGTTGAAATGTTGTAAACTTTTGAAAGAAGAGGCAGACTTGGTGGAGAGCTCTTTGTAGCAAACGTACCTCCTGAACCTATCTGAGCTACTTCCCTGTGTGTACAGTGATGGTAGTGTAACATAGATGGTAGAAGCTGCTGTAATCTGGAGCATCCAAGAAATGCAAGAGCAGTTCCACTGTTAGCAGTTACCCTATAGTGTAAAAATGTTGAAAGGCTAGGCTTAATGGTGTCTGAGTCAGGACAGCTTCTAAAGAGATGTGTTTGCTGGTAGGTGTGGTACTATGGGACTTCAATGGCAGAGACTTTGGGGACTGTATGACTTAGGGAAGTCTTAGTGGCCCATCAGAGTGATGGTCTTGGGTTAGTGTGGCAGTCACCAGCAAAGGCTGGGAATGCAGTGAGTATTCTGTGAAATACCTTCAAGTTTGGAACCTGTTTGGTAACTTGATGTGGGTGAACATGGCTGTGGAAGTAAGCTTAGTATTACACCATGTGGGGAGGGGGGTGGCATTGGAAGTTACCGGTGGTACCTGAGTGGTTTTCTGGATGTATGTGGAGTGGGTATTTCAGAGACAGTCTTAAATCATCTATGGGTGAGGAACCATTGCATTTGCTTAAGAAGCTTCAGATCTTTGTGACCAAAACATCCTGGTGGTTCTGATGGCACAGAGAACCCTAGGAAGTTCCTGGGTGACCTGCTGAATCACTGGGCCTGCTGCTGTCTGCATTCACTAGGGGGAGTCATCATCTGGGCAGTAGACCGAGTGCTGTTACTGTGAGAAGAACTAATGTTCAAGGCAGAGCCACTCTTACCTGGGACAAGAGCCCTTGCTTGGATTAAATGGGGGTGGTCTCAGCTGTCAGAGCAGGTTTGTGTGTATGCCACCATCCAGCTGAGTACCAGTTTCTATTGTCCTGCCATAATTACCGTAAGAATCCTCTTTTGCTCTTAGGCCCTTCCTGTAGTTGACTTGCTTCCCCCACATACACCAGGGTTTTGCAAACAGCACTAGAGGTTGTCAAATATTTTAACTAGTTTTTTGAGCAAAGTAAGGTGTACTTGGTTTTAAAATTGAGTACCTCTTTGAGAATGGGTCTCTAGGGAACACATTTATAGTTAATAATTTACATTCTGACTTGCGTTGGAAGAGGATATCTGAAACATGTTTTTTTATTAGGTATTTAATGTAGTTTCACTGTTTTGAGATTTCTTTTCACATACTTGGAAGTTATAAGGACTTCAAATAACTACAGTTCTGAAAGAAACAGAATAGTTTCTTCCAGAAATGTGTTTACATTTTTAGGAAAGTGGCTTAGGTTTTAGTTACAAAGATTCTTTTCATCCAGCATAGGAAACTACAGTAGTTCATGAATACTTAAGTACTTGGTGGTAGGGCTCATTTTCAGGCATCTTTCCACACATACTCTGTATATTTGTCATCTACTATGTTGCCCAAAGAGGAAGCTGTTTCCTGACTGGATGTTCCTAGATGTGGTGAAAAGGCTTCATGTATACATGAGGAATCTGTGTAGGCTGTTACTACATAAGACTTTTCTGGCTTGTTAAGTCTTACACACTTAAGTTGAACTTGGCAAATGTATGCCAGCTCTAGGAGCTTCCTGTACAGGTGGGTACATTCAGGTGTTGGTGGTGAGTAAATAGGATAGAGCCAAACCATTGTGGTCCACGGATAGTGGGTACCAAGGCAAGCCAACCTGCGATAGATTGGAATGCTGTCTAGTTGACTGTGAGTGCCATTTTGTGGACACTTGCTCCTCCCAGAGAAGCAGTTGCCTCTTTAGGAGCAGGCTGTCTTTGTTGTTTTAAAAAGCATATTAACAGTGAAGAATCTAAAGTAAGCAATAGACCTTTAAGCCCTATGAACAGGAATGAGTATGTAATTTCTACAGATTCAAAACATAGGATTTTAAAACAGAGGAACATAAATTATGACTTTTTAAGGGAAGAGGAACCTAAAAAGATTTATTAGCTTTTATTTTATGTGCATTAATGTTTTGCCTGCATATATGTCTGAAGGTGCCAGATCTCCTAAAATTGGAGCTACAGACAGGTATGAGCTGGATGTGGGTTCTGGGAATTGAATCGGGGTCCTCTGAAAGAGCAGTCAGTGGCCTTAACTGCTGAGCCACTCTCCAGCACTAAAAAGGCACATTTAAAGGACCGTCCAGGCAGCCATCATCTATTAGGTGTGTATGTGAAGTTTTTACTTTAATGTGTTGCCTATTAAAGTATTTTAATCCTTGGATTTTGTGAAATTTTTTGTCTTGTTTTTTATTTAATCCACTCATTTTTTTAAAAAAAAAAGGGTTGTTTTTAATTTTCTACCTCCTACTTTTTAGAAATTATATTCAGAGGGGAAAGGGAGAGTGACTAAAATGAATAGTGAATAATGCTGAGATTTTAAAGTTTCTAAAATGCATAGTTAAGAACTAAAAATATAAAGGCGTGCGCCACCACTGCCGACTTTAATCCCAGCACTTGGGAGGCAGAGGCAGGCGGATTTCTGAGTTCAAGGCCAGCCTGGTCTACAGAGTGAGTTCCAGGACAGCCAGGACTACACAGAGAAACCCTGTCTCGAAAAACAAAACAAAAAAACAAAACAAAAAAAAAAAAAAACAAGAACTAAAAATAATACATGTTATTTATATGCTAGAAATCTTAACTAGACTTGTAAAAAGTGCTAGGTTTTCTTACATAAAATAATAGAATAAGTTCTGTGGCAAATAAACTATACGTGTTCATAAAACTGTAAAGGAAATACTGTTTTATTGTTTATTGTTTTTAGCTAATCTAAGGTTTTCAGAGTTAGTGTCTTAAATATGACTTGGAAGAATGTGTAAGATGCAGAAGAAGAAAGCTATGAACCGAGATTTTTCTGTTAGGATAGAAAACAAAAGAACAACACGTGTTAAAGACTGAAGAACTGACTTGGTTAGGGAAGGTTCTCTTCCTGAAACTAGGGAAGATCAGGTTGGTAAAGATGTAGGGATTACGAATTCTGTCCTGAATTTTATCCAGTAGGTGACCAAAAGGATCAAAGAAGGTAGAGAAAGCAAGGGAGGATTAGCTTGACATACAGGGTGAACGTAGTAGTGGTCGGGGGTGGGGAGAAGTCCTGTCGCGTACAGAGTTGACTGTGGAACTGAGCTGAGTGCTTTCTGTGCTTTATGTGTCCAGGATGCTCGTGTATTATTCTCATTGACGTGGGAGGAGTTGAGGTGAGGAGATGGTGACCACCGTACCCTCAGTGTATAGTCTGCAGAGTAGACCGAGGTTTGGAAAATATTTTCAACTGAGGATTTGTTCTTAAACTTTCCTTGAAAATAAGTGAGGTATGACAAGGGTGATGATGTTGGGGTGAAATGGTGTTTAAAAGTTTTAACTGCACTGCCCAAACTGGTGTTCTGCCACTAGGTGGAGCAGCTAGCTAGCATTGGAGAAGCAAAATGTTGATGTTAAAGAATGATAGTATCAAAAGTTAAGTAGCTAATATTTTTTAAATAATTAAGGTAATCATTTGACTTTTATGTCACTATGACCAGTTTCCAGAATAGATAAAAGGTAGTACAGCAATTAGGTCTTTGCTTAGCTTACAGCAGCCGTCAGGATGAGTCAGGTGACGTGGGGTATAGACTGACTTTAGTCAGTATGTGGTGAGTGCATCCTTCTGTAGTACAAGTGTGTTACTAAAAAGAGGAACAAGGACCTTACAAAGAGGAGACGATTGTCTCTGATTAAGAAGAAAAAGCTCAGGCTGGCCTCGAACTCATGATCCTCCTGCCTCTGCCTCCTTCAACAAATTCTACCAGCATGTGCCGGCAAAAGAATTTGCTTTCATTGTTTTATTTCTTTAAAAAAAAAAAAGGAAGAAGAAGCTAAATTGAATTCTGAAGTACAAATTAATTTTATATGTATATTGGAAAGTACTTTTTGAATTAGTGAAAAGAAATTGGTAGCTGACAGATATAAAGAGAAAATGGTGATTAAAAAGCAGGGAAGGCGGTCCCTAAGAATGAAGTAAAACATACCAAACTACTCTCCATCCCAAATAGTTTTTTTTTTTTTTTTTTTAAAAAAAAAGCAGTCTGCCAACCATTGAACTTTATTTTAGGTGTAGTAAAGCAGCTTGGCCTTTGTGGTCAAGATGGAAGTTCTTTCTTTTGAAATTGCATGGTTTCAGTAAGAGCTACTACTCTTGTTTCTTGTCTACTTGGGTCATAGTGCTTGTTCTGAGGGTAGACCATTCCCAGCCAGACTTGTACACTGTGCCCCAGAAATTTCCCAGTTTTTCCCCAGGTGTGTGTGAGGGAGCAGGTAGTTGTTTTTTATTAGAACCTTAGGGAAGGGAGTGTGCTGGCTAGTTTTATGTCAACTTGACATAAGCTATAGTCATCTGGGAGGAGGGAACCTCAATTTAGAGAATGCCTCCATAAGATCAAGCAGTAGGCAAGCCTGCTGGGCATTTTCTTAATTAATGATTAATGGAGGAGGGCCAGCATATGGTGGGTGGCTGTGCTGGTTGACCAAACCATGCAGAGCAAGCATCTGCATTAGCTCCTGCCTTCCAGTTCCTGCCCTGTTTTGAGTTCCTGTCCTGACTGGCTTTGATGTTAAACTGTGATGTGAAAATGTAAGCCAAATGAACCCTTTCCTCCCCTACGTTGCTTTGGTCATGGTGTTTCCTAACAACAATATTAACCCTAATTAGAACAGGGAGTCTGGGAGTGTATGAGGTTGGGAGGTGTCCTAGAAGTGGAGTAGTGGTCCTGGAAGGAATCTGGTCTGAGGTGGGAGACAAAGCACAGGTGCCAAGAGAGGAGGGAGCATCTCTGAAGCATTATCTCCCTGCCCATCCCTTGCCTTAAAACCAGCTTGCTTGAGTAGAAAGAACTTTTCTCTGTAGCATCCTGACTAACAGGTAGATGATCTGTGGTTCCTTGTTTACTGAACATAAGCACTGGTGTGGAACCACCCTGCCTCTGCCCCTCATAGCCTGAAAACCATTCTCCAGAGAGAAGCTGGGTGGGGTATTGCTTTCTCTGCCATCTGTTATATATCTGCTCTAGGTTATAAGCCTTACGATTTTTGTTTTTGTTTTTAAAATAAAATCCTGTTTCAAACTGAATGAAGCTACATTATTTAGATGATAACTGTCTATTGAACTATAGTGCAGACCACAAAAGAAAGCCTGGTAGTCAGGTCTCATAGGATTAGGGCCAGATGATTCCTCTGCACTGTTGTATTCCCACTTTACCTGATCAGGAAGGTAGAAGATGAAATACTGGGCTTGGTCTAGCACCCATGGCATATTAGGCCAAAAGGCACAAAAAGACCTATACAGTAAATTGGGCAAATAAATCTAGGCTCTGACCAGATTCAAGTGGTGTGTGTGTGTGTGTACAGATTTATTTCCATACCCAGTTTAACTGATTTTGAATTAATTTGTTGTTGTGTTGTGTTTTTGAGACACAGTTTCTCTCTATAGCCTTAGCTATCCTGGAATTCACTCTATAGAACAGGACTCAAACTCAGAGCTACCTGCCTCTGCCTCACTAGTGCTGGGATTAAAGGTGGGTACCACCACTTCCTAGTGAATTTGTTGTTGTTTTATGTTTTTTTTTTTTTTTTTTTTTTTTTTTTGCATTTTCTAATGGCTCAGCAGAAAAAAAACACAAAATGAACAAGACTAGTGACCTGAGTTTGATCCCTAGAACCTGTGAACGAGAGAACTGATTCCTCTTGCAAGCTGCCCTTTGACCTCCATATGAGTGCCGTGGCACTCATGTGTCCACCTGTTTTCACAGTCACATCAAATACACACAACAACACTAATAAAACCTTAATAAAAGTTTGTGGTTTCTAGTGGAGATTATTTTACGTGTGTCATTATGTAGATTGGTGGCAAGGACTGACTCAGGCTCATCTTTTCAGGTTAAATACTTTGGATGAATATTGGTAGGACAGTTTGTGCATTATTTACATCTTCTTGAGTAATGGTTTAATTTAGTTTGAATCCCAGCAACTGCAGTCCTAGGTGTGATGTGAAAACTGAGGTTTATGTTAGAGCCAGAGAAATGGGGAAAACCGAGATTAAAACCTAGAGCTGAGACTTGATGGAACCTTCTCAGTTAGAATTCCTTGGGAGAAGTGATCTTCAGTGCCTTGGGAGCACCTGCACTATGCACAGGAGTCTTTCTCCTTTCCTTGTAAAATGGAAAAGGATGTTTGCCATCTTTGGGAGAATAAGTCACTGATGTTTGTTCTGTTCTGAGACAGCAGATGGGGATGTGAGATCTTTGAGGGGTGGGGAGCAGCAGACAGGAAGGAGGTTGTGGAGCATGTTTACCTGGGTAAGTGTGCAGCCTGTGGTGTGGCTTTGTGTCTTCATGCTTATAAAGTAAAAGCTTAGCAGTATGAACCTAGCTTTCTCTTAACTTTGAATACCAAAGCAGAGGTATGAGTATCGTGCAGAGGATGTCAGAGAAGATAGTGCTGGCATCTGGAGTTCCGCCTAGGCTGCTGATTGCACTACGCTGCCAAGCTCGTTTCCCAGCCATGCTTGTGAAGGACTGCTGTCTAGCATATGTCCAGGTTTATTTCCTCATAGGTCTTGAACCTTAGCATCAGCTTTACAGGGTGTTGCCAGATTTTTTTCCCTTAGGGTTTATACCAGTTTACAATTCTGCTCAGCATGTGTGACAGTGCCGTTCCCTCATTTCTCATTTCTCACCACATTTGCAATGGCCAGATACTGAAATCTTTGAAGATTAACCCAGTGGGTGTGAAATAGTATCTGGTCACACTCACTTTGCCTTTCCTGCCTCTTGAGGCGGAGCATCTTTTCACATGTGACCATTAGGATGACCTTGTGAGTTTCATATTCTTTTGCCCTTGGTTTCTTCTTAGATTGCCTGTCTTTTCAGTTGGAGGTTTGCTTCCATAATCTTTGTGAGTTGAATATGAAGTAGCGATCTCTCCCAGTCCAGGTCTCCTTACTCTCTGTTGAGAGTCCTTTGGAGTCTGCTCTATCTTACTAACCCACATTAACTAGATGTTGAAAAAGAAAATCAGATCCTTGTAAGTGCAGCAGTAACCTATTGTTGGGTTCATATGCCATTTTTTTTCCTTCAAAGTAGATGGAAAGCTTAAAACTAACACTGAGAGTTGGCACTTAGGAATTAAAGCAAATACTGTTTTATCATGGACTACTCAGTAACTGTGATTCATGAATGTATTAGGTGAGCACTAAAAACCACTCTTGAAACCTCCTTGATTGTCTTCCTGAGGTGGTTAAAGAGATAGCATATGTAGGCTGGTTAGTTCTCATGGGTATGTGATGAAGTTCTGTGCTTCTCCACTCTTCAGTCTCCAGATTTAGTGTGTTGTTTTTTGTTGTTGTTGTGGTTTTCTTTTCCCAGGCTTTATTGCATCCTGCACAAGTAGACACACTTTCCTTTTTTGGTTCTTGTTTGACTTATTCCTCCCTGTGTAAAATCATCATGCCAGGCTTCTCTTTGCTTTGTTGTTTATTTTTCAAGACAGAGTTTCTCTGGGTAAACCTGGCCATCCTGGAACTCATTTTGTAGACCAGCATGACCTCAAACTCAGAGATCTGCCAGCCTCAGCCTCCCAAGTGTTGAAATTAAAGGTATGTGCCACCATGCCTGGCATATTGTTTGGTTTTAGTTTGCTGTGTAACCCAGACTGACCTCAAGATCCTCTGGCCTATGCTTCCTAAATGCTATGTAAATCTCATTGTTTTACAAGTATGAAAGGGAAAAGTAAAGCAGATGATGCTAATAATGGAGAGGTATTTCTTCACATTAGTACCTCTGCTGGGTTTTAGTGTTGTTGATTTCCTGGGTAGCCTTGTAAATGCATTTGGTCGCCTAGTAACGGAAACTGGGAGGAATACCAGCTCTGATGCAGTAGTGAGTAAGAACCTGCAGTTATAACGAAGGGAGTTGACTTAGATTCCATTCCCTCAACTTACATTTATGTTTTGGCTTTAATTTTTATTTAGTGCAACCAGAATATAAACTGAAAGGGTTTCTTGTCTTAGTTGTTTAAAGTGAAAGAATGGTGGTTGAAGGGAGTTTAGAAACATGTATCCTTCTGTCCAAGAGGGCAACTATGTTACAAAGTTTCGGTGTGATTAAAAATAATTCTACTGGAAAGACTTCCATTTTTCTTACCTATGTAGTAGTAACCATAGAAGGCTTTAAGAACATGAAGATGTGAAGGGAATCCTTGCAAAACTCCATAACATTGTTTAAATGCTAGAATTTTAAAAGTTTTCTCAATAAACATTTACTGTCTTGTTATATATCTCAAGGAAGTTAATTATCCAAAGAATTGTATTAATTGAGCAGATAATGATAACTGTTAGATTATTTTAAAAGCAGCTGTAGAGAAAGAAGGCAGAAGGAAAGAAAGGCTTGGTCTGACCTTAGACAGTGCGTATGGTTTGTTTATGTTCAGCCCAGAGAGTGGCACTATTAGAAGGTGTGGCCCTGTTGGAGTAGGCATGGCTTTGTTGTAGAAGGTGTGTCACTGTGGGTGTGGGCTTTAGGACCCTTACCCCAGCTGCCTGGAAGCCAGTATTCTGTTAGCAGCCTTCAGGTGAAGATGTAGAACTCTCAGCTCCTGCACCATGCCTGCCTAGATGATCCCTTCTTGATGATAATGGACTGAGCCTCTGAACCTGTAAGCCAGCCCCAATTAAATGTTGTCCTTATAAGAGTTGCCTTGGTCATGGTGTCTGTTCACAGCAGTAAAACCCTAAGACAGACAGGACTATGTTTATTCACTGAAAGGGGGCATCTTTATTACCCACATATTTGGATGGCCAGAATACCCACAGAGGAAGATAGGATGTAGAAATGACTTCTATAGTCCTAAAGAGAAGCTGGGAGTTATATCCTTCAGCAGGAAGCTATCAGTAACTATTAAGCTTCTGAGAGTATGTTAGGCATGGTATCTGTATACTCAGTCTCGGCATTTGTAAGGAAGGAAGGATGTTCCTCAAGAGCATCTTGTATTACATAGTGTGTTTGAGGCCAGCTTGGGCTACGTAAAACCCTGATTCCACAAACAAGCAAACTTATAATACATATTAACAAGTAAAAATATCTTTGAAAGCATATTTATTTATTTATTTATTTATTTGGTTTTTTAGAGACAGGGTTTCTCTGTGTAGTCCTGGCTATCCTGGAACTCACTCTGTAGACCAGGCTTGCCTCGAACTCAGAAATCTGCCTGCCTCTGCCTCTGCCTCCCAAGTGCTGGGATTAAAGGCGTGCGCCACCACCGCCAGCAAAAGCATTTTTTATTTTTCATGATTGTTTTCTTTCTTTCCTGGTGAATTAAATAGCTGCTGACAAGTTTATAGGCTGCTGATAAGATTGAGAAGTAATTGTTGGACAAGTCATTATCACCCAGAGCTGTGTTTGTTCATAACCAGTGAGGGTGTAACTCAGTCAGGCGGCTTTGCTTACTACCTGTGCTCAGGCATGTGGAGAATTAGAGGCAGACTCTGAGTTTGCAGTAAATTACATCATTGGGTACCCATTATTTTATTTGTTTGAATAGTCTCTGGGGTATAAAATAGCCCCATCTTACTGTGGGTTTCTAGTTGAGTCCAGAAGAAAAGCAAGATACCACCAGTCCGGTTTTCTGGTTGTTACAGCACACAAAATGTAAATTGCTTTTTTTTTAAAGTGTCAGTGACCTACCTGCCATGAATCAACTTTCAAATGCAGGATCTCTGATAAGTAGAAGTAAAACACAAAACCTTTCTAGGTGACTGTGCTTCATTAGTGCTGTGGACCAGTCAGTTCATGTGTGCATCACTTTAGCATTAGGTTATTTGTGGGTTTTTTTCCACTGGTTAGGTTTTAGTTCAAGAGATTAGATAAAAATGATGAAGGAGGGCTCCTGAGCCCCAACTCCTGGTGAAGGACCTTTTGACAGTTGATGGCTGCTGGAGGAAGGAGAATAATTTTTCTTCACTGTTAAATTACTCATACTACAGTAAATAACACTCTGTTTGTGTTCATGCAAGTAACCCCAGTTAAACTCCTGAGTCAGTAGTAAAAAAAAAAAAAGATTATAAAGTAGAAGCACCAATAAGGCAGTAAATGGGGAATGAATATGATACAACTATATTATATACATATACAGAATTGTCAAAGAGTAAATAAAAATTGAAAATGAAAAAGTCTCAAAATAAAATTAAGACATAACAATATTGGAGTTTTGGCTTTCATTTTGCCTGAGTGATTTCAGATTTTGATGTATTTACATTAGCTCCTGCAAGGACACCTAAAACCAGGAAAGATCACTATGGAAAAATGTGCTCAATTTTGGAAAAGAGCACATTTTGGTTTGCTGCTGTAGGTTACGTACAGGCCATTCTTTTATATTCTATAAGCTAGTATCCTATTGGTTAGGCTAGTTAAGCAAAGGAATTGTAATTTCAGGTATATCCAGATAATCTTGTTTCATTGATTTGTGTAGTTTTTAAAAATTAAGCAATAGAGACTTATGAAATGGCAAAGAAGGTAAAAAATAAACTAGTCAGAAAACTTTGAGACCATGATACAGGTTTGTTCTTTCTTCACTCTTTTTTTGTTTTGTTTTGTTTTTGAGACAGGGTTTCTTTGTGTGGCCCTGGCTATTCTAAACCTAGCTCTATAGGCCAGGCTGGCCTCGAATTCACAGAAATCTGCCTGTCTCCGTGCTGGGATTAAAGAAAGGCGTGTGCCACCCTCACCGGACTTCTTTTTTTAGTCTTAGATGTAAATCTGCCAAAACAAAATCTTCTTTGTCTGAGAATGCTTACTTCATCTTCCTTTCCGAAGGATATTTTTACTAGATATATAATTCTGGAATACTGATCCTCTTTTGGGGGGGTAGGGGGTTAGGGTGGGGCTGGGAGATTGGGGAGGGGGCAGGGTACTATAATATCCTTTTAACTCCATAGTTTCTGTTGTGAAGTCTATAATCGTTGAAATCACAGTCCCTCTGTTCCCTCTGTAAGTAACAGGCCATTTTTATTTTCTTTTAAATCTACATACGTGTGCACATATGAACACTTGCACATGACAACCTCAGGTGCTCTTGTTCCTGCTGTGTATGTATGTCAAGCTAGCTGGCCTTTGAACTTCTGGAGGCTCTCCTGTTTCTGCCTCCCATCTTGCTTGCTGTAGGAACTCGGGTTGCAGATGTGTGCTACTGTATTCACTTTTACGTGAGTGCTTGGGATCTGAATTAGTCTAGCTCAACTGAACCATCATCTCTTCAGTCCAACAGCCTATTTTTTCCTCAACTGGTTGCCATGGGCTTTGGTTCATTTTTGTTTTGTTTAGATGTTAACATTTTGATGCTCTCAAGTGAGATTTCTTGTCCTTTTTGGAAGTTTCCTAAGTTTCTTTGTGTCCTTGATGTTTCAAGGATGTTTGCCTTCTGGGGCCTGAGATTGGGTTCAGCCAGCAAAGACAGCTTCAGAGTTTGACAATTTGAGTTCTGTTCCTAGAACTCATGTGGTAGAAAGAGAGAACAGCAATAGTTTTTTTTTTTTTTTAAAAAAGAGTGTTTGTCCTTTTTTGGGAACATTTTTGTAATTACAGCTTGGAAGTCTTGGGTTTCAGCATTTGTCATTTTGGCCTTGGCGCTTGTCACTTCTTCTTCCATACCATGTGAACTGTGCTTGGTTCCTTGTATGCTGAACAAATCTGAGCTGCACTCTGATGGGCAGATGCTAGTCCTCTGTGGGTCACAGTTTCTGTTTGATTGTACTTCTGAGTAGTCAGTCTACCTTACTTCAGTTTTCAAAGTCTAAAGTGTGTACTGTGGGGTCAGAACTAGTATTCATAGCTCAGATATAGGCCTAGTAATAGAGACCGCCCGTTTCATCACCTTTCTCCTCAGTCCCAGCTTCAGAACGGCAGTTAGTGGGCTGTGCCATGTAGCAGTCCTATGTTGATTGAGGTGAGGATGTGTGTGTGTGTGTGTATGTGTGTGTTTCTGTCCTTCACATTCCAGACAATGCTGCATTAAGCACGCTTTTAACAGATTACTCTAGCATACTTCTGAAAATAATTGCTATAATATAATGCCTGGAAATTGGCTGATTTTTGTTTCACAGAACTCAGTGTTAAATCTATACATTTTCCTAGAGTGCTTCCCAATTAAAAAATATATATATGTGTGTGTTTATTCCATCAGTAATCTCCAAGTGATCTTCCAAAAGCAATAAAAAAATCTTTGCCTGTGATTGTGTAAAGGAATTGAATTAGGTAATTCCTGATAATACCAAAGGAAGATGTAGACCTTTCTGTAAGATGTTTCTTTCTGATAGGTGAAAAAAGGAAGTCATCTATACATGATTCTTTTCTGTTTCCCCTCAGAATTTTGATTCTGACATTAGCAGTGTGGGAATAGATGGCTGCTGGCAGGCAGACAGCCAACGGCTTCTCAACGAGGTCATGGTGGAACATTTCTTCCGACAAGGAATGCTGGATGTAGCTGAGGAGCTCTGCCAGGTAAGACATGCCTGTGAGGCATAGGGAAACAAAGGAGACAGTGCTGTGAAGTCTGCAGATGGGACTGCCTGTACCTCGAACTGTAGATAGATTTGTGGTGTTTTAATTATTATGGATAAGTCATTTTGCTAGGAAACTTTTTTAAGTTCTTAGAAATTATAGTGCTATAATTTAGTATCTGAATTGCCCTTTCCTTAACAAATTACACTCAGCTGAATATCCAAATTGTTGTTTCTTTATTCTGAGTTTTGTAGGTTGATTCCTGGTTATGAAGTCAAAGTATTAAAAGTAATACTACTTTTCCTGTGTGGCCCAGGCTCCTCCTGTTTGAGCCTCCCCAGTGCTACACTTATTGGCATGCACCATTTACTCTGGCTCCTTCTCTTCCTGTGATAGGAAATGTTAAAATAGCACAAAAGAGGAAAGAAACAAAAATATTAATGTTTGGTTTTCTGATCTAGTAAAACTATATCAAATGAAATTTCAGGCTAAAATTCATGTCCGGTGGGCATTGCCCTCTTACTCTGTTAGACAGGAGCACCATGTCATTATGATAGTAGTAGCTGCCATGTATTAGCTTTCCTCCAGGCCACACCCTGCTTTTTCTTTCTACTACATTGTGAGATAGAAGTTGAGGTCACGGAAAGTGTGAGGTTTGGAGAACGGAGGAGTCTACCCAGGGCTGCTCAGGGAGCCCGTGTGAACCTACAGTCAACTTGGGGACTCTGTCCCTTATTCTTGTCTCCAAGCTCCATTCTGTTGCATTTTGTTGTTGTTGTTTAAAAAAAATGAAGAACTCAAAAGATAAAATAATTAAAGTGCATCATAAATCAATCTATAATCTAAGCCTTTTCTTTTTGAAATAATTTAAATCAATGGTACGTGGGTCTTGCTTTGTACCTGTTGAGGTGTGTGTGTCCAAACAGACCTCACAGTAAATTGTGTCATTGAAGATCGGTTTGTTTTCAAGTAGCAGACTCAAGATAGCAGCTTAAATTTTTTGTGTAGAAAGAAAGGTAGTAAGAGAGGTTCATAGCATCTGTCTGTGAAGTTCTTAGACACTCCTTGTAGCTCTGCAGTTTCCAGTGAGTCCTCCTGTCCTTGTGGCCAGACCTCCAACTGCACCTTATATCCCAGGAAAGAGTATGTGTTTACATTGAATTGGCCTGAGTGTGCAGAACCACGCCCAGCTACAGTTCACGGTCAGTGCTCAGCTGAGATTTGACTGGGGCATAGAGGTGGGACAGTCTCTGTCTCTGCCCCAGAAGTATATACTAGAACAAAATTATCTTTGACAGCCCTGTATTTTATCATCTAAATCAGCTTTTTCCACTGTGAATGAATATACTAACAGGTTTGTTTGTTTGTTTGTTTGTTTGTTTTTCTTTCCCTTCTAGGAATCTGGTCTGTCTGTGGACCCAAGTCAGAAAGAACCATTTGTGGAGTTAAATCGAATATTAGAAGCATTAAAAGTCAGAGTTCTAAGGCCTGCTCTTGAGTAAGTTACTCTTTCTTTTAGGTACTGTGAGGGGAAGTCTGTAAGAAAATTTATTTGTAAAACAGAGATATTTAGATAGGTCTGTCTTACCTAGGGTAGACTAAAGAGGATTTGAGAATGGAAACTTGGATGCCTTTAAACCAAGTGAAATGCAGCTGTACACTATGAGAACATGGGCAGCCTTGTTAACGTGACAGTTGATGATGTTTCCAGAAGAGAAACCGGTTTCCTTATCTATGCTGCAACACCTCTTGGGTAGACCAGTATTAAAACTGAAGCATTATTGTTTTGGCAATCTGTACATGGTGTTTGAGCTTCTATAATGTGTTGAGGGTTGCACTGTCATTCTGAGAGATGATTTAGTTGGTTATGGGAACTAAGTGATATTCATGAGCAGAGCAGAAATTCTGTATGAAAGATGTGCGTTAGTGTGTGTGAGAGAGAGGGGAGAGTACATGTCAGGAGTCAGAGATAAGAGAGTTCAGGTGTATGGGTGTCACTGTATGTGTGGAGATCAGAGGATAACTTTAGGAGTCGGTTTTCTCTTCCACTGTGGGTTCTAGAGATTGGACTCAAGTCATCAGGTTTCTGCTGAAAGCCACGGACCCAGATTGCCACGGTGTACATGGCACTATGGATTGAACCCAGAATGATGCACAAGTGAATAACTGGAGTTTGATAATTTTCTGTGAACATGCCATTTACTTGAGTTACCCAAAATATACCTGAGTAATGGCTGTTAGGACAGGATTGATGTGTGGCTTAAATAAGAATGGCCCCTACAGGCTTATACATTTGAAGAGTAGGATGTGTTGTTGGGGGAGTTGTGGATCTTTTTGGAGGAGGTATGTCAGTGGAAGTGGTCTTTAAGGTTTCAAAAGCCCGCACCATTCCCAGTTGTGGATCAGATAAAAACTCTGGATTTCTGCTCCATCGCCATGCCTGACGCTGTAAAATAGTTGGTATGTCACACAAAATAGGGAGCAAGTTATTTGTTTATCTCATGTCAGAGTCTCTAAATCCATTCTAAAAATGTTAGTGTGGCCGTTAGCAGGATATTTATAGTAAATGACAAAGTGAGGCTAAAGAACTAGACGACCGGAAGTAGAACTTTCCAACTTGGGATATCCGAAGTACTGTTGATGACCGGGAGTAACCCATGTGGGTTTGAAGTAGAGGTTACTGCATAGTTTTTTATTTTTTGATCAGTTTTTTTTTAATTATATATTTCTAGAACTAACCAAGAAGATGAACAGACAGAGAGTTCTTATGTTAATGTGTGTGTTATATGATTTTTGTGTAAACTAAAAATATAAATGATCTGTTTACACCTAAATCTCTTTAACTGTGTCTTTGTAAAGATGTGTTACCTTTGTACAGATGGTTGTACTGTTCTATAGTGTGTGTGTGTGTGTGTGTGCGCGCACACACACATAAAACTTGCAAAATTTTGAACTACATGCTTATACTAGGATAGATAAAACTTTTTCTTCTAAAGTGGCTGCTTAGTATTTTGTTTGAGGTTATACCTGAATTTTACTTAACCTTTTGACTCAGGGGGGATGTCTTCAGGCTCACTATGGATGATACACCTGACCATCTTAGAACATAAAATGATTTCCTAGGACCTGCAAGAGCAATCCCTACTTGCCTCTGTTAGTGTAAAACCTTCCATTGTATGACTTGAGGAACCAAAAATAACCAAATGGTATAAGAAGGTAAAGAGAAAAGTAAAGGTTGCAGAATTCTTTACCTCAGAGAGGAAAATGTTGCCTTCGTTTATACTGCAGAAGGGTTTTATATGGAACAGGCTATCAACACTACCAGGCAGACTGCTGAGTCTCCCTAGGCCAAAAATTAGGTAGGAGTGCAAAGAAAAGTCAGAAGGATGGGGTATAAGGCTGCCCTTACACTTTCATGGAATGATGTTTGGTTAATGGTCTTCCTGGCTAAGAAAACTCTTGGCAAATATAGGAGAGACTATAGCATGAGTGAGTAAAACAAAGCACCTGGTGATCAGAGATTTGAATTACAAACTGGGGGTGTTATGATTAAATAGTTTCTGGATGAGGCTGGAAAGAATGTTTAGAGGGCTCACTGGTTGCTTTTTCAGAGGACCAGGGTTCAATTCTTGATACCCACATGGTGACAGTCTTAGGGTTTCACTACTGTGAGGAGACACCATGACCATACCAACACACTCTTTTTAATTAGCTCCTCTTTAAATTGAAGTGTTCTTTCTCCATCACTTGGCATATACAGAGAATTAGTTTTAAATCACCTTTTTTTTTTTGGTCTTTTCAGAATTAAGGCCAATTAATTGGGTAACACATGTGGATCATGTAATTTGTAATTCACATCTCTGATCATTAGGTGCTTTGTTTTACTCACTCATGCTATAGTCTCTCTTTTATTTGCAAAGAGTTTTTTTAGCCAGGAAGACCATGAACACATGACACAGGTTCAGAGGTTCAGTCCATTATTGTTATGGTAAGAAGCATGGCAGCTTCTAAGCAGGCATGGCGCCAGAGGAGCTGAGAGTACTACCTCTTGTTCTGAAGGTAGTTAGGAGAAGACTGGCTTTCGGGCAGCTAGGATGAGAGTCTTAAAGCCCACACCCACAGTGACACATTTCCTTCAACAAGGCCACACCTCCTAATAGTGCCACTCCTTGGGCCAAGCATATTCAAACCACCACAGTGACCCACAACCATCTGTAATTCTTGACCAGGGGATTTGATACCCTCTTCTGGCCTCTTTGGGAATCAGACATGCACATGGTTACATACAGGCAAAATGTCTAAACACATTTTTTTTTTTTAAGTTTCAAACAGTTTCTGGTGTTTGTTTCTTGTTCTACAGTGCACAGCTTCTCACAGGTGTGCAGCCCTTCATTTAAAGCAGCTCTCAGTAGCCACAGACACTAAAAGAAACCGCTCTCCTGAGGAGACATGAGAAGGGCATCCAAGATTGAACAAGTTGGATTTTCTCCCTAGAGTTTGATTTTCTTCTTTTTACCCAATTAATTGACCTTAATTCTGAGAAAACAAAAAAAGAAAGATGATCCATTTAAAACTAATTCTCTGTATATGCCAAGTGATGGAGAAAGAATACTTCAATTTAAAGAGAAGCTAATTAAAAAGAGAGTGGGGTATGGTGCACACACCTATTATAATCCTAGCACTTGGAAGATGGAGGCAAGATCAGGAATTCAAGGTCATCCTCTGGTACATAGGAAGTTAAGGCCAGTCTGGCTTCCTGTCTCAGAAAAGAGTATAATGAGATACCAGGTGTCAGGTTTACAGGAAAGGATGTGATAGAGTGTGATAGAGAGACTGAAAGGAAAAAAAGAGAGAGAGAGAAAACAGTTGAGGTTATAACACCTTTTTGTGTTTTAAGTTTACTGCTGGTGAAAGGCTATAGGAAGATCCAAGGCTGTTGTATACATTATCTAACTATCCTACTGAGAGTTCAGCAGCACTGGAACAATACTCGTTCTCGTTCTCTCTCTCTCTCTCTCTCTCTCTCTCTCTCTCTCTCTCTCTCTCTC
>JANHMN010000008.1:9412985-9472059 GCA_030674055.1 Rhabdomys pumilio | reverse complement strand
CTCTCTCTCTCTCTCTCTCTCTCTCTCTCTCTCTCTCTCTCTCTCTCAATTTCTACAAGATCTTTACAGCCTCCTTACACATGTATTGTATTCTTTTTTTCTTCCCTCCCAAAAACAAACAAACAAAAGCAAATAACAAAAAACCAAGAACACAGAAAGCACAAAGCCACAAAAAGGAAGAAAATCTAAATAAATAAATGACTAGTAAGACCAAAACAAAAACAACAACAACAACAAAAAACAAAACCCAAGGTGAAACAAAAGTCTATAAAAATACCATTGAGTTCATTTTGTGTTGCGGACTCCACCTCACTGTCTGACATTGTCCAGTTGTGCGTCGGTGCTGCTGAAAGCTGCTGAAAGAATCCAAATAGATTCCCAGCTACCAAAAGAATTTCTCTGATATGGGTTCAGTTGAGGCAGTGATCTATGAATACAGCACTATGTTATTAGGAGTCGTTTTAATGCTGTTTTTGTAGCAGAGTAGCACTCTGATTCTACGCCATTTTAACAGTGTCAAATATGGGCTCCATTTCATGGAGTGGGCCTTATATATAATCAGAAAGTGGTTGGTTGCTCCTATAACATTTTTGCTGTTATTGCACCCAGCATACCTTACAGGCAGATCATTGTTGTAGGTCTTAGGGTTCGTAGCGAGTGGTATTAATGATTACATTTTTTCTCAGGTAAGCATGCAGACTACCTTCTAGTACTACGACTGCTAGTTAGCAGGGTTGAAGCTTCTAGTAGGGCACAAGTTAACTTCTCTGTGTTAGAGAACATGAGTAAATATTTTCTACAATAAAGCCTTACTATCGGCTTGTGAAGAATAAACAGTAACTTTGGCAATAGTCTGCGCTATTCAGGAATTTTAGTAGAGCCCTTTTGACCAACAATGCAACAAGAAGTAACCCATTTCTGGAATGTAGGAATATCTAGTTGGAACATTGTCTCCCCTATTGTTTGGTGACTCCATTTGGAGTCTTTTGTTTATGTTAGGAAGTTTCTACAATAGTAGGTTTATATGTGTTTTTTCAAATGGCCTTTAATGTTTGTTGTCCCTACCCAAATTCTCTCTTCTACTCTCCCCCGCCTCCCCATTTAATGTTCCTATTCTAGTTTCTTCATCATCTGTCTATAATACTATATTCTGTTGCCCCTTTCCATTGGAGATTCTCTCTGGTCCCTTAGTATTTACCTAACTTTTGTGGTTATTTCCAGTTTAAAAGTCCAAATTATTCCTTGTTCACTTGCAAACACAAACAGTAAATTATCTGGATGTGATCTTGCCCAGAGATCACCACTCCCTTAATCTCTTTATCTCCTGAACACAGGATTCAGGTCCATCTCACATCTCGGTGCTTCTTTATTATTACTTGAACCATACACTTTGTATTTTTAAGCTTGTATAGTTTAAGCTTGTTATGCTTAATCAGAATGCATGAGATTAAACCAGAGAACAAAAGTCTCTGCTGGGCGTTTTTGGTACTTCCTTTGTGAATGCAGTTAATATAAATCTCCTTACCTTAGCCTCATCTAGACTCTTCAGACAAGAGAAAAAAGCAGATACATTTTTCACCAAAATACCACAAAGACAGTCCTTTGGCCACATACTGAAATTCTCCACTGAACCCTCTTGGGCCAGGTCTGCACAGTTCAGAACACTCAGCAGCACAGTCTTCTGTATGCCTACTAGGATGGCCCATTAAGCCCCACTTAAAGCATTCCACTGCTTTCCAAAGTCCCAAAATCCACATTCCTCCAAACAAAAGCATGGTCAGGCCTATCACAGAAATATCCCACTTCTGGCACTTCTATCGTAGTGTTTTGAAGTGGAAACTTAAGCATTCTTTGGAAAGTCAGTTGGATGGTGTTTTGCTGGGGCAAGCACATGAAGGAACATTTTAACGTGGACACAGGTGTGAAAGGCTAAGGCAGACTCAAGAAGGATCCTTTCACTGAAGCAGACACAGGAGAGAGGATGTTGTGCTAAAGCAAGCACATGAAAAGACACGTGATGAAGGATTCTTTGCTAACAACGCACATGCACACGCACACACGCATGCATGCGCGCCTGCGTGTAGTGATCTGCCTTACATTTCGTAGTTGAGCTGCATTTGTTGGGACTCCATAGAGAGAAACGCACACACAAAAGAACCTGGTGATGTGCTACAGCTTCTTGCCACTTGTATGCACTCGGGCTGATTGGCAGAGTGGTGTCAGCTGAGACAGACAGCCCATGCGAGGCAAGACACAAAGAGATGTTTAGAGTGTATAAATAGGGCTTGATGGACAGGAGCTTGGCTTGCTGGTACAGCTAGCTGGGCAACACTTGTGGATCCTGCATCTTTGCTGCAGAGGTACAGCCAAGAACTTCTGGCATCACTCCTGCTGACTTGAGCCGAGGCTAAGGCCTGGCTGTTTCTGCTAGGTAGTGCCACCACCACTGATTAGAGTTTACTGTCTGGAACCTACTGAACTGGACTGCTGGTATATCCAGAAGTGTTTCTGAGTGGATCAAGCTGTAGCTGCCAGTCTGTAAACTGCTTGCTTGGTGGTGCCTTTGGAGGTGAGTCAGAATAAGGAATTGGATCCTCTGGAACAGAAGTTACAGTTTGTGAACCACCATGTGGGAGGCTGGGAATCAAACTTAGATCTTCCGTAAGTGTTTTTTTAACAACCGAGCCATCTCTCCATCCCTGGATTCTGTTTTCTAATTCAGTCTGTCAGTCTGTGTCTTTTTATTTGGGGAATTGAGGCCTTACCTCTGAGGCTTTTATTTGACCTTCTAAATTTTTTCATTTTCAATTTTATCTTGAGTTTTGGTTTTCTGTTTCTGCTTTCATGTCTTGCAATGTTTTCATTGTTTCTTTCCACTGTTTATGTTTTCGTGGTCTTCACTGAGGCATTTATTCACACCCTCTTTTAACATACTTATACTTGGTGGTTTGAAGCCCCTGTCTGTGTGTCAGTTAAATTTTATTTCTCAAGCCTACTGCAGTAGATTTGTTTGTTTCTGGAGGGACAATCCAAATGTTTACTGTTTATATTTGTGGTTTGGGGCTTGAATCTAGGTATCTGCAGTAAGGATATTTGAGGTGTTTCTTAGTTCTTAGTGTCTTTCTGGTCTTGTCTTTTTTGGTGGGTGTTCCATGCTTTGGTTGGTGTTGCCATGTCTGAATCCTAGTTAATTGTGCTGGTGTATGATCCCTGATTGAGAGTGATTTTTGTGGGTTTGGTCAGCAGGACACAAAGATGGGATAGGAGGAAAGGCCGGGAAGTACAGTCTGGAGGGTACAGTGAGACCCTGGGTCCATACCAAGAGAGCTGATAATACCTCTGCATGAACTGTTAGTGGTCTTCTGTCTCCACACTGATGTCAGGGAATTGCTAGCTCTTTTGCTGAATTTGGTTTTGTAGTGTTTGCCATTCTTTGAATTTTAAGGACATTTGAATTGTACTATTAATAGCTTCCCATTAAGTTTATACTTGTAGGGCTGAGCATTGTGAGTCATTCCCAAGAGGAAAAAAAAATAGGAAGTGTGGTAGAAGTCTTCCCCAGGAATACTAGAAGGAATATTTATAGTCTTTAGCATGCTGGAGAATGGTATAATGGTATAGGTTGTGAGCTTGGCCAGATGCATTTTTCTTTCATTGTTACCAGAAATAGTCACCCATCCAAGTGGCAAATTTAGGAGAGGAAAGGGAGAGCAAATCATGTGAGTGAAATCGCCTTATTATTTGGGGGTGATGGAAATTATATATATGAAGCCTTTTCACAGGCTAAGCAGGGTAGAACGCTGCTGTTAGCGCTGCGTGTCGGTGTGGGCTACTGCTGACTAGGTCACTAAGTACCATCACTGGGCTGGGAGTTCTGTTTATGAGAGTCCCAAAAGGTTTCTTACTTAGAGAATGCAGTGGCTAAAAGGTTGTGATATTTACATGTCATTTGACAACAGCAAAGTGATGCTAACCCGTGCCCTCAGCCTATAGGAAGCTACGGTGTAAGGTGACAACCAAGGCAGAGTAGTTTCTACCTTTTTCAGTTTGAATTGAACTGTGAACAAAAAGCGGACCAGCCCTCGGCTGCATGTACTTCAAGAGAACCGTGAATGCTCCACACAAAATCTGAACTACCTTAAAGCCTGCAGTCCAGTCCTGGGCATATACACAAAGGACCCTATGTTGCAGGGTTATCTGTACCTCAAGTTATCACTGTGTAGCCAGGAAATAAAAACCAACCTAGTCTAACAGATAAATGTGTCATGAGAGTATGTTACACATATAGTGTGGAATATTATTCAGCTGTAAAGAAAAGTGAAATTACAAAATTTGAAGGAAAATGTATGGACTTTAGAATATGTAATATTAAGTATGATCAGACAATCTCAGAAAAACAAAACATACACGTTTCCCCTCTTGCTGATTCTTTAACATGAACTTGAAATATGACAAAGTCAAGAGAGTAAGTGTACTGGTTAACATATTTACTTCTGCTTTTGGATAAAAGCTTTTATAAAATTTTAATTTCCTTAATGTGCAACCTAAATGTTAAAGTTGGTTGAATCATTGGGAGAAGACTGTAATCTCAGGTCAGGGATCTGGAAAAGCATTGTTGGGTTTTTTGCTTATTTATTTGGTTTTTTGGTTTTTTTTTTTGTTTCATCCACTCAAATTGTCATTCATTTAGTAGTGTTAGACAACTTGAGAAAGCTAATGGTGGGGACAAGAGTGCTGTCAGGAAATTATTAGTTAAGGAAAGTGCTATTACTCGGTTTTTATGTCACCTTTGTTTTGTCCTTCCTCCTCCGTATGCTAGGAAACAAACCAGAGGCCTTGTGCATGCTGCCTGGGCAATCGCTCTACCACCAAAACATATTCCCAACTCAGATTATTCACTGTTCACAGTCATACCTGGTTCATGTCCCAGTGGTCCTTGGAGAATTTGAATTGGGTTAGCTGAAAAATGTCCACGTAAAGTCAATTAAAGGATAGGTTTTATAGTTGAATATCTATCAAAATTAAGCTTCTTTATCACATTTGTAAAATTTGACTTCAGCAGCTGATCTGTGGTACATGTCTGTTTTTATGACATGGTAGTCCCAGTTAAGGATGAATTAGTCCCTCAGTGACATTATATCTATACAAATCTTTTTGTCATGTCATGTGTAGCAGTGTGCATATGTGCTTTTTTTTCTTCCTTCTGAAAGTATTGGGACTCAGTGGTGAGCCCTTGTTGATCTTCCAGAAGACCTGGGCTTAGTTCCCAGCACTCACATGATAGATTAAAACTGTAACTCCAGTTGTAGGGGCTCCAGTGCCCTACTTTGGCCTTGGAGGGTACCTGACATGCACATGTTCATAGTACATGGGGAACACACACACACACACACACACACACACACTAAAAGTCAATCTTAAAAAAGACTGCAAGAGCCGGGCGGTGGTGGCGCACGCCTTTAATCCCAGCACTTGGGAGGCAGAGGCAGGCGGATTTCTGAGTTCGAGGCCAGCCTGGTCTACAGAGTGAGTTCCAGGACAGCCAGGACTATACAGAGAAACCCTGTCTCAAAAAACCAAACCAAACCAAAACAAACAACAACAAAAAAAAGACTGCAAGAACCTTAAGAAATATCTGTGGTTTCTGGTTTTGTTTCTTTTGTGTATTTTTGTTGTTGCAGTGCTAGAGTTTGAACCCAGAACCCGTTTATTTGTGTAAATAAGCACTCCATCACTGAGTTGTGTAAATAAGCACTCCATCACTGAGTTGTAACCACAGCCTCTATGTTTGCTGGTTCTTAATGCTAAACTGAGTAGCATAGAGTCTGACCAAGGTTTAGAAATAAGAGATATCAGGTCCATGCTGAAGTGGCACAGCAGGTAAAGGTGCTTGCACCAGGCCTCACCTGGGTTCAGTGCCCTCCATCCCAGGGTGGAAGGAAGGAAAGGACTTCATGGACTGTCCTCTGACTTCCACATGATGGTTATGATGTGAGTAAAGAATGGAAGCATAATAAATGGGAGAGTGTAATTTAAAAAGCAAGAGGCTCCCCTTCAGAATTTAGGTTAATTTACAAATATTCTTGCTTAATAGGAAGAAGGGTGGCTCAGAGTGATTTAGATGTGTATCTCAAGGCTTACGCTCCAGAGTGTGGCCCTCTTCAAATCCAAGTGTGTTATGTGACATGCCAGAGCCATTATACTGTAATACCTTATTGAAGAAGTAATTATCAAACTTCATATGATTCCTTTTGTGTTTGCATCTCCTAATGTTGATGTTACCACAGCCTCCCACAAGAGGGCAAACTAGACCCTCTTTTCTCATGCTAGATGTCAGCCATGCCCTGACTACCCTTAAAACCTTTTTCTGTTGCCTTAGGTGGGCGGTGTCAAACCGAGAAATGCTCATAGCCCAAAACAGCTCCTTGGAATTTAAGCTACACCGACTATATTTTATTAGCTTGTTAATGGGTGGAACTACAAATCAGCGAGAAGCCTTACAATATGCGAAAAATTTCCAGCCATTTGCCCTAAATCATCAAAAAGGTGAGTCTGGAGTCAGACCTCTCTTTTCCTTTGTCCACTGGGAGGGAACATGGGCAAGGTGGGGAGAGTACAAGAAGTTGAGACAGTCTGTGTGTAGCCCAGGCTGGTCTCAGACTTGTGATCCTTAGGTCAGCCTCCAGAATGCTAGGAGCACATACAGATGCACACCGCCAGCATGGCTTGAGGCAGAAATCTTAGTGTGGAGAGCCAGTAGCCAACCCAGTAGCTCCTTGTGTCCCTCATACGTATCTGCTAATGGCCAAAACTGTTGAGATACCTGGTGGTTAGGAACTCTTGAATGTAAGGACACTGACAAGACCAAGGTGTGGCTTGCTCCTTGGCCACTCCCCCCTCACCACATGGTGCTGCCACACATGTAACACATATGGCAGTGTAAGACTAGAATATCTACGTTCACTGTTCTCAATGCTTTTCTTTTCCTTTTTTTGTTTTTCTTTGTGGGTTTTTGTTGTTGTTGTTGTTGTTGTTTTTTCCCCCGAGACAGGGTTTTTTTGTATAACCCTGGTTGTCCTGGAACTCATTCTGTATACCAGGCTGGCCTCAAACTCAGAAATCTGCCTGCCTCTGCCTCCCAAGTGCTTTCTTTGTTTTTTTGTTTTTTTTTTTTTTTTTTTTTTTTTGTTTTGTTTTTTCTTTTCTTATCCTCTCTATGCTGAATCCTTAATTAAGAAGGAGGACTTGTGCCGGGCGTGGTGGCGCACACCTTTAATCCCAGCACTTGGGAGGCAGAGGCAGGCAGATTTCTGAGTTTGAGGCCAGCCTGGTCTGCAGAGTGAGTTCCAGGACAGCCAGGGCTACACAGAGAAACCCTGTCTCGGAAAAAAGAAAAAAAAGAAAAAAAAAGAAAGAAAGAAAGAAAGAAAGAAAGAAAGGAGGAGGACTTGCGATCATGCTTAGGGACATTTACATTATTTTAGGATATGTCATGAGGTGGAAATGTTCTTAGCTTTCTCAACCTGTTCACAAATAAATGCTGTTTTAGACGTGTGTGCACACCTTCATTTTGCTGGTGCTTTTTCTTTTAGACATTCAGGTATTGATGGGAAGCCTCGTGTACCTGAGACAAGGGATTGAAAACTCACCATATGTTCACCTACTTGATGCAAACCAGTGGGCTGACATCTGTGACATCTTCACACGGGATGCTTGTGCCCTCCTGGGGCTCTCCGTGGAGTCACCTCTCAGTGTCAGGTGTAGTAATGGGCCCTGGTTGCTCTGAAATGGGCACTATATTGGGTAACTTTTCCTGTTGCCTTTATGATTAAACCAGTAGATTGTGTTGTCTTTTGGGAGATGTGTATAGTTGGTACTTCAAGTGCTTGCTACAGATGGAATGACACAGTTTAGGTTAGCAGTTCTCCAAATGTGACCTGGGAACCAGGGAGTCGGAAAACCCTTTTCCACTGCTGACATTTGCACAGATGATGCACAAACAGAAGTAAGTTAAATGTCAGGGTCTGTGTTGTGGGGACATTGGTGCCAGCCTCAGCAGGTATTTGCAGTAGCTCCTCACTAACATGCTGGCTGCCTAGCACATGCTTGCTGAGCTTGGCAGTACTTTGGGTAGGCAGCAGATACTTGTTTTAAATTGATATTTGGGTCTGTATCTTTTTAGTATTCTCTGTGACACAATAGGGCATTTACATAAAGCATTTAGTTTCTTGCACAGTATTATGCTTGTCTTGAGACAAAGTACCTGTGTGTTGAGTTATGAACTGTCTTGTTGCAGAATACAGTTTTTACTTAACTTAATTTGTCAGACACTTCAATTTATTGTGATTTTAAATGAATCAATCATTACATTTTAATTTCTAACATTAAGTGATCTAATCCATGAAAACCAAACCACAGTTTATTCACATTCTGGGTTTTGACAGTTATTTTTCCAAGTGAATGAAGAAGCTTGTCACACTAAAGGAAGCAGACACATAAAGTCAAGACTTTAGACTAAAGCTAAAGTTTGGTTCTGAGCTTGTAGAGTCTTCTCTGATGAGACTGTTGAAGACATCGTAGTTTAAAAAATACTGTAAACTGGAGGGAAAACTTTGGAATGGTTAATTCCTATATATAACCTTGCATAGTCATAGTGAAGAGAAGACAGGCTCAGAAGAATCTCCTCCCCTTTAACTGGTAAAGCACAAAGCACTGTGTATGGAGGCACACTGGCATTTAGGCCTTGTACTGTCTTCACCCTTCCTTGAACCAATGAGATTTGTGCTGGTGATGGCTCTTCCCTCTCATCACAGAAGGCCAGAGCTACCTCGCTTCTGATAGGCAAGCTAATTATTTTTTTTTATTACTGAGGAATTAAGTGGAAATTAAACGTCCTATCAGAAAACAATCTTTTTAAAGCTTGCTCTTTTTCTTCATTTCTCCCACACTGGCTAGGGTTATGTGGTAGCACTAGAGTTTTGTGTTTTATTTGTAAAGAGGATTGCATTTTAGTAATTACAGGAAATATAGCTGAGGACTGGGAGTGGGAAGATGGGGAAGAAAATGAATTTAGCTTTCTTTTAGAGGAACAGCTGCTCTGCACTCTGTCCACTTGCCAGGCTCTGTGTTGGCTTAGCATCCCTGGGGTTGGCTCTGAGCTGTAGGGTTAGCATCCCTGGGGTTGGAACTGATGCTTCCTCTTTTGCCCTCAGTTTCTCAGCAGGTTGTGTGGCGCTGCCTGCACTAATTAACATCAAAGCTGTGATTGAGCAGAGGCAGTGTACTGGAGTTTGGAACCAGAAAGACGAATTACCTGTGAGTCCAATTGATAATTTATTTACCCTTCCTGCCCTAGAAGATGAATGTTTTAAATGTATTTATCGTGCCATTTAACCAGAAAATACTATTGTAGCTATTCAACATGGGTTTGTTTGTTTAAGTTTGTTTCTGTGTTTGTTTTAATGCACATAACATGAATGAAGCATAAGGTTGGGAGTAAATCTCAGTGGAAGGCCGTTCGCTTAGCAGGCTTGAGGCTTTGGATCTAGTCTCCAGCACCACTCTAAAAAGGGAACAAGTCAGTTAACTAGTTCAAATAGGGATGAGGGAGGTGATGGTACATACTAATTCTAGCTCTCAGAAGGGAGAGGCAGGAAGATAGATGTTTGTGAGTTTGAGACCAGCCTGGCCTACATATAAGATCCAGGGCAACCAGGGCCTCTTAGTGAGACACTGTCTTAACAACAAAAAATGTTGAGGGACTTTAACCTGCAATTATCATTTCTGACACAATTATGTCACAGATGCCAGAGGGTTAAATTAATAAGCCTTTGGCATTAGTTTCTTTTTTACCACACCTAAATACAGATTTGTCTGTAGTTAGCTTGTTCTTTCAGCTGTAAGCCTGTTAGTTGGTTGTACCAACTACAGCGGCTTGTTGAGCATGCTTGTGATTAGAGGCACAGGTGCCTTCTCAGTGCTACCTGTGGTCAGGACACAAGCCACACTGTACTCTACTGCTGCTGCTTGAGCAAAGGACAACACTACTTCTTAAGCACATGCCCAGCCTCTGACAGGTTTTTGATCTTCTGTGAGTATCTCTGAAATACGCACACTGCAGTAGAGTAATGTGTCGGATCCTAACTGACAGCGTGCACTTGGTGGGAAAGAGAGCAACAGGAGGTAGTGGTTGGTGATCTTTCCTCAGCAAAGATTTGTATGCTGTTGGCTTTTGTGTGTCCCCCCCCCCGCCCCTTTTTTCTTTTTTGGGGGGTCAGGGGATACTCTTACTGTGTAGTCCATTTTGGGTTTCCTCTGATCCTCCTGGGCACTGGGTTTACAGGTATGTCTCACCATTTTTGCACTACTGTGGTTTGGACTCAGATCCTTGTGCGTGCTGAATTCCTTCCCCTTTGTCAGCTTTCTTTAAAGAACCTCATTAATTGACTTAAGTCTATGTGTCTCTGGTTGGCACAGAACTCATTTTGTCTAGATTGTATCGATCAGACTGGCCTCAAATTCAGAATCCCCTTTTTCTGCTGGGATTAAAGGTGTGTGCCACCACATCTGGCAGTAATGGACTTTTCACAAGAGCTGTTGTGGATTGGGAAGGAAGGGAGACAATGTATTTGTGTAGGCTCTGGTATGCAGCAGCTGGTCTACTAGATAATTTCAAATTTTTACATGATTGGATTTATTTGTGGCAAAAACACAATGTTGATATCATGCCATGAACTTTTAATGTGAACAGATGACAAAAAATCCTGTTGAGATTTAACTTAAGCAGTATTGGTGTCATAAGTCAGTAATTCCAGATACTTGGGAGGCTGAGGCAAGAGGATTTTACACTCAAAGCCTACCTGGGCAACTTATGGAGATCCTATCTCAAAAAGCAAAAAAAGGGGGGCACATGCACACAAGGGGTGGTGGTTGGGATGTAGGATGGGGTGCTAGACTAAAACTTGCCTAGCCACATGCAAACCCCTACATTGGACTCCAGCACTGGGGGTGAGGGGGACAAAATTTTGCTTACCTCCCTGCTTCAGGCTTTCTCTAGACCATTTTATACAAATTACATAGGAAACTCAGATCTGAAGTCACCCAGAGGTAACGATATTTAGACTGCCCTTGGAGGAGTTGTTGTGCTGAATTTATCACCTAACCAAGCACGTCTACAGAACAGTCAGGCTGTCTGCCTCTGCGCTCGGTATATGTTCTGATGGAATTACAAGGTATTTAGGCCGGCGTGTGGCTTAGTGGTGGGCTAGGCTGCCTGGTACCACCAAAAAAAGATACTTAACTTCTGAAGCATCATGTTTGATTTTCTCAGATCTCAGATTTCAGTTTGAAATGCAGTGTTGTAGTCTTGCAGATCAGAGATTTAACGAGCCTTTGTTAATTTCTCTTTTTTTGAACAGATTGAAGTGGACCTTGGTAAAAAGTGCTGGTATCACTCCATATTTGCCTGTCCCATTCTTCGTCAGCAAACAACAGATAACAATCCACCCATGAAGTTGGTTTGTGGTCATATTATATCAAGAGATGCCCTGAATAAAATGTTTAATGGTAGCAAGTAAGTGTCTAACTTCCTAAACATTAAATCGATCTGTCTCGCAGGAAGTAAGATGTAATAAGGATAAATGAATGCATCCAAAATCTTCTATATTGTTTGGTTTTTGTTTTGTTTTGTGAGACAGGGTTTCCTTGTATAGCCATGGCTGATCTGTAGGCTAGGCTGGCCTCAATCTCAGACATTTGTCTGAGTACTGGGATTAGTGTGTAACACTGTGCTCAGCCATAACTAGATTTAGAAATGACTTTTCTTAACTAGTCATAGAAAGTGAATTGCATCTAATCTCTTTGGTTCGTTTAAACTGCTCAAGGATTTGGTAATTAGACTTGTAAATGTGCTCTGATCCTTGTGTGGCCCTCCCTCCAAGGCTTTAAGAGTAGGCTTCTGTGTTCCACTTCCCTCACTTAGGGCTGTGTTGTGGAGCTATTTTTATCTGCTACAAACGAGCCCTTTGTGATTGTTGTTAAAGTTACACAGTGGGGCATGCTTATAATCCCAGCACATGAGTGGTAGAGGTAGGAGGACCCAGAATTCAAGATTATCGCAACTATACAGCAAGTTAGAGGGGTCATCTTGAGCTACATGTGATTGTCTTAACCTACTTTTGCCGCCCTCCCCATCAGCGTAGACTACTCTGTAGTGTGGAAATGGAGTTATTTAGCCAATTTCCCCCTGTTGAATACAGTGCAGAGTGTGTTGTCCATATGTGACAGTTACTACCAGTGTAATTATGGTTCAGAGTGCATAGACATTTGTAATTTTTACAGATAATGAGCCCAATTTAAAACAAAACAGATCTCAAAGACATTCTAGCTTAGACAGTTAGGGTAGTCTTCACTGATGTTGGTTCTGGCCCCATTGTGGGAAGACCCTTTCCTGGGGGGGCTGTTGCTAAAGAAAGTGTTTATACCATTCCCAGACCTCAGAAACCCTGGCAGTACAGATCATTGGTCACAAGGAACTATTGTTCTTTGTCACTGAAAGGCATGTGGGCTGTTGTTGATACTGGCTAGTAGTTCACAATAGATTTGCTCTCCTAGAATAGATTATACAGCCACACATATGAAATTCATTTAGGGACAGGTGCAATATAAACATCAGTGGGCGGGGACTAGATTACTTCTGAAACTCAGGAATTGGCTTTCAAAAAATTGTCTATTTTACCTGCAAAACAGTTGTCACCAATTACTAAATATCAAAGAGGCTTTCAGGATAAGATCTGACTTAGGTGTTGTTTTCTGTAACCCTTCAAAGCTTGGCTGACAGTTCTATGTAGAGCATAGTCAATCCTCCAGGCAAAATAAACACATAAGCTTTGCTTTTGCACATATTGTAGGTGTGAATACAGGTGTTAAAATGTATTCTATATCTGGGTTTAGTGCTGATACTATTCTTTGTCTCAATCTTTTCTATCTTATATTTAGATTAAAATGTCCATATTGCCCAATGGAACAGAGTCCAGGAGATGCCAAACAGATATTTTTCTGAAGAATGAGTTTGTTTGCAATTTGTAAGTGAAACTGAATTATGGGTACATTCGAGACAAGAGTGTTCCATTGACTGCAGCCATCCAATCCAAGGACTGCCCGTTCATAAGTTATGCTCCAGAAGCTGCCGACTCGCTCATGTTCACAGAGGGAGTGCTCCAGATGGGTATTACACAGGGCTTTATTCACTCTTGGTCTTCGTTTCTGATCAAGTAAACACACCAGCAGTTGTCATTCAGTGCAGGTTTTTGTACTTACTATATGGTGATTTTTTTACTTAAAAGCAGAAACAGAAGTTGACCTTCCTGACATGTGTTTAATATTCCTCCTGCTTTTACAAGTTCTGACATTTCCTTGATAATTGTAAGCTTGAGAGTGTTTGTGGAAGAACTTTCTTCTTATGTAGACATAATTAAATGAAAAGTCTTCATAGGAGTTTGACAAATTGAATTGTGGTTATAAAATGAATTTGCTTTTTTTTTTTTTTAATGTTGTTTTGTTTTTCTTTTTTTGGCCTAAGGAAGAAAGCTGTGATAAATTCCAAATTTGCATAGCTTTTTGATGTTTTGCTCTGCTCCAGCTCTTGCTTCAGAGTCAGCACACCTGCATTTGAGTTCTAAGTTCTGTCTGTAGCCCAGCAGGCTGCCTGTTTAAAATCCCATATCGAATTTAGCAGGCTGATATGAGAACGAAATAGATATTTGGGGGGGGGGGTGTTGTTATTGTTTATTTGTTTGTTTTGCTTTTATTACCAAGAGGTGCTTTTTAATAAATGGTATTCTGAAGTTAGGATGTTACTAATTTGATATATGGTTTCACAGTCTTAGCACATTGTCCTTTGAAATCTGCCTTTAAGACTTGGCTAAGTATCACGTTAGTTATCATCACAGATACGCAGTGTTCTGCATGTGTATATAAGTATGTGCACCAGCATCAAGCATTGTGTAGATGGAAGGGAAGAAGCATGTTCCATTCGAAATGCAGTTGCCAGTCTCTTCACTCCAGGTCCTTAAGGGTGGACGCTAGCAACCGTCTGTGTCGTGGATCTCTTTTACTGTGTTTTGAGTTTAATGAGTACATTGTTCATGCCTCTCTTCTGCAGTGTCTCATCTCACTGACTGTGAACCTGTATATTAATCAAATGGCTACAGATAATGATATTTTCTTTTGTGAGGTCTCTTCATTTAATGCACTGCCCAGAAAAAGCCGTGTGTAAGAGTTATTCTTTGTATGAGGAACTAACTACATGGAAAAGACTTCTGTGGACATCATTCTGACTTAAACCCATGAAATACTTCATCTTGAGAAGAGTGCTGTGTGGAAATCACCAAATATCTTACAACTTTATTTCATCTGATGTAGATCTGACCATCAACATGAGAAAACTGTCATGAGAAAATGAAAAACCGTAAACACAGAAACAACAAGAAACGTGACTCTTCTTAATGTAAACTACGGACGGATGGACTACGGTTTAAGGGAATGGGGATAACAGCTTTGGTGCTAAGTTAATTAGAAATGGCCAGCATTCACAGTTGATGGTCTGGGCTAGCCTGGACCTGGACGGTCTCTCCTGAAATGTTTACCTAGGAGAGTTGGTATTTACTTGTGAAGGGAAAGAATGATATTGCAGGAAAACTTAAGAAATGAGCACGTGGTCAGTTTCGTGGTGATGGCTACTGTGTACTGTGTAGGTTACCTGGGTCAAGATTGGTCCAGCTCAGAGTGCATGCTTTGTTCATACTCAAGCCGGCCTCACAATGGCTTGTGCTTCACTGTCAGGATACTCTGTAAAGTCCCTCATGCCCCATGAAGCAGGGAAAGAACAGAGGTGCCTCTGGACTCCAGGAGAAAGGCATAGTGCCAGGCAGTATCCTGTGGAGGGAGGGAAGGTATAAACTTGTTTACTATGGATTTTTTTTTTCCCCCCTTTGAATTAAATTCTAGAGTGTCAGGCTTTTTTTTTTTTTTTTTTTTTTTTTTTTTTTTTTTTTTTTTTTTTTTTGACTTTGTTATTTCTAAGTCAAATTTAGTTTTTAGGTTTCTTTTTTCCCCCCATAACTTATTCTTACCTTCCCACCTCAAGCATCTATATGACATTTAGACGTCACATAAAGCTTATGTAATACAGACATGCTCGTGAGGTTGGTGGAAAACACTTTTCGAAGCAAGACCCTTCACACAGTTGGCTCAGGCCATTTTAAGGATGAAGGCTCTGCCTAATCCTCCTGGTGCTGGGCATCTCTTTGACAGTCTCTTGTGAAGCTCGTGACACTTTAAAAAGAACGAGCTTTAACAAGTATTTGATGTTACAACTTCCTCTGTGAGGTCCTGTAGTCCCAGTGGGCAGGCAGGACAAGGGCCCAGAACTGAAACTTGATCTTAAAATTTACCATGGAAATGAGGTCTTAGGCTCTTCTTTAAATGTGTGTACTTTATCTGTGAGAGACTGATTGTAGCAGAAGTGGATTCAGAGAAGACAGACCTTGACCAAAGATGCTGAAATACAATATTGGGATCCTTGTGCTCTAGAACCATGCCATCACTGGTGTCACGCTCATGCTGCATGCAGGAGGATGCCATCTGTCTCTTTGAGCCTTATAGAGAAGGTAATGCTAGAGGAAGACTATCAGTCACACAGGTAACAGTCACTGCAAACAGCTGTACTGTGGCTTCTCTGAGAGCTGTTTTCTTTTCTGGTTGTGGACAAGGCTGCCTTAGGACTCTGCTAAACCAATAAAACCTTTAGATTCTGGTGTAGCCAGAGCCTCTCCACAGTGGCTAAGGTTGTCATTGATCTTTTTCTCCTTTGTGTGATCATCACAGATGCCATTTCTGTTTTATTGATGATTATATGAGACTTTTAATACATAAATGAACGGGTATTGGTGCCTCTTTATTTTTAAAATTTTGAAGAAAAAGAGCCACCTCATATTCATAGAGTGTGTATTTTGTGAGTGTGTGAGCATTTGATTGAAAATAAGAAAGTTATTAAGAAATTTTTTGTTTTACTTTTTCCACAGCAGCTAATGTGTAGGAAGACATTAAACCCACACCAAATCATGAGGGGATGAGGATCCCCCCAATATTTTTCTTTAGGTCACCAATCCCACAGGCTGTGCAGCTTGGATCCCTATGTTTATGCTATGTTTCCACCTCAGTGCTGTCAGCCTTTGGGACAGTGGCTATCAAAAGCCAAGAGCTCTTGGTTTATCTGCACAGTATAAGCTGCTGATAGACTACACTAGCCCTCTGGTTTCCCAGCTCAACCTCTCATACAGTGTACTGACAGGCTGCGTTGTCTGTTTAGTCAGCCAGCTCGGCTTATCTTCAGGGAAAGTATGGAGGCATGGTTTGTTTTGGTTCATCTCCAGGATGTATACAGTGAAGACAAACCAAATACTTTTCACCATTGAACTGTCTGTATGTTATCTTTGGTAACACTAGAATACTGTAGTCTTGGAGAACACACAGAATCACATACAAGGCTTGGTGTTTCATAAGCACGCCAGCTGAGTTGTATGTGGTACTATAGTGTTTACCATAACCAGGTACAGGCTTCATGAATTTTTCATACTGAATTACAATTGAGTAGATACCAAAAACAGAGTGGCAAATGTATTTTAGTAGCAGATGAGGCAATTAGTTTTGGGGTGAATTTTTCACTGTTGATTTTACTTTAAGATGTAGCAAGAGAAAGTTTTGTTTTGAAGGCATTTTTAAAGCTGTAGCAGGCATATGCTTCATTTACTCCCAAAGAGGCAGCCGCAGCTAGACTCGCTTACAGCACATGCTTTGCTCCGTGGTATGGGTGGGCACCTACACTTTCAGTAGCATCTTAAACTACTCACAGCCAGGCAGGGTGGGCTTCTGTAGGATTTAGTGCCTCAACTTTTCTTTTGGGAAGGGGCTGGAGTGAATGTACTGGGTATGGGAGGGAAGCAGAAGGAAACAGGACTGTGAGTGAGTGTGCATGTGTGGAAATTCATCGTAGTCCTCGAAGCTAGCGAGCGACCGCTGCTGGCCGTGCTTCACTCATGACTGCAGCGTGCATGTATCTCTTCGCCGTGTTTTCTAACCTTCACCAAGGATTCATCAGATCATCTTGCTCAGATGGCTCAGGATTGTATTCCTTTGGCTTAACCCCGTGCTCCTGGGTTCTATGGTGTTTCTATAATTATGAATAGTGTTGCACTGTAATCTATCATATAGAGCTATATGTATGGAACTTTTTGATCAGTTTTTTAAGAGATGTATCCTGTTTGCAAAGGCACAATAAAATTGCATCTTCTAGATTATAGGCAATAAAGATAACAATAAACCTTATTTAACAAATCAGACTGGTACTCTCTGCTTATTTAATTTGGTGAGGGAGGGAGGATGTCTAACATATCCAGTAGTTTCAGGGAGTTCATTTTAACTTAACTCTGATATCTTTAATTTATAAATTTCGGACTGATAAAATAGAGTTTTGGAAAACTATACGAGATGCTTTGTTGATGTGTGTATTCCTATGTAAAACATGGCTTCTTCTGTGTATATTTTTTAAAAATTAAAGACTTGCACATTTAAAAAGTGTTTTTGTGGATCCAGTTTGTGAACTTATCAGCTGACAGAAGAAAGCAGAGTGAGAAGAGAAAGCAAGTCCCTTTCTGCATCTGCCTGTGTCTGCATGCACTGAGGGAACGGAAGGGACTGATATCTCCTGTCAACATCTTAACACCAGCAATGTGAGAAGAGGTGGCTGGGCACCTTCTAGATTTGAGATGCTTCCTGTTTGCTCTCCCTTTTGCCTGTTCTGTGCTCTGTCCAGAGTAGAACAGATTGCTGGGGTTGGGGAATGGGGGGTGGGGTGGGCACCTCAGCACTGCTGGTCCTCGATGAGAAACTAATGCCATCTATACAGGAAAAGAGTGTATGTTCATTTTGTCTAGTTTTTAAAGAGACAGACTGTTACCAAGGAAGAATCTTCTCTCATGAAAAAGCCCCCACAGGCATCCTGGCTGTTGGGTAGTCTTCCAGTGCAGTCTTGGTGTCTGTCCTCATTTGTTTTCTATTGCTATTACAAGCAACATGACTAAAAGCAGTTTGCTCACAGGCCCGTCTGTTGGAGGCAGTTCCTCGGTTGAGGTTTCCCCGTCACATTGACAAGAACTAACCGGTACAATATTACTGAGGGGAAAAAACTAAACAACCATTGGTTGACTTAAAAATTACTGACTGGGAGTAGTGTTACATGTCTAGGCAACGCGTTAGCAGCTTTTGCCACATTATGATAACAGCTGAAGGACGTGTGTCAGAAACTCACTTCACTTGAATCTGCAGGTGTCGATGGTGACTGAAGTTGACAAGGTGCTTAGCATGTCTTCCTTCATATTCCATCCATTTCCTTACTGCACCAACCTTTGGGTTGGGTCAGATTCTACTACCCACCAACCACCATGACTAAACACAGGCCATGACAGTAGGAGGAAAAAGTAACAGGGCCGGGAGAGATGCCTTGGTGTTTTAAGAGCACTTGATATTCTTACAAAAAAAAAAAAAAAAAAAAAAAAAACCCCAAGCACTCTAGTTTCAGAGGATCTGATGCCTTCTGACCTCTGTACATACGGTGTACATACATGTGGTGCACATGTATAATGCAGGCCGAACACTCGTATCTTCTTCAAAAGTAATTCTTGAGTTCCTAAAAGATCTCCATGCTGAAAAGACATGAATGGCTATCCCTTTGGTTGGCCCATCTCCCTTACTGCTAGCCTTTAGCTGTGACCACCATATACCCCAGGAGTGGGGAAGCTAAGTCATGTGCAAAGCTGCCTCTTCATTCCGTGGCCACTGAATAAAGCCTTTATGCCCAACACTCATCTCAGACTTTGGTTTCCTATGGGATATGCTTTGGTGCCTGTATATGTTAGCAGTATCTGGGAAGCTGGGTCCCTCCCAGTCACATTTGGAACTTACCATCCAGGTGGTGTAGGTAAAACGAGGCATCTCATTTCTCCTTAGGCCAAGGTCTTATGATATGCAGGGGTGCCCTTAGTTACTTAGGGCTCAGATTCCTAGGAATAACTGTCAACAAGGGGTTACTGTTTACCTTGGAAAGTGATTAAGGTGGGGAGACCATGGGGACTGGAGAGATGGCTCAGTGGTTAAGAGCACTTGATGCTCTTCCAGAGGACCTAAGTTCAGTTTACAGCACCCACATTAGTGGTTACTGTGTTACTATCACCGAGGGGGAAAAGATTTATGATGGTTTGTATATGCTCGACCCAGGGAGTGGCACTATTAGAAGGTGTGGGCTTTTAAGACCTTCATCCTAGCTGCCTGGAAGCCAGTCTTCCACTAGCAGCCTTCAGATGAAGACAGAACTCCCAGCTCCTCCTGCACCATGTCTGCTGGATGCCGCCATGCTCTTGCCTTGATACTGGACTGAACCTCTGAACCTGTGAGCCAGCCCCAATTAAACGTTGTCCTTATAAGAGTTGCCTTGGTCATGGTGTCTGTTCACAGCAGTAAAACCTAAGACATTCTTCCTGGAGTAGTTTATACCAAGAGTGAGCCCAAATTTGAATTCTCCACTTCTTTTTGTCTTTGGTCCCTTACAAAAGGCTTTGCTTTATCTTTATTGAACAGCATGGGGAACATGGTGTGGGAAAGCAATAAAGAATCTCTTTAATTTTTTACTAGAGTTCACAAGGAAAGAAGTTACTTTATGAACCCTATTGACCCAGACTATCACTCAGATTCACAAAAATTAATTCTAACAACAGGATATAACTGGTGACTCCCAACATTTATGGTGGATTTGATTTTATTATTGCTTTTAATCTTACTACTTTCAGCAAATGGTTATAACACACATTTATTCTGGGTCAGGGGCATAGAAAATGCAGTTTTAAGATTAAGCTGCATTTAGCATAGATTGTAAACTGACTTCTTGGAGGTCTAATGCATAGTGAGGTTGGCTGCATTGTTTCCTTAAAGGCTAGTTAAACTGAAGCAGTCTTGCTCTCGGGCATACAGGCTGGCCTCGAACTCAGAAATCCGCCTGCCTCTGCCTCCCAAGTGCTGGGATTAAAGGCGTGCGCCACCACCGCCCGGCATAAATTCAGTTTCTGAAAGCAATAGATTTTTAAAAAAAAAGCTATAACCATCTTCAACAACCACCAACTCCAGCTTCAGGGGTGGGGGTGGGGCACCCACGGGCACTCATACACTAAATAAAAAAATTCTGGAGAGAAAAGTACAAGTTCACTTCTTCAGTATCTATTGTCCTGGGATCGTGGTTGTAGACCAATAAACTTTGTAAATATGTGTTTCTTCTTTTGAGATAGAGAACAGTACTACCTTTTACAAGTGGGGGCACTTGGATACCAAGAAATGAAGTCACTTGCAAGAGAATACACATTCAAATAATGAGCCAGGAAACAGGTTGCATTCTTTAGCCCCTGCCTTGTTTCCTTGATTCTCTTCTGTGGAGACGGGTGTGCCTCAGGTTCTCAAACTACTGGGAGGATTTGAGCTCTGGCAGAGGGGCAGCAGGTAGAAAAGGGAGCCATCTACTACTGGGCAATGGTTCAGGGAATTTTTACCAGCAGACTCGAGGCTTTCTAAGGATGGAAGCTCTCTTCAGAGCAGTTTAAAAACTAGAGAAAAGAATTTTCTTTGATGTTTCCTTATACAGAAAGTGTGCGCGTGCGTGCGTGCGTGTACGTAACTTGTATTCTGTTGTAATTGTTCTCTCTGAGGCTTACTGCTTCCATCTGCTAACCTAGGCCTACCTAGTCTGTCAAATTTCTCTGTCACTTTGTCTGCCACTCAATTAGACATCACTTTCAAACATGGGTGCTCTCTTCTACAAACTAACTGTACCTTCATTGTTTGGGATTAAAGGTGTGTACTGAGGGTGTGTCTGTATTCCAGCCAGAGGAATTAAAGATGTATGCTAAAGGCTAAGCCACACCACAACTAGAAATATTGTCAGTATATAACACAATCTCAGAGTTCACAGTGTGATCAAATATCCTGCAACATTATATATATGCATATATTTAAATCTAGAGTCTGTGCATAAATTATATTTTTTGAGTGTATGTACATGGTACAGCTGTGAGGATGGAAGAGGAGTGTGTGTGTGTGTGTGTGTGTGTAGGTAGGTCAGAGGACACCCTTGGGTGTCCTTCCTTTTTGGTGCAGCCTTGATTTGTATGGATTTGGTTTAGTTTGGTTTGCTTTGGTTTATAGGGTCTCCCTGAGACGTAAAGGTCACCTTTAAACCAGGCTGTCTGGCCAGGGAGCCTCAAGGATCCTTGTCTTTTGTCTTCCCAGTATTGGGATTTCAAGGATGCTAGTGATCAAACACAGGTCCTTTTATTGAGCTAGCTATTTTTCTAGCCTCCGGGAGAAATATACTTGTTACATACTTGTTAGTGGCCCCATTTTGAGGCTGAATTCTAGCCAGCTAAGATTATAACCTGAAATTTCCTGTCCCTTGGGTTCAAAAGAGGTATTACAGCCATTGTCCCTAAGGGCTTGTAGAAACAATGCTTCAGATTGGCAGTTGGGCCTGAGGTTAGCAGTATGGTAACTTACTCCTTGGGCATGTGTGGAACAAACAGATTAGATGGCCCTGGCCATCTGTGAGCCCAAGCCTAAATTTAAAGCCTGCCCTTAGCATACAGTAGGCTGCATGGCCATCAATTTGACTTCCTGTTGTCTTCCTAGTCAGAGGGCTAGTTCTGATGAATGGTCCTTATTTTTAATTCCTAAGTGCTTTTTACCATTTAATTTCTAAGTCGATTAAATCTCTTGTGACAGAATACTCAAGAGAACAATTTAAGGAAGAAAGGTTTGCTTTTAATTTTATTTTTATGTATATGGGTATTTTCTCACATGTACATATTCTTGTGCAATGTGTGTATGTACAGTGCCTGAGGAGACCAGAATAGGCCCCTGAAACTGGAGTTAGGTTTTTGAGCCACTATGTGGGTACTAGAATCCATCTCGGAACCTCTGGAAGAACAGCCAGTGCCCTTAACCACAGAGGATCTCCCCAGCCCAGGGAGAACAGTCCATGGGCTTCAATGTATGTTTTCTTGGCTGTTTCTGGGCTCCTACAACATGGCTGCAAGATCCCGTGAGGTCAACTGTTCACTGTATGGTAGAGAGGATATTGAATAGAGCATCTTACATCATGGACAGGAAGGAGGGGGCATCCAAAGTAAGATGCAGATCTCAAAGATATGTTCCCAATGGCCACTTCCCCTCACAAGACAGGATGTTCTATCACCTCAATAATCTACTCAGATTTTGAATCCATCAATAGATGAGGTGAGAGCCCTCATGATCTGAGCATCTCTGGTAAAGCCCTCACAGTCACTCAGAGGATACTTTACTGGTTAGCTGTTCCCAATCCAAACCAGTTTCAGTGAGCCTGCTGATTCACACATGATATTGTAGCACTGGGGGCAAGGAAAGGGGAACATGTGAGTTCAAGGCCAGACCTTGCTATGAAGTAAAATATTAATTCCTGCCCCTACCCATTTAGCTATTATATAAGTATAATCCTTTTTGTGAGTGCATTACAAAAAAAAAAAAAAAAAAAAAAGTACAGAAACAAAAAAACAAACCAGCCGGGCGTGGTGGCGCATGCCTTTAGTCCCAGCACTTGGGAGGCAGAAGCAGGTGGATTTCTGAGTTCGAGGCCAGCCTGGTCTACAGAGTGAGTTCCAGGACAGCCAGGACTACACAGAGAAACCCTGTCTCGAAAAACAAAACAAACAAACAAATCATTTCCTTTTAGAGTCTTTCAAGTTTAACCTCTCTCTGCTGTTCAATTTCTGTCTTAGGGTTTCTGTTGCTGTGAAGAGACACCACGAACACAGCAACTCTTATAAAGGAAAGTATTTAATTGGGGCTGGATTACAGTTCAGAGGTTTAGTCTGTTATGACTGGTGAGAAGCATGGTGGCATGCATGCAGACATGGTATTGGAGAAGTAGCTGAGAGTTCTACATCTGGATTTGCAGGCAGCAGAAAGAGAATGAGACAGACTAGGCCTGGCTTGAGCTTCTGAGACCTCAAAACCTATCCCCAGTGACACTGTTCCTCCAACCCCATCACAGCTACTTCAGCAAGGCCACACCTCCCAAGAGTACCACTTCTTGTAGACCTATGGGTGTCACTTTCATTCAGACTACCACAGCATCCAAGCTGGAAGCTGAAGAGAAAATGTACAGGGGGAGGAAAAATGTGTGTGTGCATATGGATATACGTATATGTATATCTGCATATGGATATACATGTATGTATATCTGCATACACACGTGTGTGGACTTCATTTATTGCGAAAGAAAAAAAAAGACATTCCTTAAAAATCCTTTGAACTTTCACAATCTTGCATAGAGTCTCTGGGACACTCAAGTGTGGAAGTGGATGAATCTCACCTACACTCGAGTGTTCATTGTGATTGCTGGTGGGAAAGTTGTCATCTCATCTGTCACCAAGAGAAAAGGAAGGCAACAGAAGAGTTGATCAATCCTTGTTGACTAATGTGATAATGGTCCAGGGTAAAGGAGAAAGACCTGATAGTTTTACTTTCAGGTACGTACCCTAAAAAAAAGACATGTCAGGAGTAGGCAGTGCAGCACAGATGGTAGAATGCTTGTATGGCTTATACCCGAAGCATTGTGAATTTGGTTTAATGCTTGTATTATGTTATCTGGGTTCCCAAAGTTGTATGAGAATCACACATGTTTATGGTACTGAGGGTCCCTGCCCCTAGTTGGTTCTGATTGGTAAATAAAGTTGCCAGTGGCCAGTGTCCATTGGCTGGGCAAGGAGACAGAGGCAGGACTTTAGGATTCTCAGCCAGAGGACAGGGTGAGTGCCATGCCAGGCAGGAAATAAGGTCAAGGCTTGGGGGCTGCAAAATAGAGAACATGCCGATCATGGGGGGTTTTTTTGTTTTGTTTTGTTTTTGTTTTTCGAGACAGGGTTTCTCTGTGTAGTCCTGGCTGTCCTGGAACTCACTCTGTAGACCAGGCTGGCCTCAAAACTCAGAAATCCGCCTGCCTCTGCCTCCCAAGCATGCCGATCATGTAAGAGCTGGGGAAGCACCTCCCCACATTGGGTCTAGGGTAGCAAAGATGGAATATAGATTTTAGAAGTAATAATTCAGGAGTGTCAGAGGGGAAGTTTGGGAGTGGCCCAACCATTGAGCTGATTAAAGTATGTTAAATATAAGACTGTGTGTGTGTGTGTGTGTGTGTGTGTGTGTGTGTGTGTGTGTGTCATTTGCGAATCCAGAACATTGGGGCAGGTATCTCGGAACTTGAGCTGCCACTGCTGGGAATATTTGAGAGGTTAATTGCCTACGGCAACAGGCAGCACCACATAAACAGGGCATAGCAGCACACACCTGAATCCCAGCACGCAGAAGTGATGGCAGAGAGGTCAGCTATTCAAGGTCATTTTCGGCTACACAGGGAACTCAAGTCTAGCCTGTACATGAGACTCTTTCTTGAACAACAACAAAAACAAACAAACAAATCCTGAGATTTGTGCCAAGTTTAGTAGTGTAGGGGGAAGTTTGAAACAACTTAATACTAAATGGGTACAACCAAAATATGAAATGCTATTCAACCATTAAATGGTATTATAAATGTTTATTTCATAAATCCGCTTATAAAAACTGTTGTATTTTAAAACCCAGGGTATATATCTTTCTTACACTGTATGCATAGGAAATAATCAAGTATAAAATAATAACAGTAGATTAAGGATCATGGGTGACCCTTAGTTCTTTCAGGTTTTTATTGCATAGTATCTGTTGCTTACTTTTACTCAGAGAGGAAATTCGTTCTGGGGCAGCAGTTTTGACAGTCAGCCCCTTCCCCAACATCTACTCTGCCTCGTCCTCACATCTGCCTTCCAGGGGGATGCTAAGGAATGTTCTCCAAGGAGTCTATGTTTATAGAGTATAAAGCCTGCTGCTGATCCCAGGAGCACGTCCAAGTCTAATGTTTAGAAATGGGAGAGTGTAGCTGCCTGCGGCCACGGACAAACTGAGTTTACCTGAAAGGGGGGCTGGAAATGAAAAAAGATGAGAGAAGCATGAAGCCGAGACAAAGGCTCGAAGTTTAATATTCAGCTCTTCTAATTTAAAGGGAAAGCCCCACCGGAGATGGGAGGGAGAACCCATTCTTTGTCACAGCCGCAAGGCAAGCTCAGCGGGCAGTCTAAGTTCTAAGTTCCTGTAGCAGGTTGTATGTGCAGCCAAGGTGGGTAACTCCACCTCGGTCCTATTATTTGGTCTATTGTGGTAAACAAGGTCTTTCAGGCTTGCTCAAGGCTGGGGATAGAGCACAGGAAAGGTTGTGCCTACGGCTTCTCTGATGCTTGAATCATATTGGTCAAACCTCACCCTCTGTTGTACAAGAGACGAGAGAAATCATAGTTCCACAGGAATTTCACAGTGGTGGTTTGAACAGCATTAAGTGGGTTTTACTATAGTCTTCAGTAACAGAGGGGGCTATTTTCTAGATTTACCCAACGGCCAGCAATTTCCCAGTTCCTTACAAGAAGCTCTGAGGTCAGGTGCAGTGCTAAAGGCAGTCCTCCTGTCTTCCATTTGGTTACATCTGATGCTCACAGCCAGAGCCGAGCAGATCAACAGGTTCATACCACTTGCTCCCTAGTGGTTCGAGGCACATCATGCCACTAAAGACACATACCTAAACAGAGACTCGGGGGATGTGGGTGAGATTCCTGCACCAGCTAGTGCTTGGGCTCTCTCTTGGTCTACACCTCCTGCTGTTCCCATCTCTGATCTTCAGCTTCTTTTATATGATGGGAAGACAGGAGATTTATATCATCAAATGGGTTCTGAGGCCACCAGCTACACGGACCCTGAAACTGGAACTAGCTCTGGTGTTATGTCTGCTCTAACATTGTGCACATACAAGTATGTTTTGTGTCAAAGAGAATTCATTAAAAAAAAAAAAAAAAAGGAACTGTCCCCATCCCGCCCCCACTAAAACAATACAGAGGACAATATATAAGACAACAGGAAACTGAAAAAGGAGGGCCCCGTCTCTTGCAAGAGATCTCTGAAGTCATGTAGTAGTTGTGGCTTCCTGGTGGCGCCATTTTACACGAATTTCTCTGAAGGTCTGGGCTTGTCTCCCTGTCTGACTAGGGGTCTGAAAGAGACACAGGAGACCAACCATCACTGTGACAAGAACCTCTTTAAAGTAGTATCAGCACACACACACACACACACACACACACCAGTTTTTGATGGCTCTGAGAACTTGTCCCTAGGCATTAATGAATGAATTACCTTAGCCACCCTTTCCTTTAAGTCCTCAAGGCACCAATAGAGGGGTCTGCACTGCTCAGGAGAAGTTAAAGACCCTACCTCTGGTCACACAACTCTTAGGTAGCTGAAGCAGCATGAGTCCAGGCTCCCTGGAACCTTCTGGAGTCCCAGGAGGGTGAGATTACAAGCTGATTGTTTTAAGTCAGCAGATGGCCTGACTCTTATCCCAGTAGCCCAAAACTGAGAATCCAAAGGGGTGTGAGGTGCAAACTCAGCACAGTGTTGAGCTTGATGTCACACTAAAAGTGGATGCTATTTCAGGATTTGGTAAGAGACCGGAGTGGATCCTTTCGGCTGAGACTCTGACCTATGACTGCCTAGGGAGCTAATTTGTATAACTTGGGGGGGGGGGGGATGTTAGGGCAAGGACAGGGTTTTCTATTTTACATTTCAAAATGAGAGTATTCAGAAAAAGTAAACAAGTGATTGTCTTGCAGAAGCAACCAAGTTCACTCCAGACCGTGAAAATACTGAAAGCCCTCCTCAGGCATTTGTCCTTCAGCTTTCAGCACAACCCCAGCAACACAACCAGCACAGCTGCTCTCCCGCTGAGCCCTTCTGTGGTCCTTCCTTTTCTCAGGAATGAACTCCAATACCTCACCAGCTTTCTGCTTCTCCTTGTTCAGGGACTGGCTGACTCCTGGTCCCCTGCCACCAGGACTTTACAAGCACGACCTCTCTCTGGGAAAGATTCCTAAAGCACCAGCCATGCCACTGGGACCAGGGCTGCCCAGGTGAGCAGACCTTTCATTCAGAGACTTTACTCACCTGGGACATTTGCAAACCCGCCTTCGGTTCCCTAAACAAGAAAGAAGGGAGAGTGAATGCCCTCTTGCAGTCTCCGGATACCATTTCAATAGCTTCCTCCACCCCAGACCTCTGCGCTCGCAACTTTTCAGACTTGAAGTGAACACTGCTTTACCTACTCTTTCCTCAAGTTTCAATTAAAAATAAAACGTTTTAGTTGGGCTGTTGTTACCCACGTCTTTAATCTTGGGTAGGCAGAGGCCAGTGGAGCTCTGTGAATTCGAAGGCAGCCTGGTCTACAAAGCGAGTTCCAGGACAGCCAAGGGCTACACAGAGAAACCGGGTCTTAAACAACAACAAAATAAAAGCATAAATACATAAATAAAACATTTTAAATTTGGTTTGGTGGCCTATGTCTGTAGTCCAGCACTCTCAAATGGAGGGAGGCAGAAGGATCGGATCAAAAGTTTGAGGTTACCCTAGGCTACCTAACTAGTTTTAGGCTAGCCTAGACAACATGAAATGAAACCCTTTCTTGGGGAGGAAGAGGCGTTGTAAGTGCAGATGTGAGTGGATCTGGGAATCTGTAGATCTGGCTGGTGTAATCACCTGTATACTCAGAGGAATGAATGGTTTGTGAGGTGAGATCAAGGGCAGATCTCAAGCCAGCCATGGTTTTGACTCAGCCTTCATGGGCCGGGATCTCAGGGCTACATAGCCCCCCTCCCTAGTGTGCTTAAATTATCCTGGCTGTGCTAGCTGCTGATTTAGCTGCTCTTGGGGGTCCTGGAATAGGGTTCTGTTCCAAAAAGTTCCCAGAGGGTAGAAAGAACAGTGGAGTGGCCTACCTGTCTGCTGCCTTCAAGAAAGAACGCGCTGCACTGGCCCTACAGGTAGGTCAGCTGGAGCGCGCATCTCCCCGCCAGCCCCCAAACTTAATCTCCCAGAAGGGCTGTCTGGAGCGGGCACAAAGTACAGACTCCTCCCGGAGCACAAGGCTGTCTCCTCCAGGCGGGACTCCCCAGGGCTTACTGTGGTAGCAGATGAGAGTGGCGACCAGGGACAGCAGGAGGAGTCCGCAGAGTCCGGCCAAGGGTGCCCAGATGTAAATACTACAGGTGAAGTCCAACCCGGTCGCCTCCACTGACGAGAGCCAAATGAATGGAATTTAGAAACCCGCTGGGACGGCCCCCAACCCCGCCCCCAGCACTTCTCCCGGTCCAGGTCTCCCTCCAAGATCTGGATTTTCCTTGGCAAGCAACACCTCCCACACCCCCAGGCTATCTGTGTACCCCAATCGCGGACCATGAGGCCACCTAACCTGAGCCGCCCGCTCTGGGCCGGCAAGCTTCTGGTCTCAGGGTCCGAGATGTCCCGGTAGGAGGCACCGGTGTGGGAGCTCGCGTCACCGGCTTGGTAGTAGTAGAGTGCACTGCAAAAGCACCAGGGTGCCTGCGGGTCAGGTTGGAGTTGTGGATGACCAGCCTCTTTCCGCTTAGCCTTTACCCAAGATGGAGCCTTTTCCTGGCTTTTAACTAGAGGAAGAAGGGACCCCCTGGATCGTGCTGGGCCACTCCGCTGCTCGCACATGCGGAGCCAAGTGTGATTTGGGGCCAATCCGCAGACCAGACCCAGCAGCTAAACGGCTGAGGCCCTCCACCAACCCAAAGCTGGAGTCAAGTCCAGAACTCTTATCCTGGAGCCTACAGGGGCAGAATCTCTCTCTCTCTCTCTCTCTCTCTCTCTCTCTCTCTCTCTCTCTCTCTCTCTCTCTCTCACACACACACACACATCCAGACTCCAGGGGGTTAAAAGTCACTTCTAATCCCACCCAGCACCTCAGCCTCAGTTTTCTGGTCTGTAAAATGGGAACAGTGTAGAAGTAGCCTCCAAGGAACCCCAAGAGATTTAAGAAGAGGGAATCTGTGTAAAATATGTTCAGATGTGACCCCTAAAATCCAGAGGAAGGGACTTCCTCTTCCAAACCTTTCTCAAAGACCGGCACGAGAGGACTGAAGTACATCACTGAGTTGCTGGTGACTGAGCAGAAGTAATAGCCTTGGTTTTCCTCCACGAAGTTATTCAGGATGAGAATGCACTTGTTGCTCTTCTCCTCCCTCTTGGCAGAGAACAGTTTCAGATCCAGTCCATCGTTCCACTTCTTCTGGGAGTGGGTTAAAGGTAAATAGACGATGAAGATGGGCTGGGGGAGTTTGGAGCTGGAGCTCTGGAAGAGCCAAGAGCATCCTTGCGAAGTGGTCCAAAGTGCTTCGCATGTCAGCTCCACCTTCTGGCCAACTTTGGCGTCCATTTTCTTTGGCGACATTCGGAACTGTCCCGAACTCTGGAGCCTAGTGACATCTGCAAGTGCCAGGTTAGAAGGCTGAGTCGGGAGTCCCCGAACCCTTGATGTGCTCCAGCCCCTGCTCTCCCCGGGATTATCAACTCACCCAGCAGTAGCAGGTTCAGCAACAGAAAGCAGGTCAACCGTGACGCCATGATATGCTTCCCACAGCACCTTAGGTCAAGCTAGGGCTCTAGGGGAGGGGCCCAGGAACAGGGCGGGAGGTGCGGGGTGGGGGTGGGGGCGTGGAGGGAGAGAAAACTGCTCCCTTAGCCGGCTGCAGACAGAGCTGACTTCGTATTTGAGGATATGATGTCACCCAAAGTCCCCACCAAAGATAGTTAGCCTCCTTTTCACAGTTATCACCTTCTAGGAGCCTGGGAACTCAGAGAGTGCAGCCTTGCAGAGTAGGGGAGGGGAGTTGAAAACTGAGATTTGGGGGAAGAGAAAACGCTTGGAGAGGGGCCTTGGGAATTAATTGTTCTGCACGAATGGCTGAAAGACGAAGGAGAAAGATCAAATCTTAATAAAATGAGAGTGACAGGACATGAAGGGAGAGGAGTGTCCACTCTCCTTTTTCTTTTTCTCATAGACAGGGTCTTGGGTAGCCCAAGCTTGCTTCAGACTCACTTCACAGCAGAGGCTGGCCTTGAATTCCGACCCTTCTGCCCTTCCACTTCTTTTGCTGGCTGTAGTGTCTTTTCGATTCTTGTCTGGAGGTTGAGTGGAAAGAGAATTTACAGCGATTTCAGCGAAGCAGACTAGACATTAACCAGAAGGGTCTTACACCTCCCATCCAGGGGACATGTAAGGGAATCTTGAATGGCACTCTTAGCTGCTGACAATATCCAATTGGATAATGCAGCTACATACTTTGACCATCATTCTTATCCAGGGGATCCGACAGTATCACCCCATGACTGGCACAGCTAGACGAAAACAGCTCCCTGACTTGGAGGACTAGCCTTGGGTAGGCGCTGGCTCCACCCAAGCCACTGTCTCTGGCTTTGCCATGCACCTGCAGCCACTGCCTCGTAGACAGATGTTTGCCTTGTTGCTTACTTATGCCTGCATTTCTAAGCTCTTGCTGCACACTGCCTGGCAAATGCCAGGGCTCCTACCATCTGACTTGGGCCTTTGACTTTCTCTGTTGCTTGTATGCATGTGTGTATCCTGGGTGAATCTTGGGTGCAGGCATTTACTTTTCTCTGTCCCTGGCACACACAGACTTCATTCCTTCTTTCCCACTACCATCCTAAAAGCCACCAATCCCAGGGATGTGTTTTCCTCTTGATTGTCCATGGCTTGCACTTAGTAGGGTTTTCCACTTAGAATCCCATACAGGGTGCACCTCACACATTACTGCTTGATTCTAGTTGGAGGCAGGTTGCCTGGCATTCTCTACCCCACATCTGGGTTCTGCCCAGTGGCAATCTGTTTGTCAGAGCCTCCACAGGGCTGAGTATGGCCACCAGGTCCAGTTTCCACAAACAAGCATTGGATGGAGTGTGTCGCTGATGTTTAACCTATGTTTAACCTATGTTTACTGAGCTGCACCCCTCTGAAGAGGTTTGCCTTTTGTTGCTGTTTATATTTGATGACAAGATCTCAACTCTGTAGCCTAGCCTGGCCTGGAAGTTACAATGTAATTCAAGCAGGCCCTGAGTTCATGGTAATCCAATTAAATTAATTCTCCAGAGTGCTAAGATTACAAGCTTGAGCCACCAAGCTCCATAATGGCTGATATATACAAACAAGTATTGGGTGAGCTTTTAGAAACTGCTTGGTCTCCATGCTCCCTTCTCTAAGAAAACCCAGATGCTGACTCTAATATTTTATGTTTAGAGTTGTTTAAAGTATAATTTAATGTAGTTTATTATTATTTGGTGTGAATGTGTGTGATGTATGTGTCTGGGAGGGAACATACATGCCACAGTGTGAGTGTGAAATCAGAGAACAGTCCTGTGGAGTCAGTTTTCTTCTCCCACCTCTATATGGCTTCTGGGGATGGAACTTAGGTCAATAGGCTTTTGTGGTCAGCACAGTACCTACTGTGGCTTCTAAAATGGCTTCTTAAATAAGAGTAATATATTCCTGAAAAAAAAATGTTACACACAGGGCTGGAGAGATTGCTCAGTGGGTTAAGTATTTGCTATGAAAGCATGAAGTCCTGAGTTGGGATCCTTAGCACACGTTGCCAGGAGGAAGAGACAGGGATGCCTGAAGCAAGCTGACTAGTTAGACCAGCAGCGTCAGTGAGCTATGGGCTCAGTTGAGAGAACCTGTCTCAGTATATAACGTGGAGAACAATGAAAGATATCTACTGTGGGCCTCCACTCTCTTCAGTGTGTGCTCCTGCAACCCCGCACTTGTGCGCCCCACACAGACACATGTGCATACATATAAACAAGCACAAACTTAAAATGCCAGCCAGTACAAGAGTAAGTACAGAGAAAGTCCTCTGTCTCATCTTTCCTCATTTGTCCTCAGTTCTTCAGGTAAAACCATGGTAACAGTTGACTGTATCTCTTAGATGTTATCTGGGCACAGATGTTTATCATTTCGAATCATTTGTTACAGGGATAGTGTTACAAAATCTATTTTCAAGTTTCCTACTTGATCATAGAAGAAAACCTTTCCACACTAACAGTTGGAGGCTCACTTCATTTCTTTGCATGACGCCTTTCACATAGCTGTTTAGTTTATTTTGTTTTGTTAGTAAGCCTTTAAGCCGGTTCTTATTTTAATAATTACTGTTACCACCAAGGCTGTGGTATGAGAAGATACATTATTCCTGATACATTGTATCACTGGATTCATAAAGTGCACATAACACTTTCAATTTTCAAAAGTACATGTATTTAGTGTGTGTGTACACTAATGTGCCTCAGTACTACAGGTCAGAGGACAAATTATGGGGCTCAGTTTCCTCCTTCTCCTATGTGGGTGCCGGGGATTGAACTCAAGTCAGCAAGTCGCTTTACCGTTGTAACTATCTCACTCGGCCTCACATAATGCTTTCAAGTGGAGGATGGGCAAGTTAAAGGGAAAACCTTTGGAATGATCAGCAAGTGCACGAGCATGCCTGTGTCTATAGGCGTATGTGTAGTGTGTGTATGAGTATAGTGTGTATGCATGCATGGTTGTGTATGCACATATACAGAACATATATGTGTACTGTGTGTATATATTTGTGTGCATATGGTGTGTATGTGTGTCTGGATGGAAAGACACAGTGCTTCTCTTAACTTACATGAATGAGGACAACAAGGAAGCAGGAAGGTTTAGGCCACGCACACAGCAAATCTTGTTTTACATGACAATTTCCCATTGTACCTGGTCACTGCTCCTCCTACAGGAGGATGTTCACAGGACCTGCTGGCCAAAGGGTGCAGTCAGGAGACCATGGAAGGACACAAAAATATGCCTTTTCAGGTGAGGGCCACAGTCAACCTTCAGTTATGTGGACCCCCTTCAGAACCAGGTCCCCAAGTATGATGATGGGTAGATTTGGGGTGAAAATGGCTATTCCATTTCAATCTCTGTGAAGTGAGCTATAGCTAGCGTAGGGGTCTTCAAGTCTTGCAGCTAAGAAAGCTCAGCCATGGGGGTGCCATTCCCCTTTGTACAGAGCATCATGGGAGGTGAGGGAAATGCCAAAGCAACATGTCAACCCCCCCAAAGAGGTTCTGTGACCCCAATAATACTGTTCACAGAAGCTGGTGGGTTCTCAATGTTAACCACAATGACATCCGCCCTGAAGCAGGCAGCAGAGCCGATGTGACTGCACATGTTCTGAGATGCTTGCTTTCCGTAGCCCAGGTGTGCAGGCTGGGGCTGTGTCTAGCCATCATACAACTGATCTCCTACAACCTATCCTGTAATGCTCACATAGGGTAATGCCAAGAAAGGGCTGGCACAAAAAACAATGACTGTACTCTGTCACACAAGTGGCTCCTCCAGGTTTTAAAGGGGAAATTCATCGCCGGGCAATGGTGGCGCACGCCTTTAATCCCAGCACTTGGGGGCAGAGGCAGGCGGATTTCTGAGTTCGAGGCCAGCCTGGTCTATAGGGTGAGTTCCAGGACAGCCAGAGCTACACAGAAAAACCTGTCTCAACAAACAAACAAAAAACTTTTTAAAAAATTAAAAAAGGACAAATTCTAACTATGTAGCCATGGCTTGCTTGGAACTCCCTCACTATGTAAACAAGGCTAGACTCAAATTCTCAGAGATCTGCCTGCCTTCTGTTTTACCAGTGTTGAGATTAAAGATATGGACCATTATAGCTGGCCCTTTCTTTCATAAGATATGATAGAATAGATAGCAGTAGCCCTTTGAGTTGGTCTGAATGAGAACGATCCCGCCTGCTCATTTGTCTGAATACTTGGTCACCTGTTGGAACTGTTTGAGAAGGATTAGGAGGTGTGGTTTTCTGTTGGAGAAGTTGTGTCACTGCGGGAAGGCTATGAAGTTACAGAAGACTTCCCAGTGTGTCCTTTCACTATTGCTCTTTGTGGGTCAGGGTTTGAGCTCTCAGTTACTGCCCCAGTGTCACGCCTGCTTACCCATCACTACACTTCCCATCATGATGGCGATGAGCTCCTGTCTGTCTGGAACTCTTTAATGTTCCCTTCAATAAGTAGCCTTGGTCATGATGTTTTATCACAGCAATAGAAAAATAAATAAGGCACCCTAGGGTGAGCTTTATCCTTATGTTTTTAAAAGACAGGAGTGAAATAATTTTAACTTATGTAAGTGGGAATTACAACAGAGAGAAAGACACTTGTCATCCGGGCTCTTGTGCCACAGACAGCAGAGACAACCTGGAACCATGACTCTGGACTTGCCCACTGCTTCCCTCAGGGCTGGTACAGGCAACTCTGCAGATATTAGGACCTCATTTGATCTCAGTCACAAAGACCTGTCAAGAGGTTCTGTCACATCTAGAAGATACTCTTTCAGCAACCTCTGGCTCTTAGGATCTTTCCTTCCCCTCTTCTGCAACACCCTTTGATGTTTGTGGGGATGGGGTGTGATGTATTGGTCCCATTTATGGCTGGGCACTCCGCAGTACACTCTGCACTTTGACTCGTGAGCATGAGTGTCAGCCTCCTTCCGCTGTGCTAGCTTCTTTGATTATGGTTGAGAGCCACATTAACCTACACATTCAGTTTTTTTTCCAGATGAATGAAATTCCATTGTGTGTAGATCCCACATTTTCATTATCCATCCATCCATCAGTCGATGGGCATCTAGGCTGTTTCCGAGTCATCTCTATCATGAATAGAGAGCAGTGAACATTGATAAGCAAATGTCTCTACAGTAGGGTATACCATCCTTTGGGTCAATTCCCAGGAGAGTATAGATGACTGTGACGGCTAATTTTGGTTGTCAGTTTGACTACATCTGAAATTAACTAAATCCTGGTAGCTGGGTACACCTGTGAGAGATTGTCTTGGTTGGACTACTTGAAGTGAAAGATCCATCCTACTCTGGGCCACACCTTTGGGTATAGCCCACACAGAAGAACATGGAAGAAGGAAGCTTTTGCTCTTGGCCTGCTTGCCCTCACTCTCACTGGCAAGTTCATCTCTTCCACACCTTCACCGGTATTAAAACCTACGTATTCAGGATTCCAACATGATCTGAAAACTCACCACTCTCTAGGTCCTCCCTGGACTCCAACAACAGAGTGGGACTACTGAGACTCCAGCCTCATGGGCTGCACGACCGCCAGATCCTTGGCCTTTCTGTCAGGAGACAGTCATTATTGGGCTGCTTAAACCATGGACTATAAGCCACGCTAACATATCCTATATGTGTGTATGTATGTATATGTGTATGTGTGAATATATATATATATATTATCCTAACAATTGTTCTTTTAGAGGCCCCTGATTAATTCCTAATACACTGGGTCACATAGCAGTTCTATTTCTAGCCTTTTGAGGGATCTTCTAACTGATTTTATAGTAGCTGCACCTGTTAGGAACCAACAGCACATGAAAGTTCCCCTCTTCCCATGTCCTTGGTAGCGTTTGTTGTCATTCTAACTGGGGTGAGAGAAAAATCTCAAAGTAGTTTTAAGTTATATTCCCCTGATGGCTAAAAATATCTTTTGTCCATTTATATTCCTCCTTTTGAGAACTCTGTTCAGTTGTATGAACTCACAGCAGCTGTGGTTGCCTGTCCAAGAGCTAAAGAAGATCAAGCCTGTCAACAAGCTAGCATGATGGGGGAGGGGCACTTGCTTGAGGCCCCACAAGTAGTGTAGGTGCTGTTGGCAATTGATGGCTACTAGGAGAGGGAGGTGTGGTCCCTGGTAGGTTGACCATGCTCCAGTGGATCACATCCCCTCACCCATGTGCATATGGGCAGCATTTAGTAGACTCAGTGGGTTATTGAAAAAGGAGAAAGTGTACATGAAATTAAGAAAGAGGGAAGGGAGGTCTGGGAGGAGTTGGAGGGTGATGGTGGTGGTGACAACATCAAAATAACACTGTATACATGTATGAATTCCTCAAAGAATAAACGTACCTATCAAGGACTCAAGAGGTATCTCAGGGGTAGAGTGTCCACTTTGCACATGTGAAATTCTGAGTTTCAATCCTCATACTACACCCAAATATATCATGCATGCATGCATACATACATATGCACATGCATACATACACACACATATATAATGCATGTGTGCATTTGCATGTATAAATATATACATGCACACATATTTTTCATGCATACACATGTATGCATACATACATATATATAAATACGTGCATGTATACATGCATATATATACATGCATACATACATATATATACATGCATGCATACATACACACATACATATATACACACATCACATGCAGATAAATATATACATAATAAAAGAACAATCTCGTTTCCTTCATTTTTATTTCCCCCACCTGGAACCTCCAAGTTTAACTAGATTGCTTTTAGCCTGAGTCTTTGTAATGGTTTCTGAAATGAACAACTTACCTTTATTTTGATCTTTTCCAGTGAAAATCTCATCCTGCTAGCTCCATGGGACCAAAAGGGTTTCCCATGGAAGCCTCTGAGAATGTTGTCTGGTCCTATGAGCTGCCTGTGCGGCCCTGCAATGCTCATCCATGGCCCCATCTCTGCTCTGTCCTACTAGGGCTGGTATCTATTCCTCAAAGGAGACTGCAGGCTTCTGCCTCCCCGCCACTGAGTGTTCTATTCTCTGCTTGCAAACTCTTCTCAAGACTCAGCTCAAGCAGTATATTGTGGTGCACACTCATAATTCTAGCACATTAAAAGGAGAGGCAGGAGAATCAGAAATTCAAAGTCATCCTCAGCTACTAGCAAGTTCAAGGCGAGCCTAGACTATGTAAAAGTCCATCTCAACAAAACAAGACAAAATAAAACAAACATAAGATCAGTGAGGCAGTTTTCCTGATGGAATTATGCTTTCCCACTATTCCCAATTCCAAGCTATAAAGACCGTGCATATCCTTGTCTGTGTCACCTGGATTTTGAGCATATCTGGATCTCTCTACCTGATCCATGGCTCCTCGAAGAAGAGACCTGATTGTGTTCATGTTTATACTGGGCACCATACCTGGTCTTCAGGAAATATGTATTCAGGGGCTGAAGGTGAAGTGACTAAGCCTTTAAGATGCTTGCTACCAAGCCTGACGACCTGAGTTTGATCCCTTGGACTCTTGAGTTGTCCTCTGACAACATGCTATTTACATACGTGCCGTGTGCAGAAGCACCTCCTTGGAAAGCCCTATGACCTGAATGACCTGGAGCCCAACACTGAAGGAGAGAATCGGTTCTTAGAAGTTGTCCTATTGACTTCCATGTGTGCAGTACGGCAAACGTGTGCACATGTGCATGCACGCACAATGCAATAAACACATAAACAAGACTGAGTGAAATTTGAAGATAGACCATTGTTGTGATTGCTTATTTTGTAAGAAAAAAAATTGGCAAAAGTCAAAAGACTAGTGACTTGTAACAAAGCAACTGTTTATATGACAGACTAAGATTTTCAGTGCTTATAGCACATGTCAAGCAAACAAAAGAGGGAAACCACAGATGCTAAACTCTGTCTCATTGTAGAAATACATATTTCTACATATGTAATAATCTACATATTTCTACATAAATATGTAGAAATAGATCTATTGGGGCCTACTGATTTCATCAAGAAATCGAATAAAATAGAGGCTTTTCCTGTGAGATGGTTATGTACTAACATTCAGTTCTAAGGAGCAACACGAGAGAGTCTGGCGCCCCTCATCTTCTCTCCCCTAAACCCATCACCCTAAATAACTCTAATGTGATATTATACGGTACTTTGCTTTCGAATTTTTTTGGCTGGGTGTGGTAGGCCACATATTTAATCTCAGCACTGGGGAGGCAGAGGCAGGTAGATCTTGGTGAATTTGAAGCTAGTCAGGGCTACCTAGTGAGACCCTGCCTCAGAAAATAGGAGACAGGGAGAAGGCTCAGAAGTTAAAAGCACTTGTTCTTCCAGAGGGCCACGTTTGTTTCCCCGTGCTCTGTAGGGGAGACTCATACTGCTTGTGGCTCCAGGGTATTTGTTGCTCTCTTCTGGACTCCTTGGGGATGACCATGGGTGACAAAGGTTCACATGGGCACACATGTACACATGAAATAAAATAAATCTTAATAGGTAAAATGTATTGATTTTTAAGTTAGCACGTAAAGTCATGTGATTTACTATGGCATTTTCATATTTATATGTTATCATACTTTGTTTCCTTCCTCACCGCCCTCTTCCACCTGCCCTGCTACCCTCTCACTGGTCCCTTCCCCTCTCCAAACAGTGCCCTTTCTGCTTTTCAGTCACAGCTGTTCTGTTGCTCTTCCCAGTGTTTTCTCAAGGGACAGAACCAATGGGATAACATAGATAAAAACGCTACAACAACGAAATCACTCCTGAGAGCCAAGAGCCCAGTAACTACTTAGACATGAGGCTAAGTGTGTCAGCAGTCCAAGTAGTCCCACAATGGCTGTCCTTCCCTAGCGTTGGGGAAGACAACCCATAGTTCACAAGGCTGAGTGACTCAGTAGTCCCAATCTGGTGCCTTGAGCTGGGAAATTCCTGGAGAGCTGCTGGGTCCCAGTCCAGGGTGAGAACTTGGAACCAGCAGCCACCACGGCAGCAGAGCCAATCAACTCAGTTGGGAGAAGGATGAGATGACTTTCCATTGGCAACCCCTTTAATCTGGGCTGGTACTAGAACATTCCAACAATTGGGATGGTTCTTCCCACACCAGTCATAGCCATATAGACTCTTTTTCAGGGCAACCTTAAAACATTCAAGTAAACACTAAAAACCAGCCACAATAATCCACTCTTGTATCCAATCAACTTGACACACAAATACATCACTTAAAAAAAAAAAACCCACCATAACCCTGGTTGGAGAGATGGTTCGGTGATTAAGAACATACATTGTTCTCACAGAAGACCTGAGTTCAATTCCCAGTATCCACATCTGGCAGTTCACAACTGCTCGTCATTCCAGCTCCAGGGGATGCCTCTAAACTCAGGCACATGCACATATACACATAAATAATAATAAAAGTATTTGAAAACCCCATAACCTTACCCCCCACCTAAGCTAAGAGAGCTTCCTTTCTCCCGGCACCTTCTTCTTTCATACACCACACATACACATCTACCTGGTGTAACTCGTCAGGCTCTGACTTACGTCACTGACATAATTATTGCAAAATTATTTTTTAAAGTCACCATGAACCACGTAATTAAATATTTTTAACAGCCAAATTAAAGACTTGTAGAAATGAGGTGAAATGGTTGTTTTTTTAAAAAAAGACTTATTTATTTTATGTATATGAGTACACCGTAGCTGTCTTCAGACACACCAGGAGAGGGCATCAGATCCCATTACAGATAGTTGTGAGCCACCATGTGTTTGCTGGGAAATGAACTCAGGACCTCTGGAAGAGCAATCAGTGCTCTGAACCACTGAGCCATCACTCCAGCCTGAAATGGTTGATTTTAATGATATACTTTATTTAATTGAAAAAATAAAGGAAACTGATGAAACTTGGACCCATTTCCCCTATATCCTCATATATTCTTTTAACACCAGATACTTCCTACATATCAGGCAGGTATCTGTGGTTTGATTATAAAATGCTCCCCACAAGCTCATTGGCTTGAACACTTGGTCTCTAGCGAGTGGTGCTTCTTTCATGAAGGTTGTAGAGCCCTTAGGAGGTGGAGCCTTACTAGACCAAGTGGGGCACTTTGGAAGGTCTTGGGGTTTTATAGCCTGTCTCTACTTCTGGTTCACACTCTGCCTCCTGACTGTGGTTACAATGTGAGCAACCTACTTCCTACTCATGTTGCTATGGCTTCCCTGGCAAACTGGGATGTAGTCCCTGAAGCAGTAAAGCAGAGCAAATCCTTTCCAAAGAAAGAAAGAAATTGAAATTTCAGTTGTATGCTTTACTTGGCCAAGAAGTATGGCGTAGAGCTGTTTTTTGTCTTTGTTTTTGTTTTTAGCATAAACACATATTACATGAAAGTAATAGAGGAGGTGAGGTGAAATCCCTGCGTTCATAATTGGACATGATGGTACACACCTGTAATCTCAACACTCAGGAGGCTGAGGCAGGAAGAGCAGTCCAAGGCCATTCTCAGCTATGTTCCATAGTTGAGTTTGAATTTAACACGGGGTGCATGAGACTGTGTTCCCCAGAAAACATTTAAAAAATCTTATATTCAAGGAGATGAAAAAAGTAATTAAAAGTGCCCAAAGATAAAGAACATATACTGTCTTTAACATGGACGGTGGTTGAAGTGAGGACAGCAAACTGCTTGTGGGCTGCAGGGTTGCTCTTGGGTTTCATTTTAAAACAACAACGCCTATATTGGAAATAGATCCTTTTTGATGATGAAAAACCACTGATGTCAAGCCAAAAACAAGTGTGATAGCAACATTATTCGCAAGAGTTAAACTGTGAAAGCAATGTGCATGCACGGGTGAACAGACAAGCAGAAGACGGCATGTGTATACACAATGAAATACACTTCAGGGAGCTGGAGGACCGCTCTGCAGTTAAGCGCAAAGGTTTGGTTCCCAGCCCTGTGTGCTGGCTCACAACTATCTGTTACTCTAGTTTCTAGGAATCTGGTGTCCTCCTCTGGCCCTTCAAGGGCACCAGGCATGAATGTGATGCACCTACATACACTCAGGCAAGACACTCATACACATAAAGTAAAAATAAACACTACTGTTCAGCTTTAAGAAGGGAGGGTTTCCAGAAGAGTGCTTCGATATGGATGAGCCTTGAGGACGACATCTTGCTAGGTGATATGAACCACTCACAAGAGATGAGTGGGCTCCTTATGGCTCCAGTCTGATCGACAACAGCCGGAAAATAGGGTGGTAGTTGCCAGGCGGGGTGTGTGGCGAGGAGTTACTATTCAACTGTGCAGAGTTTCACTTTTGCAAGATGAGAAGTGCTTCTGAGAAGGCTGTGGCCGTCTGTGTAACAATGTGAATTGTTTGCTACTTAAGTATCCAAGTTTAAAAGACTGAAGGCAATAACCTTATGGGTATCTTGCCACATTTTTTTTTAATGAATAAATGGTTGCATCTGCTTTCAAGTTTGAGGGAATCCAAAAACAACAGGGTTCTGTAGCAACTGCTGGGGTCCCTTCATCTGTTCTTTTTTGGACAGATCTTTAAGGCCAGTTCTGACCTTTCCTATTACAATCAACATTGTAAGGAGCATCTTTGTGTTACTTAGAGTTCAAATATAACATTTTCTCAGGCTGTGGATGTAGCTAAGTTGCTTGTTTGAGACACATATGTGATCCTTAGCAGCACACGAGCTGGGCATAGCAGCACATGAATGTAATCCCATGACTGGAGAGAAGGAAGCTGGAAGATCAGAAGTTCAGGCCATCCTTGGCTACCTAGAAAGGTGAAGATCAGCCTGGACTACATGAAACTCTCCGTATTAATTGTGTGTGTGTGTGTGTGTGTGTGTGTGTGTGTGTGTGTGTGTGTGTGTGTGTGTGTGTGTGTGTGAGATTTCTTGGAGTCAGATCACTCAGTACTCTTGTAGAGCATCTGAGTTGCTCCCAGCCCACATCACATGGCTTACAACTCTAAGTCAAGCTTCAAGGGATCTGACACATCTGTTCTTCATGGGCATCTGAACATGCAGGAGCACGCACACACATACACATGCACACACACACATGCACACACACACTTCTTAAATGATTTATTTTTATTTTGTGCATTAATATTTTGCTTACATGTCTGCATGTATGTCTGTGTGAGGATGCCAGATCCTCTAGAACCGGAATTAGAGTTAGTTGTGAGCTGCCATGTAGGTGCTGGGAATTGAACCAGGGTCCTCTGGAAGAGCAGTCAGTACTTTTTAACCACCGGGCCATCTCTCCAACCCCATTTCTCTCTCTCTGAGTGCTGGGTTATAAAATGAGTGAATGACTTGAGAAATACGTAACAACCTGGAGAAGACCACCTTACCCCAAACTTCTCTTCCCCTCTGGTGCCTGTAGGTAAGAGTCTCTCCAAAGCAGTGACATCAGTTTACACTCACGCAAGCTGTGAATGAACACCTTACCAACACACTTCTCAGTGTTCCGTCTTTCAGATCTGTGTTTGCTGACGCCCTTACTGCTGTGATAAAACACCCTGACCAAAAGCAACTTGAAGAGGAAAGAATTTATTTGGCTTACACTTCCAGGTCATGGTATCCCTGAGGGAAGTTGGGACAGGAACTTGAAGCAGAAACCGTAGAGGAATACTGCTTGAAAGTTAGCTCCCACATCTATGTTCTGATAATTTTCTGATCCAGCCTAGACACCGGCTGCCTGGGGATGATGGTGCTACCTACCATGAGCTGGGTCCTCCCACAACAGTCATCAATCAAGATTATGCCCCATGGACATGCCCACAGGCCAATCTGATAGAGGCCATTCTTTAATTTCTGGTCCCTCTTTCCAAGTGGCCACAGGTTGTGTTGGTAGCTGCAGCTAGCTAGACAGTCAATATTTCATAGTCTGAACTTGCAGCTCTCCGGTTTGCTAAGGTACAAACTGAGTATATTACCACGTGTCTGTTGGCAACTCAGCCTCCCTCTTCTACAAATCACCTCTTTGAATCCTTTGCCCACTGTTTGGTGGAGTCGAAACAGGATGACAGGATCTGAGGAACCTTCCTATACTGGATGCATATATGAATATGGATACACCTTCCACATTCAAATTTCTTAAAAAGAGAATTTTTTTTTTTTTTAGCCAGTAGCCTAGGTTATCCTAGAATTTGCATGGTGTTGAGATTACCACCATGCCCAGCTAAAAGAGGAATTTTTTTGATGCGTAGTGAATCTGATTTCTTTCCTAACAAGTGTACCATAACCAAAGGAGTCTTCAACTTTCTTTTCAGATTGATAGCTGTCCTGAATTCTGCCAACTAAAGCTCTGGCAAAACAGCCCCAGGAAAAGCACACCCCCCTCAGCATGCACACGCCCCTTGTTTACTTTCTGTTGTATGGGAGGTAGGTCTTGAAACAAATTACTCCAAATTGAAACTTTTAAAAGTCAATGGAAACTTCGTACTTTTTAATTCAAGAGGCTTCATTTGGGCACTGGCCGTGGAGGCAGACAACTACCTCAGTTCAACCATAAATGTTTCCCTTCCTTGTTCTACAAATTATGATCTCATTACTGGTAAGAGCCACGCCCCAGTGAGTTTCTGAAGGGATCTGAGCAGTCTGTGTTCCTTGTGCTGAGCTGCTTAAGACAGAATGTGCAGTGATGAGAACTTGGGGGAGCCACACCTTGTTTCCACTGCCCACCAGAGCCCATGGGCCTAACTCCTTCAGTCTGGAACCACACATGGAGTATTTCTTCTCTGGGGGACCCAGAGAGAGGAAGTTAGAGATAAAAGTTAGAAATTCTCCTTAGTAAGGAGAATGAAGATGAGGAAAGATCAGGGGCTGCTCCCCTTCTGTCCTGGGGGTCCATCCTCCTTTGGTTGGTGTGGAGGGAGAGGCTTTCTTGAGAAACTCTCTCTACTCAATGTTTCCCAGTTTAGCTTCTGCATTTTTTTTTTAATGCAGGGTCCTTTGGGATGTCCCTGCAACTGTCTAGAAGCAGAGCCACTACCTTGAGTCTCCCCCATTGTCCTCTACGCAGCTTCTTAAGAACAGCATGCGGGGATGTGGTTGATGGAGCTGGCTGATTCTGTGCTGATCGCTCACGTGGTTGGCTGTCTCCTATGCTGAGGAGCACAGGAGCAAAGACTAGCCACAAGAGAACACATGATGACATCATGAAGCACACAGCTCTTCTTAGGTGGACAGGAGCCCAGCCAGAGGGCTCCAAACCATGTGAGAGAAACACTGGCTACCAGAGACAGAATCAAAAGAAACAATGCCTTGGCAGTCTGGAGTGTGGAGCTAAGAAAGGGTAAGAGCTTAGCTAGCCAGGTGGAAGGTAGGGATTTTGGATGACAAATACAGAGCCCACTGACTGGAGAGATGAGGTAGGGAGGTAGGATTACAGCAGCCAGGCAGAGGAGCTTGAAGGTCCATCAGGTCTCTGGGCTAACCTTGGAAGGGTTTAAAATACTTACCTCGGTTAACGCAGAGCTTCGATCCCTCCTCCCCTATGGCACAGGAATTCGTTTTTTTCTGTTCATAGAAAGCCCCAAAGCAGAGCCCCCAACACTTACCCTACTGCTGCCTCAGGGGACAGTGCTGCCCCAGGGGACAAGCCTAGCAGTCTGAAGCTGCACTCGGAAGGTAGAGCACAGATTGCAGCACCAAGGCAGAAACTGGGACTTAGAGGGGTGGGGTGGAGAGGGAGGCATCGCCTGAGTGTCTGGATGGGTTAGGGGTTAGCTGTTCTGGAGTGTAGAGATGGGAATACCCTCAGAGAAGATCCAGGCCAACACATTTTTTTTCTTTTGAGGTAGTATCTAAAATAACTCGGCTGGCCTTGAACTCTATGTAGCCGAGGTTGGCCTTGAACTCTATGTAGCCGAGGCTGGCCTTGAACTCTATGTAGCCGAGGTTGGCCTTGAATTCTTGATCCTCTTGCTGGATCAAGTGCTGGGATTATAGGTGCGTGCCACCACGCCCTGCTTCAACACTGTTCCTTTTAAGGAAAAGGAAAGGTGTGTGTGTGTGTGTGTGTGTATGTGTGTGTGTGTTGTGGCACAGTGGTAAAGGGGAATATACAAAAGATATAAAAGTTCTGGAAAAATGAGTGTTCTACCACGTTACCCAGTGTCTTTAGTAAAGGCGCCATCAGCCCTAAATGGCCTGTGTTGGATCCTTATCGGCAATATGGAGTTGGAGTGGGGAATAAATGGGGAAGTGGAATTCCCAACACCTAACTTCAGGCAAAAGCAATACCCAAATTAGCACAAAATGGACTCTAAAAAGAAGACATGAAACTTGTGGGAGCTGATCTGAGAGGAGTTAAGGTGTTGGGGATTAATATTCCAGTTTCCAGCCTGCTTTCAAAAAACAATTCTTATGCCTCATTTTTAGCCAATATCTATAACTGTCTTTCTAAAGCTCCCAGAGGTAATTGAGTGCTATCTCATTAATTTTGCCTAATTAGGTGGGCATTTGGGCCCTATCTATTTATTACGGTGCAGTGATTTTGAAATATTCTGCAATTTCAATGTTGGTTGTTCTACGAATCACTAAAAGTCAGTTTATAATTTCCAGGTAGATCGATTCCCCTCCTCTCAGGTCCACAGTAGCCTCCAAAAGGGCAGTTCTGGTGACAGTGGTCCCAAACAGGACTCTGGCTGGTAAACAGAAACATGGGGGCATTTCTTTCTTTACTAGAAAAGCATATCTCACTTGGGAGGCAGAGGCAGGTGGATTTCTGAGTTCGAGGCCAACCTGGTCTACCGAGTGAGTTCCAGGACAGCGAGGGCTACACAGAAAAACCCTGTCTTGAAAAACAAAAAAAAAAAAAAAAGAAAAAAGAAAAGAAAAGAAAGAAAGAAAGAAAGAAAGAAAGAAAGAAAGAAAAGAAAAGCATATCTCATAGGGCAGCTTTCCATTTACCAGGAACCATCCTTAATCTGCCCGAAACGGTCGGCTGCCGTTGCCAAGGGCATCTGGTTCTGGGTCAGTCAGACAACCCGTATCAGCTCAAAGCCCCCGTCATGTTGACTGCTGAATAAAATGTGCTTGATTTTCTGCCATTTTGCTTCTCTCTGCCTTCCTCCCCAACCGCCTTGGGAGTTTGATTCCCAACAAATCTTTCTCTCTACCCATGGAGTGGTCGAGTTCTAGGGTTTTGCTGCTCTCGTGTTCATATTGCCTTTTTTTTGTTGTTGTTGTTTGTTTTTTCGAGACAGGGTTTCTCTGTGTAGTCCTGTCTGTCCTGGAACTCACTCTGTAGACCAGGCTGGCTTCGAACTCAGAAATCTGCCTGCCTCTTCCTCCCAAGTGCTGGGATTAAAGGCGTGCGCCACCACCACCCAGCCATATTGCCTTTCATATATAATTTGGTTTCTTTGTAGTCTGAGGTTATAGCTGTATCTGTGCTTCTGGAATCTGATGAGTGATTAATAAATAACTTCAGGCATAGTTTTCCATGAGTGATTGCATATGAAATTTTGTATATTAGGACAAACATATAACTTCTATTTTTAAAATCCCATTTATTTATTTATTTATTTATTTATTTATTTATTTATTTATTTATATGTGTGAGCACGCACGTGAAGGTCAGAGGACGGCTTGTGGAGTCAGTTGTCTTTTCTTTCAGGCTCCACAGCAGGCGTCTTTACCTGCTAAGCATCTCACTGGCCTGCACTTCTTTATTTTATTTTTTGGAGCTGTTAATTTCTCAGAAAGCTGTAAGTTTTCTTTTTTCGTTATTTGTTTGGTTTTTGGTTTTTAGAGACATGGTTTTTCTGTGCAGCCCTGGCTGTCTTGGAACTCACTATGTAGACCAGGCTGGCCTTGAACTCACAAAGATCTGCCTGCCTCTGCTTCTTAAGTGCTTAAATTAAAGACGTGTATCACCATTGCTTAGCAAGTTTTCTTAATAAATGTTTGTAGTTTCCAGGCAAGGTATTGAAATATGTTCCCTTAGCTGGGCGGTGGTGGCGCACGCCTTTAATCCCAGCACTTGGGAGGCAGAGGCAGATGGATTTCTGAGTTTGAGGCCAGCCTGGTCTACAGAGTGAGTTCCAGGACAGCCAGGACTACACAGAGAAACCCTGTCTCAAAAAAAACCAAAAAAAAAAAAAACCAAAAAAAAAAAAAAGAAATATGTTCCTTATGGGATGAGAACACTCACTGGGTCTAGAGTACAAACCCAGTCATTTCAGTAGCAAGAAGCCAGAAAACCCTGTTGCTTCTCACTTTTTCTTAGAAGAAAAAAACCCCACAAACTCCCACTTACCAGTTGTGATGTACTCAACAGAGAGAAGGCGCATGTAGGTTGGAAAAGGGTCTTTCACTTGTCTCCATTAAAAAGGGATCTTTTTAAGACATCTTACTTAAGATGTTCTGACAAAACACCAGACAGTTTAGGGAAAAGGTTTGTGTTTTGGCTCACAGTCTGAGGCCATGATCTATCAAGGTGGGGGAAGGCTGAGCAGTGGGAGCTGGGGGAGCTAGGGGAGTCTGCAGGAGGACCCAGAGAGAGGGAGCACGTTGCCCAGTTCTTGCCTTTTTCGATTCTGGACTTTGGCACACATTTAGGATGGGTCTTCCTCAGGCAGAGCTCTTTGGGAACAAGGATACACACAGAGACTTGGTGACTGCAGCGTCATACTCAATTTTAACACCATGCTTAGTCAAGGTGAACGCCAGTGTGGTGTGCACAGAAGACGGTCTTTACTATTTGGGTTTGAGAATGTTTCATCTGGGGCTGGCAGTGCTGGCCCAGCTGTGCGTGAGGCTGAGGCAGAAAGTTGGCAAGTTCAGGCCTACCTGGGTTACACGGTGATTCCGAACCAGCTTGGACAACTCACCCAAAGTTTGTCTCAAATAAAAATGTAACACAAGGACTGAAGAATGAGCCTGGGGCTCATCTAGTGGGTTCCATGCTCAGCATCACGGAAATCAGTCCTGGGAAACAGAATCAAGGGCTCCATGTATGTTTGACCTACTGAGCTATAGCCCCAGCCACACACACACACACACACACACACACACACCCCATACTTAAAAAAATCCCAATATAATAACATTTAATTATGCCTCTGTGCTTTATACTTTGGTGCCTTTTTAAATGGCTTTTTAACTTTGTTTTCCTCAGTGTGAGGTGTGTGAGCCACTTGAAGTCAGGAATCATCCTCTCTGACTTTTCAGCCTTACTCATCAAGGTGAATCTTGTTGAGGATTCTGCCTGGTTTTACAGTCAGGCCAGAAAGTTCAGCCAGCATTTATGTTTTTTGAAGATCCAAATTCTGGTTCTCACTTCTGAGTGGTAAATGTTTTAACTACTGAATCATCTCCTTAGCACGCTCTCTCTCCTCTTTCTCCAGCAAGTGTCTTATATAGCCCACTCATCCTCTGACTCTCTGACTTTATCTGCTTTGAATTACAGACTCAACTATATTGTTGTCTTATCCCCCTCAAATCCAATAACCCAAAGTTTTTATGAGGCTGCATTGGCTTGTTCCCAAGTTCCTTTTCTACATCCATGAAGCTTGCTAACGAACCACTGAACTCTGTCACATGCCACTCATAGGTTAAGTCAGGTCAGGCAGCTGGGGCTGAGTCCTAGCTCAGTACTTTATTAGTGCTGTGTGATCAGTATGCCCTGAGCCTTTCTGATCTCGTTCCTCATCTGCTGAATGGATCTCGGATGCCTATCTCATTTGGTTGGAAGAAGGAAGCAGCTTCCTGCCCATGGTGCAACTCTGAAGTCTGCAAACTTTGCTCTTTCCAGCCACATGGTGTTGTAGAAGCTCGAGGAGGGTCTTGAGTCACATTCTCATTGTTTTTTATATTTCCTCTGCCTAGACTGGAACATGCTGTGGCTGGCTGTAACCTCAGAAACATCTAGAGGTAACAGAGGCAACCAAGGGGCCTCAGAAGCTGAAAGCAAGCAAGAGGTTTGAAGCTAGTTGGACCCTGAAGTGGAACTTCGACTTTCCTGTAGCAAACACCCCCAGAACCCTCTGAAAGCCAGTTTCACTTTTAACAAGACCCCAGCACAGCTGTGGGTGACAAAAGTAACCCCCACACAGACAGCTCTCTCTGAATGGTGAATCCTTGGGTGGCTGGGCTTGTTCAAAAGCCTCTATTCCCTGTCTACTGCCCTTCTGATGGGCCTTTTCCAGCTCTGTTCCTTACAGGAAGGTTGATGCTGACTTGGGCACTATGTCAGGCTCTGTCCATGGCTCGGATCAGGACCTTTGCCTCACCAATGCTGGGTTCAGCAACTCTACACAATTCATTCCTTGGATTGTACCTAGAACCGTCACACCTTGATTTGTCCCTGAGAGTATTACAGTACAACCCAGCATTTTGGGGTCTTGGGTTTTGAGTTCCTGCCATGTTTACAGCATAAAAGCACAAACCCTCTGCTTTTACTCTGTAAACACTGGTCTGTGTGTTCAAAGTAAATGTGTTCACTTGGAAAATACATACCTTTTTAAAAGATTTTGCCAATCTATTGACTCCATCTTACTTATGACTATGGGTTTTATTACCAGGGGCCATGGGTCACCATGTTAAAAGGAATAAGGCAGACTTCAGAAGATGGTGCCATATGTTTGTGCCCATATATGGAATCTATCTATCTATCTATCTATCTATATATATATATATATATATTTTTTTTAAAAAAAAGGAAATATATAACATGAAAATGGAAGGGGTTCTATAGGAAACAGGAAGGTAATGGAGGATGTGAAGATGATCCAAGAACACAATTACAAACATGAAAATGCCGTGCGGAAATCTGTCACTTTGTACAATGCACATTTGATCATTTATAGAACAAGAGAAAAATGCAGCAATCTTATACAGAGCAGTACCAGTGCAGAAAAGGTAGTTTCCACTAGTAACACAACATGGGGACAGATGATACTGACTACGGAAAGGAGCGGCAGTATCCCAGAAGGCAATCTCATGTCAGGTATTAAAAAGCTGTAGCTTAGCACCAGTGCAAGAAGCCTTACCAGGCAAAGGTACTTGCTCTGCAAGCCTGGTGACCTGAGTTTGACCTCCAGAACCCAGGTAAAGTTGAAAGGAAAGAACCAACGCTATCAAGTTATCTTCTGGACTACATGGCACACTTGCACACACATACATGCATACATACATACATACATGCATGCATACATACATACATGCATACATACATACATACATGCATACATACATACATGCATACATACATACATACACACACACACACACATACATACATACATACATACATGCATACATGCATACATACATACAAACACATATATACATACATACCACCTCCTCACACATAAACAAAAATCTATAATACAAAAGTGGGGAAATATCTTTTGAATATCATCCCCAGAACACAGGCAACAAACCCCAAAATTGACAAATGAACTATTTCAAACAAACCAGCTTTTGACAGAAACAGCGATGAGGCAGTGTGCCTAGAGGGAGAAAATAACTCAAAGAATTCAGCCAGGGATTAATACCCAAGGCAGCAGGAACACTACTAACCAGCAAGGACGATGTCTAAATAAGCCAATGGAAAAACAGGTCAGGCATGGTGGTGCCACACCTGCATTCCCAGCACTGGGCAGGTGGATGCAGAAGGATCGGAAGTTCAAGGTCATCCTTGGCTACAAGGTGAGTTAGAGATTAGTCTAGGATACATGAAACGTTTTGGAGGAGGGGAGGGAAAACCCTGTATCCCATAAACTATTATTATACCAATGAAAAGTAAAAAAAAAAAAAAAATTATAAAAAATGGCCGATCTATTAAAACATTTGCACCCGTGTGCCCAGTCATTCCAAGGTGGGAATCTGCTGTAGTGGGTGTAACCTTAGGCTCAGCACAGAAGGGAGGCAGAGGAAGGAGGCCCAGAGACGTGAACATGGGCAGTTACTGAACTGTTCTCCAAAAAGAACAGCCAGTACACTTTTAAACATTACAGTGAAATATTAGAATTATGAAAACCGTGTACGGAGCTGGGAAATGGTTATGGTATATTTTATAAACACATGCATTCAAGATGGTTATGAAGATGTGAAAATGTTTTTAAAATATAAGAAATAAAGTTATCAAAATGTCCTTGCTCTTTTGTTTCTATTTCTAAACTTCTGCAAGTGATATACAATGTATATTATTACAATTAACAATATACATGTTCTTTCTTTTGAGACAGTCCAGGTGGCCTTAAACTGATCATGGAACCCACAACAACCTTGAACTCCTTTTGATCCTCCTGACTCCAGCTGCCCAGTGCTGGGATTAAGGCTCTCACTACCATGCCTGATGCTTGTTCTAATTATTATTAAAGAAACTTCAAAATTTAAAGGTATTTCACAAGAAGAAACAGTGCATATAAAAGGAAGAAAAAAGCAAAGAAAGCTTCTTGCCTTTCCTCAGCTTTGCTGGTGGCAGAACCACACGGGCTCCACTCACAGAGCCTTCACATCTGGACACTGCCTGGCTTTGTCTTTCCCTTCCTTCATAGATTGTCATACGATTCGATAGCTATTTGGTGTTTGTATTTGTATTTAAACACACACATGGACTGAGCATCCCCTCCACTGAGTTAAGCACAATGGCATTAAGCTCGGCTCCATCCGTGTGCGTGTCACCTCCATCCATTACAGATGAGATTCTCTTCTTTGCCTTAAGCAGAAACTCAAGACTTTAAACACAGTACTTGGTTCCCTCCCCAAGGCCCGGAAACCACTGTTCTGTTTTCCGTTTCCATGAATTTGACCATTCTTCATTCACAGAAGTTGGAGGTTTTTGGTTGTATGTGTTTGTCTATTCTGCACACTTTTGTGTGTGAGTTTGTATGTGTGTGTGTTCAGAAGCCAAAGAATCACCTTGGGTGTGGTTCCTCGGGAATGGGGTACACCTTTCCTTTCCTCTTTCTTTCTTTCTTTCTTTCTTTCTTTCTTTCTTTCTTTCTTTCTCTTTTCCTTCCTTCCTTTTCTTTCTTTTTCTTTTTGTGTTTTTTGAGACATGGTCTCTCATAATTTCCAACTCCTTAAACTACAAATTCAAACTCATCAAACACTGACTGGGGGTTCTGATCTCTGCTGTGTTTGTTTGTTTGTTTGTTTCCAGCAATTTGACCTCTGAGTACCTTCTATAAGTAGAATCATATTATGTTTGTCAAGAACAATTTTTAATGTTTTCTGACGTTAAGGACACAGCTAAGTGGTAGAGCCCTTGCTGTGTGAAGCTGTAGGTGCGACAGAGAAGAAAAAGAAAAGAGACAAAGAAGAAAATAAAAGAGAGAAAAGAAAAGAAAAAGAGAGCTCTCTACAAACGGGCTGTGGTTGGTCTAAGCCTGTAACCCTGCCATCCTAGTTCAGGGCTAACCTGGGGTACATAAGATCCTGTCTCAAAAACTCCAAACCAAATGAGCTATCAGATAATAAGGATCAAACCCGCTCTGCCTTTATTTTAAACAGTTCTTGTTTGATGTTGCTGTTTGTCACGCACTCATGATGTGTGTGTGCTGTGCTGGGTTAAGTAGTACTCAAGCAGCTAGTGTGAGCTTTGACGGTGACAGGACAGTGGGGCAGAGCTAACTAGAAAGCAGAGAGGGAAGAGTGGACCTGGGATGGCCTGGACACTTGCAGGAAGCTAGGAACTGAATAAGGTGCTGGGTGTGTCTGTCTTTCTGTGCTAGCTCCCTCTGCCCCAACAAGCACAGAGGTTTGTGGTGTTGGAGGGTAGAAAGCTGCCCTATATAGCAACCCCACAATAAAGGGTGCAGGTGTGCAGCTGGGAGCTTGGGGTTGGGGGGCAGAGGCTCTGCCTGACTCCCCTCAACTCTGGGGATGCAAACTGTTCTCTCCTCAAAGGTCCCTCTCAACCACTTCTTAGGCCGTTTCAAACTCCTCTGGGAGTCTAGGGCACAATGGACTCTTTGGTCACTTTAATCTGCCCCATTTGAATTGGTAACTGTCACAACAAACCCTGGCACACAGAGACAGAGGCTTGTGGCAGACTTGCTGTCCCTGCGATTGTACTAGAGTCAATGTTGTTTCTGGCTGGAGGTACCTGGGCATATGCCAGGTGGGAGAACATGGCAGGCAGATGCCCTGGGTTCTGTGGTGGACCTGGAAGCCGGGACTGGAGCCTGGTCATTTTCCTACTGGTGATGAGCTGCCCCAGATACAAGGTATATAAAAGGGAACCAAAAGAAAAAAAATGTACTCTCGATATCAGGAAGAAAACGTGATTTATCTCTTTTCTCACTTGAGGCTAAATGGTGCATATACTAAACGGGAATTGTAGGGGCCTTCCAGAAAGGACTGTTGTCCTGACAACAGTTGACAACAGACTGTTGTCCTTCTATTCACTTCTTGTTTATCCTTCACCCACGTTTTACTGCCATGGCCCAGCTGTGCAGGCTTCATGACATAGCACATGTCTGTCAGTCATCTCCAAAGGCATGCAACACGGAGTAACTGCACAGTCCACCCTCCAGGAGAAGACACAAGCATGATTTGGTCCTGAACCAAAGCTCTTACCTGAATGGAGTCATCTCTCACTGGAGCTTGTGGAAGGAAACATCCTGACCAGCATCCTCTTGCTCTGATGAATCTGCAGACAAAGCAAGTTGAGGCACCCCTATTTTCGGGTGGCTTTTAGAACGTGTCATTATAGCATGCTAATGTACCCTTGAAAGCCAGGGAGGAAGTGTGGTCTTGGGAGGTGTCTCATGGTGCCAGTTAAGGGGACCTGAGTTTTCCTTCTAACTCTACTCCTTCCTCAAGGAGGTCACCATGAGCTTCATCAGGAGAGAGGGGATCATTCCTGCACCCTAGCTGGACAGCAGCTCCTCCGTAGTTCTGTGGCCAGGTGATGGGACTTTGAGACCAGTGTGTGCTTCTCAACAGTGAAAACAAGGCAAAGAGTAACTCTACTGAGCAAAAAACCCAGCAGTAGCCCATTAAGAACTCTGAATCTCCAGCCATGGGCTTGCCACCAGGTTCACAATAGCAGGCATGAATTCCCCACTGTAGAGAAGGCCTTAAATCCATTGTTAAAACCAAACTGGCTACTGTATAATGCTGTGTCAGTATTACACCAGTGAGCATAGCATGCCTAGCAGGTTGGCAGTATAGCTCACAGGGTCTGCAGCTGAGTGAGACTGTCGTGACAATTCTGCTCCGGACGACTGCACAGCACCTTCTGGCTCTGAAAGCTATCCAGCAAAGAAGTGTTACACTGCTGGCTTGCATGACTTTTCAACACAGCAATGCTTTTCACTGTGCACTTTATACACACGTAGGTACTTTTTTTTTCCCCAGAACAAAGATTGCTTTGTCGTTATGTCCAGCTATAATTCTGCTACACTGAAAGAACTACCTTCCAAACATGGACACGAAAGGAAAAGTCATCTCTCTTGTGGCCTCTTCTAACCCCAGGACAATCAGAGTGCAAGTCTTGGCATATGCTTTCTGCTTGCTCTGTAGTGCATATTCTCACATGTAGATAAGCAAATTCTTGGCCCTCTGCCCCACCTTCAGGATTCAGTTCATATAGATATGTAATGTGTGTGTTATGTATTTGTATGTGTGTTTGTGTCTGTGTGTCTGTGTGTTTGTGTGTGTGTGTGTGTGTGTCGGTGTCTGTGTCTCTATGTTTCTGTGTGTGGTGTGCTTGTGTGGGTGGGTGGGTGGGTATATTGGTACCCATGGAGACCAGAAGAGGGCACCAGATCCCCTGGAGCTAGAGGGATTTGGTTGTGAGCCAGCTGATGTGGGTGCTGGAAACCAATCTCTGTCCTCTGGAGGAGCAGCAAGTGCTCTTAACCACCGAGCCGTCTCTAAAGCCCCTAGGTGTGTAGTATTTTCTACTCATGTTGAACGTTTAAGAGCCTATTGTGGGGCTGGGTCTATAGCTCAGGTGGTAGTGTTACCTAGCACACCCTGGGTTCCTTCCCCAGCACTGTGTGAATATGGTTATCGGTGCCTGTGATCCCAGTACATAGCGACTTTAAGCTCAGCTGTGACACGTGAGACCTTGTCTCAAAAGAAAGAGGAGAAGTCACAGGTTTCTTTTAGTTTATTGCGTGTATTTGCCCTCCTGAACAGCAGTGTTTGAATGACCCTCGATACTCTTTGTGGCATATTCTTTTTAAGTATATGTTTAATTGAATAAATGTTTATTAAGCACCTTTTACATGCCCAGACTGTGCTAGACACCCTCGCTGCATTCTGTTCCCACAGCCTAAGCATCTGCACTGAAATTAAAAAACAAAAGCAAGCAAAACGCAAACAAAAAAGAACCATAACAAATCAGGAGAGGATGGGTCATAACAGGTACAAGTAATGCCCTGTCAGTACGCACACCCCAAAACTTCTGCTTTATTTCCCTCTGGACAAGTCTCCACTAAATGATTCCTTTCACGTAGGTATGGCTGACCTACAGCCCAAAGCCACGTGCAGCCAAGGGTAACTGTGAATGTGCTCCAACCCAAAATAGTATATTTACTTAAAAATTTCAAGGTTTTTTTTTGACAATTTTTTTTTTCTGAGTAAGTCAGTTGTGCAGCTTTTGAGTATAAACTTTGTGGATGACAATGTCATGTCACAACTTCAAAAGGTTAGCTACGTCTGCTAAAGCAACAAAATGCATACTGGGAAAAGATGCTCCCTCCATGTGCCTGTGGGTACATGCCCGGGGGGTTGGCTTTTAACAAATTTTGTGTGTAAACGTGACAACTACAACACAGCGCTACAACAGACACACAGGTAGTCATTGGTTACCCAGGGAGATTGGGTGTGTGTCACACCACATCTTTAGCTTTTCCTCGAAGGGAGCTATTAAAAATCTCCCAAACAATACGATTCACTTAACTCCAGTCCCCGGAGCTGTTCCTCCTCTAAGGCTGGTGATCGGTGTCCTTTGACAGACATGGCCCCATTTCCTCCCCACTGTGCTAACCACCATTTCCTTATCTATCTTTGAGAAGTGAGCTTTTGTTTTATCGATGCCACATCCAAGTGAGACTGTGCATTATTATTTTTCCTTTCCACGACTAGTTTTCTTAGAATAATGTCCTCCAAGCCCGTCCATGTCACGGCAAATAGATGGGTCTTTCTTTTCACAGTGCAGTAACAGTCCACTATGTATTGCATACACTATATTTTCCTAATCAACTGACACATAGATTGTTTCCCTATCTTGATCATTGTGGGTGGGGTTGCAATGCTCACCAGAGACTAAAAGAGGGATTCCTATGCCTCATGGTAAATCTCCTTTTAGTTTATTTATAGTTTTGATTAAAAATATTTGTTTTGCCGGGCGGTGGTGGCGCATGCCTTTAATCCCAGTATTTGGGAGGCAAAGGCAGGTGGATTTCTGAGTTCGAGGCCAGCCTGGTCTACAGAGTGAGTTCCAGGACAGCCAGAACTACACAGAGAAACCCTGTCTCGAAAAAAACCAAAAAAAAAAAAATTGTTTTATGATTTCCAGTTATGTGAATGTGTTTCTGTCAGGGTACGTGCGTGTGAGTGCGGCTGCCCTGGGAGGTCAGAAGGGGATGTTGGATCACCTGGAGCTGTAAGCTGCCCAGTGGTTTCCCTGGCAGAGCAGTATGTGCTTAACCACTGAACCATCTCTCCAGTCCCTCTGAGAATTTTAAAGGAACACGTTTATGTGTGTGGGTGTGTGCACGCACTTGCACATGCATGTGGTGGTCAGAGGGCAGCTTTCGATGCTTGTCTCCTTCCACCATGTAGGAGCAGGAATCAAACTCCAGTTCTTAGGCTTGAAAGCAAGTGGTCCTGCCAACGAAATCACCCTGCTGCTCCTCTTTTTTCTAAGACTGTCCGTGTCTACGCCAGCTTCCACGGTGGCTGCAGCAGCCGCTGCCAACAGTGTGTCTGAGGTCCTGTTCTTTCCGTGCTCAGCACTACTTGTCTGTATTGATAGTGGCCATCCTTAAGGCAAGAGGTAACACTGCACGGGTTTTCATTTCTCTCTGATTATCAGTGATGCGATTGCTTTTCCACACAGCTCTTAGTCGTTTTTATATCGTTTAAGCTTTATTAATTTATTATATTTTTAAGTCTTTGTTTTTACTATTGTGAGTGTGTGTGTGTGTGTGTGTGTGTGTTAGATATATGTGTGAGAGAGTGTGTGGTTGTGTTTGATGTGTGTCTGTACGCGCACACACGTGTGTACACTCATGTCCTCATGTTCCTGTGGAGGTCAGAGGGCAACTTTGCACAGTTTTCTTCTTTCTGCCCTTACATGAGGTCCAGGCCTCAAGGTTCACATCGTTAGGTGCCAGGAGCCTCTACCTGCTGAGCCATCTTACATCATCTTCTCAGTCAGCTGGTGATTCTTTGACTGTGCAGAGGCATCTGAGTTTATGATGCATGCAGCCCTTTGTATTTCTTTTCACTGTTACTGTCTGAGTCTTTGTTGTCATATCTGAGAAGTCCCCGAGAGCAGCGTCAAGGAGCTGAGCCCTCGTCTAGGAGTGTGATGACGTTGGCATACTTTGTCTAGTCTGGCTGTGAGCCGACTTTAGTCTGGGGTGTTTCCTAGCAGTCTTTATCAGAGACAATATTCTTCCCCATTTCGTCCTCTTGTGGACACTTGTCAAAAACTGGGTGGCTCAGAACTGTGGATGTGGCTCAATTGGTGGAATGCTTGGCTAGAATCAGGAGGCCAGGAAGCTACCTCACCAGTCCCTGACTCTGTGTGTCCATCTTTCTTTGTGTCTGGCTTTGTGAGCCACCTCTGAATTTTGAGAATGTAAAGGAAACAAAAACATCATTAAATTTTTTCAATGCATTAAAATTTAAGTCAATTTATGAAAATAAAACCAGGAATAATTTAAAAATAAATATCTCTTGCTGTTTAAATGAAATTAAGTCTTTTTTAACAGAGGAAATTTTTGTTTTCACTCAGACACAGTGTGTCTTGAGGTGGGTATCCTGCTATGGTGGTATCTGCCTCTCCAAAGAACTCTAGACACATGGTTGTGTATTCAGAGTTCTGTTTCCTATGGGAGACCAAGTTATGTTTTTTTTTTTTTTTTTAATCAAAGTATGGTTGTATTTTACGGTTTCCAAATCCCACTTTTTTCTGCCCGGGTGTTCCTTGGTGCTCTCTTATGTTCCAATCTTATCCTGACTTTAAAATATTCAAGGCTGAAGAGGCGTCGACTCTACCCAGCCCACCAAGCACCCTGGTTCAACAACTCTGTGCGTCGGTAAATGCTGTTTGCTTCCCCGACGACCTTGTGGCCCACTGTGAGCCACAGTTTGCTCTTGCTGCTCTGTTTTTGAAGAGTGTTATCACACTGCATCTTACTAACCAGGGAAAGATCAAAATTTAAAACTCAGAAGTTTAGTTTGTACTGAATGTACACTATCACAGCGTCAAAAGAGCATAGATCCAACCAGTGGAAGTCTGTCTACTCTGGCAATCTTGCCAATTAATTTTTTTAAAATACAGTCTATCTATCTGTCTATCTATCTACCTATCTATCTATCTATCTATCTATCTATCTATCTATCTATCTATCATCTAACATCTACCTATTATCTGTCTGTCTCACATATCTATCTACCTACCTACCTACCTACCTATCTATCTATCTACCTATCATTTTTCTATCTAGTCTGTTCATGGGTGTGTGTGTGTGTGTGTGTGTGTGTGTGTGTGTGTGTACATGCACACACAGGTATGTATATACTTGTGCACTCCACAGAGCACTTGTGGATGTCAGAAGACAACTTGCAGGACTCGTTTCTCTTCTTCTATATTGTGTGTCCCAGTGATTGAACTTTGGTCTTTAGGCCTTAGGACCCATATGCAATGAGCTATCTCACTGACTCAATTTATTCTGTTACAGTCATTCTTTTGGCAGCTCACGATATTTTGGAGTGTACCTAGTCAACACTTATTTCATGATTCTTGATGAACTTGGAATTATTACCAGTTACTTTTGTACCACCTCCAAAGTTATATCGGGGTGGTAATCTTTGTGTTTATTCTTACGGAACGATGCTTTTCCTGTATTGGGGCTTAATTCCTAGGGTAGTTGAGTTAGACCACACCTTTTTGTCACAGACATTGTTACCAGCTCTTTTCCAAATGGCTGGTGTGTATCTTCCCACCATCAGCAGTACCTTGGTCACAGGTTCCCTAATAAGCAGCTGCTGAGACACTGTAACCTGTCTCCTGTTCCATATGTGATTGAGGTTGACCCTGGAACTTCTGATCCTCTTGCCTCTGCCTCCTAAGTGTCGGGGTTACAGGCATGCTCCATACCCGGCTGGCAGGCAGGCTCCATACCCGGCTG
>JANHMN010000008.1:9387521-9405646 GCA_030674055.1 Rhabdomys pumilio | reverse complement strand
CACACACACACACACACACACACACACACACACACACACACACACACTATGGCTCAAAACCACCACCTTTGGGACCAGTAGGCTGGCTCGGTGGGTAAAAGGTGACTTTACTCCCAAGTCTGATGATCTGAGCTCAATACCCAGTACTAGTTATTCTGCCCTGCCACAGTGCACATGCACACACAAAATAAAGAATTAAAAAAAAAAAGACACTAAAATCTCCTAGCTTTGAGTGATATTGCTTCTTGAAGCACTTTCTAAGGTGACCTGATTACAAGTGCATACAGGAGGCTGGAGGCGATGGGACACTGGTGGGAGGATACGCTATGATAGAAAGGTTGGTAATATCTGCCTCAGATTGCACCTTGAGTTTCTAACAACTGATCTGTGAGGCCTGAGCTGATCCGAGGGACTGCTGTGTCTGTACCTGTAAGTTGTTTGTTTGTTTGTTTTTTAAGGTCTCAAAGCTATAAACCAATTGGGCTTGCTAGAGTTAAAGATCTCGAGGCTAGCCTTTGGGATAATCTCTCTCTCTCTCTCTCTCTCAAGTAAAATAAATCTACAAACATTTTTGTTCGAATTACTTTCTTTTTGGTGTTTTAAAAACTGGGGTCTCTTTACATATCTCCCTGGATCTCCAAAACTATGTAGACCAGACTGACTCACAGAGATCTGCCTGCCATCTGCTTCTGCCTCCCAAGTGCCAAGATTAAAGGCAGGTGCTACCACGCCTCGCTCAACTACAACAATAGTGTTTATTATTTGGCTATGACCTGGAACTTCTGATCTTCTTGCGTCACTTCTCAAGTGCCGGCGCAGATGGTTGCCACTACGTCTTATAAGTAAATGTAAAAACAGACCATAGATGTGGGCAGAGCTGCCCCAAGCAAGGAAGAGGGCTTAGGAGCCAGCCTTGTGCCACCCCACCTCCACACAAATACACGCTGTGCACTCTCTCTGTCTCACTGGTCCTTAGAACTCTTGGTTGCCAAATCTCAGGGTCCTATCCTAGCATCTTCAAATTTGGCATTGTCAAGTAACTGGAGAACAGACGAAACAATCAAAGGACATGGGACAAATCACTGGAAATGCCAGGATTAGACTGACATTTACAAAAGCCTACAAAGAAAATAGCTTTTTGCATAGGACTCTCTGGAGGGCTCATCTTGGATGCTCTCAAGTTATCTTAATTGTCTGTTAGGTGAAGGTGGTTTCTAATTCCCATGCACAAAGTAGAACTTGCTCATGATCCAAAATACAATTGCAATTTGCCCATAAAATACTGTAGGCACAGCTAGTGAGATGGCTCCGTGGGTAAAGATGCTGGCAGCCAACTCAGATCTAGACCTGGATTGGTCAGAGCTAGAACTTCCTTGAGCACAAGGTTCTATTGCTCTCTTTCATTTGGAGGCATGGTCTTTTACTTTCTTCAAACCTCTCTCTCTCTCTCTCTCTCTCTCTCTCTCTCTCTCTCTCTCTGTCCCCTCCCACCCTGTGTGTGTGTGTAGAGTGTATATTCTCAGGATCAAATTGATATGTATGGCAGGCAGATGAGAAACATCTATGCTGAAGGAAAAAAAAATCAACTCTAAGGGCTGGGGCAAGGGCTGGGGCAAGGGCTGGGGCAAGGGCTGGGGCAAGGGCTGGGGTTCAGTTGGCAGAGTTCTTCCCTGTGTGCACCAAGCCTTGAATTTGATCTCAGCACTCATATACCAGGCATATACATGCATATAGTCCCAGCACTCGGGAGGTAGAGGTAGGAGGATCAATCGTTAAATGTTAGCCTTGGCAAATAGTGAGTTTGAGACCAGAGTGGAATATATGAGACCCAGTCTTGAAACTACCACTCAATCAAATCCGGGAGCACTATCTGAGCCTGGGGGGCTCATTATCTTAGACCTGAAGTCTGGGGGAACCACAGCCTCTGTCTTGGGCAAGCCCTTTGTTATGGGCCGACAGATACAGAGTGACTTTTTTTTTTCATGTATTTTTAAATTTCTGCAGCTGGTTAGTTGTTTGAGAGATAGGATCTGTAGTGAGCCTGGCCTTGTACTTTCGATGTAACTGAGGACGACTGGGAACTTCCCTTTTTTTTTTTTTTAGTCAGGGTCTCTCTGTGCAGCCCTGGCTGTCCTGGAACTCACTCTGTAGACCTGGCTAGTCTTAAATTCATAGAAATCGTCTGCTTCTTCCTCCCAAGTTTTGGGTTCAAAGGCATGCTCGGAGTAAGGCACTGTACTTGGTCTATGTGGTGCAGGGGATTGCTAGGCAAACACTCTGCCAAGTCATCCAATCCCTCAGTCCCCCGCACCCCCATTTGTGACTTTTTTGGAGAGCAGTACTTACTGTTTCATGAAACGAATTCGGGCTCTCCTCCGCACACCTGGAGGACCAGAGCAGAGACAAACAAGTCAGCACTGGTTGGTGGATCACTAGCATCAAACCTCAGAGCCCGAGAGGAAGGCAGCATGGTTAGCCAACACCAGCAGCTTCTTCTGGGGTGCTAGGGTGGTCCCCAGATTCTTTACATTTCACACTTTTGTTGTTTGCTTATATAGGTTTGACGTGTTTAAAATTATTCACTCATCCATTTCCTAATTTTAACAGCTTTCACGAACGCTACCAGATCCTACCCTACTCTACCCATCTTACATGTGTGGAAACTGAGGCACGGAGCATTTAAGCTGTCAAATAACTTGCCTGAAAGTCCTGTGGCTAGTCCCAGAGATTTAATGCATTTCTGCTTCAGCTTGTACCTTAAATAAGCTTTCCCAGGTACCGGGGGCCTAGCACAGGGGTGGGACACCAGGCCTGGTGCAAATTCCAATAGCACAAACAAAAGTTATTGTCTTTTGCAGCAGACAACAACAGAACTCAGAGGGCATCCAGGGCAGCGCAGACACACTCCTTCCAGGATGCGGGAGCAAAGAGAAGTGTGCTGGGTTTGCTTCCTCAGAACATTTGTATGTGTTTTTGAAGCAGAGTCTTGGGTAGCCCAGGCTGGCCTCAAATCTCAAACTCACTATGTAGCCAAGGCTGGCCTTGAACACCTGATCCTTCTACTTTTACTTCCCAAGTACTGGGATTACAGGCTTGTGCACCAGGCTCAACTAGACCACCGGGGTTCTTATAACAGGGTATACAGGGGATAACAGTATACCGAAGTATTTATGCTCTCAGCTGCTGTTCTCTGGGGTGGAGACCCACAGCTGTCAGAAATTCAAAAGGATCTGCAACCTGGAAAAGTTAAGAGCCGTTTATCTGGTTGGTGTCCCTGATGTTTCCTATGTCCAGGGAGGAAAAGCGATGTGCTCAAGGCGGCAGAGGTAAACAGAAGGACCAGGGATAGTCTGGGCTCTCCTCTGCTTTCCTGTCTGTTTTATAAGACCAGTGACTACGGAGCCTGGGAGATACAGGAGCTAAGAGAAGCAGCCATGTGAATCTCCCTGCAGTGCCACCGGGGAAGGGTACTTCTAGGAACATTTAAAGACCACAGGTGAGCTCTTTGGGGTACCGGGCTTTCATAGCTACTGCTAAGAGCCCCCATGTACCTAGCACATGGGCCCCAAGGACATTACAGATAGCACCTTTTAATGCATTTCTGGTATGTAGGCAATATTCTCCTCCTGGGTGAGGCAGCTGAGACCCACTGAAGCCAAGATCAAAGCCATTCGAGAACAGAACAGTGGACTACAGTGGACTCAAACCTAGCCTTCGCCTGACTGCTAACACAGGTGGAATCTCGCTTTGGCCTCCTGGGTCGGGGGCAGGGCTGTGTGTAGAACCCCGGTGGTCTAGCTGAGCATGGTGGACATGCCTGTAATCCCAGATCAGTGGTAGAGAGTACCCAACATCCTCTGACTTCAAGTCCCTGAACTCCTCAAGTCTCTCAAAACCAGAAAGAGCCACTTTCAAGCCATAAGGTTCATTGGGGGTAAGTTTACTAATAGTAAACTTACTGCTACCCTAGTGAGCAAAGTACTCCTGGATACACACTTCAGGTAGCAAAATGGGAGCCCTTCAATGTCCCATAGGCACTGACTCACAGTGAAAGTGGACGGCCACACCAAGGGATACCAGTAGAACCAAGATGCAGGCTACCAGCAGGCTGAGGGCGATGAGGCTACATGTCAGGCCTGAAAAAGACACACATGACACACACATTCAACACCGGATTCAGACACAGCAAGGAGCAGCCCTCCTCCCAGAGAGTGTCACTGGCTGGCTTGTTTGTTTTTTGACACCTGGTCTTACTATGCAATCTTCATTTTGTAGCGCTGGCTGGCCTGGAACTCATGGAGAGCTGTGTGATTCCTGTCCCTGGAAACAGCCCCTCTGATTGCATTTTAAGCAGACTTGCTTCTGGCTCACTTTAAATATCACTGAGGAAATTTTGGGTAGAAAATGCCATGTTACATTTGTATTTTGCTGATAAGACTTGGGAGCTGTTTCGAAGGAAGTAGACACACGTCATGCCTAGTAATATGATTTTACTCTTCATGCTTTTGGCTAGGAAATGGTGGCTCACACCTTTTATCCCAGCACTTGGGAGGCAGAGGCAGGCGGGTTTCTGAGTTTGAGGCCAGCCTGGTCTACAGAGTGAGTTCCAGGACAGCCAGAGAAACCCTGTCTCAAAAGAAAAAAAAATAACAAAAAACAAACAACTTTTATTTGAATTTCACAAAAAATCAGACAGTTATATTTTCATTATATTTTAGATGGGGTTAGAATGTTCACAGACCAACACTGGTCATTTGGCATCCTTCCCCTTTGAATCTAAAAACCCCAGTTTTCAGTGTTTACATATTTGTATGCGAGCGTGCAAATGGTGTGTGCACACACGTGTGTGGGTATAGCACCAGAGGAGCATGACAGGTGTCCTGCCTGGTCACTTTTTACCTCATCCTCTTGAAGCAGTGTCTCTCACTAAACCTGGTACTAGATTGGTGGCCAGCAAACCCCAGAGGTCCTCCTGTCTCTGCCCCATCCCCAAAAGTCGGGGTTACAGGTGTGTGTTGTTGGGCCCAGCTTTTTATGTGGACACTCAGGATTTGAACTCAGGGCTGTGTGCTTGCATAGCAACCATCCTAATCTGAAAAGTCAAAGTCATCTCTCCAACCTCTGTCTGGCTTTTTGTTGTTGTTGTTGTTGTTGGTTGTTCTTTTTTTTTTTTTAAGATAAGGTTTTCTATCTCCCAGGTTGGTCTCAAATTCACTGCGGCCAAAGATTCCCTTTTTTTTTTTTTTTGGTTTTTCAAGACAGGGTTTCTCTGTGTAGCCCTGGTTGTCCTGGAACTCACTCTGTAGACCAGACTGGCCTCGAACTCAGAAATCCGCCTGCCTCTGCCTCCCAAGTGCTGGGATTAAAGGCGTGCGCCACCATTGCCCCAAAGATTATCTTGAACTTCCGATTTTCCTGCCTCCACCTCTCAAGTGATTGGATTACACTTGTTGGGCCACTCTGGCCATTTATGCAGGATTAAGGGTTGAACCCAGGGCTTTGTGCATGCTAGGCAAGCATTCTATCAGCCGAGCTACAGCCTTGGCCTCTTGGTTTTCTCCTTTTCAGTACAGTGGGCTGTACTGTATCCCTTTCTGCAAATGTATCCCTCCCCCTCCTTTAGTCTGGCCAGCACATCTTTCCCCAGCAGAGGCACAGGAAGTCTTATGGATACCCTGGAGTTTAGCCACCAGTGGCAATCTTAGCTGCTTCCTGTGTGTTACTTTTATAAACAGCCCCTCAGAGAACATTCTGGCATGTTTCTGTATGAAGGTGCCTTCCCAAGGTAGAAGCTGAAAATGGGGACTACTAAACCACAGACATCCATTTGGGTTGTAGTGGACTGCTGGATGCCTTCCTTTATACTCCCACCCCACGGGGCACCTTACTGGGTGGCCAGATTAATGGTGTTTTAATTTTAGTCAGCCCTATGTGCCTTCATGGGAGAGAGAGGGAGACAATTGATTTTACTTCAATTCCGATTCTGGGTAAACTTCAGCCTGTCTGCTTACATAAGCCACTTACATGTTTGTTCTTCTGTGAGTCAGATATCTGTTCACTTGCCTGATTTTTGCAAGCTATTTAAGCTGCAGGGCTTGTGTTCTTAATGTCCTAGATACTTCTCCAATACTCTCTGGCCTCAGATCAGCCCCATCATTAATCTCCCTACAGGGCTGAGGTGCAGAGCCCAGCCTCCTGGGAGAAAGGACAGAATCGTGGGTTTGGGCTCCAGGTTAAGAAGTCTAGAAAGCCCTCCACGAGTGAGGGAGGAAGTGAATATGCACTAGGTGTGTATGACACTCCAAGGAAAGCGCCAGCTAAACGCTTCGGCTTTTGAGGACAAAAGGCAGGGAGTTGTTTTACTGTTCCCTCTCACTTCATAGCTCTGAGCAACTAAGGCCTGGGCTGGGGATACAGCTCAGCTGGTTGAGCGCTGGTGGAAACTAGGTGGTGGATGCACCTTGCAGAGCTTGGCAAATTGGCCACAGCTCACCCAGTCGGTGAGCTCCAAATGAGGGTAGCCGATGACATGCAAGCTCTATGTCCAGGTTTTCAAGGTGGTGGAGATAGCAGCCGAGTGGTAGGGTCATCTCCAGGGGAGGAGGGGCAGACTGAAGGAAGCTCCTTTGGAGTGAAATGGTAGCCAGAGATATGTTGTTGCAGTTGGAGAATGGTTGCTTATTCCAACAGATCACTGACTCTCTCTTAATGGAAGTGTTCTCTCTCTCTCTCTCTCTCTCTCTCTCTCTCTCTCTCTCTCTTTCTCTCTCTCTCTCTCCTTTCTTCTCTCCCTCACAATCTTTTTTGCCTCCTCCTCCTTCCCATTTATGCATAAGTATATGCAGCTATGTGCGTTTCTTTTTAAAATCTACTTATACACAGGGTCTCATTCTGTAACTCAGTGAGGCCTAGAACTCACTATGTATGTAGTCCAGGCTAGCCTCAGACTTATACTGATCCCCCTGCCTCAGCCTCTTGAGTGCTGAGATTACATACAAGAACCACCATGCCTGGCTTATTTATTTCTGAGACAGTATTTCACTATGTTGTTGTACAGACTACTCTCAAGCTTATGAGCTCAAGTGATCCCCCTGCCTCAGCCTCTTCAGTGCTGAGATTACATATAAGAACCACCATGCCTGGCTTATTTATTTCTGAGACAGTATTTCACTATGTTGTACAGACTACTCTCAAGCTTATGAGTTCAAGTGATTCCCCTGCCTCAGCCTTCTGAAAAGCTAGGCTAATAGGGGCTGTATTTTGTGGGGTTTGCTTTTATTCTTGTTGCCCAGCTCTCTCAGGGCATAATATGTTATAAGATGAAGTTAACTGTGTCTTCTCCTTCAGATTCAGTAATATTTTGCCTTTCTACTCATGGCTTTGGGTTTTCTTTTTTGGTTAGTATTTTGATTTGTTTGAGACAGGGTCTCATATAGCCCAGGCTGGCTTCAAACTTGCATTGTAGCTGAGGAGGACCTTGAACTTCTGTTCTCTTGTCTCACCCTTCCAGGAGCTGGGACTACAAGCATAAGGCACCAATCCTGGCTGGGTTCCAATTTTCTGTCCACAGTGACCTCAGGAGGCAGCGCCCTTCAGTCTCCAATACCCTACAGGGAACACCTCTGCTGGGGCTTTTGTATGTTGCAATGAAGCAAGTCAGCCTACACCCAGCAGTCCTGGGACGGTATTGTGGTTTGTCCTCTGGGTGGTGGCAAGTGGAACTTTCTGTTTGTCACCAGTAACTTTAGGGGGTTGAAGTCAGTAATTTTCCAGAAATACATCTGAACCCACGTGTCAGAAGCCATAACGGGACAAGCTAATAATTAGCAGGTGATTATCCTGAAATGGCTTGCCTTGGATTATTATATAATCTGCAACAAATGAGCCCTTATTTAGCAAGGCTGTAAGGAAGTTATTTTAGGAAAGATTCCTGCTATTAATATGTTTTTTCTATTATTATTATTATTATTATTATACATATGTAACAATCACTAAGCAATAGCACACCCCTTTGGAGCAGATCTCTGCAGATCCACGAAGATGTACTGTCTTGTGGTGATGCTGTATAGACAAATAGATGACTTCTTAAGTCTTAATGATGATCCTATAAGAATTCCTAAAATTATATCAATGATCATTAAGCTCTTTTATAGTGGAACTCCTATTAGGTCCTTTTCTGATAGTCAAAACTGCAATGAGAACTCTGCCAGTCTCCCAAGTGTCATCAGTTAATTGCTCTTAGTAACCAGACTTTCTCCTACTCAGAGCACGTTCCAAGAGGTTGTAAAACAATTAACCAAAGGTCACTAAACAGGAACTAACGATTTATTATAGGTGCTAGGACAGAAGATACAATGTTGCCTGGGTTTATCTATACAAAACGTCACTGACAACTTACAGTTTTAAACCTTTAGTGCCTGTGGAGCTGTGACAGGTGATGGATGCTTAGCCAGATAATTACTCCTAATGGATATGCATGTAAGCATTCTCTGTTGTAAGCTTCTATTTCAATTTATGATTTGATTTTTGGTGTGAACCTGCGATGAACTTGGTAACATGTGATCATGTACTCTGAAAGATGTCTAAGTACTGAGGACAAAGAGATGAGAGAGAGAGATACGATGGAGAGATAGAATAGAAGTTTTTGCCTTTCCCCACTTAGAGTAATATATAGATTAGAATTTTTCCCTTTTCCCAGATAGAAGTTTTCCTTTTCCCCACTTAGGACCTTTCCACTTTGCCCTTTAGATAGCTTTTATAGGAAACTTTTTACACCTAGTAATAAACTCTATAATCACTTCTCTGTCTTTTCTCCCTGAGACCTCAGACTAGCAGGCATAAGTTAGAGGCCAGCAGTTCCTGCTGAGATAGAACAAAAGGCTGTTTACTTAATCCTTTGCTGTTTTTCCGATGAGGTGCTAAGTGCCAGAAACTGCAGTTTCTGGCCTCAGAGGATCACAGAAGGCAGGTCAGCTACAGTAACACAGTAACTTAGATAAGTAAACTTTTATTATACAGCAACCCTAAATATCTCCTAAGACCAAGTCTTACCCCCCACCATGCTCTTCCCCCTCTGCTGCCTCAAGAAGAACTGACAAGAAGAAGAAAGAAGAAGACTTCTCCCCCCAAACCGAGGCTGGCCCCCCGGCACCTGTGTCTTCAAAGGAAGTACACACTGCCTACTCCAGCCTGGATTCATTCTTTAGCATGCTTAGCCTTTGTGCTAAGTGCTCTGTTAGAACTCAAAACTGGAAAAGAGAGAAAGGCTGGTCCTTTGGACTGGAAGCTTTTGCTTGTTGACAGCTTGATTATGACATGATTGCAAACCTGAAACTTCACTTGCTTAAAGTATACATGAGCAGGCTGCACATGCCTACAGTCCCAGAACCTGCAAGCCTAAGGCAGAAGACTTGTGCATTTGAGACCAGTCCGGGTTAAACAGCTCCAGCCAGCCTGCATCTACATGGAAAAACCATGACACCACAAAAACTTAAAGCACACACTCAGAGGGTTTTAGAGTCTTCTTAGAGGTGTGAAACCATCATTTCTCTAACTCTGGGGCATCTTGAGAGTCCCAGGAAAACAAAAACTCTGTATTGGTTAAGGCTTTTGTGTTATTCCTTGATGCCCTCCCTTTAGGCAGCCATTCATCTATCTCTGTGTCTGTGACCTTAAGAACCTCGGACATTTCACATCTATGTATCCACACGATATATGGTCTTCATTGTATCAAGACAAGGCTCACTAAGTAGCCCTGGCTAACCTGGAACTTGCTTCATAGACCAGGCTGGCCTTGAACTCACAGAGCTATGCCCTCCTCTCTGCCTCTGAGTGCTGGGATTAAAGATGTGTCTAAAATGTGGTTTGTTTGTTTCTATAACTGACCCTTTGCTGTGCATTTTTAAGATTTATCGTAACTTAAACATGTATCAGTATTTTATTTTTGGGGAAGATGCCATTTGAGACAGGATCTTACATAGCCCAGGTTAGCCTCAGATGTGATATATAGTTGAGGATAACTTTGAGTTCCTGATTCTCTTGCTTCTATTTATGAGTGTGGGGATTACAAATGTGTGCCACCACTTCTGGACTCTTTCTTTTTACAATCAGGGCTTCTCTATGTAGCTCAGACTAGCCTCCAACTTGTGGTCTTGTTCCCATTTCCTGAGTGTTTGGAGTATAGGCCTGGACTCCCACACCCAGCCAGTGCTCAACTCTTTTTTAAAAAACTTACATTTATTGATTGATTGAGTGCATGATATGGACATTTTAGTGCCATTGCACACACGTGGAAGTCAGAGGACAACTTGCAGGAGTCAGTTTTCTCCTTCTACCATGTGGGTCCCAGGGACTGAACACAATCAGGCTTGGCAGCAAGAGCAGCTACTAGCCATGTTGTGACTCTAGTACTTCACTCTGTGAGCGCCCTTGTGGCACCTGGATCCTGTCTTGTTGAGGAACATCTGGGTTGTGAGCACTTTTCTGGCTATGACAAGTTGTGCTGCTGTGAGCAGCTGAGGGCAGGGTTTGGCTAGATGTGTTTTCCTTAAGGTCTGACTCTGGAATGATTTGTGAGTGTGGCCTCCCGAGACTGAGTTTCTGTCTCAGGGTACCTTTTGTTGACACCAGCTTAGAGCTAGAGAAATAGGCTACAGAGCCAAGACTTCATAAGTGTTTGTATAAGGAAGAAAGGAAGGAAGGAAGGAAGGAAGGAAGGAAGGAAGGAAGGAAGGGAGAAAAGAGAAGGGGAGAGGGAAGAAGGGAAAGTGGAAAGCTTCCTTTTTTTTTTTTTAAATGTGAGTGCAACAATGGAAAACTTACCCTTCTGGATCTTTGGGTGGGGGAGTGGGCATGGTTTCTTCTTTGTCTTCGGGTTAGTCTTCTTGGTCGGGGCGGTTGTGGGAAGGACATCAACTATAGAAATAAACAAGACCTATATCTTAGTCAGGTAAGCAGCAGGACTTTCAGGCAGACTGTGTGCCTTTCTTCTAGGCATAGAATTTCAGGTCACAGAGCACAAGAATTCATATCTGGCTTCTCAGTTCTCAGATGAATAGAGAGCCTGTGGGTGGGGATTAGCTGGGTGTCTGGAGCAGAGCCTTGTGCCCGTCACTGACAACTGTACAGCCTCAGCTAACAGTGTCATTGTTCCTCAACTTCCCGTTTGCTGTAAAGATGACTTCTGCCAGGCAGTGGTGGCACTGGCCTTTAATTTAAGCACTTGGGAGGCAAAGGTAGGTGGATCTCTAAGTCTGAGGCCGCTTGATCTACAGAGTAAGTTCTAGGACAGTCGGGGCTACATAGAGAAACCCCCGTATCAAAGGAAAAAAAAAAGATGCCTTCTACTTAGTTGTGAGAATTAGGAGAGCAGTGTGCCTAGTGAAGTGTACTATTGGCATGACTGTGATTGGCAAAAGACCTTGGGTTGCTGTCCTTACTCTAGTCTGGTGTGGTGGCACACACCTTTAATCCCAGCACTCGGGAGACAGAGGCTGGAGGGTCTCTGTGAGTCAGAGGAGGCTCACATGGTATACATGAGTTCCAGGAGAGCCAGGGTTATATAGAAAGACCCTGTCTCAAAAGACAAAACAAAACAAAACAAAGCAAAAGGACGCCTTGGTCCAGTCTCAGTCTCCTCTGCAAGCCCTACGCCAATGGAGCAAGCCCTACGCCAATGGAGCAAGCCCTACGCCAATGGAGCAAGCCCTTCGCCAATGGAGCAAGCCCTACGCCAATGGAGCAAGCCCTTCACCAATGGAGCAAGCCCTAGGCCAATGGAGCAAGCCCTACGCCAATGGAGCAAGCCCTACGCCAATGGAGCAAGCCCTACGCCAATGGAGCAAGCCCATGGAAAGGAGATGGCTGTGCCCTCCTACGTGAACAACACCGGCTGAGAGATGGATTAAGTGCTGTGCTCCAGGCTCTTTTCCTTTTCCTAGATGGCCCCTCTGCTCCTCAATTTTGATCCAGTGTCTCTCACTGAGGGGTGGGAGAGAGAAAGGAGAGGACAGTGGGACTGAGTCACTGAGCAGAGAGACCACAAGGTTCTTAGGTGTGGAGTACCGGATCACCTACTCTCCCCACCCCACTTTGTTGGCCGAGTGGTTGAAGAAACAGATCTCCTGCATACTACTTTCAGCAAAGCATTAGGAGAGGCACTAGGAGAAACTAAAAGACCATTTCCCACACTGCAAGGTTTTTGATATTGGGATTAAGGAGCTGTTGTAAAATGACAGCCAATAGCAGTGCTGAAATCTAAGAGTCTGCGCCTGGTGGCTGCTAAGTCCTTTAAATGCTCATAGCACCCAAACTAAGTCTATTTGCTTCATCTTTTATTATTATTTTTTTAATTTTTAGTTTTTCAAGACAGGGTTTCTCTTTGTAGTCCTGGCTGTCCTGGAACTCACTCTGTAGACCAGGTTGGCCTCGAACTCAGAAATCCGCCTGCCTCTGCCTCCCAAGTGCTGGGATTAAAGGCGTGCGCTACCACTGCCCGGCAATTTGCTTCATCTTAACACTCAAAGATGCAGGGGTCTCTCAGCTGCTCAGTGGTGAGCCTGGGAGGGAAATAGGACAACAGAGCAATGGAGACAAGAGAAGGTTGTTTTGTTTTAATTTCATCCTGCTCTGAGTCAGGTCCCTCCATGATCTGTGAGTTCAACCTCTCCCTCTCTGTCTTTTTTTTTTTTTTTTTTTTTTTAAGAGGGACATACCATAGTATGCTTGAGGCCTGAACAAGGCCTGTTTTCCCCAATACTCTATGAACTACCCAGTCTTCACCTCTAAAACACTGAGACCCTTCAACCAGGCAGGTAGGCTTAGGCTCTGCGGATCTGTCACTGGGGAGATTGTATCCAAGAAGGAACTTGGGAAGACACTGCTGATTATAGGCCTTGGACAGTACACAGGACATGGAAACATGAAAGCCAGGATAGGTAGAGATGGAAAAGCACCATCCTATGTCAGACCCTGAAGCACTAGGAAGGTATGGGGCTCATAGAAACCAAACCAAACCAAACTAAACCAAACCAAACCAAACCAACCAACAAACAAAACTCCAAAAAAAATAAGCACAAAGCCCACATCTCAAAGTGGGCTTCTGCCCATCATACTTTACCCAACCCTCACCCCATCCACATGAGACAGGAGACTAGAGAGGCCATGGAGACCTCACTCTGTTTTTGGTGTCACTGTTGTTTCTTTATAACTCTGGCACTATCCCCAGCTGTCTCTGTACGTCCTTAGGCCCAGCGGCCTAACTTCTGGGGATGCCTGGGGTGCTCGTGACTGTCAGCCCCCAGGTGAGCATGAAGCAAGACAATGAGAGTCCAAGTCCTGGGCTGAGTTGAAGAAAGAACTATAGCCAACCGCTGGCCTGAGAGAATCTGTGGTGATCCCTTTCCACCCCAAGAGAGGAATCCTCACCGTCTAGTATGGCTAGTCTGAACACAGATATGCCGAATGCGTAAACCATGTATGAATGCCATGTATGGAAAAATAGGTCACCTGTTGAAATGTTAATGCTGTTCTGATAAGTTGGGTTCAATAAAATGCACTTATTTCTTCTTAATTAGATGCCTCTTAGAAAATGGAAAATGGTGTCTAAGGTTTGCAATGTACTTCTGCATATGCTCATTTATTTCATGAAACTGTAGCTTCCTGGAAATAGAGTTGAGCCAGCAGCTGCCTTGTACAGATGGGAAAACTGAGGCTTTGGGAGGGGAAGGGCATGTGATGGACTGATAGCCAGGCTAAGCCTGAGGTCCAGTCTCTTTGCCCATTGAAGCCCCAAGTATGGATTTAAGCCATCGAACCCCACAAAGAATGCTGAAGACAACTGCTTCTCTGCTCCCTCAGAAGCACTCTGAGTGTGTGCCCAGACAGTGAGTCCGTATGTACTCAGGGTCCTGAGATTGCTGTCTTTGTCTCCATCAGAATCATAAGCTTCCGCCTTTGACTGACCTATCTATCTGTTTTTATCTCATCTGATTCCCATCCAAAGTGAGGGAACAAATATACCATCTGCTGGGTGGATGGAAGTATTAAGCGACTTTGCTGTATGTGACCCTCAAAGGTGTTTGGCCTGGGTAACTCTCAATGTATCTTTTCTATTAGTCTTAGCAGTGGTGTGATTAGTCCTGGCTACAGAGTGAGGCCCACTAAGAGTGGGCAGCTTCAGTGCCCGGTATGTGGGTGTGTGCATGTAAGCATGTGTGTGTGCAAGCATGTGTGTGTGTGCATGTAAGTGCACATCTGTATGAACATACATGTATGTATGTGTACATGTGTGTGCATTTGTGTGTGTGTGTGTGTGTGTGTGTGTGTGTGCTTATTCATAGCCTTGAGAACATTCTTACCCACAGTCAGCTTCGTCCCTCTGCCAAAGACCATCTTGGGGCTCCCAACTGTCGCACAGAAGTAGAAGTCACTGTCCTCTGGTTTCACATTCATGATACTGAGAGAGGGTCCAGTTGATGGAATTATATTCTTCTTCTCCCTTTCACCATACGTAACTCCTTTGGAAGAACTCCAGGAGGCCAGGAACTCAAAGTGCTTGTCCTTGGTGCTTGTCCTACTGTGCTCTCTCAGCCAGTAGATGACTGTTGACTTAGAGAAGCTTTTAACCTCACAGGACATTTTTGCGGTATGGTTGGTTTGAACCAGCAGGGACGGAGGGGTCTGAATGAGGGCAGAGCTGCCCCAGAGAGCTACAAGAAACCAGAAGAAATAAACCAGGCTGCTGCTATACACAAGCAATCTCAGCACACTGTGGGTGGAAGTACAGGGCCAGAACTTCAAGTTTGGTTACCTACTGAGTTCAAACCCAGCCTGGGCTACATGAGAACTTAAAAAAAAAATAGATTGGGCTGGAGAGATGGCTCAGCATTAAGAGCACTGGCTGCTCTTCCAGAGGTCCTGAGTCCAATTCCCAGCAATCGCATCACGGTAACTCACACCCATCTGTGATATGATCCCATGCCCTCTTTTGGCATGTAGGTATACATGCAGACAGAGCACATAAAATGAATAAATGTTTAAAAAGTTAAATAATTTGGGGGATGTTTCAAGACAGGGTTTCTCTGTGTAGTCCTGGCTGTCCTGGAACTCACTCTGTAGACCAGGCTGGCCTCGAACTCAGAAATCTGCCTGCCTCTGCCTCCCAAGTGCTGGGATTAAAGGTGTGCGCCACCATCATCCGGCAAGTTAAATAATTCTTAAGAAAGGAAAGAAGGAAGGAGGGAGGGAGGCAGAGAGGGAGAGAGAGAGAAGGGTTTGTGAAGTAGCCCAGCATGTAAAGGTGTTTAGTACCAAGCCTGACCTGAGTTCAAACCCTACCACAGTGTTGGGGCCCCAGAATCACAATGAGTTTGTATCACAGGCAAACAGGAAAAATCTGCCTGGTGAAAGAGTCAGGGTATTAACAACACTCAGTGTCTTTTGAATTTAGAACCCACATCGACTGCAAGGCACGCAGTTCTGAGTGTGCCTTTACCGTGACTTTTGATTAACAACACACTTCTATGAGTGGCCCTTGGCATAAGCTATCTTAGAGAAGTCTTAGACTGGCTCCAGGATATTTGTCCTCCTTACACTGATGAGAAAACACTGATGTGAAGCTACCTCGTTTGGAGTCTCACTGGATTCAAATCCAAAGAGTCAAAGTTGAAAGCCAAAGCTAGCTGTCCACGTCACCTGTGTAGATAGGCCTTCATGGGCTCTAAGCAGCTGAAAAAGTTCTGGGGCAAGCTGGGAGAGGAATTTGGAGTCATAGGCACAGTGTGGTTTAGACATTCTGAGATTTCTGGACCTGGGAAAGGAGCTGACCCTGCGAGGTCATTACTTCCCAGTCCTGCGAGGGGTCCATGACTGACTTCTCACACCTCAGGGCAGGGCAGTTAATACGGAAGCAAGCTTCGAAGTTCATTTTGTCTCTGACGGGAAGGAAGACGGGGTAGGCAGAGGGAGTTGAAGACATGGCCATGCACACAGCCTTTGCCCTGTAGCAGCTGTGGGACCTCAGAAGTCACCAAGTTTATGGTCGCCTGTGAAAGAAGGGCAGCTTGGCTCGCCACTACTGTCCTGCTTGCTGTTGACAGTTGGAAAGAAAAGAAAGGAAGGCAGACATGATGGTGCACACTTAGAATCCTAACACTTGAGAAGCCGAGTCAGGAGGATTTCTTTGAGTTTGGGGCCAGCCTGGGCTACATAGTAAATTTCAGGGGGAAAAAGGAGAAGTGAAGTCATATGTAAAACAGTGAAGCCCTCACACAGGTAATCTTATGCGGACACTGGAGGGACCCGTGTGAACGCTCACACAGGTAAATTCTGCCGGCAAGTCGAACAGTCTAAGGAGATGTTCTAAGCACCAAGAGAAATCTCAAGGAGCATCAGACCAAGTTTCTTTCACATCCAAGACCTCGAGGGTGTCAGCAAACCTGTTTGATCTAGAAAGCCTTTTTTCTTTGGCTTGCAACAGAGGGCCACCCTGCAGACCATGGCCAAGATATAATACCAAGGACAGGCCTGGGTAAGCAGAGGCCAGAGGATGTGTGAGCCCAGAAGAACCAGCTGCTTGGTGTGCAAATCCCTGCCTATAATTGTGGCTCGGGCCTTCTGACGGACACCATCATGGCCTTCCCTAGGACTGATGTGATGAACTAATCCTGAATCCACGCTCAGACCACTCCGAGCCTCTACTGGCATGGTGCTGCTCCTTCTCCCTTCCCCGAGTTTCAGGCCACCATTTCTGATCCATCGCAGCCATTTTTTATTGATTTGGGTTACTGGCCTCTTTGGGGAAGTTAATAAGAAGTGATGGTGTCCGTATATACTGCAGTGTGTCAGGCACGGTGTGTGCATTGTCTGATTTAATCCTCACTAAATCTTTTGGGGAGAGACTCATTTTACACGGGAGCAAACAGGGCTCCAGGGAAAGCTGTACTCAAGGTCCCACAGTCTGTGTGAAGTGGACTTGCACTCAAACTGGGATCATAGAGATCATTCATAGGAATGAACTCTGGGCCTCCCAATTGAGAAGACCTGTACACATAGTGGGACCACAAATACACAGATGGCAGGAGCCTTTCCACAAAGCTCAAAGGACATGCATAGCCAGGCTTTAGGTCACATATGGTCCCATTTGATCTGCTTGGCAGCCCAGGATTCTATTTTCAGAGGAACCTGGTATTTCTAGAATGATCAGAGGTAGCTTTAGTGGCTTTTTTTTTATTTCCTGTTTTGACCAGTTGAGCTAACCTGGTCAGAGGCAGGGACTGGCCTGCCCTGTCTCCCTCAGTAGTATAATCAGTTTGAGGCTTTAGCTGGTACCAGACCAGTGGCTATTGGAAGAGTCTTCCTCTAAAAAGTCAAGTCTCTGGGTTGATCACAGTGACAATCTTTAGGCCACACCTCTGTGCCAGTTCCAACATTTCATGTGCAGTGTCACTTTTTGGGCAGAGAGAACTGCAGAGGACACTGGAGAGCCAGGAGTTCATAATGAGAACCCTGCTGCAGTTGTCCAATTTACCAGAAGCACTTTGCCGGAAGTAGTAAGAGTATGTCTATGGGCCTCTGGGAACTTCATGGGGCACATCCCTGTGGGCACCCAGAACAACAGCATCTCCCCTTCAGTTTTAGATCTCTTTCTTCCGTCTCTTTCTTCCATTTTTTCTTCCTTCCCTTTTAGTTCAGGCTGTGGGACAGAGGTGACTTCCGTCCTAGGCATCTCAGACCTCTCTGGGTAATGAGGAGGATTCTTTCCATGTTCAGGGTCTCTGCCTACCAGCCTCCCCTGTTTCCTGCCCAGCTCCTGTCTATTCCTCCTGTTGCTGAGACCGCCAGGCCTAGGTTCCCTGCTCTAGTACAGATGTGGGGTAGCCCCACTCTGGGTCTTACCTGCCAGCTTCACAATGAAGACCAGCCAGAGCCATGGCTGCATCGTGGCACTCTTTGGAACACCTGTTCCCCTCAGTGCTCCGTCAACCAAAAGGTGGGTTAGGATCCAGCCTGAGCGGGTGGGGCACCCTGAACGTAAGTGCGCTAAGAGGGCAGGGCCACCAGGGCAGGGGCGGAGTCGTGGTGTGTGTGTGTGTGTGTGTGTGTGTGTGTGTGTGTGTGTGTGTGTG